>CM053584.1:121501981-121565170 GCA_028627135.1 Pseudochirops cupreus
TGTTGTGAATATTATAATGTTTTGAATGTTTGTCTTGATTTGTAATGGAATAAACAGAGTGTTCACTCTATTTTGTAATCTGAACTCTAAAAGCTGTTCACAGTAGCATTCCTTTGGGAATCTGCTGGTGCATGGCATTACACCTCTACTTATGAGAGACAAAGTAGCTTGCTCATTCCTTATATCACAACACACAATCCATTACAGCATTGACTTTGGCTTGTGGCTAACACCATAGCAATTTCTTTTAACCTTTAAATTGAGTTCTACCTGTTTCCTGGCTATTTTTCAGTTGCTCTGCTAAAAGCTGTCTTTATGGTATAACCTAGGAACACATGTTCCTGAGTCCATCAGGATCAAAGAGGCAAGGGAGGTGTTTTTAAACGGGCCAGACTCTTGAACCCATCAGGTACAGGGTAGCTAGGGAGATGTGACCTGAGGGATGATGGCTGTTTAAAAGGGAAATGGGGTTAGTAAGGGGCTCTTGAACAAGTCAAATATCAAACCCAGATGAAGTATAATAAAAAATATATGATCAAATCAGTTCTGAAGTACCTCTAGACTTGAAGATATTCTTAAAGGCTGGTTCATGATTTTCAGGAAGATGGCAGTAGACATTAGGGAAAGAGAGAAAGTTAAATGGAATCATAGACCCATGTGACTTGGACAATCTAATGGGTGTTTTCAACTTCATCCTAATTGTTGAATCGTACTTACTCAAATAGATTAATTTTTTTTCTCTCTCAATGATTTATAGATGCAGAACACACAGACACCTAAGTACCCGTAGAGAAAAATCTAATTTCATTTTGTACAATCAAGTTTCAGTTATGTTTTAGTTATCCAAATGAAGCATTCATATTTGGAAAGATGAGAAATATAAATCCTAACTCTTTTTAAGGTTTCCTTTGCTTTTAATGAAAAACAAGGCCAAAAGTCATAATATTTTTATAAAGATGTTAGTGAATAATTCCAGTATGGCCTTTTTACTATATATGAAAAACCCAAATGCTCAAAAAAACCCAATACTTTACTTAATTATTAAAATGACTTTCCACAAAAAAGGTATATACATATAATATGACTAAATATTAAATGCTAATTATTTTCTGCTGGGGGCAGGGGAGGAGCTTTTGTTCTTCAGTTGTGTCTGACACTTGGTGACTCCATTTGGGGTTTTCTTGGCAAAGATACTAGAGTGGCTTGCCATTTCCTTCTCCAGCTCATTTTATAAATGAGGGAACTGAGGGTTAAGTGACTTGGGTCATACAGCTAGTACATGTCTGAGGCCAGATTTGGAATCAGGTCTTCTTTACTCCAGGCCTAGTGCTCTATCCACTGTGCCACCTAACTACTGAGGAGGAGGAGAAGGAGGAGGTGAAATCATATTCAGGTATTGTGCTTTCTCTTTGCCTTCTATTCTCAGAAGCTAATTGTTAAGTTAAGTAAAGGCATTTTCCTGGATTAGAACAGGAGTCTTTTCATGTGCTAATAGTTTCAAACCAAGGCAAGACCATTGCTAAAAACCAAAACAGAATAAAATCAATTTGCAGAATATTCCTGTTTTAGTATGGCATTGGGCCCAGTATGAGCTCAGGACAATGTCTAGTCTCAAATTTGTGGAGGAGCTTATGGTTTTTAGCCATAGTCAATAGATGAAATTTCTTCTTGCCATATGCCATACGACAGTCAGTGGTTAGGAGTCCCATTTTTGTTTCAGTTAGAGACTGGGGATGAAAATAACTTAACTGGGTCAGTGTGATATAAGTCCCTTCTGCATAGTTACTTTCTCAAGAGTTTAACACTATCTTGATTTTGCCAAAAGGAGGAGCACTGGACTTGTAATGCTAAAAGCTGTTAGTGAACACTGTGTCTTCTATGGGTGGCTTTTCACTTCCATTTCCTGTCTGACAAATCAGTGAAAAAGATCAGGGAAAAAAATGAGACTTTTGCAAAATTCAACACACATACCATCTAATCCCTCGAATACATATATCTTTTTGAGCTGACTTTCAGAATATAGTAAAAGCAATCAAAAACAAAAGCAAGAAATCGTCTTTTTAAAAGATAATTATGCATTTACACAATAGAAGCTGCTGTCGTTTTTAAAAAAACACATTTTAGGTTTCTGGTATTAAATTCTTGTGAGTCGTTGATAAGTCACAGATGAAATAAGATGAAAAGCTACTCAAAATTCTGAGGTTAATTATCTCTGTTATATAATGTGCCTCTAGGAAAGTGCAGCCCAGACACAGGTGAGGAGAAACTGACTGTTTGGATTTCTCTTTTATCAGAAAATATTTTTAGTGTGGCACAAAGCAAGAAAATGCAGTGGGAGGGGGAGAGACCATTTGTCTGTCAGGATTCCTGTCTCTGCCAGGGGCTAGAAGGGAAATACTTGGATATCCTTGCTATGAAAGAAGGAAAAGATTTTCAAAATCCTGAGCAGGGAAACCATAGTTAATAATATGTTTGAGGCATCTTTATTTGCCATTCAAAAGAAAGATCAGCATCCCTTTTTCCCCCCACCACATTAATTTTCAGTCTCCCCAGTTCCAGTCACCATGCATTCATTCTTCATGGAAACCTGTTTTCCTGATCTGTGCTGGCCTGTGAGAATCAGCATAGTCCTCTTGTGATGGTGAATGACCTTAAGTCTCCATAAGTTCTTCAAGAGAATTCGTTAAGCAGAATGCAAAAGAGGTATGTCCAGCTTGGTGTTTGAGAGGGCTCAGTTACCCAAAGCAGCCCTCTGGGAATTTGGATTTATGAAACTGTGAAACCGTCTCCTCTCCCATCTCCCCCATCATTTGTCCAGCCGGGGTTTTCTGGACACCAGCTGGCACACAGGAAGTCTCCGGCCTCTGCTGGCTGGAGCTGCACAATCATGGCCTGCAGAGTTTCCTTCACCATCTGGATCTCCCTCTTGAGAGCCTGTGCACACTTTGTTAAGGAATAAATATAAAGGTGATTGGCAGCCCTCTTCACCCTCCTAGTTATTTAATAGACTGTTGTTCAACTGCTTGGAGCAGATGGGCTCTGCCATCTAATTGCAGTTTCAAGTTCTTCCAAATCATAGGGATTAAATATTAATACATACTTTATGCTTTTTAAAAAGAAAAAGAGATACTGCAATTTCCATAAGGCCTGAGGTCATTAACCATCCTAAGTGAGGTTTTTTTTTTTAAGCTAAGAAAAATTAACATTAGAAAAAATAAAAGTAGATTTAAAGTTGAAAGGAACCTTAAAAAGGCATCCAGTTGGAACTTTTTTTTTTGCTATTCTGTTTTGTTTTGTTTTCTTACAGATGAAAACACTGAGTCACAGAGATGTTAAGTGATATATATCCAGGGCCACACAGTTATCTGAGGAAGGATTTGATCTTAGGTCTTTCTGATTCCAAGTCCCAATGCCTGATTTACTGCAGCATGCTGAGTGTCTCAAAGATATATCCAGGTTTCTAAAAATGACAAGCCAAGGTAATCCTCAGGGAAAGGAGTAGACCATGATTGCCTTTCTGAAAACACGTAAAGTTTGATGAGACAAATGGCTTGTTAGGGAACTCAGAGCCACTGAATCACTCAACCACTTGTCCACCCCCTTAGTTTCCTTCCCTGCAAAGCACAGGGAAAGAACACAAATTCAACTCCCAGTTAGTAAGGAAAAACTTATCAAAACAATCACAAAGCACATAGTAAGTCTGAAGGATGAGTGAAGGAAGCTGAGTGGTCTCCCAAGCAACGGATCACAACATGGCATCTGAAGCAGGTGAAAGTCATGTGTTTATTTCTAGAATTCACTCTATCTGCTGCCTAGTAATCAGCACCTTCCCTTTGCTTCCTTGGTCCTTCATGGGAAGGAACATAAGGTTAGAATGCCTAGGACACATATAGGATGAGGCGAGAGTCTGGCCCAGTGTTTTCTGTACCCAACTCATGAGATACTAAAGGGAAAACCAGAATAAAGGGATTTGGACAAGTGAGGCATTTAGCAAGACTGAAGGCAAATTATACAGCAGCAGTCTGGTATCGTGGAAAGAGTGGTGGGCTTGAAAACGGAAAACAGAGGTTCTGGCTCTGTTTCAGACATAAGCTATGTGACTGTACTCACATTATTAAGATCTCTGAACCCACATTTCCCAATCTGTAAAATGGAGGGGGGAGGGGGAATGATAAGTGGTACAATGAATGGAGTGCCAGTCCTGGAGTCAGGAAGACCCTTTCTTCATGAGTTCAAATCTGGCCTCAGACACTTACTAGCTGAGTGACCCTGGTCTAATCATTTAACCCCATTTGCGTCCATTTCCTCACCTCTAAAATGGGTTGGAAAAGAAAATGACAAAATCACTCCAGTGTCTTCGCCAAGAAAACCCCAAATGGGATCATGAAGACTCAGACACAACTGAAAAATGACTGAACAAGAACAAACAACTTCAATAAGGCCATTGTGAGGAACATGTTTTCTGCAAACCCAAAGGACTATATATTTTTGTTATAGTTTCCAGAAGATCTAGAAAGAGCCTTAGAGTCCGTTCTAGCTCTACTCTTATTTAACTTAACTACGATGTCAGACCAATTTTTAGAGAAAGACACCCTTAGGTTATGACTGTAGAAGCTTTCTGTTTCTCTTTGTAAAAAGCTCATCTCCAGAGGATCATGGGAAATTATGCAAATGACTCCCTCCCAGGCAGTCACCCGTACCACTCTGAAAAGCCTTTTGGCAGCCCCAGACTTTGTCATTTATGTAATTTACATGCATTTTTCCCCCTTGCCTAAGAACTTAAGAGGAATGGGGTCGGGGAAGGATGAAAGAAAAGGGACAGGGAAGAAGGAAATGCAAAATTGCCTTTGAGAAAAGCAGCCATTCCGTTTCCCTGGACCACTGCTCTTCAGTAGATACACTCCAAATAAGTGGTCTCAGACTGAATACCAAGTTGCAATTTAATCACCAAGTTCTGCTACATTTATACCTGGTAGGTCCTGAGCTTAGGCAGTTTATGAATCCTGCCAGACCTCTGAGATTTAATTACCTTTGATAAGCAGCCTAGGACTACACGCTGTTATTTGTAATATGGGAAATGATTATAGAGAGTTTAGGGAGAGAGAAACTGATGCAAAATGGGAGGCTTAAAAAAAGAGGGAGACTGGATTCTCTAGAACCAGAAGACAGAAACGAAAATGTAGGAAATGTGAAAGAGAAGCCAGCTTACACCTGTGACACAAATAAAGCAAATATACTAACCTAGGGGTGGGAAACCTGTGCCCTTGAGGCCACATGTGGCCCTCTAGGTTCTCAAGTGCTGCCCTTTAACTAAATCCAAACTTCACACAAGTTTTGTGCTAAGCCCACGTGTTTCTAGACCTACACCACGGTGATATGAACAGTAGAAATAAATTGATGTGGAAATTATTGTCCCCTCTGAAATATTTATGTTGGAATTCTAGGATTCAGAGATATGAAGGATCTTAGAAATAAGGTATAACTCCATCATTTTTCAGATGGGGAAACTGAGGTTTAGGACAGTTAAATTACTTGCCCAAAGTCAAAGAGGTGATATTTCACAGAAACACAGAATCTCATACTTGAAAAAGTATCTCAGAAGCCAAGTCATATCTGAATACTTCGGTCCTTTTTCAGTTGTGTCTGACTATTCTTGATTCCATTTGGGGTTTGCTTAGCAGAGATACTGTAGTGGTTTGCCATTTCCTTCTCCAGCTCATTTTACAGATGAGGAAGCTGAGGCAAATAGGGTTCAGTGACTTGCCCAGGGTCACATAACTAGTAGTATCTGAGCTAGATTTGAACTCATGAAGAAGAGTCTTCCTGATTCCAAAGCCAACCCTCTATCCACTGCACCCGCTAGCACCCTTAGGGGTGCTCTCTCATTCCACACTTATTCAAGGTATCAACTTTCTACTACCCATTTTTGTTCAAAATCCTCAAAGCAAATTGTCTATATTTTTCTTATGGTCCCATCATTTTCTGCCAAGTATTTCAGTTATTTGGTTACTTTTCTCATCTCCCCTTAGGATGATAAACTTCTTGAAGTCAGTGACTGTCTCTCACTTCACTTTGTATTGGCCTAACCCTACCCCCCATCCATTCTTCCCACATATATAAATTTTTTTGTGCCATGCTTTGGTGGTGACCACTGAGCTAGCTTCTTATAAAGTCATATGAAAAAGCCACTTCCCAAGAAGGAAGAACTAAGTGGATGAATTGTATGTTAGAGGTAAAAAAAATTAAAATTCCCTTTTGAATGTCAGCTTTTGGTGACATGCATACATTAATTAGAGTTGGTTAAGTCTAAAAAGAAAAAGGCCCATTCATCAATCTAAGAAAGATATAGCTTCCTACAATGCATTTCCATTACAGTGTTCTAAAATGTATTTACCACTGAGTGCTACATTTATTTCTAAACTGGATAAATAAATAATTGTATATTATACTTCATTAGGTATATGTCATATCTTGCCTCTCCAACCCCTAGAGCAGTAGATTATAAATTCTTTGAGGACAGAGACTGTGTTACTTTTCAACTTTATTTCTACAATATCAGCAATATTTAATAAATAATTCAACATTATTGAATTTATTGAAACAACGAAATGGGTACCTAGCTGGAAACCTGTTCACTCTTTTAAAAGGTGACAAGAGGGAGTAATCAAAGGTGAGGTTTCCATTCATCCAATCTAATTAAATTCATGAGGACCAATGGGCCCCCTCATTTACTGAACCACTTCTCAAAGCAACAGATGGTTCCTTAGGAACTATTGTGGCCTCCAAGAGTGAGACACACAGTCAGGTCTGCAAAGATTTGCAATTCACACATACAATAGAAAACTAAATTCTCTCAAAAGCAAGCAGAGATTCCTTTCCCCAAGCACCAGAAACACTTTCTTTTTTTTTTTTTAATTCACTGGTTATGTAATAAACACTGTTTGAACTTCAGTTGCTCAGTAGGGATTAACATTCCACACATGTCCTAGAGCAAAGGCAGGACTGGCCCTGCCTGGCCAAGTCATCCTCACACCCTCATTATCTGCTCTCCTACCCTGAGAGGACAGCTCAGATCCTGGCCTTTGGGTCTTGGATATGTCTACCACACCCTGAGGCAGGGCTGTTCTCTCAGCTCTTATACGTATGTTCCAGTTCAAAAAAAACAAAAACAAAAACTGGGGATCCTTTCAACATTTTTTAAGTACACACAGGTTTTTTTGTTTATTTGTTTTGTTTACCAGAGAAACACAACTTTGCCCCTACCTTCCCACATCACCATTGCATTATCTTTTGGAGAAACAGCTTTCATTTTTATTTTACTATATTCCCAACAGTGTTTTGTTTCATTTTGTGAAGAGAAAACTGAATAAGGAGTGTGTGTCAAGATTGAAAAATCAATGTCACCTACTACTAGGGAAATAAATGAAGGAGGTGATGCTAAAGGAAGAGTGGCATGTGTGCGTGCGTGTGCGTGCGTGTGTATGCGTGTGTGATTTATCTAAAACAGGGGTGGGGAATCTGCATCCTCAAGACCACACGTGGCCCTCTAGGTCCTCAAGTGTAGCCCCTTGACTGAATCCAAAATTCACAAAACAAATCCCCTTAAAAAAAGGATTTGTTCTGTAAAACTTGGACTCAGTCAAAAGGCTGCACTTGAGGATCTAGAGGGCCACATGTGGCCTTGGGGATGCAGATTCCCTACCTGTGATCTAGAGTGTCTTCAGTCCCCCACTGAAATTAAATGACTAGGTGCCACAAAAGTCAAATAAATTGTCCTGCCTCTTAGAATTCCTAGTTTCCTTTAAGGGTCAGCTAAAATGCCATCTTTTTCAAAGATCAGCATAAATGAGGCCTCTCCTGATTTGCCTTCCTATTTTCCATTTCTGCTGACTAACTCTCCACCTATCAGAAATCCCCTTGTATTTTTTTTTAATATTTTGGATGCTTTTATGAGTACATGCAGCCTCTTTCAATGGAATATAAGCTTAGTGAGGGCAGGAACCTTTCATTTTTGCTTTTATGACTCTAGTAGCCATCCTAGTTTTTGATAGTAGGTATTTAATACTAAAGCTTTGTTGGGTGATTGGAAAGTGGGAATTTCACCAAGGTCTCAGTTCTTGATAATAACAAGAAAATAATGGAAGTTATCTGTCCCAACTTGCTCCCATTATTAGGGAGTCAGAGTAATCACTTTCTTGGGGAAGAGGGGAAGGGGTGGTTAGGAAGAAAGGCCCAGATCTGGGACTAGCATGAGAAACTTCCGGCATGGGAATTTCTTCCGCCTCTGAAGACTAGCAATTCACTTATAACTTGAAATCTGGGGCAACTAGGTGGGGCAGTGGCCCTGGAGTTAGAAGTTAGAAGTTCAAATCCAGTCTCAGACACTTACTATCTCTATGACCATGGGCGAGTCACTTAACCCAGTTTGCTTCAAAAAGTCTAAGAGAGTTTCTTGAAGCACCATGAGATTAAATGATTTACTCATGGAGCTACAGTTAATAGATGAGGTAGAATTTGAACTCTGAAGTTAGCCCTCCATCCCCTAAATAACATTAATTAAAATCTAAACCTAGGGAGGTAGATTATTGCAAAGAAAAAGCATGCTGACTCAGACTGAGGACCTGGGTTCTAATCACATACCAATGGCTTACTTCCAGTGACCTTGAACAATTACAATTCACTTAGCTTCACTGAGTTTCACTTTCTTCATCTGTAAAATGAGATCATAGGACCCCATAGCCACTAAGGTTCCTTCCAGCTCTAGGACCATGATTCCATGGTTTCTTACCTCAATATATTTATTTATTTGGGGAGTCATAAAGATGCAGAGGAAGAGACAGCTGGCAAAAAAACCTCTCCCTACCGTGAAAATCCCCTTAACCTACAATGTTTTCCTATTGAAGCATTTTGATTTTGGAGTTCAAGGGTTTAGGGAGAAGAGAGGAAATGACTTAACAACAACATACTCAAAATGTCTATCAAAAATATAGCTCTTAACCGAGAAGCCAAATGGCTGGGAAATTACACATTTCAGCTCAGTCTGCTGTTACTGGGCGTTCTGAGGTTTGCCTGTCACAAAAGTAACACCTCTGATCATGGCATTTTTCCCCATTGGTGAGGTGGGCTCTTTTCATACACTTGCTACTGGTTCACGGTTGCTGGCTGTGTGGTGATGTTACCCTTAGGGCTTTCCTCCACAGAAGAGGTCTCTTTCCTCCACTCTCTGTGGAAGTAGTTGGATGTTATCTCTATAAAGGTATGGCATCATAGTGGCTGTAAATTACCTCAGTTAGATGCAATAAGCATCTACTGACATTAATATATGCAAGGCTCTGTGTTTGTGACTGAGGAAAACAGGAAGATAAGAGAGAGAGCAAGTACTGATTTCGGTGGTACCATGAACACAGAGGTTATGTGATATATGGAGGGAGCACAGATCAAAATACCTGGATTAGCATTGAATGCTAGGCCTGGAATCAGGAAGACTGAGAGAAATGATTATTAATAACTCATAATGTGGAAGATCCAGGCTTTTCCCTGTCCTATTTCCTTGTTCCAAACCTAGCTTTTGAAGGACATTACAGACCTGTGCCAAAAATTTACCCCACCTAAACCATCTTATCTAAGTGAAGTCCTGCTAGTTGTGTTCTACTCAGATTTGGGTGCAGATAAAATCTTTGATTAAATTGCTCAAGGCTGGGGGTGATTTGGAAGTAAATGACATAATCAAAGTCCTCCAGTCCCTCATTAGAACAGGTTCACCTCTCATTATAATATTCACTCTCTCTCATTACGTAGTAACCAATCAGAGTCTATCACCACCCTTAGGAATACCCACTCTTTCAACGGTACATGTGCATTGAGTGGGTTCCATGAAGGGTCTTTGGTATTTGACAGTGTCATTGACCCCTTTTATTAATAACATGCTAGCATTATTAATAAAATAATTACCCAGAAATTATGTCTTTCAAACTTTGTATATGTTATAAGATTCATCTTCATGAGTTCCAATCTGGCCTCAGACACTTACTTATTAGCTATGTGACCCTGGGCATGTCAGTTTATGCTGTTTACCTCAGTTTCCTCATCTGTAAAATGAGTTGAAGAAGGAAATGAAAAACCACTCCAGTATTTTTGCCAAGAAAGTCCCAAAATAAGGTCATGAAGAAAAACAAGTGAACTAACACCCAAACTGTATTAGAAAGGTGACACACTTAACCTTCAGTTTCCTCATGTGCAGAACGAGAATACCTCTACTACTCTCTTCACATTGTCAATAGGCAGCATTTATATAGGGCTTTAAGGATTGCAAAATGCTTTACATACGGTGTGTCATTTTATCCACACAATTACCCTGAGAAGTAGGTGCTATTATTCCCATTTTACAGATAAGAAACTGAGACACAAAAAGGTTAAGTGACCTGCCCAAGGTCATATAGCTAGTAATTTTATGAAGCAACATTTTAACTCAGGTCCTGCTGATTCAAAGTCTCATGCTCTATCTACTCCTTCACCTAACTGCCTCCTGGACTTGTGATTTCACTGGTATAGAGAATTCCTGGGTAGTAGAAACTCTTTTTACTCATGTAGATTAATATCTTCTCTACAACTTATAGTCTTAGGAAATTGTTTAGAGACATGGGAGGTTAACTTGCCTAAAGAGCTTGCCCAAGGTCACACAGGCAGGCAGTATGTGGCAGGGGCAGGCCTTCCTGTCTCAGAGGCTGCCTATAAGCTATTGCCTCTCTGTCCACTGCCTCTCACTTCCCGTTGTTGCTATCAAAAAAAAAAGTGCTTTATAAAACATAAAGTATTATATGAACATGTTGTTATTTCATAAATATAGTATAATCAAAGTTTGGAAAAGAGAGAGATCACCTCCAGTTAAAGGTGGAGGAATGGTAGAAAAAGATACCCTGGGAGAGCTGATCCTTAGAGAAAACTTCAGATTTTAGCAAGTACTGATGGAAGAGCATGGTCAAGGGCTAAGAAAGAATACAGCATGTTCTGGAATAGTGAGTGGTTTAGTGTGGCTAAAGCATAAGGTACCTTAAGGAATTTAGGGTAAAATCAGACTAGGAGATTACTGGGGTAGGCTTTAAACAAGGTTGAGGAATTTGGATTTTTTGCTGTAGGGACTGAGAAGCCACTGAGTAATGGAGTGGAAAAGGATATTCATCAGAAAAATGAGAAAGGCTTGAGGCAGAGAGACCAGTTGGGAGGCTATTGCAAGAAGACTTGGCAGGAGACAGAGATGGCAGCCAAGCAAATGAAAAGGAACAAATGTGTATGGGAGATACTGGGGACGCAGAATCAATAGAACATGGCAGCTAATGGGAAAAGAAGGAAGAATGAAAGACTCAAGGTTTTGACCAGGGATATTTAGGCATTTCATCATTAAATGAAAATGCCACATGGTCCTGTGTAGATAAATGCCCAATCTCTATACCAATCACTAGCTCATACTATTGTTGAAATCACAGTGACAATTCTTATCAAGTACTGTTGATAAAAAGTGATGAAACGGAATGGATGCAGTGCTGGGTTTGGCACAAAGAAGACAAAAAGCATCTCCCCCTCCTGTAACTTACTACTGGCATTATCTTGGATGAGATATTTAACATCAATATGTTTCCAGCACACACTCTCTGGTACCCTTGGAAAGCATCCCATCTCTGACTTACTACATGTGTATGACCTTGTGTGCTTCATTTCCTTCATCTGTAAAATAATTCTTTTACTGTTCTGTGTCTATGAACCCATGACTGACCCAAGTCAAAGACCAGTTATGATTAGAGTCAGTACAAGTTGCTGCCACACTGGAAGTTCCCTAAATGGATGAAATCAAAGATACTGTTGATTGGAAAACTTTCCATGTACTCTCAATGTGAAAAACGAAAAACAATGACATTCAGAACTTAAATCTCGTACTGTGCATTTTTAATGAATCAAAACCACAGTACCCTGTGGCTTGGGTAGAATTACTTAATGAAATCAAAAGAAAAAATAACAATCCCTGTGCAATTCTTCAGTCTTTTTCCTTTTTAAAGACAAGTCTTTTCTTTCAAGCACACTCACAATTCTATACTCTTGATCTAAATGGAAAAAGGAGTCAAATACAGAGTTTAACTTGAATGTTTGGCAGCCTTCTGGAATTTCCAGCTAAGTTTTAATTTGAAACAAGAGCTTTTGTTTGCTCTAAAAAAAAAAAAACCTCCAGAAAGTCATAGAAATATGCCTTTCCATCTTAGGGGCACCATGTCTCCCTTGAATACAAGTTCCCCATCCGAGAAATTCAAAGATTGCTCCTGTGTGTATTTACTCCATCTCAGTGACACAGAACAAAAGCCTGAACTTCAGAGAATAGTCTGGATTGAAATGAATTTCTGCTGACTTCAGCATTCAGACCCAGATTCCCAGCTCTGGTTCTGCAGTATCCTTGGGGGCATTTCCAGGAATCTCAACAGGTACCAACAAAATTCTCCAGGAGAAGGAGAGGAATTTGGCCAAAATAGCTTTTCACTGAAATTTTGAAAATAAATGTTCTTTCATCTGGCAAACCAACCCATTTGTAGATAAGGTACATTGGTCTGCTAATGAGCCCTACCCAAACCCAGAAAAGTATTTAAAGGCCATTGTAAAGCAATTGAATCCACACACTTTGGGAAAAAAAAGCCAATTAGCTGCAACTGTGAAATTCCATGAACTTGTGATAAATACAACAAACAACACAGTGAAACACATTAGAAAGTACTTGTGAGACATTATTAAGACTGATAATTTGTCTTTGAGAAAGGCCAGAGAACTAATTCCCGTTTAGAGTAGAGATGAGAGGTAGAGGTATGCTTTCGTGTTACACCACTTATTTGTAGCAAAGCATCAGCAATCACATGGTCTTGAATAAACCTCAAAGTTCCTACTGGATCCAAGGGCAAGAGGCCTATTTGTAGATATTTACGTATTTACGTGTAA
The DNA here is from genome assembly GCA_028627135.1 of Pseudochirops cupreus. Classification (NCBI taxonomy): domain Eukaryota; kingdom Metazoa; phylum Chordata; class Mammalia; order Diprotodontia; family Pseudocheiridae; genus Pseudochirops; species Pseudochirops cupreus. Next base: position 121,514,954 of record CM053584.1, read on the forward strand.
ATGCGAATATGACCCCGGGCAAGTCATGACATCTCAGTGCCTCTATTATAAAGCCCAGAGAAGGTGCCAACCAATATTAGGAGAGAGTTTCTTCAGCTGGTAGTTCCTTATGCCTAGGAAATCGCAGGTCCAGTCCCGGTCACTTATTCCTAAGTGCTAACATGTGATTTTCCAGAAAAGGGCTGAAGAATAAATTAACACAGTTTTCTTAAGAGGGTGAATTTGGATGTTAAAAGTCAATGTTCAAAAACAGAATAAGATAAAATATTTCACAAAGCTGGCAATATTTGACCTTGAAGTTAGTAAAAGGCAAGTTTATGACCAGCATGGATAATCAACCTTGCTTGTTCATCCTCACAGTGTTGGAAAAGGCCTTATGTCAACTGCAGTGGGAATTGGAATAAAGAAAAGGGACATTCTGGACTTGTTGTTGTTTGTCCTTTCTCAAAGGAACCATGAGGTAAGGAAGATAATGCCATGACTTTCAACTGAATTGGATTTAAATGAGGGAGGGCTGTGCAAAGTCACCGGACTAATTCCTTCCTCCAGAGCCATCTGGGTCCATGGCCAGGTATAGATCAGAATAATCAGAGATGGCTCCACCTATTCTGGTAAATATAAGTCTTAACTAGTACTCTGTGCCCTTGGTGGCAGCTAGATTCCAAGCTGGTAGGTGGTACAGTAGACAAAAGTGCCTGACCCGAAGTAAGGAAGACCTGAGTTCAAATCTAGCTTTAGACACTTATTAACTATGTGGGCTTGGGCAAGTCACTTAACCTCTGTCTGCTTCAGGTTCCTCATCTGCAAAATGGGTATAATAACAACACCATCCTCTCAGGTTAGTTGTGAAGATAAAAATGAACTAATTGTAAAGTGCTTTGCAAACTATAAATGAGCATTATTACTATTTTGTTTTAGAGATGAAAGTGACCTCAAAGGTCATCAAATGCAACTCTCACATTTTACAAATGAAGAAACCAAGGCCCAAAGATGTGAAACCACTTGGTTAAGGTTACACAGGAATTAAATGACATATTTGGATTTGAAATAAGGGTCCTCTGACTTTAAATCCAGCTCTTTCTGGCCTTTTCTCAGTCCTCATTCACCTTGACCTTTGTGAAACCTTTGACACTAAAATTACCCTCTTTTTTGTGAGGTAACTGAGGTTAAGTGACTTGCCCAGGGTCACACAACTAGTTAAGTGTCTTAGATCACATTTGAACTCAGGTCCTACTGACTCCTGGGCTGGTGATCTATCCACTGTGCCACTTAGCTGCCCCTAAAACCACCCTCTTCTTGATATGCTCTTTCTTCTCTCAAGATTTTCAGGACACCATTTTCTCCTGGTTCACCTCCTACCTATCTGACTACTCCTTCTCAGTATCCTTTGCTGGATCTTCATCCAGGTTACACCTACCACCCATGGGTGACCCACAGGGCTTTATTATACACCATCTTCTTTTCTCCTTCTATATTACTTTGGTGATCTCATCAGCTTCCATGGATTTAATTATCACCACCATTCTGATGATTCTGAAATCTAGTTGTCCATCCCTAACCTCTGTGCCGACCTCCAGTCTCACACCTCCACCTGCCTTTCAGATATCTCAAACCAGACATCTTACAGACTTCCTAAATTTAGCACATATGAAACTGAACTCATTATCTGTCCCCCTAAATCTTGCCCTTCCTCCAACTTCCCTATAATCGTGGAGGGCACCATTATCCTCCCAGTCCCTCAGGCTCACAAGCTGGGTATCATCCTCTATCCTCCTCTACTCCTATCACTTTCCAAGCCACCCCATAGTCATTCTGTGACCAAAGCCTTGCTTTTTTGTTGTTGCAACATCTTTCAAATATACCCCCTCCACTTCTCTGAGAAGGGGTTACTCCTGACACTTCTCAAGGCTTCATTCAGATTCCCAAGATTCAAACCAAGTCCAGACATTGGAAACAGGGCCTGGGTTCCTTTTGTGCTAATTTTTATCTAAATAATTCTTCTCCTTTGCCTTATCCTCCTTCCTCCTCCTCCTCTTCCTCCTTCTCTGCTTCCTTCTTCTCTATATTGATCCTACCACTGGCAAAGTCAACCTGCCCCAAAACTAGTGCTTTCATTACTTTGATGACACCTCATTTGGACAGAGCTAAAGGACCATAGGATTAGGATTCCATGGCAGAAAGAGGGCTCAATTTGAAGTCTGACAACCTAGGTTCAAGTCTTGACTTTGCCGGCTGCCAAATATGTGACTTTGAACAAGTCATTTAACACATCTAGGCCTCAGTTTCCCCATATATAAAGTGGTTAAAGCAAAGAACCAGTAAGGCCATCTAGAGCTAAAAGGGACTGGACCACAGAAATCTTTTAATCTAACCTCTTCATTTTTCATAGGAGGAACTGAGACCCAGAGAGTTTAGCTACCTAAATCACATTATAAGCAAGTTGGCAGAGGCAGGATTTGAACTCATGTCCCTTGATTCCAAATGCTCTCTTCCCTTCTATACCTCTACTCTCATTCCTGTCTTTCCCTTCGCTCTAGGCACCTTGCTGCCCAATGCTTCATTAGGAGCTCCATAGGTAACTCTACGAGAAATCATGAAGTGCAAAAGATCTGGTTTCATAATTACCTTGGGCAGAGGGAAAACCACCTCTGATTAAAATGATGAAAATAGCCTGTTCTGCTTAAGACACATGGTCAATAGATTGCGGTTAAAGTGGCAGAAGGAAAAGTGGTGCTCTCTTATCAAGCCTGTCTCCAGTATTGAGCTGTGGCTTTGAAGACTGATGACTTTGATTAATCTAAGACCTTTTTACCATTGCTGGTTTAAAATCTTTTTAACCCTTTCAAGGCAAATGAATGAAATGGCAATGTTTCTAAAGCATTAGAGAGATGGACTAAACAGCTTCCATCACCCTAGAAAAAGGTTACTCTCAAAAGACAAAGAATAGCCAAAATTACAATAAAAAAGCAAAACAAAATCAAATTTCAGGGAAAAAAATGTTGGTGATTTAAGGTAGGTAACCTGGCAAGATAAGAATCAATAAGAAAGCAATAACCCATCTATGCAATGATCCATCTGTCCTCAAAAGAGCTGATCTTTGAAAGCTGTCTTTCCAAACTGTCTCAGATAACTCACATTTATATGCCTCTTGAGGTATACAAAGTATTTTACACATATCATTTCACTTGGCACTCACAATAATCCTGGGAGGTAAGTGCCATGATTATCCCCATTTTACAGATGACAAAACTGATCCAAACACAGGTTAAGTGACTTGCCCAGGGTGACACTATTCATAAATATCTGAGAGAAGCAGGATTCCAACTCAGATCTTTCTAACTCCAAATTCTTCCATCTAGTAGCTGATACGCATTTCAGATAACATTTTACATTTGTAGGGCCCGTAAAGGTTTGAAAACATTTCCTCATATTGCAATCAACAATTCTATGAATTATGCAGGTAATATTATCCTCATACTGTAGATGAAGAAATTGAAGTGAGAAACCCGCAGCCACAAAATAAGTATCAGAGGTGGATATGAAATAGGGGCTCCTGGAGATTTGTATACCCATTTATAAAGTAAAGTTATGAGCTAGTATTGTTAGACTAAGGCAAAGGTCCAAGGTAGTGCAGGAAAATCCTCCCTAAGGTATTCATTATAACGGTCAATATATTTTCTCGCCTTGCCCAAACATTTTGCACATCAAGAAAGCCGAATATTATTTTTAAATGACCTTGGAATTTGGCCTAGGGCCAAATATTCATTGGGGCTGGGCGTGGGGCAGAGGAGAGAAAAAAATGCATGAACAGAAGACAATTATTCCTATTGACATAGACCAATGTCAATAATCCAATAATTAAGAGGCCGACATGGTTTTTTCCTTCCAATTTGGACCAATCATACAGTATTTGTTTTGCTATCAATCTACCTCCTATTTATATGCAATGTGCAAGAAAGGTAACAATAGATTCTTTGGTAAAGTTCTAAAAGAAAAATTTAATTCTAAGCTGACCTGATTTCTGGAAAACTCAGTAACATTTGAATTGTACTGAATATACTTAATAACATGGTCATTTACCATTTGCTGAGAGCTAACATCAAACTAGGCAATGTATTTCTGAAATGGATCCAGTGTCTGATCAAAAACGATAAATAATTTTTTGAAAGACATTTTTGGCTGACCCAGCCATACAGTAAACTATATGGTAGCCTTCTGTCTTCTACCAGCAATTGCTAATGGGGCACAGAGATACCTAGTGGAAAGGTAGATCTTATTACTAAACCATCATGGGCAGGAGACCTCTCATTATGTGGTATGTCCAAAGAAAAACCTTTTGCATTTTCAACATCATAAAATCCTTAGATATTAGGCTGGATCATAACTTCAACCCATAGGAGTAATTTCTGTATATAAAATGATAAGGTGTGAAAAATTCATTCTCTCTCAAAGCAGTCAGGGATTGTCTTGTGGAAGGAGAAACACCTGTTCATAAGCTTTTTTTTTTGTTAGAAACAGGTGTGTGGGTCAGAACTCTACTGGGGCCATTTACCACAGTTGAACTCCAATGGCTTTGCTCACATCTGGGTTTGATAGGTGAGAGTATTAGGGGGATCAGGACTGCAGAGCAGTGCTGATATAATGACATCCCAACAGATGAGCTCTGATCATAGTCACTGCACACAGCTGGTGGGAGAATGGATAGAGTAAAGGGCCAGGGAAGGGCCTGGGGAGCCCTGTCACAGTCTGTCTGCAGCAGTCTGATGATCTTTTGTGTTCCCAGAAATTCTCTATTTGTTCTATCTGACCCTGATTTCTTACCCTTTGAAAGAGGGAGTTAGGAGCTTAGACGGCATGGCTGCATTCCTGTAGTATCAGTGTGAAGGTTTGCTTTGTTGCTTACTCTGCAGCATGGCCTGGATTATTCCAGAGCCCAGGCACAGGCTACACTTAAAAGGGCATCTGAGCAATGGCTAGGAGGATAATATCTGTGACAGATTCAGACCAGGGCTCTATCACATTCTTGATTGCATTCAGTAGGATCCAATGGGAAACAACAAATGTTATAGGTGTTTATTTCTGCTTGGAACAGAGTTTTCTAGACAAAAGCCTCCCAACTAACTGTCAAGATAGATTTCTAGGCAAGAAGTCTACTGACTGGCAGCAAGGTCCTGCTACTGCCCATCCTTGAGTGACCAGAATGTAACACTATAACACAGACCCAGAAAACCAATTCAGAGCATACATTATGATGCTGTCGGGCCTCATTGTAGACACAACCCCACTTAAGAATGGATAGGAATGATTTTCATTCTTTTAACATTATCATTGTGATTTTAATATTTTTAATTGCCTTAATTACTATTATTAAAGTTGGAGGCAAGGACGATTTAACAATTCAGCTGCAAAGGTGACATCAAAATGAGCTCAATATAGTTTTCAATTTAGTATGCAAAAAAGCATTAGCAATAATGAAAAATATCCCCACTTCTATTGGCTCTTTGATTTTCATTATTTGATAATAACTAATTCATTTTCAACCATCCTTCACCCCACAGCTTCATTTTCTTTTTTTAAGTTAAAGGATGAAGCAAGGGTAAAATATTTGTGCTAAGAAGGGATTCATCCTCCATTATCTGTCAATGTAAGACATGAAGGCAATGTCAAGGTGATGCAGTCACTCAAGGGCTAGACTTGGAGTCAGGAGGCTGTGAGTTTGATTCCTGCTTCAGATACTTAACTAGCTTTGTGACCTTAGGCAAGTCACTTAACATCTCTAAGCCTCCATTTTCTCATCTGGAAAATAGGGATAATAATAGCACCTACCTCACAGGATTGTGAGGATCAATTAATATGCATCAAGTGCTTTGCTAACTTTAAATGCTAGTCGTGATGATGGTGATGAAGATAAGGATGAGGATGATGATAATGATGAAAAAAAAGAGAATTCTCAGGCCTCAAAGGTTTTTATAGTATTCCAAGAAGGAACTGGGAATGCTACAACATTAAACCAACGTGTATAAAAGACAACACTTACATTTTCCCAATCACTTAGTCAATAAGTATTTATTAACCACCTACCACATACCAGGAAGTGGGGATACAAATAGGAAAGAGAGACAGTAGATTATACGCTACATTTCTTTCTTGTTGTAGAATTGACACCAAAACATGAGGTATGACAACATGATAATTACATCGCAGAAGAATGGAAGATCAGTATCATAGAATACCAGAATAGGAAGGGACCTCAGGATTCATTTGCCCAATTTGTATTGGAGCCAAGTAGTCAGGCAGCATCCATTTGAAAACCTTCAGTAAAGAGGAATATGCCACCTCACAGGGCACTCCATTCCATTTCAGGGCAGATCCAATTACTGTAAAGGTTTTTTTATGCCAAGCCAAAACCTGCCTTTCTGTAACTTCTCCCATTAGTCTTAGTTTCATTTCCATCTAAAGCCAAGAAGAACAAATTTAATAACAGACTGGTGAGTCAGTGGACAGAAATAGATTTGGAATGAGGAGGAACTTAATTCAAATCTAGTGTTAAACATTTTCTAGCTGTGTGACTTTGGGCAAGTCACCTAACCACTATTAGCCTAAGTTTCCTCATCTGTAAAATAGAAATAACATTTTACTTACCTCCCAGGGTTGTGAGGATAAAATGATCAACATTTAACATATGTAAAGCACTTTGTAAAATGTAAAACACTATATAAAGTAGTTGTTATTACTATTACAGTCTCTTATGACAGCCTTTTAAATACTAGGTGAGAGCTATTACCATCCTCTCTCTTCTCACCTACTCTACCAGATCTATTCTTCAGGCTAAACATGCCCCGTTCTTTCAATGATCTTTGTATAGCATGATTTTAACTCCCCACCCCCCATTACCCTGGTTGCCTTTCTCTATACATCCTTCAGCTTGTCAATTCTCTTCCTAAAATATGGTACCTACAACTAAACATGACTCCAGTTGCAGTCTGAACAAAGCAGTTTAGTGGAACCACAAGCTCCTTCATTTTGGAGATAACATTATTTCTATTACTATAGCCTATCAGATAACATTATTTCTATTACTGCAGCCTAAAAATCCTATCACCTTTTTTCTTGGGGGTGGAGGGAAGCAGTGAGTTGTTGTATTATACTATTAATTCATTTAACTTGGAATCTACTACATTCCCCATAATTTTGCACAGAAAAAGTAGTTGCACTCTCCCAATTCATTATGTGCAATTGGACTTTTTTTTTTAGCATGTAGGACTTTCCCTCTTGTTCCCATTAACTTTAAATTGTTGAGAAATAGATTTTGATTCAATCTAAGGGAAAACTCCCTAATGATTTGCCAAAGTGGCACATGGGTGTCTCATTGGTGGGGAAGGAGGGAGAGGAAATAAGTTACCAAGCAGAGGACGTACAAGTGGCAGATGGATGGCTACTTATCACTGATAACAGATGGGATTCTAGCTCAGGTATATATTGGACAGAATGACCTCTGAGTTTCTAGAGAATCTACAATTCCAAATTCCTATTATTTCCTTACCTGGAGCAAGAGGAAACTTACTGTATGCTGAGATTGATTTGTGATTGATTTCCAAGATCTTAGAAGTGTCTCCCTTAGAAAATAATAGAAAAATCTCCTTATTTCCAACTGCTGTATTACTCATTGATCATGATTCATTTTAGTTGTTTCCTTTTTTTCTTAATCTAGAGTTAGAACTTGGCAGGTGGTAAATCTATACAAGATTAAAAGGATATGAACAAGACCTTCATCATGGCTATAGATTGCAGCAGGAAGTTGATCTTCCAAATACAATAACTTTTCACTTATGGCTTCACATTTTTCTCTTAGTTCTAGAGAAATAATGTAAGATTCCTGTCAAAAGAAAAAAAGAGAAAGGTCACTTATTCATTATATATTGCACTCGGGGAAGCATCTATTGAAAATGTTTCACTGTCTGGCACATTATGGGAGATTTTCCAATAGTACCAACTTTTATACCTCATTTGGATCTTATATTCAGTCAGTCTATCTCACAATAAACATTTATTAAGGGCCTACTATGTGCCAGGCTAAGTGTTGAGAATTCAGAGACAGGTAAAAGAGAATCCTTGCTTTCAAGAAATTCATAGTGTAATGAGGAAGACAACATGCAAAATATTATATATAAATAAGCTATGTATGGGATAAATTGAAGATAATCAATGGAAGGAAGGCACAAGATTAATAAATTCATAGGATGTCAGAGCTAAATAGTAACTTAGAGATCATCTTAAATCTTAATTCTTCTTCATAGTCTTAATATTCTTTTCCAGGTATTTTTCCATATGAATTTCAAGATTTTATCCAATTCTTTGAATTAAACTGCTAGTATTTTGATTGGTATTGCATTAAACCTTTAAGTTAGTTCGTGAAATTTTGATATTTTTAACAAATATGCTTGACCTAACTCCATTTGTTCAGTTCTTCCTCAATTTTTGTCAAGTTTTGAAGTTATCTTTGCATAGGTCTCTCATATGTCTAGATAAGTTTATATCCAAATAACTGACACAATTAATCATTTTTACAAAGGCCATTTCTCTCAGTAACTGTTTATGTGGATTGTTGGTTGTGGCATACAGAAATGGAGATGCTTCTTGTGTATTTGTACCTTCTTTTCCATTTAATGACATGACCAGACCTATGCTTTAAGAATCTCCATGGAGAATGGACTGAAAGGAGCAGTGGGTGAAAGATTTGGGGCAGGGAGACTAATTAGAAAGCTATTACAGATGTGGTCCCAGCTGAGAGGTAATGAGGGCCTGAACCTGAGTGGTGGTTGTGTGAGAAGAGAATCGAAAACTTACAGTAGATATTGTGGAAGTAGACTTGACAGCACCTGACAACTGATTAGAGATGTTTTGGGCAAGAGCAAGAGTGTTAATCTTAACTTCAAGATTGTGCAAATGTATGACTAGGACAGCAGTAACCATGTGAGAAATGAGGAAGTTTGGAAGAGGGATGAGTTTTAGGGAAAAGACAGTTTTTCTTTGGATATGTTGAGTTTGAGATGTCTTTAGGGCATCCAGTTCAAAGGGTCCAGCTGATGTTGTAGGAGTGGAACTCAAGAAGGAGTTTAGGGCTGGGTCTATAGGTCTGGGAGTCTGCAAAGAGATGGTAATTAAATCCATGGAAGCTGATGAGGTCACCAAGAGGAAATATGGGGAAATAAAAGAAAAGGATCTTGAAGAGAACCTTGAGGCATATTCATAGTTAGGGAGAGTAAGAGAGGACAACTAGCCAGCAAATGAGATTGAGGTGCAGTCTGACAGGTAGTAAGTAGTAGGAGTAAGAGGGAATAGTATCACAAACATGGAGAAGAAAATACATGGGAGCAGAAGGTAGTAAGCAGTCAAATGCTCAGAGAGATTTAAAAAAATGAAGATTGAGAAAAGGACATCATATTTGGCACTTCAAAGATCATTGGAACCAGAAATAATTTCAGTTTAGTGTTGAGGTTAGAATAAAGTTCACAGGGGGTTGAGAACTGAGGGAGAAGAGAGTCAATTGAGACAATGAGAGTAGAAAGATTTTTCTAGGAATTTGGCTACAAAAGGAGGAGAGAGATAGAATAATAGCTTGAAGGGATAGTAGCATATGAGGATTTTTTTAAGGATGGGAGAGATCTGGTATATTTGCAAGGACCCAATACATACGGAAAGTTGGAAATTTAGGGAAGGGGCAGGGAATAGGGTGAAGGGTAAATGCAGCATGATTGGCCTTAGTGAAGAGAAGGACTGCCTCCTCATCAAAGGTTGAAGGAAAGAAGGAAAGAATTGGGGATGACACTAAGGGATTGATATATAGAGTAGTGGAGCAGCTAGGACTTTGATGAACAGCTTATATCTTCTCAGTAAAGCATGAGGTAAGGTCTTCTGTTGAGAGGGAGGAGGAGGGAAGGGTGTACAAAGGCTTGAGGGGAGAAGAAAAAAGCCTCTGAGAGGCATGCAACAGGGAACCAATTAGAGAGAAGTAGAAGCATTGCCTTGTTGAAATGAGGGCTCAGTTGAAATTCAGTAATATAAATTAGTAGTGAACCAAGGTAGCTTAGCTGTGTAACTTCTGCTGTAGCACATGAATAACATCAGAAGAGATGGATAGTTAGAAAAGTCCAAGTCTGAACTATGATTTGGCAAGGAAGACATGCTGATGGGACAAAGACAAGAGGCATTTGAGAGTAGAGTGCACTGATTAACCACAGGGATAAGATTTGGAAGGAAGGAAAATGAAACTAGGGATGATAACCTGGAAGTGCATTGAAGGGCAGAAGGACTGGAATTCCTAGTGGGAACAGAAAATTAATTTGGAGCGAGGGGAGTATAGGGAGAGATGGAAGGAGAGATGGAATGATAGTGGACTATGGTTGGATAAATCTCAGGATTCTTGACTATGGAAGTGGAGCAATTGTGTGTAATTATGAAATCAAAAGAATGTGTATGCCCATCACTGATCGAGAGAATAGGACCTAGGAGCCGAGGAGATTGAGAAAAGAGTGATAGGGCCTGAACTAGGGTAGTGGCCACCTCAGTAGAAAAATAAGAGACACACAAGAAATGTCACAGAAGTAGGCAGCTAGATGGAGCAGCAGATAGAGTGGAGTTTAAATGCTAGTTATTAAGTGGAATTGAAAAGTCTTGACAACTAATTAGATAATTGGGCTGAGGGAGAATGAAAGGACACTGGAAAGTTAAATAGGAGTCAGACTATGAAGGTTTAAAAAGCTCTGCTGAGGATTTAGCATTTTATCTTAAAGGGAACAAAAAGTCACTGAAGATTTTTAATCAAAGGCATGAGGATGGACAGAAGGAAGAGTAAAGAATGAATCAGGAGTCGTGAATCTGGATGACAAGGACAGCAATGACCTTGACAGCAGCAGGGAAACATAAGAGGGGAAGTTAATGAGTTCTATTTTGGACACGTTGAGTTTGTGATGCCACTTAGACATTCAAGTGGAGACGTCCAGCAAGCAGTTGGTGACTTGAGTTCAAAATAGAGAATCAGACTGGATTGGGGACCCAACTAAGGAGAGATAATCATCCTGCCCAGTAGTTTTGCTGCTACTCACACATGACATTCCATTTCTGTTTCTGTACCTTTTCACTGGCTGTCCCCAATGTCTGATATGTACTCATTCTTCAAATCCTCCTCTTGGAAACCCTAGCTTCCTTCAAGATTCTGCTCAAAAACCATCTTCTTCATGAGGCATTTCCTGTTATCTCCCCTCACCCCCAGTTTCTAGGGCCTCCCATTGAAATTACCTTGTATTTATTTTGTATATACTTACTTTTGTACATGTCATCTCTCCCTAGTGTCCCCTCCTCTGAACTTACATTAATATGTGATATTCTTAGGGTCAGGGATTGATTTTGTCTCTTTGTATATCCTCAGTGTTTATCACAATGTCTGGTGCACCATAGGTACTAAATAAATGCTTAGAATTTAACTGATGAAGTATAAACTTTCTAAGGGCCAAGCAATGTGCTTTGTTTCCACTGACCAAGGCATATGATTTTTAAAGGGAGTTTTTAATCACAAATGTACAATTATGCCTTGATTTAACTTCAAATCTATAGCTTCAACATGCCAAATTCTTTCTTCCAATGTGTCTGATAACTTTTCAGGTGCCTTCAAGGTGAAGAATAATCTTTTTACCAGAAGCTAGAAAGAAATCTCAGCAGGGACAACAAAATGCATTCAATACTATCCAATATCCAAATTCATTTTTATAAAAATACTATTACTTAGTTCTTATGCAGGTAGATATTCTCCTTAAAGGAATTTTGGCCAGATTAGCAATAGCATCAATAGAAGATAACTGAGTGATTTGGCTACTGAAATCCTGTACTGTCAAGAAATTAGTACTCAGATCACTAAGACGGGTTTTCAATACATCGGTTACATACCTAAATATTTCAAAAGAGTAGAAAAAGAATGGTCAAGGAACAAACATTTATACAGAGCTTATTATGAGCTAAGCCCTTTACAAATATTCTTTCTTTCACTCCTCCCAACAACTCTTTAAGGTAGGAGCCATTATTATTTTCCCCATTTTCAAGCGGAAGAAACTGAAGCTGAGGCTCAGTGATTAACCCAGGTTCACAAAGCTAGTAAGTGTCTGAAGATGGATTTGAACTCGGATTTTTCTGACTCTAGGTCCAGTGCTCTATCCATTGAAGCACCTAGCTAAAGTTATTACATGTATGACTCTAATAAGCTCCCAAGAGAATGACAGTATTTCAAAGTGAACAAGTTGTAGAAACCTAAACCAAACAAATAAGCAAGAAATGCTAAACTGTGAGGGTTAGGAAATATGTGCACAGGGAAGTGTCTGAGGCCTGGGAATTAGTTGGGTCACGCAGAGGTCCGAGCATATTGCACTGTCCCTGGCCAGGGGATACTGCATTGCTCAAGATTCTCTTACATGGAGTTACTTGATATTCCTGATTGGTGTCTCCACACCCTGGGGCCTTCATACCCTTGTGATTGCACTCCCCCTCTCACAATTCTGTTCAGCTGGGCTCTGTCACGTGTGGTATGTGGATCTTGGGTATATATAAGGCTTAAGCCTTGGGGGTAGGAAGTCGGCCTTAAGATCTGGCTATGAGGCATCTCATTGGAATGACCTGAATAAACCTTTTCTGTTTGCACCTCAGAGCCATGACTCTTCTGTTCGAAAGTGGGCTAGCGCCTACTTAAGAGAGGTAAGTAACTGGCTCCCCTGCAGGCAAGTTAGGGTACTCTGAAAGAGAACCCTGACACTAAACCATCTATATTTGTTGCTCAAAGGAACCTCTATAAAATTGGAATTACTTCATGGAAGCTCCAAACCAGTTCTAAATGCCAGTTTTTCAAGACACATAACTTATTTGAAAGGGAAAAAAATGTATTTACATAGAGCGTTAAGCTTGCATTTACTTTCCCCTCCTAGTTCACACACCAAAAGAAACAAATACATGGGCTCTTGAGGATAGCTTGCTTTGATGGGTAAAAGCTACACACACACACATATATGTATGTATGCACGTACAAATATGTGTATGCGTGTATATATAAATTTTTTTTCATTTTCTCACTGTTTCAGAAAACTAGTCTGCATTTTCTAGTCAAGAATATGGAAGAATGAATATTGTATCATTCTTCATATTTATGCTTTTTTGGGGGGAGGGGGAAAGGTAGGCCAATTGGGGTTAAGTGACTTGCCCAAGGTCACAGTTGTGTGTGTGTGTGTGTGTGTGTGTGTGTGTGTGTGTGTGTGTGTGTGTGTGTGTTAAGGGACTGAGGTCCTCCTGACTCCAGGGCTGGTGCTCCATTCACTGTGCCACCTAGGCTCCCCATTCTTCATATTTATATTCCTAGTTCTGGTACTTAGCAAACAAGATTTGTTGCTCAATTGACAAATTAAATATTTTTATAAATTAATAAGTAATTAGCACTGATAAGAAAACCACAAGACCAACTTAGAGAAAAGAGAATTTCAAGAAAGTTAAAAAAAAAAAGGATAAAAAAAGTAAAATAAAAAATCTAAGAAAAAAAAGATAGAAACAGTAATAAACTTGTCTAATACTAGAATTAAAATAGAAAACCTGAAAAAATGCTATAGGAATAATCAACAATCAACTTACTACAACATTACAGGCAACAAAGAAAAAATTAAGGAAATCGTGATGTAAAAAAATTATTGAGCTATCCAAAGAACTAGATAACATCAGGCAATAGACAAGAAGATGAGTCAAGACAAATCTCAAAATTGCTGACATGCCAGAAAATTCAGAAAAACAAGAATTTGGACATGCTATTAGAGGCAGGAAATCATCAGAGAACTTCCTAGAATGAGCAAGGTGAATCTTTGATATGCAAACAGAATACACACGATCCCCAATAAAGAAGAATACCAGATTGTAATGTAAAGAGGAAAATAATTCAAATTTCCAAGAGACAGAAATTATTTAACAAGAATCATTAAACAAGATTATAGCAGACTATACAACCAAGATTAGAATGAAAGCAGAAAATAGGACAATTTTATAACCAGTGTCTCTGATAAAGGCCTAATTTCTCAACTATATAGAGAGCTGAATCAAATTTATAAGAATACAAGTCATTCCCCAATTGATAAATAGTCAAAGGATATGAATAGGTAGATTTCAGAGGAAGAAATTAAAGTTATCTATAGTCATATTTTTAAAAATGCTCTAAATCACTTGATTAGAGAAATGCAAATTAAAACAACTCTGAGGTACCACCTTATACCTATCAGATTAACTAATATGACAGAAAAGGAAAATGACAAATGTTGGAGGGCATATAGGAAAATTAAAACATGAATGGATTGTTGGTGGAGTTGCTAACTGATCCAACCATTCTGGAGTGCAATATGGAACTACGTCCAAAGGACAATGAAACTGTGCATACCCTTGATCCAGCAATACCGCTATTAGGCCTGTATCCCAAAGAGATCATAAAAAAGGGAAAAGGACCTACATAGACAAAAATGTTTATGGCAGCTCTTTTTGTGGTAGCAAGGAATTAGAAATTGAGGGAATTCCCATCAAGTGGTAAACGGCTGAACAAGTTGTGGTATATGAATGTAATGGAATATTATAATGCTGTAAGAAATAATGAGCAGGCTGCTTTGAGAAAAAAACCTAGAAAGATTTAAATGAACTGATGCTGAGTGAAGTGAGAAGAACCAGGAGACCATTATACACAATAGCAGCAACATTGTGGGGTGATTAACTATGACAGACTTAGCTCTTCTCCACGATATAATTATCCAAGACAATTCCACAGCACACATGATGTAAAATGCTTTCCACAACCAGAGAAAGAACTATGGATTTTGAATGCATATCTAAGCATACTATTTTCACCTTTTATTGGTTTGTTGTTGTTTTGGTGGATTTTCTGTTTTGTTCTGTTTCTTCTTTCATAATACAACTAATAAAGAAATATGTTTACATGATTGCACATGTATAGCCTACATCAGATTGTTTGCTGTCTTGTGGAGAATTATGGGAGTGAGGGAGAAAAACATTGAAACTCAAAATTTTATAAAAAATGAATGTTGAAAACTATCTTCACATGTATTTGGAAAACATAAAAATATAATTTACCAAAAAAAAAAAAAAGACTATATCACATTTTTTTGAGCAAGACAAGGTCTGATTGGAGAAATTTAAGTGCCTTTTTAGCAAAATTAAGATGCATATACCTTGAATCAAGAATTATCTATCCAATAAAACTTAGTATAATGTTTTAATGCAAGAGATACATCATAGGGTCATAGCTTTGGATATGGGAAAGATCTTAAGGGACAATTCAATCTAACATGCTGTCATGTTACAGATGAGGAAACTGAGGCCCAGGGAAGTTAAATGACTTCCCCAAGGTCATACAGGTAGGAAGAATCAGAGGCAGGATTAGAAGTCATGTCCTTAGACTACAAAGTCAATGTGCTTTCTATTCAACTATGGACTCTGAAAAGCAATTAGACTGAAAACTGTTCAGAATTGCATATGTACTTAAAATAAGTTTTCTAATGGTTAAGCCTCTTGGCCAGAAAGCAAAATAATATTAACAATAATGATGATAGCTAACATTTATATAGCACTTATTACGTGCTAAGCACTTTACAATTATTATTTCATTGGATCCTTATAATGACCCTGGGAAGAAGGTGCTATTAAATTCATCTTGCTCAAATTGAGAGTTACAGGGGACTTCAAAGACCATTTGATCTGACCCATAACTGAACACAAAACCCTTCTACAATATACCTGACAAGTAGTCACCCAGCCTTTGATTGACGACCACCAATGGGAGGAATCACATTCCACTTTGAACTACCTCTAATTATTAGGGAGCTTTTCCTTTCATCAAGCCTAAATTTGCCTCTTTGCAACTTTTGCTTTGTTCCTACAAGTTGATAAAAATGTGAGAACTCTGAGGGAGGAAAAGTCAGGAGAGAAAAGAGGTGGGAAGATGATCAGCAAAACTTCTTGGATAAAGGCAAAGTCCAAATTAAAGAAACCTAAATAATGATCAAAACACCAGAAGTACATTATATGGAAGGCTTTTCTGATATTTTGGTTAATAACAGAAATAATAAGACTAAGGAAGTATGTTTTCCCCTCCAAGAGAATTACTAAATAAAAGACAAACCTAGCAACTATAATGTTAAATGTAAATGGAATAAACTCATTAATAAAAAACTAATAATAATAATAATATATTTATCCTTACTAGAGAGAAGGGAATTTTAATCAAAGAATTGGGAAAAAAGCATTAGAGACAAAATTATAAGTTTGATTACATGACAATATAATAGAAAAAAGTTTTGGGCAAGCAAAAAAAAAGAAAGCAATGCCAATATGACTAAAAAGCAAGAAATAGATTAGGGAGAAATATCTGTAGTAAATATACGAGCTAAATTTAATGCTACAAGGTCCTCATCTCCAGGATTAGAAAAAAATTCTCTGTTCGGCATTCAAAACCATTCATAATTCTTGTCCCTCGCACGCTTTTTAGTCATCATATATTTAATGACCCCTAAGGTACTCTGAGATCCAGTGATCATGGCTCCCCTGAGGTTCCTCTAGCAAGATGGTCCATTTCTGGTCTCCCATGCGGAGAATGCTCTCCCTCCTCAACTCTGTCCCCTGGCTTCCCTGGCTTCCTTAAGTTGTTGTCCTTTAGCTGTTTTTCGATCGTGTCTGATTCTTTGTGATCACATTTCAAATTTTCTGGAGTGGTTTGCCATTTCCTCTTCCAACTCATTTTACAGATGAGAAAACAAAACAAACAGGATTAAGTGACTTGCCCAGGGTCACACAGGTAGTAAGTATCTGAGACCAGATTTGAACTTAAATCTTTCTGACTCCAGGCCCAGCACTTTATCCACTGAACCCCTAGTTGTTCTGGCTTCCTTAAAGTCCCAGCTAAAATCCCACCTTCTACTGGAAGGGCTTTCTGGGGTTCTGACCTTTCCCTCGTTATCTCTAAATCCCTCAAAGTGGCTCTGACCCTAAAACAACCTGGATGTAGAGATTCTCCCAGCAAACTGAGGTGGTTAGGGTGCCAACCTAGGGTTTGCGGGTTTACATAAGTTCAATGTCACAATATCTTTTGGTGTTTCAGGATGCATCTCCAACTCTACACTAGAAAAGATTAAACTCTCAAGCTAATCTCAGAACTTCACTAAATCTCTCAGCAGTACCTTGGTACAACAGGAAGCCAGGATCAGGCAAGTGTCTGCACTTGTAAAAGGAATTAAATAACCATCAGGAAGAGGCTCCCCCAATACAAACACATATGAACAATAATGCTCTTTGCTTATTGCCAAGAGAAAAGATGACTAGCATAATATGTCCAAGAAACATAGCCATTAGTACTGTAGGACGTTTAGTATTTAATCCAGTAATTATCTTCTTGTTGCTCTCTCTGGGGCAAGGTGAGCCCTATATCACCAAAGTCTTCTATGTAGGGCAATTTATTCCTCTTGTGAAAGAGGAGAGGAGTGGTTTATTGTCTCATGATTTATCCATAACTAACATCATGTAGCACACTACTTGATCTTGTCCTATATAAGTTCTCAGGGACTCAGTTTCCTCATCTGTAAAATGAAGGTTTGGAATTGATGGCCTACGAGGTCTCTTCCAACTCCAAATCTGTGATCCAGTGATCCTTCTCCCAGATCACCAGAGAATCTTCTAATCTCCGTCTTCTCTGCTTGTCCTCCATGTTACTGTTGTTGTCTCACGGTTTTACCCAATTTGTGACCATGTTAGGTAAGCACTCACTATACTTTTACATTTATTTAATCAGTTAGACCTCTTCCAGGGGTGGGAAAATTGAAGAGGCCAGGTAGTGGTGGGCACTGAAGTTGCAAAAAGTCTCTGCTCTCAAAGAGTTTACATTCTACTGTAATGCTTGGAACAACCAAAAGCTTGACATACTGATACAAAAATGGCTTTTTTAGGTAGGAAGCATCATCTTGCTGGAAGTCCTAGAAAGTATTACTCTAGAAATGCTTTTAAAAGATTTTTGGAATGGGGAAGAGAAACAAATTATTTTTGTAGTTAGGGTGACATTAACTATACTCTTTCTAAATTCCAACTAAGTGATATTTCATTGCCTTTTTTCCTGGTACCTTTTTCTTTCCAGAAAAAGTGACTGGGAAAGGATTCTTAGATAACTCAGTAAGGAAGGGGTTCTCATACATTTATTTTAAGCAATGGAATGTCATTTTCTCTGATAGGGTCACTAGCCTAATATGCCATTAGAATACCAAGACATATTATGCTTGGGAAAAGTCTCTTATGCTATTGTTCTGGATCAGATGGAAAGATGTACTCTATCTGTACTACCCTGAGATTAGTCTCAAAGAAAATTTTGACCTATGGTCTAGTAACAGTCAAAAAAGAAAATCAGGTAAGTCTGGCATGACCTCTTCTTGAAAAAGACATGTTGGTTCTTAAAGATCACAAAAATCTTGAATGCCACATTTAAAAAAATCATAAAATAAGATTTCCAAGGAATATGGCAACCCAAAGTCAGAGTTAAGACTGATAAAATCTATAGTCATCACCATAAGAGAACCTCAATGTAACCAATGAGAAACCTGATTGCCAAGCTTCTCAGTTCTTAGGTCAAAGGAAAATATATTGCAAGGAGCTAGAGCTATATAACATGCCAAAGAACCCCAGTTAGCATTGCCACAGGCTATAATCAACTATAAGAAATGAAAGTTAAAAATTGGAAGATGACATATAGCAGGGTAACAGAAAATGGCTTGCATTCAATTATTTATTCAGAAAAGTTGAACATGATTGTTCAGGAGACAAAATAGTTTTTACCACCATTAATTATTTTTAAGGATTCCTATTCAGAAAACTAGGACAGAACTATCTTTAAAAGGTATATTTCATGACAAAAGGTTTTGTAAAAGGTAAACAAGCATGAATAGCTTAAAAGGGCTAAGAGTTCTGAAAGAGAGAGAAGAGATTATTGTCCCTTTAAAGTCCAATTAACTCTAAATGTATTAAGGAAACCAGTTATGGTTTTAGTGCTCAAGAAACAAATAAAAGTGTGAGGGACACTGTAGAAAAGATGAAGGGAGAAACTCAACAGGGACAACAGGAAAAGATTATTCAAGTTTGGATGTGGAAGTAGTGGTGGGAGGGACAGGGATCTAACACATTTCAATCTTTTTTCTATGCAAAACAAGGGAAGGTTTAAAATAAATAAATAACCATTTTAGAATATTTCCACAAATAAAAGTCAAGCTCATTGGCCTTGAATTAAACCACTAATTTTTTAAAAGCAAAGACTAATAATACCTGAAATTTACATAGTACTTTGAAGTTTTCAAAGAGTTTTACATACATTGTGTATATGGAAAGCACTTTACACATTTTACATATATTACATTTGAGTCTCAAAATCACTCTGTGATACTGGTACTACAAGTATTATTCCCATTTCACAGATAAGGAAATTGAAACTTAGCTGCTGAAAGTCTCTAAGGTAATGTATCAGATCTGGAATTTGATACCATTCTCTAAGACTCTCAAAGAAGCTATAAACTGAAGTGTAAGACATAAGCATTTTAGATGCTTGAAGCCTTAATAGGTGAAATGGGTGCTGCTTTCTAAAAGCAGCTCATTATAAGCTAGGGCTGAGACAGCAGTCAGATTTCTAGCTCTGGAAACTCAATCTTCATTCTGCTAACAGCTATCCAAAATTCTGACTCTATCTGCTAGACCTAGTTCTTCTAAAAACCTAGTTTTCTGGACTCCTTACTTCTCTGCATTTAATCTTTCCTAAACCTGAATGCTCTGTATCTTCTTAAGAGAGGCAATATGGGAAGCACAGCCAAGATGGCAGAGTAAAGGCAGGGACTCACCTGAACTCTCCACCACACCCTTCCAAATACCTTTATATAGTGACTCTAAACCAATTCTAGAGTGGCAAAACCCATAGAAAAGATGGAGAGAAACAATTTTCCAGCCCAAGAAAACTTTTGAAGGTCAGCAGAAAAGGTCTGTTGCACCAAGGTGAAAGTGGAACACAGTCCACACAGTCTACTCTAGGATCGCCATGGCCCCAGCAAACCAGGAGCAGGCCTTGGAAGCCACTAAATCAGCAGCAGCAGTTGCTTCTCAAGCTCTCAGTCCACAGACATTAAAGGCATTGAACAAATGGTTAGAAAAGGATTATAGGGATCTCTTTACTGGAACTAGGGTCAGGACTCTGCTGCTTTGCCCATACTTGAATCTTGGTCACAGTCCTGAGTGTCAGTCCCGGGATGAAAAGGAGCACTAACATACCAGACCTTATAGCCACAGTAGATCAGGCCCCTCCCCAGAGTTCCAGGGCAGAAAAGAGTGCTTGTGGTCACTCAAAGACCAGAGTATAGCCCAGGAGACAACAACTCTCTCCTTAACACTTTGGAAAAACTGAAAACCTCTGAAAAAGTGGAATTGGCCAAATAGAATCCACCAATAATCTCCTGAAAGAGATTCCAAAATGAAAACTCCCAGGAATATTATAGCCAAATTCCAGAGTTCTCAGTTCAAGTAGAAAATACCGCAAGCATGCAAAAAGAAATAATTCAAGTATCATGGAGCCATAGTCAGAATAACACAAGATTTAGCAGCTTCTACATTAAAGAATCAGAGGGCTTGGAATACGATATTCCAGAAAACAAAGGAGCTAGGATTACAACCAAGAATCACCTTACCAGTGAAACTGGGTATAATCCTTCAGGGGAGAAAAATAGACATTCAATGAAATAGGAGACTTCCAAGTATTCTTGATGAAAAGACTAGAGATGAATAGAAAATTGGATTTTCAGAAGAAGTCTCAAGGGAAGCATAAAAAGGTAAGGAAAGGAAAATCTTAGGGGACTTAATAAGGTTAAACTATTTACATTCCTGCATGGGAAGATAATACTTGTAATTACTAAGAACTTTCTCATTATTAAGGCAGATAAAAGATAGAGGGCACAGGTATGAGTTGAATATGAAGGCATGATATCTAAAAAAATAAAATTAAGGGGTGAGAGAGGAATGTACTGGAAGAAAGGCAAAGGGAGAGGTAGAATGGGGTAAATTATCTCATATAAAAGCAACAAGGAAAAGCTTTTACAGTGGAGGGGGTGAGGAGGAAGATGAGAAGGAGTGAGCGAACCTTGCTCTCATCAGAATAGAAATCTATCTTACCCTACAGAAAAGAGGGGAAGGGAATAAGAAAAGTGGGAGGGGGTGATAGAAGGGAAGGTAAATTGGCGGGGGGGGGGGAGTCAGAAAAAATACTTTTGAGGATAGACAAAGTGAAAAGAGAGAGAGATAGAATAAACAGGAGGAGGATAGGATGAAGGGAAACGCTGTTAGCAATAGTACCTATGAAAAAAATTTTTGAAGAAAATTTCTCTGATAAAGGACTCATTTCTCAAACATATAGAGAACTAAGTGAAATTTATAAAAATAAGAGCCATTCCCCAATTGATAAATGATCAAAAGATATGAACACTTTTCAAATGAAGGGATCAAAGCTATCTATAGCTACATGAAAAATGCTCTAACTCATTATTTATCTGAGGTACTACCTCATAACTATTAGACTGGCTAATAGGATAAAAAAGGAAAATGACAAATGTTAGAAGGGAAGTGGGAAAAATGAGACAGTAATGCACTATTGGTAGAGTTAAGAACTGCTTCAACTATTCTGTAGAGAAATTTGGAACTATACGTAAAAGAATATAGAACCACACATGCTCTTTGACCTAGAAATACCAGTTCTAGGTCTGTATCCCAAAAGAGATTTTTTTTAAAAGGACAAAGAACCTATATGTATAAAAATATTTAAAGCAGCTCTTTTCTGGTGGTAAAGAACTGAAAATTGAGGTAATGCCCATCAATTAGGGAGTGGCTAAACAAATTGTGGTATGTGATTATAATGGAATACTATTGTGCTATAAGACAAAACAACCTTGAGGTACCACATCTCACCAGTCAGACTGGCTAAGATGACAAAACAGGAAAATGACATGCTGGAGAGGATGTGGAAAAATGGGAACTCTAATGCATTGTTGGTGGAGCTGTGAATTGATTCAAACGTTCTAGAGAGTAATCTGGAATTGTGCCCAAAGGGCTATAAATAATTGCATACTCTTTGACCCAGTAATACCACTTCTAGGGTTGTAATCTAAAGAGATCATAGAAGTGGGAGGAAGATCCACATGTACAAAAAATCTTTATTGCAGCTCTTTTTGTGGTGGCAAAAAACTGGAAATTAAGAGGATGTCCATCAATTGGGGAATGGCTAAACAAGTTGTGGTATATGAATGTAATGGAATACTATTGTGCTATAAGAAATGGGGAGGAGATGGTCTTTCATATTCACCTGGAAAGGCCTATACAAACTGATGCTAAGTGAGAAAAGGAGAACCAGGAGAAATTTGTACATAATCACAGACACGTTATATGTGTGACAACCAACTTTGATAAACTGGACTCTTCTCAGCAACACACAGTTATAAGACAACTCTACAAGTCTCAGGATGGAAGGACATATCTACATGCAGAGAAAGATCTAGAAAGACCAGAGTTTAAATGGAGACTGAAGCAAACTACATGCTCTCATTCTTTTCCATGTTTGGTTTTGTTTCCTCTTTCCTATTGTTCATTCCATTTGTTACAACCTTTCTATATAACCAGACTAATGTCCAATGTAAAAGTATTTGCAGATCCTATACTTGATTGCATGCTACCATGGAGGGTGGGGGAGGGGGCTAGGAAGGAGGGGAGAAAATTTGAAACTCAAGGGATTGTGGAACTGAATCTTGTAAACTAAAAGTAAATAAATCAATTTTTAAAAAAATAATGATGAACAGGACACTCTCAGAAAAAAACATGGAAAGAATTATATGAGCTGAAGCAAAGTGAAATGTACTGTGTACGAAGTAATAGCAATATAGTAAAAGGATCAGCTGCGAATGACTTAGCTATTCTCAGCAATACAATGATCCAAGACAACTTTGAAGAATTTATGATGAAAAATGCTATCCATCCCAAGAAAGAACTAATTGTTCTGAATACAGATTGTGTCTGAATAGAGACTGAGGCATTCCTTTTTTGCCTTCCTTATTTTTCCTAAGTTTTTTGGGGGGGAGTTGTTACTTGGTGGAGTTTTCTTTTGGTCTATGTTTTCTTTTACAACACAACTATTATGCAAATGTTTTGCATGACTACACATTTATAACCTATATAGAATTGCTTGCCTTCTCAATGGGGGTGAAGGGGAAGGAGGAAAAGAGAGAATTTGGAACTCAGAGTCTTAGAAAACAAATGTAAAAATTGTTTTTAAGTGTAACTGGGGAAAATAAAATAGTAAATAAAAGAAAAAAGAAATATTAATGCTTAAAAAAAGAGATGTAATATGGAATAATGTAGAGACCAGGGAGCTGGAGTCAGAGCAACTTGGTTTTAAATCTTGAATCTTAATCTGTCTTATTTTATTTATTTTTGTGTATTTATATTGTTAAACATTTTCAATTTACATTTTGATCTGGTTTAGCCCACACTTGGAGTGTTGCAGGACAAGTATTTGACACCTCTGATATTAGATCTTCACCCAATGATACAGGAGCCAATCTTAAAAAGGACAAAAGGGCTTCCAATTCTTAGTCATCTGACACTTTCACACCTGTGGGATGGGATCTTTTAAAATATCTCATTGATTTTCCTATAGTCACTCATTTCCTAATTCTGGGGCTCTTGAAAGTGAATAAAAAAATTTCTGGTTTCATTCATTTGTGAATATGAATGAAATGCAATGGGGTAATTGATAAGAATTGGATGTGGAAGGGTAAATTATTTTTAAAAATTTTTTTAAGACTAACACTGCAATTAAAACAACTCTAAGGTACCACTGCATGCCTATCAGATTGGCTAATTATGACAGAAAAGTAAAATGATAGATATTGGAGGGGATATGTTAAAATCAGAATACTAATGCATTGTTGGTAGAGTTGTAAACTAACCCAATCACTTTGGAGAGCAATTTGGAACTATGCTATAAATCTATAAATCTGTGTATACCCTTTGACACAATAATACCATTACTATGTCTGAATACAGACTGAAGCATACTATTTTTCACTTTCTCTCTCTCTCTCTTTCTCTCTCTCTCTCTCTCTCTCTCTCTCTCTCTCTCTCTCTCTCTCTCTCTGTCTCCAAGTTTTCTTCCACAAAATGACTAATATGGAAATATGTCCTCTATGCTTACACATGTATATAACCTATACTGTCTTGGGGAGGGGTGAAGAAAGGGAAGGAGGGAGAGAAGTTGGAACTCAATATTTTTTTAAAGAATGTTAAAAATCATTTTTATGTGTAATTGAGTAAAAAATAAAATATTATTTATAAAACACTAACATTACAGAGAAACCAGTGAAGTTTGTGGTTGGCAAGAAATTTAAACAAACCCCAGCAATTTTGTTGCTGTCAAGTAAGCAAAATAAAGGCAAAAGTTTAGAACAAAAGATCTAAAATAGTGGTTGATGGCCCTACCAGCTTCCCCTTTCCTTTTTTCTTTTTGGCTACATTGATTTGTGGGGTTACTGAGAGGTTTATAGTGTGGGATCAGGGAACGTAACCTTAGCCTTATGTAATTCCTTTGTTGTTTTGCTGGATAGAGTCCCCAAAATGATTTTTGGGAGTCTCAGAATGACAATCAGAGATTTAATGGGAGCTAAAAATAAGTTTTATATTTAGGTAAAACTGATACATAGGGTCACAGACTTCAAGTATTAGTCAGAGCAAAGCAGAAAAAGGAATTAAAAAAAAAATCCTTTCTTGAGGGCATGTGCTGGAATTACTAGGTGCCTGACTGGCAATGACTGGCATAACCCCTAGGCTAGGGGTGGGGAACCTGCTGCCTCAAGGCCATATATGGCCACCTAGGTCCTAAAGTGTGGCCCTTTAACTGAACCCAAACTTCACAGAACAAATCCCCTTAATAAAAGAAATCGTTTTATAAAATTCCGACTCAGTGAAAAGGACACAGTCAAGGACCTAAAAAGGGCCACAAGTTCCTCACCCCTGCAGGCTATACCCTGAGATCAGGAGGACTAGAAGAGTTTAAAGCTCCTCCTTTTAAGGGACATATTGACAAATAGCTATTTCCCCCAACAGTAGGTCACGGAGAACCACAGGTGATGGTGTGAGGAAGTTGAGCGTGTGGCTACAAAGAAAAGCTGAGCAAACACCTTAGTGAGAGAGCAGCAAAGAGGCTGAGCAGGCATTATGTGATATCTAGCAGGCTATGCATGCCTATGAGGGAGCAAAGGCATGGTGCCAGGTGGGAAATAACAGAGAGAACATCAAACAACTTTGTGGCATCAGAGGCATGAGTTTTCTGGGTCACATATTCTCCTTGGATATGCATGACCTTTTGTGCTTGCTTTTTCAAGTATGTTCCCTCGATATGTTCCCTATGTTCAGGTGCCTTTTGAATGTATTCCTTGACCACATGTGCTCCCGTATGGATGTCACTCTATATATGATACCTGGTGACTGGTGTGTGGTAATTTGCAAGGACAGTACAGAACAGTATCTGATTTTATATCCTTGGACTCAAAGATCATAATAGACAGTGAATGCAGCCATGAAATTAACATACTCCTTGGAAGGAAAGCTATGGAAAATCTCTACAGCATACTAAAAAGCAGGAACATCATCTTGCTTACAAAGGTGCATATAGTTAAGGCTATGGTTTTTCCAGTAGCAACATATGGCTATGAGATTTGGACTATAAGGAAAGCTGAGTAATACAGAATTAATGCTTTAGAATTGTGATGCTAGAGAAGACTTATAAGAGTTCCTAGGACAGCAAGGAGATCAAATTAGTCAATACTTAAGGAAATTAATTCAGACTACTCATTGGAAGGACAGATACTAAAGCTAAAGCTTAACTACTTTGGCCACACAATGAGAAGATAGGACTCATTGGAAAAGACTTTGATGCTGGGAAAGACTGAAGACCAAATGAAAAGGAGGCAGCAGAGGATGAGATAGATAGTGTCATGGGAGCAAGAGATATGAGTTTGGACAGACTTCAGGAGATAGAGAACAGAAGGTCCTGGCATGCTATGGTCCATAGGGTTAAAAAGAGTTGCACATGACTGAACAGCAACAACACCCCACAGGCATAGGGATCTTTCGTAATTACATAATTTGATAACATTGTTTGATTAAATGTCTTTTGCTTTGGACTAATGTATCTTTTATGGTTGGCTTAGTAAAAGAATGACATTGGTAAGGGTTTATAAATGATGATTTTGAGTAAGCATTGTCCCAAAGAGGGGCTTGGAGCTAAGGTAGCTTTCTAAAGGTCCACATGTGGGCATGGGAGGTGGAGGGAAGCAAATGTTCCAAAATTATTTTGATTATAGTACATCTTCCCTCCCAGGGTTGTTACATTTTTAAAGTATTATAAATACCATATTTATCTTCAGGCATGCCTCGTTTAGAATTCATAATTTAGCCTCAATTTTATACTGCTTTTCTTTCTTTCTCTTCATGTTCTTTCAATAGATACCTTTCATGATATCTTTTAAAAATAAGAATTGGAACCCCTTCAAGAATAAAGCAGAAAAGAGAACTATGACACCATGATGTTTTTTGTACAGAAAGGAATACTTAGTATGCATATATACATACATATGTATACATATATACATATACATTTTAAAGGTAGATACCTACATGTTTTCCTTAACAGTACTTCCAAAGATATACCTTTATTCTGGCTGACTTGCAAAATAGTTATATTTACAAAGTTTTGTTGATAGTTTTATGTTTCTAGAGTTAGAGTTGAAGGGGTCCTGAGCCAAAAAAAAAGCTTTAATTAAGCACCTGCTATTTATCAGTCACTATGCTAAGTATTTCACAAATGTCTTGGGATCTCATTTGATCCTCACAACAACCCTGAGGGACAGATGCTATTATTATACCCATTTTACAGATGAGGAAACTGAAGCAGGCAGAGGGTTTTTTCTTACTGTTCTCGTTGTTGTTTATTTTTTAAATGACTTACCTAGGATCACACAGCTTAATCCTGTGAGACAGGATTTGAACTCAGGTCTCCCTAACTCCAGATCCAGCACTGTACTGTGCCTTCTACTTGCCTTATTTTATGAATGAGCAAACCGAGACCCAGACAAATGAACAGTCTTTTTCAAGGTCATAAAAGTAGTAAGTTAAGAAACAGAGGATTAGAACTCAGCTCCCCTGACCCCAATTCCAGTGTTCTATCCACTGTGACATTTGCATACTGGCCCTCCACACCAGTGCAATTCAGTAGCGCCAAATCAGCTGGGCAATCTTTCAAATGTAATTTGCCTAACTCAGCTCATGATCAAAACCTGTGGACTTGGACGGTCAGCCAGAGATTTTTCAGCTGTGCTGAATTAAAGCTGATGTCAAATTTCTCTCCTGCCTGCCAAAAGTCAGACAGAATGATTTAAATAGAAAATGGGATTTCCTTTGTTGGACAGCCTTTTCCCATTAGAACCCTTTTCAAAAAAACATTTATCTGTTAAAGTTTATCCTCAGATCAACATGTACACATACACAGTCCATTGCCAGCCTGAACAAGTGCCTAAACCACATAGACTGTGGTGAATCAATGTGGTTCTTCATCATATTATCAGTGCAACAAGAGATTTATCATCTAGTCAAGAGTTCTCATAACAAGAACTATGTTCTTGCCTGTGATTTCTCCTAAGGAAGGCCATGTTCCTACTGGTTTGGTAAATATCAATATTTAAAATTTTAAAACTACAGCCTACGTTCAAAAGAGGAGGATAAAAATGCAATTTTTTGTGCTAAAATAATTGTTTTGAGAAGTAGGTGATATTTGGTAAATGTTAATGTTTCCCATGAGCATGTCTACAATAACAACATTAGAGGTTCATGATTCTTCTCCCAAATAAGAAAC
This sequence comes from Pseudochirops cupreus, assembly GCA_028627135.1. Lineage (NCBI taxonomy): Eukaryota > Metazoa > Chordata > Mammalia > Diprotodontia > Pseudocheiridae > Pseudochirops > Pseudochirops cupreus. The sequence goes on from CM053584.1 coordinate 121,542,996, forward strand.
GAATTTGGATTGATTATTTGAGCTCAATGACCATTTTGATAAGATGTGATAAAATAGAATATAAGCCCCTTAAGGGCAGGACACACAGCAGGCAAGCCTGTGGAATAATTAGCTGCTATAACTGGTAGCTTCATCTGTGAAAAGTTTACATGACCAAAGAATCAAACGACCTTTCATAAAACTTACTGAAACATGGAGTCCTCCCATGCTATATCACAAGGATGAATAGAAATTTCAGGGAGTCTACAAATACAGATGAGGAAAAAAGACTTCTTTATTTACACTAAAATCTGGGTGATATTTGGCAATTCCTTCAATTATTTAAAAGTGTTATTCTAAGAAGGAGTCCATAGGCTTCACTGAACTGCCAAAGTAGTCTATGATTTAAAAAAAAAAAGGTTAACAACCTCTGAGTAGCAGAAATTAAATAATTTGGGTGTGGTACATAGATGAAAATGGTTTAAGAAGATTCTACTAACTTCAACACAGAAAAAGAAATTATCTCTGGAACACCAGCTCTGAAGAGACAGACCAAGTATAAGAGGTAAGGCCTCCCAGTCTGACTGCAAAGTATTGCTTTGCTAATTGTAATCCTAATCACACAAAATCAACAGATTATTTATTCCTGGTTCTATTGTACAAAAGGCTTCTCTAATATATCCAAGATTTGTGATTTTATCATTATGGATTTTTGTTCTACCCAGACCCTTCCACGCCTTAGAATAGGTGAGGACAAAGGGATGGTTGTGTTCTATAGTATCAAACTGGCCTTACACTCACCCTTAAAATGACTCACATCCCAAATTTTATTTTCTTTAGTCATATGATAAAGCAGCTGTTAGTTGTGTAGAAAAGTTTACACAATAGGAAATGGCTGGCCAGTCACCCATGAGGACTTTCAACCACACTCACACACATACATATTAGCACTATGAGTAGTCTTTCCAATATGACAAGATCACACACACACACACACACACACACACACACACACACACACACACACACACACACACACACACACACACACACACACACACTTCACTTGAGGCTTAGGATTTTCTGTTTCATTTTTAAGTCTCCTGGCCTTCATTGTAGTTTGAAGTAAACCAGATGTATTTACCTCCAACCATATGCTTCCCTGATGCATAAAAGTAATTTTTTAAACATCAATGTGGAAAAAAGAAATCCAGCCTTGGGTTTGGTTTTTTTTAAAATAATTGCTGTGAGTATAATTTTTAGACGCATATTGTTAGGAAATAAGATGATCCACCCAGCACATTAAATGCATTCTATGTGATTTTTTTCCCCTAGTCCTTCATATTGTCTAGAAAACACTTAACTCAGATAAATGACCATCTGCACTAAATAAAATATCTTTTAAAATTATCTTTAACAACCTGTTTAGAATGTATTTCAGAATAAATGTTAGGCATCTCACAATAGAATCTACCACATCTGTGTAAATCCAATATATGCATAGCAATGTACAAATCAAGCCTATGGGGGGAGGGGGGGGGGTTCATCTTCACTCTCTCTCTAGTCTAGATATAAGTTCTAGATTCCCCTCATTGGAAGGAAGGCTCACAGTGAAGATGTATTTGTTCTGAACTTCCACTGTTGATGAGATTATGGATCTGCTAAAGTTTTCAAGTATCTGTAGTATATAACAAGTATCTAACTACTTGGATATTTCATTTGTGCATAATTTCCTAGGGAAAAAAAGCAAGAAAAAAATCTGACTCATTTTGGCTTCCTTTGGCCATTAATAAGCACTGAATTGTCTTTCAGTTCTTACAGGATTCTGAAAAGTTGTTTTCTCTCACAGAGGACACAACTAAAGATAGTGGTCCATAATTAGGGAAAGATGAATTTTAAATGGACCAAAAAAAAAAAAGAGAACTTCTTGTTGAGGTATGAATGCAACTTGGTCAGGGGATTCTAATCTCTTTGGACAATCGTCATTCTAATGAAAATTGCTATCTAGTAGGGAAACATCTGGAAGCCCAAACTGTAGTGTAGGAATACAATGGGTTTCAGATTCATTTGACAAGCCCTACTTGCGTGGATACTGTCAGTCAGAAACATAGATTCCTTTCTCTTTAGTATATTTTGCTTTGATTGTGGAGGGTGAACCAGCCAGAGAGATTTCTCAGCCTTCTATTGTCTGAGGAGGGGGAAACCGTTAAGCAGACACCCCAGTCCACAGTGTAGTCAACAGTCAAATGTTCTGGTTATTTAATACAAGAAATCAGATCCTTCAAGGGACAGAGTAACCATAATGTTGGAGCCTTTAATTCTAAGGTTGGGGGTGGGGAAGGAGTATTTCAGTTGTGAGGAGAGGTGTTCTATTTCAGACGATATGCCATCCAAATGACCCATTGCTAAGAAATAGCTTCCACACTGATGAAAGGGAAATTGTGAAAACAGAATCAAACCTTGACCTTCAATGATGCTCCGCTCTGGCATTTAAGACTGAAATAAAACTTGTATCTCCAAATGGTTTTGAAAAGAGTACATATGAGATTTAAGGAAAAATAGTGCACTTTGTTCTTTTGAAAAACTATGTCCTAGTTTACTCACAGTACAGTAGACCCTGTGTTGGATAGCAATATTTACTACTTGGAGTACACATCCTTCTGGGCTAAGGTAACTTGTGTTTGAGAACCAGTATTGTGGTTTGATGTAGGGAGAGTGGCCATGAGTATTCCTGCAAATGTGGAGCTGACTTCTTCAATTAATGACTGGCAGTCACAACCACAATCAATGTTGAGAACCACATTAGGCAGTTTAATATTTCAAACAATGTTAGACACTCCAAAAGAATAAAGGATCTTTTGTGACATGGAGACAGTTATAATTATTGACTTACTGAAAGGATAAGATGACCCATTAGGGCATGAGCAGCTAAGAATATTCAGGGGACTATTCAAACCACCACCCACCCCATATGACTAACTTAAGAACATTATGTAGCATTTACAATGGAAGAAGAGGAAAGGTAGGTAGCCAATACTACAGAGCTGGGGGTAGGTGGGATGGAACAGGCCGAAAGAAAATGGCCAATGAGAAAGATGTAAAAGTCAAGAGTGGATAGAATAGAATATGAGAAATTTTTTACCAAAAAGGTACGTAGCCTTGAGTAGAGGACTAACAAAAACCTCCCAGAACGTGGGAATCCACCTTATGTCTAATGCCTGCTTATAGTTTGGGGACGCAGGATGATCTAATAGCCAGTTTGATAAGAAGTGTCAGTCCCTCACTTTCTAAGATTTGGCTTCAGAACTTCCAAATTCTTTGACTTCAAGAAGATTAATGAACAGAGTGGATATGATATAGAGTGTTGGTTGTTAGTTTATTCCCTAGGGAATACCCAGGCCAAACTGAATACATCTCAGCTAATCCTGGGAAAGGGACCTTGCCACTTGGAAAGGTCCTCATAGTTCTACAGTCACTGCCTTGAATAGACAGCTGGACCTAGATTCAGGAAAACTTGAGTTTAAATCCATCCTCAGACACTTACTAGCTTCATGGGTAACCTCTGTCTGCCTCAGTTTTCTCATCTGTAAAATAAAGATAATAATAGGACCTACCTCCTAAGATTTTTGTGAGGATAAAATGAGATAAAATTTATAATGTGCTTTGCAAGCCTTAAAGCACTGTATAAATTCTAACTATTATTGTCATCACTGAATTAATGTGTTTCTAAGCCTTTTCCTTTTCTCCCAGATGAAAACGGTCTCTCCCTTTCTCAAAATTTATTATGTTTTGTCTAGACCTTTCCTTTTTTCCCCCATTGCATTTTAACATATATTTTCAAATATGTCCTATCCTCCCCCTTTGTCCCTTGCCCATTAAATTGTAAACTTTTTGCAGAAGACTTTGAGTTCTCCTAAGTGGATGTATTATGGCAGGGTGGGAGGCACCATTGTACCAACAGAAAGATCAGTTGGTTTGGAGTCAGAGGAACTAGGTTCACATTTGGACTCTGTCAATTTAAAATACCTGTGTATCTCAGGCAGTCTCTCTAGGAAATACTTTTCTCCTCTGAAAATGAGGAAAGTAGACTTTGTTCTTTAAGCTTTAAATTTGTGGTCCTATGACCATATCATTTTCTATCTTTGTACCAAACACAGTGCCAGGCTTGAAAAAGACCCTTAATAATAAATGTTTGTTGAATTGAACTGCATTCATATATGATATTTATGTATATGCTGTTTCCCACAATAGAACATAAGCTCTTGGGAACCTGCCCTTGTTCCATATTTCTCACCTAATCAATGGCTACCCTGTCATTGATTACTGAAGTTGGTCCATAGATTCTGGCCAGCCTAAATTTCTTTCAGTGGTAAAAGTAGTCACTAAAAATTTCCTCCTTCCCCTGCCCCATCCACTTTCATCAGAAATGTTCAGCTATTTTTAAACTACAGAATGCCACAGTTATTCACGGTGCTACATGGTTTAAGAACCATAAAAGTGGTTCCAGGCTCCTGGAGAAGGCATGCCAGCAGATCAGAGGAGTTCACTTCCTTCCCTTATTCCAGGCAAAGGAAACAGCAGCAAATTATTACCATGACTTTAGTATAGGAACAGAGAGACTAACTAAACATTCCCCACCTAGGGTCTGCCCATTGGGGTTACATGTGTGGTTCAGCCCTTCTGACTTCTCTTTTTCTTTATAAAAATAGGAGACAGAAAAAAATGAACCAATCCATAGGTAAGTAGGGATTTACCCTGCGGTTAAACTCCAAAATGTAAATATTTGAGTTAGGCGGAATGACAAGAAATGATTTGCCCCAGTCTCCCTCTTTTCTAGATGAGGCGCCCAAGGCCCAGAAAAATTTCCCCAAAGTCACATACCTGGAATTGTCCCTATGTATGGAATTCATTCACACCTCACCTCTGCATCTTCACATCTCTGTTTTTTAATTCTGTCAAAACTTTCAAATGAAATCTCTTTTTTAATCTTTCCAGCTACTTGTGTAGTTATCTTGTATTTATTCTCAAGTCATCATGTATATTTTTTGTATGTGCTTACTTTATACACTACTGTCTCCTCCAGCAGAATATAAGCTCCTTTAGGTCAGGGACTATTTAATATTTATTTTGTTTTCATATCCCAGGGCCTGGCACAAAGTCAGTGTTTAATAAATGCAAAATGATTGATTGATTGATGGCTAGTAAGTGAAGTAGGGACTAGAACCTGTGTCTGCATTTGTCAGGAAGAGAAAAGAAGAAACATTTTGTGATTTGGGAACCTTGTCTCTGAGATGAGAGACATTCTCCTTTTGATGACTTCAGGCATTCATACTGAGAGAAATAAAGTGCCTCCCTCTCCCTCTCTCCATCCTCCCTCCAAAATCAACAAACCCAAAACAAAACAAACTTGGGTAGTCATGGATCTATGCAAATAAAACCTGGTTGTTTATGGATGGCTTGCCTTTAATTTATTTAATAATTCAGTCACACAGAGGATTTCCTTCCCAAGACAGGCTCCTCTAATATTGTGCTCCAGTGACCACCTCTGTCTCTTCCCAGGGTGCCTTTTGGTCTAGGAAAGAAGCTCTCTTTTCTAGAAATTCCTGGCTATGAGTGGTGTGGAGGTGGGGCAGGGTTGGGAAGGACAGAAAGACTGAAGAATAGATGTCACTGTCCCTGAAGCACAATGTGAATTGAGTTCATTATGTAACCAAGCAAAGGCAAGGCAGGCATGAGACAGGAAAGACAGAATTAAGCAGACATTGTGACCAGAAGGACCACAGACACAAAGAGGAGACTTTACAGCAGGGAAACTTGGCTTTCTAATTTCCTCAGCTCCATCCCTGGCCCCATGCAATATCTGTAAGGGCTATAAACCTGAGCCAACAGTATCTGATTGTTTCCACAGTCCTTTGAGATACTTGGAGGAAAGGTGCAATGAAACTATAACCCCTGTGAGGGAGGGAAGAGAAGATCTGCCAAAGCACAAAAGCCCTAAGGCTCACTCCATAGCCCAACCCAAGTTCTTGTGCCATAACATAGAGCAGCTAACTCACTTGACCTTGGTATACCCAACTTTAAAATGGGGGAAAGGCACTAAACAAGCACACAAAGGCATTAAGAGAAATACATTTTTAAAAGAAGCCAAAGCAATAAAACACAAAGTCATTTTAAAATCCTTACCAGTCATTAAAAAGTGAGACACAGAATGTTCAAGCTAGAAGGGGCTGGAATAATCATCTCTCCCACCCCTCCTTTTGTTGTTGTTGTTGCTATTGCTGAGCACTCCCTCTACCAGGGCGCTAACCTTGGCTTCTTAGACATTATTCTCCACTGGTTCTCCCCAATGGGACAGTCCTTTCTTGATGGCTCATCATCCTTCTCCACACAGATGACGTCCAAGAATCTGTCTTGGGCTTTCTGTTCTTTCTATGCTTTCTTCCATAGGATTCTTATCTGCTTCTGTGGGTTCAATCACCTCTATGCAGAGAACTCCTAAAACTTAAACATCCATCTCTAACCTCCCTCTAGAGCTCTAGCACTGCATCACCATCAGCCTTTTGGGCTACTCTACACGGATGACCCATCAATTCAATCTCCAACTCAATATGTGCCAGACTCAGCTTATCCCTATTCATTCCTAACCTGTTTTTCCTTTAATCTCTGGGAATATTATAGATGTAGCACTAAAGTTTACAGAGTCTTGAAAAGAAACTGAAGACCTTAAGGGGAAAGGTTTTTGTCTCTGTAACAATTGAAGATGATGCCTTCAGAAGGGGAAAGTAGATCCTGGATGTAAAGATCTGGTTTAGAAGACTAAGGTTTGAGAATGAGTTCTTTTGGAGCAACAGATTAAAATATTAAAATAAAAATGGCCTCTTAGTAAGGGTTGGAGTAAATCTATCAAGGGATGGTAAAAATATATTTGCCTAGAATCTTTCAATCTAATCTAAAAGACTTTTGAAATTGAAATTGAAAAGGAAGGAAAAATCAATTTTATAAAATCTTTGTCTCTTCTCTTTCTTCTTCCATTTTATATAGACACAAACACACACATGTATGTATGTGTACATGGATATGTATATGTATGTGTGTATATACTTACATGTACATAAATGTTATATATATGACACATATAAAATCTTAGTATTTAGGGACACGTGTAAGTACATGCACCTACACATATATGTATGTATTTATTTTTGTTTAGTTTTAGACCTGTTTCATTACTACAGGGAGATCCATGCTTTAGGACTCCTTTTATCAAAGCAGATCAGCACCTGCTTAGCAACTTTGGGTCTTAGAGAGTTACCTGGGAGGCACTAAGAGGTTATAAAACCAAACTCAGATCACACAGCCTATGAGAGACAGACGAAAGACCTAAATCTTCTTTACCCTGACAAAACCACAACTCCTTTTTCACAAATGATGAAGCTGACACCCAGAAAGGTTTCATGAATTGTCCATGGCCACATGGAAAGGAAATGGCAGAGTCAGCTTGGATTCAAACCAAAATCCTCTATCACAGCGGTTCTCAACCTGTGGGTTATGTTCAATTTGTAACAATGAAAATAAATCCTGCATATCAGATATTTACCTTATGATTCATAACAGTAGCAAAATTACAGTTATGAAGTAGCAACAAAAATAATTTTATGGTTGGGGGTCACCACAACACGAGGAACTGTATTAAAGGGTCACAGCATTAGGAAGGTTAAGAACCACTGCTCTACCAGATTCTAGCTACATCAAGCTGTTTCCCAAAGTAATCAGGCCCAGGAAAGTTTAGTTCCCTTAGGAAATTCCATATAATAATCAATTTATTTCCTGGAAGGTTTGAGAGAAGCTGTGGTGGATTGACTTCCAGCCATAACTTTTTTTTTTTTCATGTTGGAGGGAGGAATGCAGGGCGATTGGGGTTAAGTGACTTGCTCAATGTCACACAGTGAGTGTTAAGTGTCTGAGGATGGATTTGAACTCAGGTCCTCCTGACTCCAGGGACGGTACTCTAGTCATTGTGCCACCTAGCCACCCCCAGTCGTAACCTTTTGAAAAGAAAACTGGGTTGTCATAGCCACCAAGGAGCTGTCAGACTTGACCTGTACTTAAGTGAAAAACTTCACAGACATTTCAGTCATAAGGTTACCCTTGAGCACTCGGCTTTCATTGACCAAATGCTTACTTCTAAATATTTAAATGAAGAGCAGGAACAGCTTTAGAATGAGACTCCTGACTGTCATTTCCCTTCCTTTTCTTGAGTCTTTTCAAATCCCATGAGCCAAATACAAATTCCTTTATTCAATGTTTCTCTTATTTGGCGTTTCACTTCCTCCACTATTTAGTTCTGCTGGTCTTAGAAGGAAACAAGCCATAGAGAATTTGAAAGCTTCTGAGAGGCTTATAGCCACTAAAACCTTCCCGAGTCGATGATTTCTTGTCCAACGTCTGTTGGGTATTGATTATTATAGTTTGCAAAGAGGCAAAAGTATTTCTGATCTCTTCCTTTACAAAGACCTTTCCCCTTCTCATCTTCACCCAGACAGCCCTTCCCTTGTGCCCTATGAGGCCATAGCTCTTTGTTACTCTCCCCAGAACTGCAAGTAGCAGTTACAATGGTATATCATTTCCCAGCCAGTTGCCCTCCTTTGGACTTCTCCATCACACCCAAGGGAACCTCATCACCCTGAAGGATTCAGCCTGGGTAATCATACTTCATCAGTTGCTTCTGGCCCTGTGACTGGAAGGTAGAACAAAGAACTCTTCCCTAAATGTCCATTTAAGAAGGGCACTCAGGCCAGCCATCTCTTCATTTCCCACCAGGCTGTATTCTTTGAACTTCTTATGTAACTGAGCTGGATGCCTCTTTCACTACCCACTTTTCAGTTTCTTTCTGGGTACACTCTTTCCTCATTAGATTGTAAGCTCCTTGAAGGCAAGGCCTTCCTTTTTCTTATTTGTATTCCCAAGTTCTTAACACAGCATGGTGAAGAGGTAATAGACAAATGTTTATCAACTGTAAACTTCTTGAGGGCAAGAACTGTCTTCTCTTTTGTATTTCCATCCCAGCACCTAGCTCAATGTCTGAAACATGGAAGGTACTCAATGAGAACCTACACCAATTCCAATGCTCTTTTAATTATACTATTCTGTTCTGGTCCTTTGGAGAATAAGATAAAACCCTAGAGACTTAGCTCCCTACTTTTAGTTGAACAATGCTGTGACTTCCCATGGTCATAAGCTTAATACTACAGTCTCCTCTGGTTTTGTTCCCCAACACCCCTGGTCGTTTTGAAAGGTTCCTGGTAAGTACATCTTACAGAATTAGCCTTTCCCTTAAACATATCCTTCTTCAGGGTGCTTTTCTACCCTATCCACGTGAGTCCTCTAATGATTTTCCTGCCTTTAAAGGGCTCATTTTCATCTATCACAACAGTCACGGATGCCACCAGTATCCACAAGTATGAGGCAAACACTGAAGAAGTGACCTGCCCTTGAATGAATGTGGACATCTATGTTCAATAACTCAGGTAACAAAAAAAAATGAAGCCATCTGTAGCTCAATTTAGAGCGCAATTTTATTAAGTCATTGGGGACTGCAGAATGTGATAATGATTGACTTTCTTACAAAATCAAGTCACTTCAAATGCACAATCAAGTATCTATTTTTCAATGGCTAAATGCAATGACTATGAAAATCAAACTCCCTTTAAGCACACATTTAATTTCTCTCAGTAAGTATCTGTTTCATTAAAAAAAAAAGATATCTGAGCACCTTTGAAGGGGTTATCCCACACGCAAGGCAGAGATATGATGTGATAAGCCTCACTCAGCTTCTTGCTTCCTTATTGTATTATGAATTTGATCACTGGTTGGTTGCAAATGTTTTGAATGAATCAGTATATCCAACATCAAAAACAACATATAAAAGTGTGTTTCTTTTAGCTTCACCACACTTTCCCCCCTTTTTAATACACAAAAGACCTAAGGATATAGCTAGAGGAGAGCTAGGAATCTTCTCACCATGGCACTGAAACTGGAAAGAGCTCCCGTGGCCCATTCATTGGAAAGATTCACATGGTGGAAGGAGAAAAGGAAGCTAGAAGGAAATGCTTTTTCTTTCATCTAGAACAGAGTAAAGGATTATCAAATCCAAGCTTTAACTTTCCTGAAACATACATTCAGGATAATCAAAAGATGTGCCTGAAGAACTCTGATGAATGCAATGACCAGAAGTCTGATGATGAAATCATTCCCACCTCTCAGATATGGCACATATTCTCAGATAAGGATTATGTGAATGTATTCTGCTTAACTACACATATTTGTTACAATGAAAGGCTTTCATGTTGTGGAAGGGAAGAGTTGATGGGAGAAGAAATGGGGAAGGAAAGTGACTAAAAAAGGAAGACAGTAAAGATCAATGAAATATTTTAAAAATACACAAAAGGAGCAGAAATAAGTTCAGAAGGAGTCACAGATGAGCAAAATATGTTAAATTCCAAATATACTTAAAAACAAACTATATAATACAGTGATTCATAGTTTCACACACAGTTTTCTTTTTCTCTTCTTTGTATAAGCAGAGGCTTATGATTGTGGAGGTGGATGACTTTATTTTTTGCTTGTTAGAGGGGGGAGAGCAAGGCGATTGAGGTTAAGTGACTTGCCCAAGGTCACACAGCGAGTGTTAAGTGTCTGAGGTTGGATTTGAACTCAGGTCCTCCTGACTCCAAGATGGATGCTCTGTTCACTATGCTATGTAGCCACCCCTTGGATGATATTTTTTAAACAAAGATATAACCATGCCACTTCCCATACTCAATTAATTCCAGTGGTTCCCTGTTTCCTCTAGGAAAAAATACCAACTCTTCCAATTTGCTTTTAGAGTCCTTCAGAATATGACCCTAATCTATCTTTTCAGCCTCAGTGGATATTAATTTTCACCTTCTTCACTCCTTTCAAAAGACAGATGAAATTAGCCTCTCTATGTTTCTTTTTGTTTAGTTTTGTTTTTATTGGGGGCAGGGGGGGGGGGTTCAGAAGCAATCAGGATTAATGACTTGCCCAGGGTCACACCGCTAATCTGTGTTTGAAGGTAGATTTCAATTCAGGTCTTCCTGATTCCAGGGCTGCTGTTCTATCAGCTGTGCCACCTAGCTGCCCCTTTCTCTGTGTTTCTTACACATGACATTCCATGTTTCCTCACTGGGCCTTGGTATTAGATGCTGTATATGCCTGAAGGATTCTCCATCTTCATCTCTCTTCTTTCAAGAAACAGTTCAAGCATCACCTACCAAATGCAGCCTTTTCTGATCTCCCCAAATACTAGTGCCCTCCCTCTTTAACTATCTTACATTTAAGTACCTAGGATTCATTAAATACATATACACATATATTTACAAGTTTTGTATATATACACATGAATGTATCTACATATATACACACATATACATTATATATACTCATAAACACACATTTTATATATATACATAAACACACAACACACACACACACATCCTTGTTGTCTCCCTGAGTATAATATGAGCACCTTGAGAATAGGATTGCTTCATTTTTATTCCTATTTCATTTCAATTCTATATATTCATATGTCCCACACCTAACACAAAGTTTGGCACGTAATAGGCACTTAATAAATGCTTGGTGAGTGATTGATCTTTGTTAGGTTTATTACAAATTTTAATTAAAAAAAGATGTACTTGAACCAGATTTTTAGGGCCCTGTGTAGAACTGATTTTACACTTGATGGCCTGAATTACAGTAGTCTCATGCTCCTGGGGAAACCCCCTCCTTGGAGAACTATTTGGGAAAACCCCTTAGACAAATCTGGGTACCTCTTTCTGTTCACAGCCACTTCCCTGAATGGTGGAGTACAGGGTTGCTTGCCACTCTTCAGCCAGCTGACCAAAGGGCATCAGTTCATCTTCTGAAGTGGGCCTTGGGAGGATAGAGGTGGCAGGGGCAGAAGCAGGGGTGGCCTTCTCGAAACCATCTATCTGAATCTCCTCTCCTTCCAAGACGCAGCTGCTGACCTCTTGAAGCTGACAGCCCTGGATCAAAAGCTGACAAGCTTCCAAATCAGCTTCCCACACTCTTTCTAGAAGCTGACTCCTGGAGCTGAAACAATGACAATGTAGAAACACACACACATATACACAGATTAACATGATGGAATGGGTATCAGATGAAGTTCATCCCCTTTGCTCTTCTTCCCTGTAAAAAGAGGACTGGCTGCCTAATCAGCCCCAAAAGGGGTCTATGTCATTTCATATCCCACCTCTGGCAGTACCTGTGTGACCCTGGGCAAACCATTTTACTAGCCTATAACTCAATTATCTCATCTATAAAATCATGGTTGGGTAGAATAGATGACCTTCAGGGTTCCTTCCAGGTATAGCCAATGTTCCTATGACTTATCAGTTTATATGTATATACACGTGTACATGCATGTTTATATGTTATACTTGTATGTGCATATGAATGTGTATATACATGTGTGTATATCCACATGTGTGTCTATTATGTGTGTATATTGTGGTTAGACATGCATGTGTGATTGTATGTATATATGTATACATACATGCATACATGTGTGTGTTAGTTGCCATCAAGTAACCAAGAATGACCTCATGGATTAAAGGCACCATATTATCACAGGTAGAAATAGTGACAGGTCAATTCTTGGGATCTGATTTTGAGTCTTGGTTCTCCTTTTCACTAGCTATATGATCTTGGACAAATCACTTCCCCCTTAATGGCCTTAGCTTCCTGACCTGTTGAATGAGGGGGATGAGTTAAATGGTCTCTAAAGACCCTTCCCCCTCTGATCCTAAGATATGGGGTTTGGGCCCCAACTCCTATTGTAATTACCATCCATCACACAGGGTGCATGCATCACTTGAGTATATGACTTTTCTATTGCTCTCCAGGCATCCAAATCTTCACCCAACAATAGACTGTAAGTTGTGGGGGTGACTTTCACTCTTTTGTAACCTTCACAGCTTATAGTGACATATGGCAAGGGTTCGATTGGTACTAATTGGATTGGATTGATCTTATTCCCAAAAGGATGGGCGCAACTACATTTTCTGACAACTTTTTTTCCAAAGAGAAAAAGCTGCTCCTTCTGTAAATAATTTCCTAATAATCACTTAATGACACTAACTTTATGCCTTCAAGACAAAAATTATTTTGAGGGTAGGGAAGATGGAAGGAATCTTAGAGAAGGACTGGCCTGCTTTAAGCAGAATTTGGGGATATGTGCAGTTATCTGAACAAAAGCCAAGGTTAATCCTCCAAAATCATCTCATGCTGCACCAAACCAAGGTTTTGCAGACTAATTAGGGGGGTGGGGAGGATGCTGTGTGCTCTATGGTGAGAGAAACACAGAGGCAGAAAATTGTAAAATTACGGTCCTTTAAGATGGCCCACTTAATACTTTCTGCAGACTGTGGTTTGTTGTGTTTTTTTTCATTTCAACTTGTTGCATCTGTTTCTGCTCAACTAAATAGTGGTTCATTTCACATTCTTTAGAGACTTTACTTTTCATGCATAGGATGGTAATTGTGTTGTTAGTAATAAATCCCTCCAATGGATGACTCACTGCTACTTGGGGCTTGGAGAGCTACAAGTGGGGATTTTCAATGTCCTGTGTGCTGCTGGCCAGGCCTGAAGTTTCAAGCTGCAATGTTTGGGGGAGTTCATGTGTGGGTAACTGAGACTCAACCACCTGGCCAGCTCACTGGACTATAACGGCTTGTCCAAAGTGAAATATGCCTGAGATCTCTTCACTGTGGCTTGAATCCCAGTGGGGAATTATGTTAACAGAATAGCCAAGGCAGATGCTGCTGTAAAAGGCTACGTTCCATCCAGTACACACTCAGCCCAATAAGTTAAATATACTTCCCTCCCCCCCCCCCCCCAAGAAGATGGCTCTTGCTAGATGCTGCTCAGGACTTAATTTTTTGTGTAACCAACCAGCAAACAGTAAGGCAATGTGGTATCAGAAAGGGCACTGAGTTTGGAGTCAGAGGACCTGGAATTAAATTAAAACTCTGCCACATGCTACCTATGTTACTTTGGGCAAGTCACTCTTCTTCTTGGTATGCTAGATTCCTCATCTATACAATGAAGGCATTGGACCAAATGGCATCCATCTCCTTCTACTCTATAGGTGGGGAAATGAGCTCATTTTAGTTGGGAACTTGTAGAGCCCATGGTTTTCCTAAGAATTATTTCTCCCAACAAATGTGGGGAGGTTGGCCTTTAGACATCAGATACATTGACCTTCACTGGCCCTATATTGAAGCCTTTCTAACTGAGTGGGACAAGTTACCAGAATTTTCACTAAACTGGCCTGGCCTTGGTGAATATAGTCACCTCTGTGCCAGGGTAGGATTTTGGTGTACAATAATTAATTAATTATACATCAGAATTAGTTAATACTTATATGACAACAAAAATTGCTTTCCCAACTACCCACTATGAACTGGCATTAAGCAACGAGGCAGATGACAGATAATTGTTTGCCAGGATTGTGGAAAGGTATCCTTGAAAAAAAGGATTAAATGAAAGATATTTTCTAGTGTAGTATAGTACAAAGAACACTAAATTTGGGATCCATGAACCTGGATCCATTACCAAGTTTCTTGACCATGTTGGGCCTTGGTTTTCTTATTTATAAAGTGATGATCTTTAAGGTGCCTTCCAAATCTAAATCTATGTTCCTATTGATGGTGAGTCTCCCCATATACTCATATCCAAAAAGATGGTGCTATAGAAAAAGATTTGTAGTCATGAAGACCTGGGCTTGAATCCCTCCTCTGAAATTTACTCATTATGCTATCCTGGATAAGTCACTTAAACTTTCTGGATCTTAGCTTCCCCATCTGAAAAATCAGAATAATACCTCTACTACCTTCTTTGTTGTGAGAGCAAATGTGATAACAAATAGAAAGTCCTTTGCAAATCTGAAAGCAGTATACAAATACCAGCGATTACTACAATGCTCTGGTGAGGTATAATACAGGCGGCCAGGTTGTGCAGTGGATAGAGAGCCAGGTCTGGAGTCAGGAAGACTCGTCTTCCCAAGTTCAAATCTGACCTCAGAGACCTATTAGTTGTGTGACCTGTGAAAGTCACTTAACCCTGTTTGTCTTAGTTTCCTCATCTGTAAAATGAGCTAGAAAAGTAAATGACAAACCACTCTAGTGTCTTTGCCAAGAAAACCCCAAATGGGGTCATAGAGAGCTGGACACAACTGAAAATGATTGAATAACAACAAAAGCATGGTCTAATGTATGGGGAGTCAGGAAGACTTCAGCTTGGGTTCTAGCTCCAGCACATAGTGGCTGTTTGAACCCCAGGAAAGTCACTTTACTTCTGAATATTACAGGTAACTCTCTAACACTGTATGTTGCAGAGGAGCTGCTGATACATGTTGGTAAAGGTCATTTTTCTGTCAGGTCTTCCCTAAATCAATGAAATCACAGGCCTGATTCCACACAGCCCCAACAGTTAATATGATATCATTCTTAAGACTTGCAGTGAACCCCAGAACATGACAGAACCTCTCAGTGAAATCCACAATGACACAAAAGTAACTGGTCTGGGGCACTAAGAAGTTAAATGATTTGCCTCCTTACAGATGAAGAAACTGATAAGCTAGGCAGTTCTGGACCTTGCCCAGGGTCACACAAATGACTACGGAACAAGATACAAAATAAATGTCTGAGGGTATTGTAAATAGGCCTCTGGACTCCAAATCCACCATTCTAGATGAAAAATGTCCAGACTTTGACATGTAATTGCCTGGTGGGCCCATTAAAACATAGTTCTTTTCTTAGTAAAACTACTTTTTAGTAAAAAGAAGTACATCTTCGACAAGTTCTGAAGATAGAAAATAAGTTAGATAAGATAAGGTTCTCACCTGGGAAATTAAAGTACTTTCAAGGATACTAAACTGTTCCTACAAAAGTCAATGTGTTCAAAACCAATATTCCCTGAATAATGGTTTGGTTTGGTTTTGGTTTTTGAGCTATGATTTTACTGGGGCAGCTTGGTGGCACAGTGGATAGAGTGCCAAACTGAAGTCAAAAAGACTCATCTGGTACCACATCAAACCTATGAGACTGGCTAACATGACAAAACAAGAAAATAACAAGTATCGGAGGAGACGTGGGAAAACCAGAACACTAAAGCATTGTTGGTAGAGTTGGAAACTGATCCAATAATTCTGTGGAGCAATTTGGAACTATGTCCAAAGGGCTATAAAACTGTGCATACCTTTTGATCCAACAATACCACTACTAGGTCCATATCTCAAAGAGATCATAAAAAAGGGAAAAGGACCCATATATACAAAAATATTAATAATAGCTCTTTTTCGTGGTGGAAAAGAATTAGAAATTAAAAGGATGTCCATCAATTGGGGAATAGCTGAACAAGTTGTGGTGTATGAATGTAGTGGAATACTATTGTGCTATAAGAAATGATAAGCATGTGGACTTCAGAAAAACCTGGAAAGACTTGTATGAACTGATGCTGAGTGAAATGAGCAGAACCAGGAGAACACTGTATATAGTAACAGGCCCACAATGCAATGATTGACTTTGATAGACATAGCTCTTCTCAGCAATGTAATGATATAAGATAATTCCAAAAGTCTCATGATGGAAAATGCTATCCACATCCAAAGAAAGAACTATGGCATCTGAGTGCAGATTGAAGCATATTATTTTCTTTCTTTGTTTTTGCTTTTTCTTTCTCCTGGTTTTCCCCTTTTGTTCCAATTCTTCTTTCATAACATGAATAATGTCTAAATGTTTACTATGATTGTACATGTATAACCTATATCAGATTGCAGTCGTCTTGGGGGGAGGGACTTAGAACTCAAAATCTTAGAAAAGTTAATGTTGAAAACTAAAAAATAATAATTTTTTTAAAGACTCATCTTCCTGAGTTCAAATATGGCCTCACACAATTATTAGCTGTGTGACCCTGGGCAAGTCACTTAACCCTGTTTGCCTCAGTTTCCTCATCTGTAAAGTGAGCTGGAGAAGGAAATGGCAAACCATTCCAGTATCTTTGCCAAGAAAACCTCAAACAGGGTCACAAATAGTCAGATAAAACTAAAATAGTGGAATAACAAAAATCATTTTATTGATACAGAGAATTCTACTTGGGGAAACTTTGCTGTACCAATTTGGAACTGTAATTATTCTGCAATACATAATCTAGGACACTGAGAGAATAATTAACCTGTCAAGGGTCACTAGACCAGTATAGGTCAGACATAAGATAGGAACCCAGTTCTCACTGACTATAAAGCTAGCTAGCTTTCCACTATACCATTTTGCCAAATGATGTTACAAGATTGCAAATAGTATAATACCACATTCTCTAAAACTAGAAAACACTCAATGGATAATGGAAAATGCAACACAACAATGTGAAAAGCCTCTAAAAATTTAATCAACAGCCTTGCCCGTCCATGCACCATTGTTGGCTTATACCAATAATGTGATGTTAGACTACTTTAAGAGAGCCACAATAAAGAGAATTGAGGAGGTGATAGCCCCATTGTACTGTGCTCTGGCCAGGCTAGCCAGGGCCCACAGCCTTATTTTGCTGTTGCTCAGACATTTCAGTTTTGTCTGACTCTTCATGACACCATTTGGTGATTTCTTGACAGAGATACTGCAGTGGTTTGCCATTTCCTTCTCCAACTCATTGGACAGATGAGGAAACTGAGGCAAACAGGGTTAAGTGACTTGCCCAGGGTCACACAGCTAGGAAATGTCTGAGGCTAGATTTGAACTTGTGTCTTCCTGACTCCAGGACTGGTACTGTATCCACTGCACTACCATTTAAGGTGCCACGTTGCAGTAATGATTGGCAGACTGGAGGTACATGCATAGGACCACTACCAGAACGGTGAAATGACTAGACACTATGTCACATGAGGATCAGTTGAAGAAACTAATGATACTTAGCCTGTAGAAGAGGAGATTTGGAGGATGGGAGGCAGAAGAGATGTCTTCAAGTGTTTGAAAACTTATCATTTGGAATAAGGGTTAGACTTATACTGCCCTCTGAAGCCAAGCAGAAGTCTAAACTTCTCACTCTGTCATGCAAGGTCTTCCACAATAAGGCTCTATCTTATCAGTCCAGCTTTTTTCCCTTTCATATAGTGTATGTTCTAGCAAAAATGAGTTATTTTTTAATGTCCCTACACTTAACCTGCCCTCTCTCACCTTCACGGCCTTGCTCATCTATTCTCTCATGCTCAGAATAAATTATCTTAGTTCTGCTACTTGCCATGCTTGAGCAACTCACCTCCCTCCCAAGACCACAATTTCCTCATCTGTAAAATAAGAGGGTTAAACCATGTGACCTTTAATGTCCTTCCCAGCTCTATGACATCCCTATCTTTCCTCAAGGCCCCAATCAGATACCACCTCCTCAGCTAAGATTTCATAGACACTATCTTCAAGTGAACATGACCTCTGCCTTTTCTTTTCTTTTCTTTTTTCCTTTTTGGAGGGGGGAAGGCAGGGCAACTGGGGTTAAGTGACTTGCCCAAGGTCACATGGCTAGTAGTGTCTGAGGGTGGATTTGAACTCAGGTCCTTCTGACTCCAGGGCTGGTGTGCTATCCACTGTACCACCTAGTTGCCCCAACCTGTCCCTTTTCAAATCTCTCAGAGCACCATCAAATTCTTCTATTGTTATTGTTCAGTTGTTTCAGTTGTGTCTGACCCTTCATGATGATTTTTGGTTTCTCTTAGCAGAGACACTGGAGTGGTTCACCATTTTGTTATCCAGCTCATTTTACAGATGAAGAAACTGATGCAAATGGGATTAAATGATTTTACAGCTACTAAGTGTCTGAGACCTAAGATGAGTCTTCCTGAGGCCAGGCCTGGAACTCTATCTATGGTGCTACCTCATTGCCCTGATTTTTTTATCCTTGTCTTATAATAGTGATAACTACAACCATAATAAAAATGATTATTATTAAGCACCTAAGAATAAACATCTAGAAAGATATCATCTAGTGGCAAGAATTATATATCAGAAGTTCACCATGTTTCATGAATAGATGACAAATCCTTGTAATATAAATACAAATCCCCAAATATCTTTAAAATTCCAAAAATAAACTGTATTAGAATTGGAGCAAAAAACTATTTCCCATGATAACCCAGATATAAAACTGCCCACAAAAATTTAAGACTAGTAGATGTTACCTTACCTAATATCCTGAACCTACAAACTCCATGGAATTAAAAGCTCTCAATACAGCAAGACCTAAAAGAAACAGGATGAAGTCCCTATTGTCTATTTGGCTATCAGACTTGTCCTGGAGCTGCTTTTGATGAGCCCATAGAAGAAGATGGACTCATATTCCAATAATACTTCATTAAATTGCAAAAAGCAATCTACCAGACATTGAACAGTAAAGAACAATAGTAGAGGGGGCAGAGACAAGATGGTGGAGTAAAAGCAGGAACCTGCTTAAGCTCCCATACCAACCATCTCCAATACCTGTAAAATATGACTCTAAACAAATTTTAGAGCTACAGAACCCACAAAGTGACAGAGAGAAACAAATATCCCACTGAAGGCAGCCTGGCAGGCTGACAGGAAGGGTCTATCACACCAGGCTGGGGGCTGAGCACTCCTGTATGAGATGCACAGGCACAAACCCAAGTCAGCCCTGACCAGGGGACCAGACTGGCCAGAGCAGACTTCAAGAGAGTGAATCACTGGCAGGTATGGAGGTTTCCAGACTTCTCAACCCATAAATGCAAAAGAGAATGTAAAAAGTCAGTAGGGAACTTTGCCAGAACTAGGTGACAGAAGAGCAGGATCTGGCCCCTGCCCCCAGGGTGGCAGAGGTGGCGGAGGCTCAGTGGCTGCAACTACTGCTGTGTGGCTGTCTCCATGGCTCCTGGCCTGCAGATTGTATGGGGACAAAGTGACCACTGAGAAGGTAATTGCTTTTTCTTTGACTTCCTTTGATCTGGTGGTCCTGGGGTGAGGAATGCCAGGTATGCCAAAGCTTGTGGGGGCTGTGGAGAGGGCACCCTCCTCATAGCTCTGACAACTGCAAAAACCCCAGCAATATGGGACACAGCTCTCTCCACTCTGGAAGCAGAGTTCTACTGCGGCAAAGAGCTCAAAAGTCAAGTAATTGGCTGGCAAGATGAGCAAGCAGACGAAGTGCAATCAGACTGTAGAATCCTTTTTTGGGGACAAAAAGGATCAAAACATGGAACCAGAAGAAGACAACAAAGTCAAAACTGCTGCATCAAAAGCTTCCAAGAAAAATATGAACTGGTTACAGGCCACAGAGGAGCTCAAAAAGAATTTTGAAAATCAAGTAAGAGAAATGGAAGAAAAACTGGGAAGAGAAACGAGAATGATGCAAGAAAATCATGAAAAGTGAGTCAAAAAATATTGAAGAAGATAACACCTTAAAAAATAGACTAATTTGAAGATGGTGGCACAGAAGCAGGAAAACTGAGCAGCTCCCCCCATAATCACCTCAAATACCTATAAAATATGGCTCAACAAATTTTAGGGCTCCAGAACTCATAAAAGTCCAGAGAAACAAAGCTCCCATGGAAGACAGCCCAGCAGGGAGGACAGGAAAGGCTCATTGCAGCACACTGGGAGCCGAAACCAGCCTGGCCTGAAACCACGTCTTGGCCCCGGGGTGGCCAGGACAAGCCGCAGCTGGAGCCTTCAGGAGAGTAGATCAGCAGCAGATGTGGAGATTTCCAGAATTATCAACCCATAAGAAATAAGCACTGAGTGAAAGGTTAGTGGAACTTGGCTAAATCTGGAGGAGAAAAGTGAGTCTGGCCATCCGCCTCCAGGGCAAGGAAGCAGCAGAAGTGATGGCGAAGCAGCCATCTCCACATGGCTGTTTCAGAGCCCATGGCCTGCAGATTGCAGGGGAGCCAAGCAATCATTCAGGGGCTAAGTGCTCTTGCCTTAAGCTGTCTGGATCAGGATCATGGTCTTGGGTGGTGGTCCTGAGGTGTGCAATCAGTGAGCCAAAGCTGGTGGGGGCTTCAGTGGCCCCCTTGTAGCTCTGGCAGCTGTGAAAACCCCAGTGATTTGGGACAAAGCCCTCCCCTCTGAAAGCAGAGTTCCACAGAGCTAAAAAGTCGAGTAATTGACTGGCAACATGAACAGGCAAAGGAAGCAAAGTAAGAACAGCAATCAAACTTTAGATTCCTTTTTTGGGGACAAAAAGAATCAAAGCATGGAATAGGAGAAAGACAACACAGTCAGAACTCCTGCACCAAAAGCTTCCAGGAAAAATGTAGACTCGTTACAAGTCATAGTGGAGCTTAAGAGGGATTTTGAAAACCAAATAAGAGAAGTGGAGGAAAAACTGGGAAGAGAAATGAGAATGATGCAAGAAAATCATGAAAAGAGAGTCAACAACTTGACTGAAGAAAATAACACCTTAAAAAATAGATTAACTCAAATGGCAAAAGAGGCCCAAAAAGCCAATGAGGAGAAGAATGTCTTAAAAAGTCAAATTTGCCAGATGGAAAAAGAATCTCAAAAGCTTTCTGAAGAGAATAATCCCTTCAGAATTAGAGTGGAGCACATGGAAGCAAATGGCTTTATGAAAAATAAAGATACTATTAAACAGATCCAAATAAATGAAAAAGTAGTAGGCAATGTGAAATATCTCCTTGAAAAAACCACTGACCTGGAAAATAGATCCAGGAGAGACAATTTAAAAATTATTTGACTACCTGAAAACCATGATCAAAAAAAGAACCTAGAAAGCATCCTTCAAGAAATTCTCAAGGAAAATTGCCCTGATATTTTGGAACCAGAGAGCAAAATAGAATTTGAAAGAATTCACCGATCAATTCTTGAAAAAGATCCCAAAAAGAAAACTCCTAGGAATGTTATAGCCAGGTTCCGGAGTTCCCAGATCAAAGAGAAAATATTACAAGCTGCCAAGAAAAAACAATTTAAATACTGTGGAAACCCAATCAGGATAACACAGGATCTAGTAGCTTCTACATTAAGGGGCTGAAGGGCCTGGAATAGGATATTCCAGAGATCAAGGGAGCTGGGATTAAAACCAAGAATCACCTACCCAGCAAAATTGAGTATAATGTTCCAGGGGAAAATATGGTCATT
>CM053584.1:121565670-121605921 GCA_028627135.1 Pseudochirops cupreus
TTTTTTTTTTCTTTTCCCAGTGATCACTCATTGGTTACAACCCTTCTATATGACCAAACTATTGTACAATGTGAAAGTATCTGCAGATCCTATACATGATTGCACGCCACCACAGGGGGAGGGAGGTGGGAAGGGAGGGGAGCAAATCTGAAACTCAAGTGATTGTGGAACTGAATCTTGTAAATTAAAAGTAAATAAGTAAAAAAAAATTTTTAAAAATTGCTGGAAAGATAGGTTAGGACTAGGTTAGAGTTTATCAAATAAGAATAACTGGACCTGAATGACTGGTTGAGTAGGACATCCCAGGAGGAAGTCATGAGTCAACACTATTTGCATTAGTTGGGCTTTCAATTTGTTCCTTCCTTGCCTCCAGTCATCACCTCCATAACATCACTGAACAAAAAACCATGCTTATGAATAGGGGTTTTTTTGTTTATTTTTTTGGTTTGGGCTTTTTGCATCATGGATCCCTTTAATAGTCTCGTAAAGTCTGCAGACCTTTTCTTGGAATAATGTTTTTAAACATGTAAGATAAAATAACAAATTACAAAAGAAACTTATTTAAAATATAGTTATATAATATTAAAAGTTGAGTTCACAAGTCCCAAGTTAAGAATCCCTAGAGGAAAATCTGCCCCTGGGACCCCTCTCTCCTGATTGGTCTCTCCCAGACCACAAATCTAGGAAAGCCTCAGCCATGCTTTGCTCATACCCTCTTCTCATGAGGTCTCTCCATGATCCCCTATTCCTTTCTACTCCTTTAGTCCTAGAATCAAAAACCATGATCAAATTAACTGCCATTGTTCCTGGATGGTACGTGTAAGTCTACTTCCCTGTAACTACAGTTAACATCCTTGCAGATTTCAAAAACAAAGTGCTACTTTCTGGCTACCACTCATGGTGTGTTGTCTCTTCCATTAGAATGTAAGGTCCCTAAAGGGAGGGACCATTTTGCTAGCTTGTATTTACCTTCTGTAATGAGAATGGGAATTTGTAGATCTTCCCTGCCGGTTAATAGACTTAAGGGGGAGTCTGAAGACCTCCCCTGCTTTGAAAGTAAACTCTGCCCTCTAATAGGCTGAATGTAGTCACAGGGAGCCTGTGTGTGGTGGGAGAAGTTTGCTGAAGGGAAGCAGAGGCCACAGAAAGCTGGTCAGAGGTAGTGAGACAATGGGGAAGAGAGGATGCTCAGGCAAGGAGTCAGACAGGCTCGTGAGTAGATATTGATCTTGTATTGGTTTGTGGGAAGGCTGAAGGATGCTGTGTCTCTTAGTGTTATTATGGCTTCTGAATATCTTTGATATTATAGAATGGAATCAGCTTACTGGTCTTGGAATTTGGTTTTCTGGTATCTAAATAAATGCTTCAGTTCTGTTCTCTACCTAGAGAAACTGGTATATTTTGCAATTGAACATCATGTGATATTGATAGTCACAGTCTTTATTGTGATCATGGGCACTGTAAATATTGCATTGATGCTATACCTTCCCAGAATTTATCACAGTGCTTGGCATAAAATGCTTATTAAATATCTGTCAATTCATTCAATGAGGTGAGGCAAGTAAATCACACCCTAAATGATCATAGAATGGATCTTTATATCTAAAAGTTTATGGTAAGCCAGTGGTTCTCAACCTTCTTAATGGCACCACCTTTTAATACTCACATGTGGGTGGACCCACCTGGAGATCGATAGAGGAGCGCAGTGTCTTGGTTCCTAAGACCATCAGAAATATGTGTTTTTCAATGGTCTTAGGTGACCCCGTGACCCCTGTGAAAGGGTTGTTTGACTCCCATAGGGGTCGCAACCCACAGGTGGTTCTCAACCTGTGGGTATGCACACACACACACACACACACACACACACACACACACACACACACGAACCCAGTATTTTCCTTATTTATAGTCATGTAGTTATATCACAGATAACGTCATTAGACAGGTATAGCTAGACATCTGTAAGATGCCCGTTGAGTATCTAACTTGTTTACCCATGCCTAAAAACTATGAAGAGATACCATTAAGCAATGCCTCAATGCCCATCTTTATGACAGATACTCTTGGGAAATCATTCTTATAAACACCAACGTGGCTCACATTTGCTCTCCTCTAGAAGTCAGCTTGGGAAATCTCTTAACTATCCCAAAGAGATTACAGAAGTGGGAAAAGGTCCCATATGTGCAAAAATATTTATTGCAGCTCTCTTTGTGGTTGCAAAAAACTGGAAATATAGGGGATGGCCATCAACTGGGGAATGGCTGAACAAGCTACAAGGTTCAAATAAACATTTGGAAATAATGTACATTTATTACAAATACTACCCCAATTATTAGTTGTAATATGGTATTCCAATATCCAAGCCCCAATAATTAACAAGAGAATGGATACTGCTAGACTCCTCTTCCTTTTCAGATGTTCAATCATTTTCTCCACTTAAATTCACAACACCAGTAGGGGAGTCTTAGTAAAATGATCGGAGTTGGGAAATACAGAAGCCATATCTCTTTCAGGCTTGTTTCTCCAAGAGTTATATGGATTCGCATGCTTGGGCATGCATCGTGTGGTATATACCTGTTACCCATAGCTCCCAATCCTCATATCCATAGCCTCTACACATCACCAGTAGATTATAGTGGCTTCTCTGGTTCCCTCATTTACCTAAGGAACCCTGCCATCTTTCCTTAAGATTGTCATAACTTGGCCATGCCTGACATTCCTCTATATGATTTGCCTTTTTTTCTCTCAGCAATCCATTTTCATCTTGCAATAAACATGTGAATTTCCAGACATTATGGGAAAGTCAAGTCCTTTCTCATTATGTCTGACAAATCTAACCTGGATTTTTGCCACCACAAAAAAATAAGAGACTCACATGCTTAAATTCTTATTCTTTTCAAAGAAACTTTTCGTTTTCAAAGAAGTCTCCCATACTCTATGCCCCAGAGAATGCTTTATCTTTCAGTCCTGGAATTCATACCTTGAAGGTATACTTCACCTCTGTGACTTCTTCTTCTTATTGGATGGCTCCTTCCAGATCCTCAAACTAAAAAGGGTACACAAGCCAGTCATCTCTTCATTTCTCACCAGGCTGAGTACCACCATCCTCTTCTCTTCTTTTTCAGCCATTTTTTTAATTCATTGTTTTCCTGCTAATTAGAATGCAAGCTCCTTCAGGGCAAGAACTGTCTTTTTGCTTGCATTTATATTTCAAGGGCTTAGCACAGAGCCTGGCACACGGTGAGTGATAGGAACTTATTAAACGCTTGTTGACTGTTGTGGACTGACTGACAAAGAGGTGACCAAATGACGTTCTAGAAAATGAGCAAAAGAATGGCTTCTTCACTCTTGTCACCTGTCATCTCTGGGAAACTAGATTCAGCAGTGGGAAGTGTGACAGAAAAGTATAGATGCTTAAGTGGAGGAACTTTTCATAAAGAATATGAGAGAGATAAAGGATTTATTCATATGGAGAAAATAACCAGCTTAAAGTCTCAAAGACAATTTGAGAACC
Organism: Pseudochirops cupreus; assembly: GCA_028627135.1. Taxonomy (NCBI): domain Eukaryota; kingdom Metazoa; phylum Chordata; class Mammalia; order Diprotodontia; family Pseudocheiridae; genus Pseudochirops; species Pseudochirops cupreus. The sequence continues at coordinate 121,569,185 of CM053584.1, forward strand.
TTGCAATTTATTCTAACAAACAAATACATTAGCAAACAAATTAAATAAAATATGACTCTTAAACCTTTGCTTTCAGTAGCGAGGTATGTGTGAATGAGTAGCTGGCTATGTGTCTTTGGCGGATCTGATGCTAAAAGGTGAAACATCATTAGAAACTGGAATTTCTCACAGCAGAGATATGCATCAACAACTCTATCCCCAGAACACAAAGTATCATAAGGGCAGAGATCTAAATTGAAGTCTAAAAATAGCCTGATAAAATTATTTCCTCTTTTCCCTCCATGAGAGTGAGCAAGCTGACATCAATATCTTGAGGGCACAACTGACTTCTGGGATATTATGTGAAAGTGCCGATTATGTAACTGCTCTTTTTGTGCTCAAAGTGACTGCCTCAGAAAATAAGGAGGGAAGAGCAATTACACTGTTGCCTGAAAACCAATAATGGATATTTGATTATGATTATTAATGAAAAAAAGATGATAGAGTGCTGTGTAAAAAGCAACCACAAAGTGAATTTGGATAAGACTCTGAGAAGGGAATTACATATATCTTTTTTTGCTTTCTTTTCATCTCCCACCCAGTCATTTGAACATGACACCAAACTTTAAGCATAGACTGTCACATTCCTATCAATATTCAATGTCATTGCACTAGTTAAATTATCTCCACTAGATACACCAAATGACAGGCTTCTTGCTGTGGGGGATTATCTGCACTTTGATTCTAAATGTGAGCTAGATGAAGTGAGGGAACTGGCATGTCAAATGCAGGAAATTAACTAATTTTCAAGGAAATCAGAAAGACATTTTGCAGCAAATATTTACTTCCCTGTTTATTTCTTACAGCTACAGTACATGCATTACCTAATCTGCAGCATGTTGAATTTATTGACTCCATGAACAAAAGGAGATTAGTTCTCATGCTAAAGAAAACAATGGGGCATGCTTTTTTGATCTGCTGATAAAAAATACTACTGTGACTCTAAGTCGGTCTGCCTTGAAGGGATATATTTAACCTTGATGGATGAGAAGAAAGATGGCATGAAAAAAGATTCTCTTATCATAGAATCCACATCCAAAGCCAGTTTCCCAAGATCCTTTGCATTTCTGATTTCACAGAATCCCTTCAAGTTTAACACAAAGACAATAACAATCTATAAGCTGATTGTTATCTTCTGTAGAATCAGTTTCAAATATAAAATGCCAACAGGAGGATGCTGAGAGGCCATACTTGTAAGAATATACCCTTGCTCCGTGTTGGGGGCTTCAGTTAATTACCTTATAGGATAACAGAGCCTGGTTCTAATTCAGTTCATGAATAGTATTTGAGAACCCCCATCTCTATTCAAGAAACACTATTTTCAGAAAGGGGATCATTCAATCATAAAAATCAGGATTCCACTGAAAGAGACCATTTGAGCTTTGAACACACTGAAAACAGAGACATTTACCTAATGATAATTTCTATACCTGGCATGTCTCCATGTGATATCATGGGCTCATGGCATTCTATAATCTCCCATGGTACCACTCTTTTCTTCCACCAGGAAACTCCAATTCTTGCTACTGGTTTGGTTTTTTTGTTTGTTTGTTTGGTTGGCTTTGCATTGCTGCCATTACTTCAGACCGGACTGTTTCCATATGGTAAAGAATACAGATCCCCTTCCTTTTGCCTACTCCTAAGACACTTAGGAGCTGTACAGCCCTGGACAAGTCACTTCTTCAATTCCTCATCCATAAAATGAACTGGAGAAGGAAATGGCAAACCACTTCAATATCTTTGCCAAGAAAACCCCAAATGGGTTCACAAAGAATCAGACACAGCTGAAAAGCAATTAAGCAACAAGAACCAAACTCAAAGTGCTTTTTTCTGTTATGTGGTGGTCAGAGGTTTATCCTCAGAAATTTGGCCACCAGGTGATGATTTTGTTTAGACCAGAGTTGCTTGTGTAGTTTGTGGAAGAAAAGAATGCTCAACAACATTCTCAGAATGGAAGAGAGGTTAGTCATTATGGCTGTTCCCAGCGTGATAATATTCCTTTCATACCTCTCACCTCTACAGGAGCAGCTAGGAAGGTTGGGGGAGGAGGAGGTGATTGATGACAATTCCACAGGGACATTGAGAAATATCAAGAAGTCATCACATTACTGGGATATGGTAAGATGGCTAAGATCAGCCCTGTGGTAAGGTATGGGAAGAGAGTCAGTTCTTGGTGTGAGAAAACCAAATGAATGCTAGGAAAAGGCAGAATAGTCTTGCAGATACATTGGCAGTGGTACTGATGTATCTGTCTTGGTGACATTAAAGTGACAATTCATCATCCTCTTCAATAAGATTTTTAAAATAAGCTCACTAAACAATATTGCCTTCAGCTGCCATATTTCTCTGTGTGGCGAGAATATCCAGTGTTTGCTGGCTAAGATGGTTTGTAGGTTTTGTGGCCATTGTTTATATGGACTATTCCATTTTTTGGCTTTGTATCTATATTCTGGCACAGAGTAGATATTTGATAAATGCTAGTTGATATTGATTGAATGTGGTGATAATGAGGATCAAGGGTAGTCTTCTCAGTCAAGGTTCAGTTAATGGGGTTAAGTTACTCACCCAGGGTCACCCAGCTAGTGAGTATCTGACGCTCGATTTGAATTCGGGTCTTCCTGACTCTAGGCCAGGAACTCTATCCACTGTGCCATCTAACTGCCCATTCACTTCTTAGAGAAAATATTAAAATTGATATCAGATTAAAAGAATAAAAATGAGAAGATATGGTGTGAAATGAAAATAGCTCCAAGCCAATGTATGTTTTAAAAATCTAAAACAAGCAAACACTAGATATTGTTGCCAAGCAGAGAGATGTGGCGACCAAAGGCAACACTGGTTTAGAACTTAAACTCACTTGTAAAACTTTATGGAACAGGATGGCAAAATGTCATGATACAGGCCCTCTTCCAGCCAGGTGTCTCCCATATATACACCCAAATTATTAAGAGCATTTCTTCATAAAATGTTGAGAATCAATAGAAAAAAAAAGAAGTTTACAGAAAGTTTGGCATGATGAACCCAGGAGCATTTAAAAATGAAATGGAGCGGAATAAAACAAGATGAAAAATGGAAATTATTTTTATAAAGAACTCTTTTCTCCATCATAAAAGTGGAGCTAACCTATTTGTACTCTATTATCACAGCTCCTAATATACTATCCCACAAAACAGAAATGGCACTCCAGGCAACAAAAATGCAATGATTAGCTGGGACAGACAAAATATGCACAAAGGAGGCTTGTAATTTTGAAGGCATTGAGGTATCCATTCTCAAGACATCTAGAAAGGGGAGAAAAAAATCATAGATATTGTTTCTATAGAAAAAGGGTAATTGAGAGGGTATATATAACTATTGACTTAGATGCCTACTTTTATCTCCCTACAAAAATCTTTGAGAATAGTTAATATATGAATTGAAGACATCTTTGATGAAAATATAAGATGGGAATGGACAGACTTTCTCAAATGATATTTTTGTAGCATAATGCATTTTACGACATAGTCCCACAATGACTAAAATGAAAAGAGAACACAAAATCTCAAGGTACTCATTGTTCACGCAATTTGCTGGTAAAAAAAAAAAAGACAATTGATTACATAAAAGAATATTATAGCCTGAAATGTTCTCCTCTAACGAGATATTCCCCACATACATATTAAAATTGTAATAGATTCATTGAAAAACTGGAGCAAAATTGGAGTTAATTTGTTCTGTAATTCTTAGGTTATTCATATTGAGACTTGGATGGAGATACTTCCTGACAAAAATGCAACCAATAGTTCCTTCCCTCTGGGAGCTTACATTTAACCAGGGGCATATAATGTGTATGCAAATACAAAAAAAATATACAAAATAATTTCTAGAGGGAGATACAGAACTGAGGGAATGTCACTGAATGTTTTTGATCAGGAGGACCATGCATTCACAAAGGTCTAGCACTTAGTGTCCCTCCACTTTGCATCTACTTCTCTGCCTAATTTCAACACCATGGAACAAGATGTCCCATGCTGATTACCCCCCTGGTAATCACTGAATGAACACTACCTCAGTCAAACTAAGACTTGTTAAAGACCTTGGCTTACAAAGCATCCAGTACCACAGCATCCAGTACCATCTCCAGTCATCCTGATCTGTATCTCACCACTGGATCCAGATGGCTCTGGAGGAGAAAGTGAGGCTGGTGACTTTGCTCAGCCCTGCCTTGCTTAAATCCAATTCACTTGCATGTCATGATATCACCTCTCTGATCTCTTCTAGAACAAAGGACAAACAACAATGACAACACTTAGGTACTCTAGAAGCTTGAAGGGTAAGGGTAGTCTTCCTGTAGTAATTGAAACTTAAGCAGAGCTTTGAAAGAGACTAGGGATTCTATAAGATACAGGTGAGAAGGCAGATCATCTCAGGGCTGAGAGACATCCTGTGCAAAGGCCTGGAGATGGAAAATAAAGTCATACATCTGGAGAACAGCAAACAAGCCAGTTGGGCCAGAAAGCTAAGTGCATGAAGGAGAGTAGTTTTCAAATCTCTAAGAAGGTAGGCTGGAACCAGACTACAAAGGGCTTTAAAAATCAAACAGGGGAGATTGTATTGTATCATAGAAGAAAGAGGGAGCCACTTTAAGAATATCAATTAGCAGTTATGTGGAGAAGGGGCTAGAGACGGCACTCTAGCCATGATTAATGAAGGCTAAGGTGGTAGAGATGAAAAGAGACAATGGGAGTATATATTACAAAGGAATTTTTTTTAATTTGGATAATATATATGTATGTGTGTGTGTGTGTGTGTGTGTGTGTGTGTATGTAATGTGAAAGAAGGGAGAATTCCATTTTATCAAGCATTTATCCAATACCTAGTATATACTGGGCACCAGAAACACAAAGAGATAAAACTGCCCCAGCTGTTAAGGAGCTCACAATCTAGGGCTCTGAGGGACAGGAGGAATGTACACTCAGAGAAGTAAACACAAAATGTTGAAAAGATAGCTAGAGAAAGGAATAGATAAATTATTGAGACTGGAATGACTGGTACCATTAAAAGAAACAGTAAGAATAGGAGGCAGAACTGATTCTGGGGAAAAGTGACTTGGTTACTTACTAACTCTCAGAACGGGGAAAAGGCATTAAGCAATTATGAACCTTAACTTCCACATCTTGTAATGTCGAGATTAAAATAAATGCCCTACCAAGCTCTCAGGGTTGCTATGAGGATCAAATCAAAGAATGCTATGTGTAACATACAAAGGACTATACAAACGTAAGATTATTCCTAATATTGCCACGTACCCACTGAAATCTCCACGATCAGTGGTCGGGGAGGAATGCCGGTCCCGTGCAGCTGAGAAGAGGAAATCATTCTGAACGTAAAGGATTAACATGGAGAAATGACAAGGAGAGAAGTGGACAGACAGACAAAACAATGAATCACGGTCGAATGACCCCCACAATAATTGGGGCTACAGTAACAGGCTACGAGTCAGATCCCAGACTCTCTTCCCCACTCCCTCCAGCCTCCTAGGGGATTATCATTTTTTATTAATGGTGGGGTAAGTTCCCACAGTTGACCCTGATATACCTCCTTCTCATATTTTTTCAACCTGATCCCTTAAGATTTCCATAATATCTCCCTTTGAATGACTATTCTGGAGTAGTAGGAATCAGGCAAGGGTCATTCTTAAACATAAACACTAGGAAAGTTCCTTCAGATATGTGGGCTTCATTATGACTATTAGCAACCTCTCCTATCTTGGCTAAAGGTGCTGCCAGGGGAAAATAGAAGAGTTCAGAGTGGAAGTGAAGAGGGACAGCGTTCTAAGACAATTTGCCACTATCACCAACAACAAACCCATATAAGACAGTCATGATTTTTCATATCTGTTCAATACTTTATAGTTTACAAAGTACTTCACATTAGGGAACTGGGAGACAGAGTGGATATATTGCTAGATCTGGAACCAGGAATACCTGAGTTTAAATCCCACCTCTAAAACTTGTGAGCTTTGTGACCATGGACAAATCAATTAACCTCTGCCTGCCTCAGTTTCCTCAAATACAAGACAGGGATAATAATAGCACCTATCTCCCAGGTTTTTGTGAAGATAAGACAAGATTGTATTTGAAAAGTGCTTACCACGGTGCCTAGATTATAATAGGTACTTAAAAGTTTGTTTCCTCTCTTTCCTATATGTCTCATTTGATCTACCCCATGGAGGCATCTGAGCAGGTATTTTATTACCCCTAGTTTACAGAATAGAAGCCAAGAATGTTGGAGTTGAGATTTCATTAGTCATTTAGTCTAATCTGTACCTAAATGGAATTCTCTTCAACAAAACCACAAGAGATCATCCAAATTTTGCTTGAAGACCTCCACTAAGAATAACCCCCTCCCAGGAAAGCCCAATTCATTTATTTGTTGTGATAGTCATGGTGGGTCAGTTGTTTTCAGTCGAATCTGATTCTCTGTGACCCTGTTTCGAATTTTTTTTGGCAAAGATACTGGAGTAATTTGCCATTTCCTTCTCTAGCTCATTTTACAGATGAGGAAACTGAGGCAAATGGAGCTAAGCCCAGGATTACACAGCTAGTAAGTGTCTGAAGCTAGATTTGGACTCAGAAAGATGTATTTTCTTGACTCTAGGCCAGGTACTCTATTCATGTACCACATAGCTGCCCAATCCATCTATAAATAGCTCTAATGGTAAGAAGTTTTTCCTTATGTCATATTTAAATCTTCCTCACAGCAACTTCATAGATTCATAGATCTGGAACTAAAAATAAACTCAAGTCTTTCATTTTAGCTGAAGTCTAAGTTAAATGACTTACCTAAAATCTTACAGATAATAAGGATCAGAGGTAACATTTAAATGCAGGATCTCTGACCCTAGAGCCAACGTCCTTTCCAATGTATTATTCTGCCTCCTTATTACTCCTATATCTACCCTCTAGGTTCTGTCTTCAAACAGAAAACGCTTCAGATATTAAAATGCAGCTATCATAGCACCACTAAGTCTTCCCATATTCAGGCTAAAATATTCCCCAGTTCCTTCAAATGATCCTCTAATGGCACCATCCTGAGCCCCTTCACCATCTTGATTTTTCTCTTCTTGTTTCTTTCCTATTTACCTTAGCAAAGTATGAAACTCAGAACTGAGCTCTTAACTCCAGCTGTGGTCTGAACAGCACAAATTACTGCAGGCTATCACTTCCCTTGGGTCTAGAAACCATGCCTGTCTTCAGTAGCTTAAGATCACATTAACCTTTTTGACTGCCTTATCATATGCTATAGACCAACTTACTGAGCCTATGGTCCACTAAAATACACAGGTCTTTTTTTTTCAGAGAATTTCCACACTGCCATATATCTTCCATTTTGTACTTGAGGTACTGATTTTTAACTTAAGTATAATATCTATTAGATTCAGCACAGTGTTCTAGCTTATCAAACTTCTGAAAGATCCTTAATCTGTTGTACAAGAGATTAACCAATCCTCCTAGTTTTGAATCCAAGGCAAATTCAATAAGCACATCCTATATGACTTTTTCTAAGCACAGATCCATGAGCCTACACAACGGCCTTTCAAATTGGCATCAAGCCATATCAAAGGTATACTGGGAAGAACATGATCTCTAGGATAAAAGGACTTCTGTTTAAAGTTCACCTCTGATGCTTATTACTTGGGTGACCTTGAGGAGGTCACCTCCTCATCTCTACCTCCTGCCTTCCCAAAATTCCCAGATAAAATCCCACCTTCTATAGGAAGTCTTTCCTGATCCTTCTTTATTCTAGTGCCTTCCTTCTTTTGTTTATTCCCAATTTATCATATATAAAACTTGTTTGTACACAATTATTTTCATGTTGTTTCTCTTATTAGATTGTTTATTCCTTGAAAGCAGAGATTGTCTTTTGTTTTTCTTTGTGCTTAGCATAAAGCATAGTACATAGTAGGTACATAATAAATGTTTATTAACTAGCTAACCTAAATTCTCTGGGACTCAGTTTTCTCACCTATTAAATTGAGGTGGTTAGACTAAGGCTTCTGAGATACCTTCCAGAGCTAGATCTAAGACCTTCAGACATCCCACTAATAGTCAACTATTCTTTGGATCTGGTTATTCAGTCAAATCTGAATCTTAGTAATTGTACTGCTAGCTAAATGCAATTTTCCATCTTCTTTAGAATAAAAGTATGAGATACTCAAATGCTTCATTAAAATCTAAAAAATTATATCAACAGCATTCTTCTGATCTATTAGTCTAGTAACCTTGTCAAAAAAGAAAAGAGTATGACTTATTCTTGATGAAGACCTTTGTGATCACTACTTCCTTTTCTAAATATTCACTAATCATGCCTTTGATAAGAATTTCTAGGATTTTTGTCAAAAATTGAAGAGAAAAATCACTCACTATAGTTTGTAGATAACCTCTTTCTTCCCTCTCCTACCACTTAAAAAAATCATGACATATAGCCTTTTCTAGTACTGACATACTTCTCCCATCCTTCATACTGTTTCAAAATCACTGACAATGACTCAGGAATCTCATCTGCCAGTGTGTGTGTCTGTGTTTAAGCAGTTCCCTGTGATATAGTTCATTTGGTCCCAGAGACTTGAATTCATTAAAGGAAGTTAGGTGCTTTCTTATTATCTCTCTATCTTGAGTATCAACTCCCTTTTACAGTTTTTTCTTCTATCCTGTCCGGTTCCAAAGTTCATTCTCTTTGGCATAGAAAGTAAAGTAAGAAATGAACAACTTTACCTTTATTCCATTTTGTTATTATCGTCCCATCTGCTCAAAACAATGGTCCTACCCCTTCTCTGTCCTTCTCCTCCCAAATACAGCTAAAAGAACCCTTTTGTTGTCTTAAGCTTTCCTTGCTAATCTCAGCTCAATATGAACTCACTATTCTTATAGTACTACCCATGTTATTGTATTCATCCTATGTTAGCCACCTTTGTTTCAATCTTCTGTACATGTCTTTTTAAAATTTAAGTTGGTCAATGAGTTCCTGGTGTATCCCCTCAGAGATTTGGGGTTATTTTTTTAAAAAATAATTTTCCATTTTCTCCTTTAGAAATAGTTTCTGCTTCAGGCTTCAGAATTTCATTCTTGAGAGTTTTCCATCCCTCATGCACTGGCTGCCCTAATAAAATTTTAATTCATAAATTTTATCCTTTCTCTGCACCCTCTGACATCTCTCCCCTAAGCTTTTGGGTTACATATTATGACATTATTCCTCAATTTCCTTTCTTTCTCTTTCACAAATTTTAAGATAAAGTAGTTACTTCCCCCCAAAGTTTCCATCTTTCATTATCACCTTAGAAACTTGTTCTTCCTTGTTGATGATAATCAGATTCAGAATAGAAGTTTCTTTGGCTTTTTAAAGGATGAAATTATCATTAAGACAAGGCAAGTTAAGGAACTGATGATTCAGATGTTAGCGACTTGCCACATATCGTATAATTAACCAACAGTAAAACTGTGACTCAAACCCAGGTCTTCTAATTCTTAATCAAGTGCCCTTTCCACTGCACCAGGTGACATTCAAATGTTTCATTTCTTCCCTCTCAGAAACTAAAAGGTCAGTTTTTTTATGTCTTTTTTTTTCCCAGATGGCTGTTTGACGTTCAAAAATTTCAATACTCTCATCCCAAATTACTTATGGTACGCTGTCATTGACTCTGGTCCCTGTCCTTTTAGCAAACAGTGTGGCAGCTGACCAAGTTCTACTTAAAATGTGAAAATGAAGTCTATTGTTAATTTTATCACCATCACTAATAACTGTCACCATGTAAAGAGCTAATTGAAATGCTAACACCACAAATACTCAGTTCAAGTTGAAATTTTAAAAACCCTTTTGGTTTTTGGTAGACTTGAATGTCTTGTAACAGGCAGTAAGCCTCCCCCTCCCCCCATCACTGGAGACATTTAAACATGGTTATATGGCTATCTGTTGAGCTGCTATAGAAAGAGCTTCTACATATTATGAGAGACTGAACGAGAGGCCACAAGGAGCAATGGACAGAGCACTGGACTTGGAGTCCAGATGATCCAGGTTGAAATTCCACCTAAGATACTTACTAGCAATGAGACCCTGGGCAAGTCACTTAACCTCTGTGACTCGGTTTCTGCATCTGCAGAATGAGTGGGTCAAATTTGATGACCACTAGCAGCCCTTCTAGTTCGAAATCTCTGATTCTCTGGTCCCACGGAGTCAGTGATCCTCTGATCACTTTACTACCAAGACACACTCATGGCATCATATTGTTCATCACCACAGACTACTTCTAGTTGTTGTTCAGTTGTTTCAGTCGTGTCTGACTCTTGATGACCCCATTTGGGGTTTTCTTGGCAAAGATACTGGAATCATTTGCCATTTCCTTCTCCAGCTCATTTTTACAAATAAGGAAACTGAGACAAACAGGGTTAAGTGACTTGTCCAAGATCATACAGTTAGTGTCTAAGGCTAGATTTGTACTCAGGTCTTACCGACTCCAGGCCTGGTGCTTTATCCACTGTACCACCTACTTGCCCCCACTTCCATTTATCCTAATTCAATTGCATGATATAAATATCACATCTGCATTTCTCATTCATGTGTTTTCCTCCATAGTAAAAGTCATAGAGTGAAAGAATCTGGTTCTTATATTTAAACTTTTATAATACCCTGCACCATTCTCAGGGCCATAGGCACAAATGTGGTACTAACGGAGATCCAGAAATAGCTGTGGGTCACATGAAAATGTCAGTAACTCAGGGCAAGAGGGAAGAGAGGAGGCTTTCAGTAAGGGCCTGGCAATGTCCTCCAAGAGCTCAGTGGTACCTTCTTTTCAAGAGCCATAGGCAATCCACTGAGTATCAACAGCAGATGCCTTAAGGCACTGAGTATTTGGGTCAAGGTGGTAGCCCAGAGGCTACTGTATAATCAGCATTTGGAAAAACAGACTTCTGTAAGTGAAGCTATAATGCCTCAAGCTAATTTAAAGCCCTATGGTCATAAACATCTTGCTGATGGATAACACCATTATTATAAATACTTAATAATAATGGTAATAACTACCTCATAGATTCATCGTAAGGATCAAATGAGATGACTTACTTTAGTAAAGGAGCGCTCTGTAAATACTATTACCGTTATCATTGTTACTATTAAGTGCACAGCCTGAGAAATTCAGACCTAGTTAGATACGGCGGGGAAACCAATTTTATAATTAATCCATGTAATGATTGCATCAGAATTAGTTCAGAAACAATTGGTTTGAGAAGAATTTGAAAGGAGCAAAGGCGATGCTCTTTTCCTCATTTCATGACATACTCTAGAGCCAGAAAAGAAATCTGGTTCTGAAGGAAACATTATAATGAGTCTTGAAATCGTCCAACTCTGGAAAGCAAGACAAGAGGCACTGGTCGTTTTACTTCTTTTGCTGTTGATTAACCTGACTGCTTTTGACCCTTCCAATTATGGTGACATTTAAGAATAAAGGAAATTTTCTTGAAAGCACGTGACACTTATCTTGATGTCCCACATATCAATGAGGTCATCACCAAATTACTGACACTATTTTCAATTTCCTTTGCAAAGGATCTATGTTACTTTTGTCATTATACCTTCAGCGCCTGGCTTTTTTATCCCGGCTTACAAAGTAAGCATTTAATAAAGAATCATCTGGTCCAACGCACTCATTTTACAGCTTAGAAAACTGAGGCCGAGAAAAGTGGTTTGCCTAAGGTCACATAGCTACTGAAGAGTAGAGCTCAGGCTTTTAATAAAGATCCTTTGACTCCTGATCCAGTGCTATTTCTGGTACACACACACACACACACACACAAACACACACACTCTGCTGGTTTATTTCCTCATCCTTTTCATCTTCATCTTTGTCCTTTAAAAGCTCAGCTTCCCAGATCACCCCACTATCACACATTATATATTGTTGATACTATTTTCACAACATGAATGATACTATTAATAGATCTGTACACTTAAAATCATCTGATGAGCAGCACAATACTACTATAAAGATGTTTCCACTATATTTTGTACCCTTTGGAGTAAAGTACTGTATACACTGAAGATATTATCAGTTGACAAGTTTGACCTTGAACAGAATTGAGAAAATGTATCTCCCTCCCTTTTTTTGCTGGAGTGAAAAACTAAGGTTGTAGAAAACTGCATAGATTGTTAGACATGATTCATGCACTGATCAATTTTGCTGAACTGCTTTTTATCCCTTCTATCTTTTTAAATTTTTATTATAAAGAATGGCTCTCGGAGTAGGAGAGATATTCAGAAATTAAGGTGATGCAAAGACAAAAGGTATCAATGAAAATAAGATTTTAAAAGATGTCATTGGCTTAGTTTATCATAACAATAATCCAACCGTGAAACCCGTTGAAAGAAATCAGTAGGCTGTTCAAACTGCATGTAACTTATAAAAGACATATTTGGTTCCATCATAATTACCAGCACCACCCTGTTCTATTTCTAACCATTTATAGAGCTTCCCAGATCACTAAGCTAAAAGGATAGAACCGTCTGCCAACGATAGTTTCCCTTCCCCCTCTATATAGATTCCTATAAAAATCAAATGGAAATAGAAGAGTAAAAAAAGAGGCAAATATGTACATTTTTTCCTAGGTTCATTGCCTGATTTTCATTAGATCCACCCTGATTTCTTTTAGGCTGAGGACACATGAGCCAGCATTCATTTCCATTCAAATTCAACAAAATTACCAACAGCCTCGATTATCATGGCTCAGGGTCCATCTTGCACGTGCTGTCATCATCTGAGTAACTATTTTCTCTTTCAATCAAGCCCAAATTCCAAAGTGATTTGGAGGTTAAACATCCAGAAAGCATCCTGCATTTCACACGCTAAGCTCCTAGGCAAGGCCTGCCCTGCCTACAGAAACCCATCCAGCCCTTCCAATGGTCTCCCACATGTCAGTGCCAGACACGTTGCAGATCACAGTTTCCCATTGCTCTCCTGGCTCAGCTTGACCCCTGCTTCATTTATGAGATGTGAGGAGATCACAGCTTGAAGTGCTAAGATTGTGGGGAGTGTAATTTGATAGCCATATACACTTAGGCCAGGAAAAATATCCTCCCACCACAAATGGCTGCAGTTTTCGAAAGCTCCCTGTGGTTCTAGTGCCAGGCATACAGAGTCAGAACTCAGGCAAGAGCTGTTGGTGGGCTCATTTGCCTGTTTATAATTGGCAGCCTGCTTTTCCAGCTTGTGCCTGTTACTGGTGACCTGTTGAGTCCTAGCATCGACCTCGGCACTTATTTTTTCTTAAGAGAATTACCTAATGCCTGTCTTCTACATTCCTTCCAAAAATGAACACACTGCAATCCCTATTGGCAGGAAAATGTCTATTCCCTTCACTACAGATTTGGAGGTAGGTAACGATGGGTGACAAGCCCATCAATTTCTAGTGAGATGATTGACTTGAACATAAAACTTCGGAGTTGTATGAAAGGATAAAAGAAATCCAATGCCCAAATTTAAAGAAACCCTCTGGGTATGTGTATTTATGTATGTGTGTTTTAACTGGACCTGAATTTTACCACTATTGGAGGATCTCAGGGAGAAATTTCCTTTACCAATGCAGATCAATACTTTCTCTGAAACTTAAGGTCTTAAGAAAGCTCCTGGGACACTGAGAGCTAGTCACTTGCTCAGGGTCACACAGACAGTGTGTGAAGGACAGAACTCGAATTCAGATCTTCCTGAGTCAAGGCAGCAGCTGCTTTACAACTTAGCCCAGGCTAGTCCTATGCACTAAAACTATCCCCTATGAAGACCATGTGGAGACCATCCTAAAGATTATTTTCTTTTCATATTAAAGCTTTTATATGTATTTGCCTCTCATGCAGTGAACATGGCTCAGGGGATGTTCTTTCATGTTGAGAAATTGTTTCTCTTTCATAACCCTAAGCCCCAGTACAAGGGTAAGGCATCAGAGTTTATAAGAGCAACAGTAAGATGAGAAATACATTTGAAAACATTAGGCAGCCACTTTTGCTAACATCTACAGATTGAGAGCTTACTTATTTTTTTTTTAGGTGGAAGGGTATGGGCCTGTGATTTCATCAGTATAGGGAACGCTGGCTAAAGAAGCTTACATCTATAGAAAGAGGCGACTCATTTGCAGCTTAGAGTCTTAGTCTGAGGCACTGAGAGGTACCTGAATTAAGAAGGAGGAAGACCTGAGTTCAAATCATGCTTCAGATACTTACTAGCTGTGTGTCCCTGGGCAAGTCATTTGCTAGCTCTCAGCCTTGGTTTTCTCACCTATAAAATGGGGATAATAATAGCCTCTCTCTAATATGGTTGTCGTGAGGATCAAATTAAATTAGCTTTGTAAAGTGCTTTGTAAACTTTAAAGTGCTATATGACACCTAGCTATTTATTATTATTGTCATTATTATTACCAATAAACATGACTAGTACAAATCAGAGGCAGAAATTGAACCCAGGTCTGAGTCCAAAAGAAATCTCTCCTACTATGGCACACTGCCTCTTTTGATAGTGGAAGGAGGACTGGTGATGAAGTCAGAGGACCAAGGTTTAAATCCCAGCTCTAGAACTTACTACCTTTGTGATTCTGGTCAAGTCCTTTAACTTCCCTGGGTCTTAGTTTTCCCATCTTTAGAGGGTGGAACCTGGACCAGAAAGCCCTTGAGGTCCCTTCCAGTACTACATCTATGGTCCTATAGACATTATTAGGAGACCTTCTGTTTCCATTTTTATTACAGAGCCAATTTGGGAGCCAAATTCTCATTTCTAGTAACTATGGCTATTGTCCAGGAGAATTTTATCTAAGGAGAATTCTCCATTAGAATGTAATCTAAGACACCAGAAGCCAGACATCATTATCATCCCTGTTACATAAGCAAAGGAGCATTGATAGCCTTGGTGGTGGGGCAGAAGGGGAGGGAAAAGGAGGGAAGAAGAAGCTGAAGCCAAATTTCCCAGGAAGTTGGTTTCACTTGAATAAGCTTCTCTGAAGGATGCCTCTTTTAGATGTGTGGAATCAGGTGATACATGCTCCAGGTTAGATACACAGAACTGTGCCCTTGCCTTTCTTTGGAAAATAGGGCAGCAAGAGACCTCAAAGAAAGGTCTCTCCCCTTCATGGTCTAGTAAGCAGGCAACTGCCCAGATCAGCACACCTCATGTCAAAGCCAGACTGTTCACTCCTCAACATTCTCTTTTTAGTAGCTACAAAAAAAATTGACAAATGCCATCGTCAGAGCAAAAACAAACATTGCTAAGTAGCAATAAATCAAGGGAAATGTGGAGGCTGAGAGTCAATTAAGAAGGACTGGTCGGTGTTCATTTGCAAAGTGAGATGGCCCTGCCTCATTACCAGTCTGCACAGGGAGAATATAAGCCACCGCTTGTGAGAACCGGGGGTGTTCATTTATTTTCTCATTTCCAGAATAATAAAGAAAATAACTCAATCAAATGGCTTTGTGTAATTGTCACAAGTCATCATCTTTGTTATTTCCTTCTCCCCAGTCCCCTAAATAATTTTATGATTTCTATCAAGGAGATTTAAGGAGAAAGGGGGAAAAAAGCACAACTCAAAGGCCCCGTTTTTGTGATGAATGGAAGCAACAGAATTATCTTCTGAGGCTTAGAGTACAGTACAATCACATTAAATTCCCTCAGCTCAAGAAATGTCATCTTTACATCGGCTGCTACAGGGAGAGAAAAAAAAATGTTTTCCGCCTGAGGCAGTTGTGATAAGGGATTTAAGGCCCTATGCTGTGTGGGCCAAAAGATATGAAATGGGAAGCATCCCAGCATCTAAAGTATCTGTAGCTCCCTACTTTGTAACTAATGTTCTCACACTTGTTGTGGGACTCCTGGAAGCTGGGGAGTGGGGTTGTACAAGTGGGAGGGGGAAGCTGGGGAAGAAAGGCACTAAATGAGTCCCCGGAAAGTTTATGTGCAATATTTTGTCTAACCTACATTTGCCAGGCTGCTGTCATCAATGAAGCAAGAAAAGTGCATTAAGAAGATGCATTTAAAATGGTGCCACATGAGAAATGGGTCCATGAAATGTTCCAAGAGGAATTTTACTTTTATTAATCATGTGGTTGGAGTTAACAGGTTCATCACCCGTTGGCAAATTAAACTATCATGGAATCTTGACAACTCTTCTTTGAATCATTAAAAAGCCTTGTCACTTAATTAATGATAAATTGGTTCTCTACCTACTGGGGTTCCCACTGACACCACGATTAATTTTTCCCTTAGATTTTC
Source organism: Pseudochirops cupreus (assembly GCA_028627135.1). Classification (NCBI taxonomy): domain Eukaryota; kingdom Metazoa; phylum Chordata; class Mammalia; order Diprotodontia; family Pseudocheiridae; genus Pseudochirops; species Pseudochirops cupreus. The sequence goes on from CM053584.1 coordinate 121,585,500, forward strand.
TCAACTCTTCAGCATAACTGCAAGAGCAAAAAACATGTTATGCAATGAAGATCTCAAGACTTCTGGTCTGTCCTCCCCCCAACCCCCTGCCCTTGAAATCTTCTAATTTGGGCAATTTTTCAGTTGAGATTTGAATTTGGTGCAGGAAGCCAATCCTATTTGTTCCCATATTTTGTGTTAATGTCCCTAAAATTACTTTGAATCTACCATGCAAATATTTCATATCTACTTTTCTGTGTACTTATTGAGTGCCCCTTAGTCCCCAGAAAAAAAGCTCCTTGAGGCCACAGTCTATTGTGTTTCTGTCTTTGTAACCTTATGAAGCACATAGTAGGCAATTAATAAATGCTGGTTGAAAAAAATGTTAAATTTTAAAATATGATAGATGTAGTGAAATGGATCCACTGTGACATATTCTGGCATTTCTAAGTGTATAAAGACATATATAGTATGGAATCATGGAAGAAAAAAGCATAAACATAATTCTACCCAAACTTTTTTTCTCAGTACAATTGAGTGTGATATGGTATATATAGATCAAAGATAAAGTTGCTCATCTTTCTTCCTTAGTTATCACTCATTTTTAGTTTGGAAGTCAATAAATAAATTGAGTAATTGATTTCAGTGGGCAGTATGACCATGTCAGTGGCCTCCCAGGCCAGGAAATATGGGATCAGTCTCAATATCCCATTTTTTCCTCCTCTATCATCCAATCTTTTTTTTTAACCAAGTCTTTCCACTTTCAGTTTTTAATTTCTTCTCTATAATGAGTCCATTTTCCCTTCTTTTGTCTTTAGCTTTAGTGGTAAGGACACCTAGATCTAAGGTCCTATGATGCTACCCCCCCCAAAAAAAGTGTTTCAGAGGGTTTTAAGTAGAATAGAATGAATGTAAACCAAGAAGCTGTTAAACCTAAAGATTAATAGGAACGACATCTTGCACGGTGTTTGAAGGTTTCCGGGTGTGTACATAGTGTGATCACTATATCAAAACTTCAAAGTGGGTAGCTCTATGTTATTATGCCATGTACACACAAGGAAGGTGACGGTCAGAGGGGAAATGACCCAAAATGAAGCCTTTTTTTGTTCATTCAACTAAAAATAGACATGCTTGTCCTTCCTTCTCCACCTTTAGGGCCATAACTCCTTGGGCTTCCAAATTCTCAAATGTGAATCAATGAAGACTGGACGACTCCACATGTGACAGATAAGATATGAATGCCATGTGGAGTCAAAAATATTACTCTCAAATGCCACTAAAATCTAAAGTTGGACTCTCAAACAAGCGGGAAGGTTTGGGAGGGATATAGGGGCCAACACCCCAGTCATGTCTCTTTACTTAGATTTTATATTAAAAAAGATTAATAAATCCTTGTGAAGTAAAACAAATATTTAGATAAGAGTGACATAAATTAATCAATCATATGTAACACCATTTGTACTTGAGATCCTTTCGGAAAAGAAAGGGGGAACAAGTTCCAGGAATAGACTGTCTTGGACAACCTAGGCAGCTTTTAGTCTTGAGCGGAAGAGGTGAAAACTCCTCAGCCTATATCGTAAAATCTAGTAAGGTTTCTTGTGGGAACAGGCCTGAGTTTTGGTTTTACCCTTCCCCCCCTTCCCTTGCTGTCAATCAGCATTGAGCCCTTTAGGAATCTCTTATGACTCTTTCCTGTTCTTCACTTCAGCGTTTGCCAAATAAGGATATGTACACTTGGGATTGGCTATACCCTGTTTCCTTGTTCTTTGTCTTTTTTGAACCCAGACTGTAAGCCTGCCTCCCAGCCAATGGGAGTAAGGAATAGTACCACGCTTCCCTGTTCTTTGTCTTTTTGGTGCCCAGACTGTAAACCCGCCTCCCAGTCACTGAAAAATAGGGATGGACTTCTTTGTTCCTTATCATTGGAAGAAGATTTCAAGTTTAGACTGTAAGCCCACCTCCTGGCCAAAGGAGCAGGGGACAGTGGTGGAAGGTAGCTTGACTGGGTTAGGGTTTAAAAACCTTGCTTTGCCTTCTGTAAGGTGCCTCATTCCACTGGTCTGCACTGGTGGAAGGGATACCCTTTTCTCATGTGAACGGAATAAAAGCTTCCTGTTCATCCCTTGGACACCTCTGATTTTTAATTTTTGGGTAAGTGGTTTTCTGACCCACACAGTCTGAAGGAAGGGGGAGGATGGTGGTGGTTCTTTTACATCATGCATGAGGAATACTCTACAAGAGAAATACTCTTGGATGGAAGTTTCTTCCTTCTTTCTCTTTCTTTTTTCCTCCTCCCTTCCTTTCTTCCTCCCTTCTTTACTCCTTTTTTCCTTCCTCCTTTCTCCCTTTTTCCTTCCTCCCTTCTTTTTTTCCTTCACTCTCTTTTTCTTTCTTTTTTTCTCCAATATATCGCTTCTCCTTCTCCCCTAAGCCTTTGGTCTTTTTCTTTTCAGAAAGGATCTCAAGTCCATATGATTGATTGATTTATATCACTATTATCTAAACATCCCATAGAGATGTTCTTATCTTCCTTTTTTTAAAAACAGACTTGATAGGAAGAAGGAGGTATCTGAGATGGAAATGTTTTTGTCTTTTTTAGCCTAGAGGAAAAGCTTTCTTACAGAGAGAAATTAAGGGCTATGAATTAAGACAGTTTCAGGTTATTTATTTTTTTGTCTGAGCAACCGCATTTAGTCCTTGAAAGATACATAATTTGGACATTTTAGGGAGAAAAATTTCTGACTGAAAGTATTAAATCACTGAGAGATCTGAAAATAAATTAGGAAAATATAGCAGTACAAGATTATTACCAATTATAATGTCATTTCCTATTCAATTTTCTCTTAATAACATCTCAATGTCTACGTAAGTTATTTTAATCATCCTTCCCCCTCCACCTCCTGAGCTCCTCTTTTATATTTTGACTTCCCTCATTAGAATATAAACTCCTTGAGAGCAGGAACTATATTTTCTCTGGCAATTTTATCTTCAGCACTTAAAACAATGTCTGCCAGATTGTTAAGCACTTAATAAAGGTTTGCTGACTAACTGACTGCCCACACTAGCTAACTTGCCAAAGTGTGTTGTCGTTTTTGAGGGAAGGGAAGGGAGCAAAGTGAGGAAGAGAGAAGGGACTAGGATCAGAAAATCAACCCAAAGTCCACACTCTGTTCATGACAGGTCAGTAGCATCTCCTCCCAAGGAAATCAGTTTGTCTGGCAACAACCTTTGAGGACATCTTGGACTGGGTGTGGGGAGAAGGAAAGGGGGAAAGAACCAGCATTTATTAAGTATCTACCATATTCCAGGAATTATTTTAAGCATTTTACATATATTATCTTCAATAACAATGCTGTAAGGGAGGTGCTATTATTATTATTCCATTTTACAGCTGAGGAAACTGAGGTTGGAAGAGATTACATGCTTTGCTCTGGTTCACATAGAGTAAGTACCTAAGGCTGGATTTGAACTCAAGTTTTCCTAAATCCAAGCCCATGGTACTATCTAGCTCCCCAAATTCTCATTTGATACTTTATAGCATTTTATAACATATATATTTTATAGCATTTTTTAAAAAAATTAACCTTATTTTTTTATTTTTGAGTTTCAAATTCTCTCCCTCCCTCCAGCCCTTGCCCCATTCATTGAGAAGGCAGGCAATATGCTATCCATTATACATGTGAAGTCATGAAAAACATATTTCCATAGTGGCCATGTTGCCAAAAAAAAAAAGCAAGAAAAATGAAGAAGAAAAAAAGTTGCTTCATTCTGCACTCAGAATTCATCCGTTCCCTCTCTGGGGGTGCATAGCATTTTTCATCATCTCATTTGATTTTCACAATAACCCTTGAGCTAAGTTCTCATATTATCTCTATTTTATAGTTGAGGAAACTGGGGCTGACAGGGGTTAAGTGACTTGCCCAGGGTCATGTAGCTAGTAAGTCAGATCTACATTAGGGTGCATCTCATTATTCTTTTTGCATCTAGAGAACGAAGTTAACTGGCTGTTTCAAATCAAGAATAGATTTTTTCCTCTGTAGGAATTCTGAGGAGGGAAAGATCACTATGGGCTGGATAACAGAGACCCTGGGTGATTAAATGACTTGCTGATGGTCATACAATTAGTACATGACAGAGGTGGTATTTGAACCCAGGTCAGAGAAGGATTCAAAGACGTAGAAATCTGAACTTTGAAAGGTAGGGACAATTATGAATAGTGCAGACAGGCAGGAGAGTAGCATATAGCAGAAAGAATACCATACTTGGCATTCAGATCATTTAGGCTTGAATATGAATATATTCCATAAGGCAATGGATTTGGAGTAAAGAAGACCAGAGTTCAGTCTTAGACACTTACTAGCTATGTGGCTCTGAGCAAGTCACTTAACCCCAAATGCCCTACCTTCCCCTCTCCGAAAATCAAAAAAACCAAAAAACAAATCTTAAAGCTATATAAATGTATGTTGTTATTAATACAAGCTACCCTTTAACCACACTGAACCCCCATTTTGAACACTTAAATAGGGATGGTAACAACAACACACATAACATTTTAAGGCTTAAAACCATTTTCCTTCCAACAAGCCTGTAAGGTAGATAGGAGATATATTAAATTTCTATTTTTATAGACCAGAAAATAGGTTGGAAGAGATTAAGTGATTTGTACATCAGCATAATTTAAATACCTGCCTAGCTAGATTATTGTGAGAAAAGTACTTTGTTAACTAACTATTATATGAATGTGAGCTATTACCATATATGGGGAGGATTCACAGGCCAAGATGAAAGTGGATGGCCTCCCTGAAACAGCATGAGAAAAAGTACAGATGCAGAAAGGCCAGCAAACTCCAGGAAAATAAAATAGACCTTTGTAGTTAGAACGGACGTTTCGTAAATAAATCAATTGATAAGCGTTTCTATTTCCTCATTTTCTATGTGCCAAGTACTTGGCTAGCATTGGAGATATAAATGTAATGGGGGAGCAGACTGGCCAATGAGAGCCAGGTCCTTTGAGAATGCTTAGATTTGCCCTTCATGGTGGGTTAGACAGAGAACGTGCCAGGTATTTCTTGTTTGGTTCCAATCCAACACATGAAACTTTGGGGAGGCAATTTCCAGCTAGGAGTGCCTGAGAGGTTGGCGTCATGAGGCCAAAAATCTTTCTAATTTGATTTGGAGGCAGAAGGACTGATGACTCAGGAGAGGCTGAGCCAGAACTAAGTGTGTATGCAAAAGGTCTGAGCAAATGATCTTTCACTCATTTCCCTGCAGGCTTTCAAATGAGAAGGGTTGCTTTGAGCAGCTGGGTATGTTTTTAGGGAGGAGGGGAGAGAGTAAGGAGAGGGAGAGCTAGTTGCTCTCCCACCATCCTACCCTAGTCTAAGTCATCTCTCTTTCGTTGATGAGTTCCACAAGTTCAGGAGGTCCGTGAGAGTGATCAGGAGAGGTCCCACTAGCAAGTGATTAGTAAAGCTCGTGATATGCTTGCAGATGGAGATAACTGATAGTCCCCCAAGGATGAAGAAGCTTCAGGGAACATGACCTCTTGTGACAGACAGTAATGCTGGCTATAAACTCTAGAAAAGCACCCATCCTCAGGGACCAGCATAGAGTCAAACCAAAGGGAGAATGTTCTATATGGAAAAAAGAATTTCTAGAGACAGGAGAAAGTAGGTACCCCTTACTCACATGTATCTTATGGATATATGTCTCAGTCCTTAATATATTGTAAGTTTGAGTTCACATGTATTCATGTGCAAAGGAAGAATTTGCCTCCAAGATGGGGGAAATGTATAATTATTGTTTTTGTTCTGCCTTCTCGGTAAATATCCTTTTCTAGAAACTAACTGGTATCAGCTTCTAGGTTGATATTGGAGGCCCCATATAATGGGAGTTCAGTAGCATCATATTATAAGCCCTTAGGATTATAATTAGCACTCCCAAGGAAGAAGTAATTCTTTACACTACAAAAAGAACATAAGTTTCTTTAAGGCAGTAAGTATTTCACTGTTCTGGATAACAATTTCCAGGGCAGTGTGAGTTGGGGGGAGTACTATGCAAAAAAATGAAGAAACCTGCCTTCAAGAAACTTATATTCTATTGATGGGAAAATATGTACACATTAACCATATATATATAAAATACATACATTGAATGGATATACAAGATAAGACAGCTGGCAGGTCAGGAAAACCCTCATGAAGGAGACGGATTTTGGAATGATCTTTGGGACTCTAAAAAGCAGAGGTGAGGAAGAGTTTATTCCAAGAACAGGGATACCCTACAAATGAACAGACACAGGTTATAGAATGCCATGTGTGAAGAAAAGGAAGGAAGTTAGTTTACTTGGACTACAGAATAATTAAAGGGAATAATGCATATATCTACAAATGGAGGTTGGAGTCCAATTGTTAAGGATTTTAAGTGCCAAGAGGAATTTGTATTTGATTTTCAATAAATTGAAGTGTATTGCATAGAGAGATGATAAGGTCAGACTCATGCTTTAGGAAAATCATTTTGGCAGCTGTGTAGAGGAGGAAGGATTGGAGAAGACAGATACTTGAGTCAAGAAAACCAATTAAGAGGCTAATGCAATAGTCCAGGAGAGAGGAACTGGGTTAGAGTAACAGTTATATGAGTGGAGAGAAAGGAATGAATACTTTAGAGATGTTGTGGAAGTAGAATCAACAAGACTTGTCAACTGATTTGATATGAGGGCAGGGAGAGCAAGGAATCAAGGTACACTCCAAGCTTGCTAAACTGGGCGCTTAGAAGAGTGATTCCCTGGACTGAAACAGGGAAATCTGGAAGAGGAGTAATGTAGAGGAGTTAAAGAATTCTCTTTGTGATACGTTTAGTTTGAGATGCTTATGGGTGCAGTCTCAAGTGTCCTGCAGACAGTTGGTGACATAAGACTAGAGCTCAGCAATGACTAACAGAATAGTGGGCAATAATGTTAGAAATGTCATTAGAACTCAGATTCTGTAAGGTTTTTTTAATGCCAAGGGACTAGAATTTGTCCAATTAAACAAAAGAGAGTCATCTAAGATTTTTAAACAAAGACAAAATTTGATGAAATCATTTTGGGGGAAGATTAATCTGGCAGTGATTTGCTGGATAAAATGGCAGATGCCCAATGTATACCAGTAGTGAGGAGATAAATCAATTACTACACATCAAGGGGTGAGTGATTTTTTTAGGCTTTTTTTTTCATTGCATGGTCTGTTTTTGTTTCTTTTCTCTATTCTGTATTTGTGTTCTAGTATCTGAGTCTAAAATAAAATGAAAACAAAAAGGACCAGGTCTTTTTATCTTGCTCAGGCTAGATTTCACCATTGATTAGTATGAAGTTCTGACCTGCTCCAATTTCCCAACCTGGGATTTGCTCCCCCCCCCCCCAGAAGAGGACTCACCATATCGCCTTAGCACACTGCAGCTTGGAACCCCCAAAAGTAAACAATCCGTCAACCTCAGTCTTCCCAGTAGCAGAGATTACAGGTGCAAACCAACTGAGGCACACACTAGGAACCACTTTAAAGGTGACTCTAATAAGCCTGATATGCAAATGAGTTAACCCTAAGGCCACTGGCCCCCCTCCTTTACCTTCAAAGAATCTCTCCGTTTGACCCTCATATTGAGGAGTAGCACAATCTCCCAACTCAAGCATCCTGAGACCGTGCCTCTTGCTCTCTCCTTATATAAATGGCCCTGTGTGACCAAGATTCTGGTTATCTATGGATGCCCTTCTTTTTCCTCTTCTCCACAAACCTTTTCTCACTTCTGTGCTTGAGTTGCAACTGAGTCCAGAGTACACATTCTCCCTTAATCTTTGAACATCCAGAGGACTGCCTCTTGAACCTGAGGAACTCACTCAAACCTCAGGCGATCCCTGACTCATTCTAAGGTGCAATGCTACTGAAAATGGCTTGACAATAGGTACCTAGGAAATTTTGTAATCCCTCTATCCTTTCTGTTCTGTTCTGTTTTGTTTTGTTTTAAATGAAAAGTATCATATCTATTACCTTTAGGGATCTCATTCACTTCTAAGCCTTGCCTGTGTAGTGAGTCAAAAGCTTAAAGTCCATTGCAAACACCATGCTCCAGTTGGTGAAGATTAGTAGCAACAACCCTAGAATAAGAATTATTTTATGCCTTCAGCTGTCATGTTAAACACCTCAGAGGTAATTAAGGTGCATGAGCTTCTGGATGAAGCTCTTAAGTGCTAATCCAGGATACTGACTTTTTTTTTCACTCTGTCCTGTACTCTCATCTGCCTTCTCCAATCACAGCCACTTTTTCCTTCCACAGTTCACTTCTATAAACCTCTGAGGTCTGAGGCCTTCTCTCTTCTCCTCTCTTATAGCCTCCAATAGCCTCCAAGTCTTCCAGACTATTCTATAAGAAGATGGTCATCTATAGAAGACAGTTATAAACCATCTTCTACATTACTGCCTGAATTATTGTCCTAACAAGCTACTCTGAACAAGTCACTCAAAAAACTGCCATGGGTCCACAATGCTTACTGGAAAAAGTATAAACTCCTGATCCTGGCATTCAAGGCTCTCAACAATCTGGTCCCAATCTTACTTTTTAGTCTTATTTCCCACTACTCCTCTTCTTGTCAAACTGGATTACTCACTATCTGCATTATTGTCCTACTCTCTTCTATGTCTGTGCTCATGCCATCTGTTCTTCTTGGAGTGATCTACATCCATTGTAGTTCTACTCTTCCTTTTAGGTCCCAGTCAGATGCTATATCCTATAGGCCATTTTGCCTGATCCTTCCTCCCACCTTCTAGCTAAAATTTTCCCTATTCTCTTTGAGTTTCTCATAGCGTTTGGGGGGCGGGGAGGTTGCTTTTTTAAAACCTACGGTAAAAACAGCACATCATGAGGGGGAGGGGTGTATGTGAATCCATATAGCATCCCCTCCCCGTTCGAGCTATGCCCATTGCAACTTCCAGTTCAAGTAGCTGCAAGGTAGCTAGGGGTATCTGAGTTAGCCATAGCTGCCATTACTGAGAAGGAAAAAAGCCCAGCAAGAAAGTCCAATGGCCCCTCTCTCTGTCTTACATCTATACTAACAACAGAAAATAAAAAGTAGTTTCTAAAATTTCAAGTAAATTTCTAGTAAGATGTTTTGAATCTTCATTATTTTTTTTTTTGCTTTTTTTTTTGGAGGGGGAAGGCAGGGCAATTGGGGTTAAGTGACTTGCTCAAGGTCACATGGCTAGTTTTTGTGTTAAGTGTCTGAGGCTGGATTTGAACTCAGGTCCTCCTGATTCCTGGGCCAATGCTCTATTCACCGTGCCACCTAGCCACCCCCTTCATTATTTCTTTATGACGTTAAAAAGTACTTCTGATCTGGTATTTACTAGCTTCATGATAATATAGATTAAATTCAAGTGTAGATTTCTTAGGTAGGATGTGACCTCAGAAAGCAAATGGAAATACTGTTGGGAAATTGAAAGAGGGAGAAAAAAGGAAATGGATAGTATGTATATGTGTATGCATATACACATGCATGCATGCATGTATGTAGGTATGTATGAAAACATATCTACCTGGGGCGGGAGAGACTTGGCCCACCCATGCCTGCAGACATGTGATCTACTATTTGATAGTAATTAATTTTCTCCCAGAAACTGGGTGGTTGGAAATAAAATGTATAGGAAAATGCAACCCATCTATGAACCTAAGAAATGTCTCTCCAAACTGTAGATTTAATGGAGAATAAAACCAGGTTTGATTATGAGGGCCAAGAGACTTAAATTTAAAGTTTTGGCAACTCTAAGCCTAAAAGAAAAGGAAGGGCCCGGTCTTCCACCGTTAAAACAGAAAGCTTTAACTTTCCTGGCTCAGTTACACACCATTAAAACTGGAGAGCAAGGAAAACAGATGACAGGGTACTCAGTCACTTCATGCAGGCTCAGCTTCTGCCTCCTTGGCAGGCTACTCTCTCTGTTTCACAGGGCAAGGTTTATTTAGTCACTGACTCTGGAAGGCTGCGCAGAACTAGGCCTTCCAGCTGCTCTTTGCTCCCAACTTTTTTTTTGCTCGCAGGCTTGATAAAGAACAGGCAGCCTAGAGCATATGGAAATGATAACAAACACAAATGAGACCTCTCCTATCGGTAAAAACCCAGATATTAAATTAGTGAAAAGGAGAGGCACATTTAGGTACCCTTCCCATGACTCCTGATACCCCAAAGCAAATCCTATTGTGAATAAATCTTAGGGGCTCATCTTTGGTCCTGAAATATTCATTCTGGCTGGTTGTACAATTGATGTTCATAAAACAAATGCCAACTGGGCCCTCCATTTAACATTAGGCAAATTCCACCTGATGAGACGTGGGATTTTGTATGGGAGCATGAGGAACCTCCATTTCAGCAAACAGCCACATCAGCCATACGTGACTCAGCAGCCTACCCTCCCAACTTGACTCTCTTCCCCCCAACCCCATGTTCCCCCATTTTTTTTAGTTCCCTTTTATGTGTGGTCTTTCTTTTTTAAAATCTAATCTCCTTCAGGATAGATACTGTCTCTCTTCTTGTATTTGTATTCCAATGCTTAGAACAGTGTCTTAAACAAATTAATTGCTTAATAAATGTTCTATCAGTCTACTGATTGATCTATACATTGATCAATCAGTCTGTCTATCCATAAAATCCCATTCCTATAAAGTACTGAGTAAGGACTACAAGCAGATCTCCATTTTATCCTGCCATCCTGGACACCTAGCTTTTCATAACTTTAAGTGCTTCAAAATAGGAACAAAAACCTTAATGCCACCTCATATGAGTTGGCTGGATTGTTTTTAAAACAGCAAATGATTAAATCTAACTCTGACTCCTAGGCACTAGCTTATAAGAGGTTCTTCTATTAAACCCTAAGGAAAGAAACAGTCCATTCAGTTCACAAGTACTTTGAGCTTGTGATTTCCAAACCTGACAGCCCTCAAAGGGGATAGACTGAGCTTTATTCCATTTACTCATGGATTTTTCCACCATCTAGTCTTTAAAATGAAAAAAAAAATGCATCTTTATTTCCTCTGATTTATCTGCCTTTTAACAGGTGTTGCATAAAACCTACTGAGGCAGCCCGTTCAACTTCTGGATAACTCAAATCATTGGGATTTTTTTTTCTGACATTAGACCCCAAATCTATGTCTTTGCTGCTCTTCTGTCTTCTAGAACTAAGTTGAACAAGCCTTCCACATGACAACCCTTAAAACATTTGGATAAGGCTATCATATCCCTCATTCTCCTAAATTTTCTCCTCAAGTTAAATATCTTTAATTACTTCAAAGGATCTCTGTTCTGGTCACTTTCCTCTGCAAACTCTACTGTCTTCCTAAAATGAGACACCTACAATTCAACAAAATACTTCAGGAATGCCAGATCAGAACAGAGTGCTCTGGAACTATTCTTTGACATTACAATTCGTAATGCAACTTGGGAATGCAGGAGCTTTTTGGCTGCCATGTTAAATAGCATTTAACAATAATTCATATTGAATTTTCAGCCCATTAAATTCATCAAACTTTTTCAGGTAGGTTGCTATCTAGCCATTGCTCCCCCATCAGTTACTCATGAAATTTGTTTTAATTGAAATGTAAAACTTACCTTTATTCCTATTAAAAATCATCCTATTCTGGCAGTGGTTCTCAATCTTCCTAATGCTGCGACCCTTTAATACTTGTATGTGGGCATATGTGGCCATATCTGCCTGTGGGTGGACCCACCTGGAGATGGATAGAGGAGCGGTGTCTCAGTTCCTAAGACCATTGGAAAGATGTGTTTTCCGATGGTCTTAGGCAACCCCTGTAAAAGGGGTTCAACCCCCAAAGGGTCACAACCCACAGGTTGAGAACCGCTGTATTAGGGGGTACCTAGGTGGCTCAGTGAATAGAGAATCAGCCCTGGAGTCAGGAGGTCCTGAGTTTAAATCCAGCCTTAGACACTTAAACACTTACTAGCCATGTGACCTTTGGCAAGTCACTTAACCCCAATTGCCCTGCATTATCCCCCCCAAAAAGCAAAAAAAAAAATTTTTGGTAAATCATCTTATTGGATTCAGCCTCACATTCTAGTTGATCAAGATAATCATAGCTAACACTTCTATAGCAATTACTATATGCCAGGCTCTATGCTAAGCATTTTATAATTATTTTCTCATTTGATCCACAGAACAACCTAGGATGGCAAAATTTAACTATTATCTCCATTCATCAGATGAAGCCACTGAGACAAAGAGAGGTTAAATGATTTGCCTAGGGTCATATAGGTAGGAAATATCTGATACTGGATTTGAACTCAAGTCTTCCTGACTCTGGACACTTAACTGCCTTTAAGCTGCTATGTAACATTTAGTCATACCTCCCAAATTTGATAAATATGCTATTTCTGCCCTAAATTGATGGATGAAAATTGGTGAAAATGGTGGGAAAAAAGGATAGTGAAAAAATTGGTGAAAAAAAAATTACACACGGGCAGTCAATTAGAAATCTTCCAAAAACTGACAATATGAAACACTATGTCTCCGTTTTCTCAGTAGAGTATGAGTAGCTATGAATATGGAATGCAGTACATGCTATCGGGTATGCTATCAGATATAGCTGCTATATTGTGCCCGTGCTGATTTTGCTAAAATAGTTTTCTTTGATAAAACAGAGGGTTCAATGGGGAAAGGGATTAAGGTAACGCAATGAGAGTGTAGAAACAAAAAGCAACAATGAAATGTTTTAAAGTTGAAATTCAACCATGAATGACCAATCTTTGTTTCTGGCTTTTCAGCTAGTTCTCAAGTCACCTAGGCCACAGTTCTCTATTTTTCCCACAAAAATAGCTTGAGAAAATAATTGTTTCCTTCTCTACTCCATGTTAGAAGGGTCAAGGAATCTCAAGTTTCTTCTCCCTTCTCCTGGGCAGCACTGATACTAGGGATCATTTGAGGACACTCAAAAACCTCTGTTATCAAGTACCCATTTTGTGATTCTTCTTTTCTGATCGTGTTATCTCTTAGGCATGGCAGTATAAGGAACAGGGAAGAAATATATGTAGTATTAATATAACATGGCTAAGTGGATTACTTCTAAAACATGAGTTTCAATTTCAAATACTGATATGAACCTCATTCTAGAAACGCACAAGACTATTGATATGAAAACTAAGTTGTCAGCCCACATTAGGTCTTTAAGTCAAGAATTTTGAATGACTAGAATCCTATTTCCCAAGATTTAAGGGAATAGGCTCTGATCTGTTGACCAGTGCAGACTAATCAAGCTAACTCAATAGGAAGTACTAGATAATTATTTCTAACAGCTAGCAAACTATCACTAATTTGCTAGTAATTACTGAGAAGCTATCAAGAGAAAAGACTCCAGCTTAAATAGCCTGATTTTGTTGACAAACATCTCCTTTCATGCACATGGACACATATATATTTGAAAGTCAGATATGCCATGTTTTGATTTTAGAAATAAGGAAGAAAGGTTGATATACTACTATGTCCTGTATGAAAAGTGATCATGACATTACTGTTGTATATTTTTTTTCTCTAATTTTGAAAAGGTTGCAGAAGCACACAGAGGATTTCAGGGAAGAGCTCAAAAGAATATAACCAGGAAAACACATTGACTCAGTATTCCCGAACTATAGAGAAGGAGATGAGTCAACATCAAGTCAGAGCACCTGATGCTAGCATAGGTCCTAGAGGTGGGAGACATTTCTCATATACTCTTTGCTGCCTCATTGTCACACTCATTTTAATTCCTTGCTTCTTCCGGATACCCAAAGTCCCTCATGTGGAAGCAAATGGTCAGTGGATGATTTAAAGAAATTGCCTGCACAACATTAGAAACAAATATGACCTTACTAAGATTTCAGAGTACACCTCAGGAATAAGATCTCCCCTCTCACAATCTTTTAAGGGAAAGGTATCATTTTAGCCATAGTATCTATGTTAGTAGGAAATGCTTTAAGAAAGAGTCTTCTAGTGGGTCATTTAACAATTTCCAAAATAGTAGCAAAACTGTCTCCATAAAAATAAATAACTACCTAGGAAAAAGGCCTTTATTATGTTTCAGAACTTGCTTTATTAATGAGGAACAGATCCTAGTAGCTGAGATTTATTGGTTGCTTTTTTTTTAAGGACATGTCTTCGGGAACTGAAAATTTCGTGACATGTTATAACATCATGTACATTTTCCAAATCTGCATTCCTACTCGAGGCAAAAAAAAAAATCAACCAAGAATTGTCATGCTGGTTTTGATTTAGGATTTTTTCATTGTTCCAAAACATGCATGAACTGGTTTAAAATCCACAGGACCCCCTCAGCCATGACAAGACTAAGATACAAATTCAGATTTTAACAATATCAATAAGATTCTCCTTCTTACTCTGAAATGTGAAATCCAAGTTGCATTTCTTCCTAGTCTCAAAATTTAGGAATGTATTTATTGATTCCGCTCCCCAAAACAAAAGAGTGAAAAGGGGGTGGGGATGAGCACACACGATACCTGCTCTCCGCAATGTTCCAAGCCCATTCGTTAGCTTGTTTACTTATTATAGAAAAAGACTGCACTCCATTACATTTCTAGTGCCTCCCAAAACTAGGATTGGCATCTCGAGGGTGGCATTAATTTTAACTGAATTCTACTACAACTATTTGGGAAGCCCTTCATAATCTAGCCCTTTCCCACCTTTTCAATCTTCTTACACCAATGGAACAGTCAGGAGGCCAGTTCCAAAAACAAGACATTCCATCTCTAATCTCTAAACATTCTCTTTAGCTGTCCACCATGCCTGGAGTGCTCTCCCTCTTCCATTCCACCAGATGACCTCCCATTATGTCCCAACTAAAATCCCAGGAAGCCTTCCCTAGTCCCTCCTAATTCTAGTTTCTTCTCACTGTTAACTATTTTTTATTTATCCTGAATATAGCTTGCTTTGTATGTAATTCTTTGCATGTTGTTTTCTCCATTAGATTGTAATCTTCTTGCAGTCAGGGACTGTCTTTTGCCTCTTTTTGTGTCCCCAGTGCTTAGTACAGTACCTGGCATGTTTGATTGATTGAATTCATTAACAGGATTTTAACTGGGTACTATTCTCACCTGTGCAATTTATCTTCCAGTATTTCCATGTACTTTACAGTATGTTCTTTCACACTGTTCTCTGTTGGAAAAAAAAAAGGGAAAGTTAACATAAGAAAGTGTATAAATTGACCTAGAGCACTCAAAAAGTAAAGATATCTTGTCCTATGAGGAGTCCAACTCCCTCAACTTACAGTTCTGAACTGAGGCTCAGAAAGGTTAACTGACTAGACCAGTAACTTCCACGTGTAAAGTGTGCTTACGTATAGGATCTCATGTTTGTGCCTCCTCTGAGAACCAAAAAACAGGGTCTGTGCTTTTCAGAAGATTAAAAACCAATGGAAGAATCAGTAGCCATACTACTAGGAATGTACCTGAGAGATTCACCATTGCTAGCATTATCAGCAGAGAATTCAAATAAATAAAATATGGTTGGTCTTACTGTACTCCTCAAGGTTTGAAGATATATCAGTTCTTTGGGGGGGACACCATTCAATGCACCAAAGATGCAATGCATCTCTGGTTGGCAGGTCATAATTGGTAGGTAACTTGTCTCTGCATTAGCTACCACACCTCTACTTTCTACTAGACATTACCTTGTCTCTGCTCAGCATCTCTGCTGGTCTTGTGGTTGCCAAACTTCTCTTTACTACCACATTCTGGGCTTATGCTTTCCAGGTCATTTTTGGGAAGCTATCAGTTCTCTGAAAGGTGGTAGTGACTAACAAGCCTCTCCCTAACAAGGTAGATTGACAACTCTTTTAGCTAATGCCTCAGGCTATGCGCTGCTACATTTAGGCACAATCAACAAAACACAGCTAGAACACCCTCATATTAATATTTGTTATATTCTTTTGCTATTTCTGATACTAATTTGAAACCTAGGGTCTCCTAAAAATACTGTATGAAGTAGAGTTAGGAAATTCCTTTTAACCCTTGTTGGATCCTCAAGAGAGGTACTTTGCTTCCAAAACTCATTTTGGGGACTCTGCACAAAAAGTCCCTACAGGAGCTGTGTAGAGGATAAGACTACTAAATCTGCCAGCCTGCTACCAACTTCCTTGATTATGATGGAAAAAAAGTTGAACAAGAACAAAAGGCAAGTGAAAGAGGTCAAACAATTGTATCATCCACCCCTACCCCAGCCTTCAATCTTCATTCGCATTCCTGTTTTATTATACATATTGGCCAGCAACAACAAATCTCTGGCTTTCGCTCTGTCTTCAGGTTATCACAAAACCTCACTGTCTCCCAAGAGGTGACTATCTAAATGACATAGCAATATACCTGAGTGGCTGGTATTTTTTTTTTCTAGTTAGAACAGCATCCTCTAGAGGTCACTTTGAATATATATTCCTGAAGACAAATCTTTCCTTCATTCAACCACCAGTGAACTGAATCTTTAGTATCACTTTAACTATACTAATATAAAAGCACAGGTAACTTTGTGTGCCAAGTGGCTGCCATTCTGTAGGCAAAAACACTTTGGGAACATGTTCCATTTCACTTACTAGCCCTGTGACTAGCAAGACATGTCACCTCTCTGAGCCTGTTTCCTCATTTATAAAATCTGGATAATAATATTCCGACTACTACCATACAGGATAGTTTTTAAGGAAAGTACATCATAAACCTTAAAATAGTAAGCAAATATGAGTTATTAGCTCTTCAAACATTAAGCTTGAACTGTTACTTTGGGGCAAAAAGATAAAATGCATCTATTCCACAGTCAAAGGTCTCAAAAGTAAAAACAACACATTTAAATCCCTCCCTCGCCAACATTCACATGAGGCACCACAATATTATTAATTATCTCGTTTTAGCTGGAGAGAGTTAGACATATCATTCCTAAGTCAATGTTTAATGCTTGACTAACTGCCCATGGATGTAGGGAATTGATGATGACCTAAAACTCCTGCAAACCTGATCTTTTTTCTCTTTCTTTCCTGTTTGTTTCTTCTTCCTTTTTCTCCTTCTTCCTCTTTGTCTAGTCCTTAAATCCTTTCATGCTCTTCATTCTTCAACCTGACCAGGTACCTATAAGATGGTGACTCCAGGATTATGTATATCATGGACATAAATTTCAGGCTCAATAAAATGAGAATAGGTCATTTGGGTCAAGTTCTATGACTTCACAATGGAGATGAGGGAGAAGAGAACATACTTGTACTGGGGTTCTGAGATTGTAGGCAACTCCTGGGTAAGAGGGAAGTTGCCTTAATCCCTCCCCTCATCTTCAACATTCATTCATTAATCAATCAATCAATAAAAATGCATTAAGAGCCCACTGAGTACAGAGTACCCACAATCCAAGGTGCTGGTGCATAGGTGATTTCTACATCTTAGGTAAGATACCATTCCTACCCTTATGAACTGTTCATTTGAGCAAAGGAATGACAATACACATAACCATAATATACATGATTAGTAAGTGCATAAGAGAGTTGCAAAGTTCTATGTGAGGTGTGAGGGAAATTTGAAGAGGAAGGGAAGCATTTGCTTGGCAAGACTGAAGCCAAGCCTATGCCAAAACAAAATTGACGTCCAATCATGGAAAACACTTTACAAACCACAGAGATATAGTAACTACCATACTAGTCTGGTGTAGATATATCTTTGAAGTGAACAGAAATCTTACTGGACCAAGTCAAATCAAGTCCACAAACATTTATTACAAAGAAAGATAAAAGACAACCCCTACTTCCAAGGAGCTATGCGACTATTCTAACTATATACAAATATATGCAAGATTACAAGATATGTACAGAATTAATTGGAAGTAGTCTTCAAAGGAAGGCACCGCGATTAAGGAAAACAAGAAAGCTTCTTGAAGAAGGTCAGACTTTAGCTGAGGTTTGAAGGAAGCCAGAGAAGCCAAGAAACAGAAATGACAAGGTAAAGAGTTCTAGGCATAGGGCACAGCCAGTGGAAGTACCCAAGGTGGGCTATGGAGTATTATGTGTGAAGAACAGCAAGAAGTAGCATTTCCTCTAATTACTCACTTTAACCAGTATTGTAAGAGAGATTGTAACACAGAGGAGACAGTTTGCTTTGGAATTAGGAAGACTCAGGTTCACTCCTGGCCCCTAAGACCCAGTAGTCCTGCGACCTTGGTCATCTCAACCTCTGAGTGCCCCAGGCAGCTCTTGCTGGCAACCAGGAGATGCAGTGAATAGAACTGGGTCTAAAGTCAAGAAGACCTTGAGTTCAAATCCGACTTCAGACACTTATTAGCTGTGTGACCCTAGGTAAGTCATTTAACTCGTCTTTGCCTCAATTTCCTCAACTGTAAAATGGAAATATAATGGCACTTGCATCACAAGGTTATCACAAGAAGCAAATGACATAATATCTGTAGGTTTAGCACAGTAACTGGCAAATCATAAGTGCTTTATGAATGATTATTCTTCTCCCCTTCCCCTCTGAGATTATAAATTTCAGAGGAGTTGATAACTTGCATTATTAGTACAGATGGTTTCCTCACCAGGAATTTCCTATACTAATGAAATCAGAGTTCCAAACTAAAACAAAACATCCCAACAATGCAAGATAATCATAGGTTTAAGAATAGAAACTTAGAAATTAAGTTCAATTCCCTTATTTTACAGATGAGAAGACGGAGGTAATTGGTATCCTTGCTGAAGTCTTTTTCTTGGTAATCCATCATCCACATTTCAAAGTAATATTCCTAAAGCACATGTCTCAATATATCACTCTCCTGCTCAGTAAACTTTGGTAACTCTCTCTGGAATTAAAATACAAACTCCTCATCATGAACTGAGAAGTACCACACATACTAAGAACTTGGAATCCTCCTATATTGTCCCAGTTGGGGCTTGGAAGTAAAGCCTCACCTGGGGTAGGAAGGGATGGGGGTAGGAGGAATGAAGATATGGTATAAGCATGATAGCCTCGCTAGAGGATAATGAGAGCAGATGCACAGTTATCACAGCAATGCAATTAGTACCTAAAGCTGTCAAGGCTCAAGAAAAATTCCCTCCTGGTTAGACTTAAATTTGTAAATTCCTTTCAACTCTACCAAGTCCAAACCTCTCATTTTCTGATGTATAAACTGCAGTTCAGACAAATAAAGTGACTTATTCAATGCTGTACAGCGATTCAATAGCAGTACTGGTTCAAGAATCCTGGTGTTGCTGTTGGTAAATGCCAGGTTTCTGTTACCGCTTGGGTACCTGTTAGCAATCACCACTCCACATATTCTACTGGTTGCATTTCTTCTGTAGCATCTAGTTCCTTGAAGTTAGGATTATGTCTCTTCCTTCTTTGTTTACAGCACTTATAATGTAATTGTAGTTCAATCAACCTTTCTTTTTAAAAAAATTTATTTATTTTATCCTGAACTTAAAAAATAAAACAAGCATTTCAATAATATAGTAGAATGAGGGGGGCGAAGATTATACATGAAACTGCACATCTATTACATACAACTTGCTATTCCTTTTAAATATATAATAAAGTTATCATGTAACTTTCTTTTTTTCCCTTTTTTCTTCCCTCCCTCCCAAAAAACAGCACTTTCAGCATAAAAATTAAAAGCTGGACCAGGCTAAGTGAAGGCAAGGGGAAAAAGGTTTCCTTGTATTATTTCATTTACTTATATAATAAGAAGGCTCAAATATTTGTCACGATAATAATGCAGGAAATGAGGCACAGTCAGGCTAATGCTATCAGATTAGGAAAGTAACTTCTGGGAACCCACCACCAATTAATAACAGAATGACCACAGGGACCTGGGTACTACACTAGACCTGAGGAGAAGACTACAAACGGCAATCTCACTTTATAATTGATCACTGAATACTGACTGAGCATGAGACATATTCCAGGACAAAAGAAAAGTCTCCCAAATGACGCACTTTGAAAATGAGATAGTCCCATCTTCTCTGAGGAAAACAGTTCTCAGATTTCAAGGGACCTTACAGATCAATTTGTGCAAAATTAGCTTTATTTCAATGGAAACTCCTAGCTAAACAAAAGAGATGAAGGGAAAAGGAGCCACCCAATGGAATTCTCCGAAATTTTAGAAATTAGCAAAGCTATATTGTCCCACATTTGGATGCAGAGTGATTTGGTAGTGAGATCTTTAGTTCATTTCAGGAGTGGAACCAGACACAGATATTAGCTGTTAAATATAAGTCTGAAATCTAGGTATAATCTATGAAGTATAAAATTGGTGACTTAATTAGATACACAAAAGAATATGGAGTGGGCTGTGATAAAGTTAGCTGCTCGTTCTACTTAATTTTGTGAGAATAGCTTATGTACCCATTGACAAAATCCAGAAAGTGTCATACTGCCACAGTCAGACCAGACTTTTGTACAGAATTC
>CM053584.1:121606421-121638754 GCA_028627135.1 Pseudochirops cupreus
ATAATACATATATTAAGCAGCAGCTGCTTATTAAAGTACATATATATACTTTATATACATATGTACATATAGCAGTAGCAATACATATATTGCTACATATATGTACATATATGATTTATGCAGCTTATTAAAGTAAGAAATATAATACATATATTAAGTAGCATCAGCTTATTAAAGTACATATGTGTACTTTATATACATATGTACATATAGCAGTAGCAATACATATACTGCTACATATATATGTACATATATGATTTATGAGACTTATTAAAGTAAGAAAACCTTGCCTGACATTAGAAGAAAATTGAGGAGTTATCCTAATGTCATCTAAAACTATATTACATTGAAGAATCAAAGCTTTCTTTTCCATCTAGTATAATGGATTACCCCAGGTTGTTGTTAAAGGTATCAAACCAGCATGGTCCCATCAACTCCCAGAGCATACTGGGTCTAAAGTGTTAGTCTGAGCTATTGCCCTTGAAAGATAAATATTGGCACACTCAGCAGGAATGCCCTGATGGTGCTCTACTGTGGAGGCAAGGGGGGCTCTTTCTGAGCTCAGGAGGGCCCTCACCATATGGAGCTTCAGGAGTTGAAGTCGACACCTTGGCCTGCCTTTGCAAGTAAGCAAGTAGTCAGCACATGGGGCAGAATGAGAAGCGCAGACGCAACCTGCTCCATGAGGCCAACGGATTTCGACAGGGGAGGTAGGGTGGGAAAGTTTATAACAACCACCTGAGTAATTACATGACCTCTAGGTATGGCCTGAGATACTGTGCTACTTGAGTCTGATGTTTAAAAAAATACAGAAAGGAGGGGAAAATAAAAATCAGGAGAAGAGAAAGAGGAGAAAGAAGACAATGTTTAAAAATTCCCATCTTTAAACATCATGGGCATCAGCTAACTAGACCATTATTAGTTTACAGGAGTTCTTAATCTAAGGCCCTTATATTTTTAATATTTTGGTAACTGTGCTTCAATATAATTGGTTTACTTTGTAATCCCATGAATTGTATCTTATGCGTTTAAAAGCTTTTTTTGGAGAAGGGGACCAAAGGCTTGCCAAAGGGATCTGTGACACACACAAAAATATTAAGAACTAAGAGACTAGAGATGACTGTTCACTTCTCTTTTTTATGCCTTTTGTTGGATCTGTGATTACTTTGGTGAGTAAAGTTCCTCTTCCAATACAAGCTGCAATTCCTTTACATATCATTAACCAAAGAATGTCTCATACAGATATAACCATAAATCCTCTCAAAAGCATCTACCCAAAACTAGAAATAATCTTTCTCTTTTAGTATTTCAGAAATAACTATATAATACTTAGATTATACATTTGTTAGTCTGTATATTCACTGTGTGACAGCTGGGTAGTTCAGCATCACGAAGACCTGAATTCAAATCTGGCCTCATATACTTACTAGCTGTGTGACCCTGGGCAAGTCACTTAACCCTCAATTCCTCATCTGTAAAATGGACTAGAGAAGGAAATGGCAAACTACTCCAGTACCTCAGCCAAGAAAATACCAAATGAGGTCACAAAGAGTCTGACATGACTGAAAAATGACTCGACAACAACACATTCATTACATGACTAGTCCACCTCCTTTTCTGATAATCCACATCCTTGGCAATGTATTATGCCACTTTTCATGCTTGTCACTTAGTAATATCATGTTTAAGCTTATTGTGCATCTTTCCATTGGTTTAGGGTTATCTATAATTTTAGTTCTAAGCATTTGATGGTCTCCAATGACTCATGGTCATATAGTATCACTAAGAGACAAGGCTGTTAAAAGAGTTGAACTTTGGAAGCATTAAGCACTGTCCTATTTATCAATTGTTATTGTTTCTGTTATAAGTGTGTGTGCCTTGATAACAACATAGTGGAATCTGCTTTTTAAAATGTTTTTTTAAAAAAAACAACTAACTGACTTCATACTGTGGAAAATACAGATCAAAAGTGTGCTGTACTATTTTTAAAGGTCAAAACTAACACTACCATTGGTACAAAGTGTTTCCTGACCAGGTGTTAGTTTGCAAGTCATTGCAAAGTGCAAGGACAGATCACCAAAACTTCTATTTACATTATCAAAAAGTTAATACCTATGTGCATAACTTATAGTCCTCAGAGACTGCATGGTGCAGTGGAGACAGCGTTGGACAAAGTCAGATGACCTCTATGTACCATTTACATTTGTATAACTGTGGGCAAGTCACTAAATCTCACTAAGCCTGTTTGCTCATCTTTCAAAAGGGGAATACAGTACATGCAGTCTTCATGAAAGTGTTTTGAGGCTCTAACAGATCACCTACACAGAATGCTCTGGAATGGTAAAGCACTGTAAAAATACCAGCTCTATAAGAGGAAGGGTTGTTTCATTTCTGTCTTTGTATCCCAGTGCCTGGCACATAGTAGGTACTAAACTGAATTGTATTAAATTTTGCATGTGAAGGTGCAAACAGTATGTTTATCAGGTTTACACAAAACAAAAATTCAGGAGAGATAGCAAACATACTGGATAAGATTGGCAAAGCTCAAAGGGATCTCAATGGGCTAAAGTATTGAGCTGAATCTAATGAGATGAAATTCAATAGGGATAAATGTTAAGTGTTACACTTGGGTACAAAAAAATCAACATCACAAGTACAAG
Organism: Pseudochirops cupreus; assembly: GCA_028627135.1. Lineage (NCBI taxonomy): Eukaryota > Metazoa > Chordata > Mammalia > Diprotodontia > Pseudocheiridae > Pseudochirops > Pseudochirops cupreus. Next base: position 121,609,082 of record CM053584.1, read on the forward strand.
ATGGGAAAGGCATAGATAGACAACTACTCTTAAAAAAAAACTTCTGTGGGGGTAGGGGGTTAGAATGAGCAAAAGTAAGGTGGGAGTAAGCATCGTGATGTGGGAGCTAAAAAAAAGTTAATCTGATTTTAGGTTGCATTAAGAGAGACATAGTTTTCAGAGATGGTGACTTCATAATATCACCCTCATTGGGAGTATAGTGTTCAGCTCAGAGTGCAATAGTTTAAGGAGGGAATTGAAAAACAAGAATATCCAGAGGACAACCAGGATAGTGAACAACCTTGAATCCATGATGTATAAGGATCAGTTGAAGGAACTGGGCATGTTTTGCCAGGAGAAGAGAGGACTTAGGGGATATGATAATTAAGTTCGAGCATTTGAAGAACTGTCTTTTGAAGAGGAAATTAAACTTGTTCTTTTGTGCCACAGAGGGCAGAACCAGGAGAAAGAGGTGGACCCCAATTTAGGTTTGATATCAGGAAGGTCTTTATTACAATTACACTTGTCTAAAAGAAAAAGGGGTTGCCTAGACCAGTGGTTCTCAACCTGTGGATCACAACCCCTTTGGGGTCAAACAGGGGTCACCTAAGACCATCAGAAAACACGTATTCCCCATGATCTTAGGAACCTCCTCTATCCGTCTCCAGGCGGGTCTGCCCACATGCAGACACACCCACATATGACTATTAAAAGGTCCCAGCATTACGAAGGTTGAGAACCACTGGCCTAGATAGATGATTAGTTCCCTTCACATGGGGATCTTCAATTAACCATTTGTCAGTTATGTTGCCCCTATATTTATAAGGGCAACTAGGTATTGCAGTGGATAGAGGGCCAGGTCTGGAGTCAAGAAGACCTGAGTTCAAATCTAACCTGAGACACTTACTAACTGTGTGACCCTGGGCAAGTCATTTAACCCTCTTTGCCTCAGTTTCCTGATCTGTAAAATGAGCTAGACAAGAAAATGGCAAACCATTCCAGTATCTTTGCCAAGAAAACCCCAAATGGGGTCAACTAAGAGTTGCACATGACCAAAATGACTGAACAATAACAATTATGTTATAGTGATGAATCCTTTCATGTATGGGTCAAACCAGATGGCTGCAGAGGTCCCTCTCAATTCTCAAATGCTGTGATGATTCTGTCATTATCATCTGGAGTTTGTCATAGAAATTGATGAAACAGGAAAAATTCAAAATGGTTCACAGTCTAATGTTTTCCCTTCTACTGCCACAGCAAGGTGGTAGAGTGACAGAAAAGGAAAGGGAATATGCTAAAATCATATGATTCTTAGATGGACTGCAACTCTGAGGGGAAGGGAGAGAGGAAAGAAGGGGAAGAAAGAGGGAGAAAAGAAGAAGGGACGGGGGAGGGGGGCAGAGAAGGGGAAAGAGAGAGAGAGTCATTCATGTATCAGCTGTTGATTTATTGGTTAGAGTAGAGGCCAGTAAATCTTACTCAACTATCATTATCTTAGTACCTACTATGTGTCAGAAACTGTACTACATAGTAAACAGAAAGTTAGAATTGTAGTCAGGGAGACCTGAGTTATAATATTGCCTCAAAGACTTATTAGTATACTAGCTGTGCTGTCCTGGGCAAGAAGCTTCACCTCTTTCCTCATCTGTAAAATGGGGATAATAATATCACCTGTCTCAGGGTGGTTTTGTGAGGATCAAGTGAAATAATATATCTGGACAGTGCTTCACATGCCTTAAAGTACCAAGGAAATGTTAGCTATTATTATCACTAGTAATATAAACAACAAAGTAAGAGTCTCTACGCAAAGGATAAAGATGAAAAGATATTTCACGTAATTACTAGAGATCCAACATGACTTGTTTGAACAATGGACAAAGGTAAAGGCATTCACTCTAGCCATTACAATATTTCTTAGAGGGGGGGAAGGGATAAGAAATTGCCTCAGCTGACAAATACTTGATCTCTTTGCCAGTTAGAGAGATGAAAAGTATATAAACTCACTTGCAAAATGTTACAGAATAAGATTACGGAAGATTGTAATCAATACTATTTGACACAAGGAAGGGAAGAGGGGGAAAGAGAAGGAAGGAGAAAGGTTTGGTAGAAGCAAAAGGGAGGTGGAGAGAGAGAAGAGAATAACGGAGAGTAAGAAGGGGTCACTGAGAATAAGGGAGAGTAAGAAGGGGTCACAAGAAAGGGAAAGAGAGGGTAAGGGAAAAAGCAGGAAAAGGAGGCAAAGGAGAGAGAGAAAGAAGGAAGGTGAGGGAGATAGAGAATCAATCCTGGGAAAACCTGAGTAATTCTTTTCTCCAACATCAAAACACAAAGTATCAGGTAAGAAAAGACACTAAAATCACAAAGCCTTACAGTAAAATGTCACTTGGAGTAGAAAAAGAAGCCTCTCATTGCTCCACTAATACATGAATTTCCAAATACTTTTCTACCAGCAATTTGCAGATAATTTTAAAATGTGCAAAGAAGAAGGAAAAAGTAACTCTTATCAGCTGTGAACATGACATTACAAAACAGCTGAATTTCAGCTTTATCAAAACATTGGCCAGGGAACATAACATTTGGTTTTCCGCAGAACTAGGAAATGATGCGTAGAATGTGACACACCAACAGCTTGCTGCTGGGAGAAACAGCAATCACTCGCCAATAGACACTCACGAGAGAGTCAAGGATCCCACAGCTAGCCAAACTTCTGACTTAGAAATGTAAAAGGGTATGATGGATTCAAGTAAAGAAATTTGTATTCATTAAGTCCCTACTGTATGCAAAGTAAAGTATATTCATTAAGTACCTACTGCATACAGAAAAGAAATGGATATTCATTAACTCTCTACTGTATATAGTGTTAGGTGCTGGGCAATACAAAATTATGATAAGACAATTCCCATGGCCTCATGGGGCTTAAATAGCATAATTTAAAATAAAACAGGACAAAGGAGGAAGTATCAGAAAGACTCCTGGATTTAGAATGGGGTGGGGTGGGGTTCTGGGCTCAGATTCTGGTTTAATCATGCATTATCTGTATGGCCTTGGGCAAGAATTTCATCTTTCTGGGGCTTCACTTCATCAATAGCAAAATATGGGGTTTGTATTACAGGATCTGTAAAGTCCCATCTAGTTCAAAATTTATGAATTATAACAACGTTGCTACCACTTCCTCATTCATGCAACAAAATGCTGGAAAATCAACTATAATGTATAAAAATGCTATAATAATGACACTGTGTGCCAAGCACTGTGCTAAACCCTTTGCTATTATTATCTCATTTGATCTTCACAACAACCCTGGGAAGTAGATGTACAGTATTTTCCCCATTTTGCAGATGGAGAAAGTGATGAAACAGAAATGAAGGATCACTTAGCTAGTAAGTATCTAAGGTCACATTTGAACTCCAGTCTCTTTGTCTTCAGGCCCAACTTTCTATCTACTTTGCCACTTAGCTGCTCCCTGAAAAGGAGACACAGGAAATGGGAGGAGAGGTTTCAATAGACTAAATTTATTTTCTTTTTTGATATGGTTATTGGGACAGCAGATCAGGAGATTGTTATAGACATAGATAGAATTTGTAAGGCACTTGACTAAATCTCTCATGACACCCTTGTGGACAAGATGGTGGAGTGTGGGCTATAAAGTAATATGGTTAGGTGACTTTGGAACTGGTTGAGTATTAAGAAATGGAATGACAACATCCTGAGGGAAGTTTCTAGCAGTGTCCTGAGATTTGTTCTGTGTCCCACTCTGTTCAACAATTTTATCAGTGACTCAGATAAAGGGAGATATAGAAAGCATGCCACACCAATGCAGGTGACATGAAGCTTGCAGGTATCATTAAGGTGTTAGATGAAAGAGTTAAGGTCAGAAAATAAAATACATTTCACTGAGTTGGAACAAAACAATGGATTAAATACTAAGGTGGAATTTACTTCAATAGCTTGTGGGCCTGTATCTCATTGATATGGGTTTGCCCTCTGATGCTGCAGATCCCAAATGATCTATACTTTCTTGTCCTGTGTACCTCTTGCCCTACAAAGAGATCCATCCAAAGTCTTGGAAGTTTTCTCCTGGGTCTCTCCTGACATTGCACAAATAACAAATGAAGCTCACAGACTGTCCATCTATTATCCATCAATCTTACTACATGACTAATCCCTCCATTCCTTTTCTGGTCATACACTTCTAATGATGTATCCTTTACATTTCTTCCCTTGTATAATTCTTCCTTTGTACTATATTGTAGCCTATCCATGCTTACTATGTACCTTTTGTTTGCTTTCTGTTGAACCTCACCATAAATTCTGCAGAGAGTCTGTAATTGCAAAACCGACGGAATTTTAGCATTGTCTGAAAAATAATGATGTTGGGCCTTTGACTTCATTGATAAACCTGAATCATTAAAAGCAAGCTCACCTCCTTCTATTCAAGTTTAGGCCCAACATCAACCCTTGATGTTTGACTAGGCTGGCCTTTAGAAAGCAGATATAGTCTGCTTGGCAGTCAATGTGAAGTTATTCTGACATGGGAAAATCTCCCATAGATTATTCTCTGCTAGCACAATCTTCAAGAACCCAAATATGGAAGAAAATTACACTGGTTTGTATTTGGAGAACCCGGATTCAAATTCTAGTTTAGTCATTTAATCCTTGTATGACCTTGGGAAAGCTAATCAATATCTCTGGGACCTTGCTTCATATGTAAATGAGGGAGTTATATTAGATGACCTCTAAGGTTCCTTCCAGTTCTATATCTAGGATTCTATGACTTGGGTTCCAATTCTAGTTCTGCCATTTTCTACCTTCCTCTAGGGTAAGAATTTATGAGGACCCACAATAAAATGCATGTCATGGTGCACTTTGTTTTAGTAATAGTCAAAGAATGAGAGGCCAAGCAGACACAGTTCATCTGCTCCTTGAAGAACAGGCTGCTGGATTCTCACTTGGACCTTCACTAAGACTGAACATCAATGGCTCTTACCTTGGAGTAAGGAGTATACGGCCCACAAGAGGCCTAAAGGATACCCATGGGTATCCTTAGGGGTCATGGCAGCTGAATATAGATGAAAAGGAATGCCTCATCTCTGCTTGCTGTCCTTGTCATGGGGTCACAGTATATTTGACTTAGAGGGCACCCTAGATATCACTTAATCTAGTTCCACCATTTTATAGATAAGAAATTCCTTTCAGGGGAGGCTAGATGGCACAGTGAATAAAGCACTGGCCCTGGAGTCAGGAGGACCTGAGTTCAAATCCAGCCTCAGACACTTGACACACTTACTAGCTGTGTGACTTTGGGCAAGTCACTTAACCCCAATTGCCCTCCAAAAAAGCAAAAACAGAAATTCCTTTCACCTCCCTCTGCCCCAGTTTCCTTATCTGTAAAATGAATGTTGAATGAATGACCGCATATTAATATAAATTAATGACTCCAAACAAGACCTAGATCCCGGTCTACCATTCTAATTGGTGATATATCCTTCCCACCTCCCCAAAGGTACTGAACATCTACCAGCAAAGAAAACAGGAGAAGTGGGCGTCATCTTGGTACTAATATAACTGGTCAATCTTACTCTCTACATGAAAAAGAAAATAAAAGCAATAATATCACAGAGAAAGTTGTTTAATGCCAAGAAAGTCAAATCCCTCTGAGACAAAAATTTTGGATCAGGGATAAAAATCATCACCAACTAGACTCTTCCAATAGTCACTAAGAAAAAAGAAGAATCAAAATTATTTTTAAGGGCTATCTATCTCCTGCTGCCATTACCTCATGATCAGATTCCTAATGAGTGGGATCAACCAGCATTGATCAATACTTTTGCGTATTTCAATCTGTGGACATGTTGTCAGTGAATTATAGGCATTACCAACTTACAAATGGCTGTATTCCAAAAGTTTATTGATGATAGATTGCTTGGAATTTGGGATACATTTTCCCATAGTAACAACATTATCCATGGTGGTTAGATTCCTAGGCTAGACCGCAAAAGCCTATTTAACCTATAATGTACCAGCAATGTAATACTAATAGCTCTCTTTCAACCATAGTTCACCACTATTTAGAACATTATTTCTATTGGAAAATGCATTCTTGGCCCCAAACAGTTTATTTAGTAGACAGCCAAGTGCCACAGTGGATAGAGTGCTGGGACTGGAGTAAGAAAGGCCTTGAGTTCAAATCTGGCCTCAGATACTTACTAGTTGTGTGACTCGGTTTCCTCAACTATAAAGTGGCATAACAGCACATACTTCCTAGGGTTGCTATGAATGTCAAAGGGGTGATATTTATAAAGCACTTAAAACAGTGTCTGTCACATAATAGGGCTTTAATAAATGCTTTTTTCCTTCCTGCTTGCCATGTGTCAGACACTTTATGGTGGCAAAATATAGACAAATACTAAAGAAACACTGAAGGTGTAAGGCTGTAGGAAAAAAATGCTGTACTTCACTGTGGTGATAATGATCATGAAATTAGCTGAGAGAACTCTAAGTTAAATGGTAGAAAGGAAAATTCTTACCCATTGGCACATCAATATGTGAGAAGATGAAAGGGGTGATTTCTCCTACCACAGTGATGAGAATGCTCATAACTTGCCGCATGTCCTCTAGGAGCCTGACTTGGCATGTGACAATATTGTTCTGGGGGTCTTGTCACTTGAGTGCCCTGTCCCAGAATTCATGAACCCACTCCCAACACCGAGTGGATAGGGTGATGATAAGCTACCCTTCTGCTCTCATAAATGTCTTTTTTTGACAAAGTACCCCCACTTCATTTTTTTTCTATTTCCCCAGGTGAAAATATTCCTTGTTACAACTTTCTGGCTAGCTACTAATGTATTGCAATTGAAATTCACCTTTATTTCTTGCCATTAGCTATTGTGCTTTGAGTTATGACCATGTGAAAGCAAGGTATTAAAGTGAGAAAATACTGTATCATCTTCAATAACCTACTTCAATAACCTTTTCTTGGGGATGGAGACAAGATGGCAGCAAAAAGGCAGCAATTCACTTGAGTTGTCCCCCACACCCTTCCAAATACCTTTTAAAAATTCCATAAAAGAATTCCTGGAGCAGCAGAACCCACAAAATGATGGGGTGAAATAATTTTCTAACCAAAGACAACTTAGAAGTCCAGCATAAAAGGTCTGTCACACCTGGATGAGAGTGGAGCACAGTCCAATACAGGCTATACCAGCACAGACCCAGCCCCAGCAAATGAGCAGACCTTGGAAGTCACTGAATCAGCAGCAGCAGCTGCTTCTGGAGCTCTCAGCCCACAGACACTAAGGTGGTTAGAAGGAGATTACAGGGCATTATGAGCACTGAGGCAGGACTCTTTTACTTTGCCCATACTCAGATCCAGATCACAGTCCTGGGTGACAGCCTCAGGGTGAGGAGTACACCAGAGTTTGTGGCTAAAGTAAAGCAGGGACTGTCATCACAGTTCCAGGGCAGAAAAGAGTTCTTGTGGCCACTCACATACCAGAACACGAGGGTAGTAAATACACATTTCCAGTTTATAACACCTTGAAAGAACTGAAAACTTACAGGTCCCTAGAAGTATCTCTGAAAACAGCTGCACAAAACCCCTGAAGCTTGGGACAGTTCTCATTCCACTTTAGCAAAAAGGTAAAAGTCAAGAAAAAGACCGGGAAAATGAGCAAACAACTGAAAATAATTCTGACCATAGAAAGTTAGTAAAATGACAAGGAAGATCAAAACACACACTTAGAAGAAGACAACAAAGTCAAAGTTCCTACATCCAAAGCCTCCAGAAAAATTCTGAACTGGTGTCAGGCCATGGAAGGGCTCAAAAAGGATTTTGAAAATCAAATAAAAAGGGTAGAGAAAAATTTGTAAAGAGAAATGAGAGTGATGCAAGAAAATCATGAAAAATGAGTCAACAGCTTGGTAAAGGAGACAGACGGACAGATAGACAGACAGACAGACAGACAGACACACACACACACACACACACACACACACACACACACACACACAAATTCCTGAAGAAAATAATGCCTTAAAAAACAAACTATGCCAAATGGTAAAATAAGTCCAAAAAGCCAATGAGGAGAAGCATGTCTTAAAAAGCAGAACTGGCCAAATGGAAAAAGAGGCATGAAAATTCACTGAAGAAAAAACTCCTTAAAAAGTAGAGTTGAGCAAGTAGAAGCTAATGACTTTATGAGAAACCAAGAAACAATAAAACAAAGTCAAAAGAATGAAAAAATAGAAGACCATGTAAAATCTCTTAGTAGGAAAATAACTGACCTGGAAAATAGATCCAAGAGAGATAACTTTAAAATTGTTAGAGTACCTGAAAATCATGATAAAAAAAAAAGAAGCCTAGATGTCATCTTTCAAGAATTTATCCAAGAAAAGTGCCCTGATATTCTAGAACCAAAGGGTAAAATAGACATTGAAAGGATCCACCAATTACCTCCTGAAAGAGAACATAACATGAAAACTCCAAGCAATATGATAGCCAAATTCCAGAGCTCCCTAGTTAAGGAGAAAATATTGCAAGCAGCCTGAAAGAAACAATTCCAGGATGATGGAGGCACAATCAGGATAACACAAGATTTAGCAGCTTCTTCATTAAAGCATCAGAGAGCTTGGAATATGATATTCCAGAGGGCAAAGGAGCTAGGATTACATCCAAGAATCATGTACCTAGAAAAACTAAATATAATCCTTCAGAGGGGAAAAATGGATATCCAGTGAAATAGAGAACTTTCAAGCATTCTTGATGAAAAGACCAAAGCTACATTGAAAATTTGACTTTCAAATACAAGACTCAAGCATAAAAAGGTAAACAGGAAAGGGAAATTATAAGGGACTTAATAAGGTCAAACTGTTTATATTCCTACGAAGATACTTATAACTCATAAGAACCTTCTCATTATTTAGGGCAGTTTGAAGGAGTATATATGGACAAAGGTCACAGGTATGAGTTGAATATGAAGAAATGATATCTAAAACATAAAATTAAGAGGTGAGAGAAGGATATATACTGGGAGAAAAGGAAAGGAAACCATAGAATGGGGTAAATTATCTGACATAAAAGAAGCAAGAAAAAGCTTTTACAGTGGAGGGGATAAAGGCTGGAGTGAGTAAACCTTACTCTCATCAGAATTGGCTCAAAGAGAGAATAACATACACACTCAATTGAGTATAGATAGAAATCTATCTTACCTTATAGGACAGTAGGAGGGAAAGTGAATAGAGAGTGGTAATAGAAGGGAGGGCAGATTGGTAAAGAGAGTAGTTAGAAGAAAAACACTTTTGAGCAGGGACAGGGTGAAAGGAAAGGGAGAATAGAATAAAGAAAGTAGGGAAAACAGGATGGAGGGAAATACAGGTAGCTATAGTAACTGTGAAAAAAATTTTGAAGCAAGTTTCTCTGATAAAGGCTTCATTTCTCAAACATGTAGAGAACTGAGTCTAATTTATTAAAAAAAAAAAAAAGAGGTATTCCCCAATTGATAAATGATCAAAAGATAAAAAGAGTTTTCAGATGAAGTAATCAAAGCTATCTATAGCCATAACAAAAAAATGCTATAACTATTGATTTGACAAATGCAAATTGAAACAATTCTAAGGTACTACCTTATACATATTAGACTGTCTAATAGGAGAGAAATGAAAAATGATAAGTATTGACAGAGATATGGGAAAAATGAGACATTAATTCACTGTTTGTGGAGTTGTGAACTGATTCAACCATTGTATAGAGCAATTTGGAACTATGTCCAAAGGGTTATAAACCCCTTTTGACCTAGTAATACCAATACTAGGTCTGTATCCCAAAAGAAATTTTAAAAAAAGGAAATGGACCTATATATGTTGTGGCAAAGAACTAGAAATTGAGGAGATGCCCATAAAATAGGGAATGGCTGAACAAATTGTGGTATTTAATTATGATGGAATACTATTTTGCTATAAGAAATGATGAGCAGGATACTCTCAGAAAAACCTGGAAAGCTTTACATGAGCAGATTCAGAGTGAAATGTACAGTGTACAAAATAAATGTACAGTGTAACAAAATAACAACATCATATTGTAAGATGATTGGTTATGAATGACTTAGCTATTTTCAGCAGTATGATGATCCAAAACAACTCTGAAGGACTTATGATGAAAAATGCTATCCATTTCCAGAGAGAGAACTGTTGGTATCTGAATACAGATTGAAGCCCCTTTTTTTTTTACTTTATTTTTCTTGTGGTTTGGGCTTTGTTTTTTTTTTCTTGGTCTATGTTTTCTTTCACAACATGACTAATATGAAAATGTTTTGCATTACTACACATGTACAACTTGCATTGAATTGCTTACTTTCTCAATGAGAGGGCAGGGGTGGGGAAGGAGGAAAGGAGAGAATTTGGAACTCAAAGTTTTAAAAAAGAATGTTAAAAACTTTTTACGTGGAACTGGGGAAAATAAAATACCAAATAAATTTTTAAAAATTAAAAATAAAAGTCTCTTTCTTTTTCTCAATAAACATATACTAAAGAGCATAAGATGCATGGACATTTTAAAATTGGGAGCCCAATGTAAATTGCACATACAGGAAACTAAGTGAGAACAATTTTCTCTGCCTCATTCAAATTATGCACTAAATGCCTGGATTCATAAGACATAAATGGGAAGAATAGGACATTTAAAATCTAATTTTCAAAATATAGATCCTAAGGCACAGCAGTTAGGAATGCATTTACACATATAATTGTACCTACAAATACTTGGTGGCAGAATCTAGTGCCCGTTGGCTAATGCAATCCTTTGACTTGTCACAGACCCTCCCTCATGTAATCACATGAAGCCAGGTCTCCTTTCCTTTAACCTCCTCCTCTTTCTCCTCATTCTTCTATCCCTTTGCTTGATTCTTGGCCTTCAACTCCACCTTTCTTTTCTTTATGTCTCCCTTAATTTATTCCTTGGGCAATGATTTAAAAGATCAGTTCATTTAGAACTATAAGAAAGTATTAGGGGGGTAGCTAGGTGATACAGTGAATAGAGCACTGGCCCTGGAGTCAGGAGGACTTGAGTTCAGATCCAGCCTCAGACATTTAACACTTACTAGCCATGTGATCTTGGGCAAGTCACTTAACCCCAACTGCCCTACCTTCCCCTCCAAAAAGTGCAGGAAAAAAAAAAGCATTAGGAACTATCTTAGCAACTGGGTGATATTTATAGAGTGCTGGGATTGGAGTCATGGAGACCTGAGTTCAAATCCTATCACAGATATTTACTAGCCATATGACCCTGGGTAGATAATTTCTTCAAATTCAATTTTATTTTATTTTCAGTTCCGAATTTTCTTTCCCCTATCCTTTTCCCCTAACCATTAAGAAGGCCAGGAAAACAAAACCCTTTATGAATATGGCTAATCATTTAGCTTCTCATTATCTCAGTTGTTATTCAGTCATTTCAGTCACGTCTGACTTTTCATGACCCCATTTGAGGTTTAACTTGGCAAAGATGCTGGAGTAGTTTGCCATTTCCTTCTTCGTCTCATCTTACAGATGAGGAACTAAGGCAACTAGGGTTAATTGACTTGCCCAGGGTTATACAGCTGTCTGAGGCTAGATTTGAACTCAAGTCTTCCTGAGTCAAGGCCCTGTGCTCTTTCTACTGTACAATCTAGCTGCCCCAGTTGCCTCAGTTATCTCATCTGTAAAATGTTGATAATAATAACACCTACATTAAAGGGTTGCTGAGAGTATCAAATGAGATGATGTATGTAAAATGACTTTCAAACCTTAACAATCCATATGAATGTCAGCTATTATTATTAGCCCAACCACTCCATTCTGCAAATAAGGATAATAAAGTCAAGAAAGGTCAAATAAATTGTCCAAGATAACACCAACAGAGCTATGGTTGAAATTCAGCTTTTCTGTCCCTGAATTCAGTGTCGTCGTCCCCCCCCCCCTGCTATATTCCTCCTCTTTTGTCTTATTTTCTGCAATGAGGCAACATCATCTTCTAAATTGCAAGTTCTTGGAAGTGAGGGAAGAAACTTTTTTAAAGATATGGGGAAAGAGGTACTGTCTAAGTGTCTGGTATAGACTTTTGGGAAGGGTTATTGAAGTCAGCTTCTAATTATGTGTCCTTAGCCTTTTTTTGTGGGACATGTTGACACTTTTGGCTCTCTGGTGAAGCCTATGGATACCTTCTCAGAATAATGTTTTTAATGCATAAATCAATATGTATGCGATTACAAAGGAAATAAAGTACATTGAAACATAATTATCAAAATATATTTTTTTGCTTTTTTGGAGAGGGGAATGCAGGGCAATTGGGGTTAAGTGACTGGCCCAAAGTTACATGACTAGTAAGTGTTCCAGGGCACATTTGAACTCAGGTCTTCCTGACTCCAGGGCCTGTGCTCTATTCATTGCACCACCTAGCCACCCCAAAAATTTTTTTTAAAATAAGTTCATGGACCCCAAGTCTAGAAGTCCTGCTCTCATTCCAATATTAAGTATGCAACTTCAAGGAGGTTATTGATAAGAAGAAAGTTCCCATATATACCAAAATATTTATAGCAGCACTTTTTGTGGTATAGCAAAGAACTGAAAATAAAATAGATGCCCATTGGGAATGACTAAATAAATTGCGATACATTACTGTCATGGAATATTACTGTTCTGTAAACATAGACGAATGTCATGAATACAGAGAAACATGGGAAGGCAACACGAACTGATGCAGAGGGAAGTAAACAGGGCAAAGAAAACAATATAGAAAGTGACTATGACAATACAAACAGAAAGAACTATAAAATAATTTTGAAAATGAATGTTGCAAAAATACAAAGAAAAAGTGAATCCCCACAGAAGACATATGAGAAAATATTTCTCCTTCACTTCCTTGCAGAACAGGGAGTCCAATGAGTATAGAACATGTTGCATATATTTTCAGATTTTGAAAAATATAGTGATCGGTTTTACTAATTTTTTTCTTCCACTTTTACTTTAAGCAACAGTTTTTGTTAGATGGGATGGATGTTTGGGAGGGAAAAGAAGGAAAGATACTGAGAGAAATTTGAGTGATATAAAAACAAAGGAGACTGATAAAAAAGTTTTGTTTTTAGAGTAGAAAGGAAAAAGCCTGTGTAACACTGGTGATTAGCAGCAGGTTTCTGTTTAAGATTTTGGCAATTGGACTTCATGCTATTTTTGGCATGTGTAGCCAAGGTTAGGACATTGATTTAAAAAAAATTTTTTTTTTGTAAAGTGACCTATTCACTATATTTATATACTTATAATGTTAGAGATGGAAAGGGCCTTGGTAGTCACTACTTTAACCTTCTCATCTTACACAGGTAGAAGTACCTTGTCCAGGGTAACTCACATTTAGCAAGTGCCATAGACAGGACTCAAACCCTCGTCTCCTGATTCCTTATCTTGTCCTCTTTTCCCTGCCATCCCTATCAGTGGGTCCTCCCAAAATTACTAGCTGATGTTGATAATAACAATATAAGATACAGGAAACCCAGTATGAAATACAAAACAAATAGTTCTTCTGATTCTTCTGGGTCAAACACTGCAAAAGGCTCTTAAATATTTATCCATTCCAGGGATACTGAACTTTAGAGAAAGTCACAAAATCAAACTGATTCCATCCACTACACAATTTGTAGTATACAACTTCAGTCAGGCCCTCCATGCTGTTTAACAATCAATCCTATTCTTTCTTTAAGGATTCCTTTACTCATTCCTCCCAATCAATGGTCTAAATATTTTCATCCCCACTCACCCTCAAATGCATCATCCCTATCCTTACACCAAATCATCTTTCATCCTAGTTCACCGAAGAGATTTGAGGATGTCAGATGTGGATTCCATGAAATTTCCTCTTTCCAGTACTCAAAAATTTCCAGGAAATTCATCCAATCTTTTCTATTACCCTCTGCTCCATAAATCAACTGACAAGAATTTGTCAAACACCTACTATAGTCCAGGCACCAGGTCCTAGGGATACAAAGACAAAAGTGAAACAGCTCTTACCCTTGAGGAGCTTACACTCTAACGACGGAAGACAATATATAACATAATAAATTATCAATATAATTATAAATTATAAACCTTTTCAAATATATCATATTTATCTATATTATGTTATAAATATGTATGTTTATGATATCATATTTATATAATGGAATATATTATAAATATTTCTAATTATACTTACAATATTATAAATATGTGTTTATATATTATAATATCTCTAATTATATTTATGTTACCTTGTATTCGTGGTTATGTTTATATTATACATATTTCTATTTGAAATTATATCTATAATATTTATATTTATAACAGTACGTATATTTGTACATATACTTATATATTTATGTTTTTGTTTATAAATATACAATTACATTTATAATAGTCTATATTTGCATGTAACATACTACATATACACAGAGATGTAAATTTGTGCAATATTGTGTATAATGTATACTTTACAGACACACACACATAAAAGTATGTACCAAGCACTTACAAATCAGAATACTGAGCGGAAAAGGAAGACATTACTGGTGAGGGGAAAGGAGGTGGAGGTGGACCAGGAAAGACATGCTATATAAGGTAGTCCTTGAGCTGGGTCTTGCACAAAAGCGGGGCATCCAAGAAGTATCCTTCCTCCTCACTATGGTGAATTCTGCTATTCTGGATATTACTCCATTCTACCTCCTCCAGCAGTCATTTTAATAAGGTTTCAGGTGTCTGCCTCTGTCTATACCGTGTAGAAACAGCACAGTACTGTTAAAAGAGACAGAGGACAAGGAGTTTTGGGGACAGAGGAAAAGGGTTCAAACCCTAACTGATGCTTCCTATCTGTGAGACCAAGGGCAAGTGACTTAATCTCTCCCTTGCCCTTGATTTCTCCATCTATAAATCAGGAAGGTTAGAGTAGGGGAGGGCCCTTTTAGATCCTTTGTTCTTGTTACCTTGGATCCAAGGGGATATTAGACACCTTCAGTCCTTGGAATTGCTGGCACCTGTCTAAGAAGCCTGGGTCAGGGTTTTCTGAAATTAATCAAAGGCCCAAATGGTGTCCTTCTAATATTAACTTGCCATAACTTTATCGAGTCAACCAGGCCCCACCATTGGAGGATTCTTTATTTAAAAACAGGATTTTGATTCCATTTTTCCTGCCCTTCCTGCTTAGGGTTACCTAATTTCAGTTACCTGAGCATGCCTCAGCTGCCAGCTACCTTAATATCTGTCTGTCCATTGCCCACACGTGCTCTGTCACAGGGGGCAATGCTTCAATGCTGTCAGACTGGCTATCTTCCAGGACCTCGTCAGTTAAATACACATGAGTTTGATTTTGAAATAATCAGCTTGACTTTCATCTCCACATGCATATTTTCTCTCCTGTTGAGTCCAACAAAAGACAGAAGATAAAACCCTTTCATAACCAAACCACTGAGAGATTAGTCCTCCTGACATCTGCAAGCAGAAAAAAATCCTGTTGAACACACACACACTCCCTACTTTCTCCTTAATTTCTTTCTCTTTGTTTTAAGTATTTATAATATGTTAGGTCAGATACTATTGTGTTTAATAAGTTAATGTTCTACAGATTCAGGAAGAGCTCAGTTTGACGGTATTAGCTTAAGATGATCCCAGAGAAACTATCTTTTCTAACAAGATCAGAAAACACAATTTTCCCCAGCAAGTTATATATAACCTGTTCAGCTGTATGATAAAAGGGGGATACAATGTGAATGGAAGACAGAACCTGTTAGACTGCAGATTAAAGTGTAATTTTCATCTCACATTACTGTGTGCATGAGGGATTGTAGTATCTTTCTTTCTGATACCCTTCTCTGTCAGCAGGCTCAGAGATAAGTATGCTGTTTCTTCTTATCATAGGGATACCTTATAAAGAATTTGAGCAGACTGGTGACTTTTTTGACCAAAAAAAAAAGATGAAATTTAATACCTGTTTTGGATTATGCAGATAGTAAAATTTTAAAATCCCTGTTACTATCTCAGAATTTCATTTTGCTTTTTAAAGTTGGTTTTGAGTGGTTTTGAAAGCTAATTATTTTGGAATTCTATCCACAGCACTTATTTCCTCACCTTTCCTTAAAATAAGATGCAACACATTCTGGATTCCGGGTGGCCATAGAACCTAGAAATTCATTTTGGTGGCAAGTTTTCAATATAATCTTACCTCTAAACTAGAGAAGTGTACTTCATTCTAATTCATTAGCATTCATACATTATTACTGTGATTCGATGTGGGATGTGGAGACCCTTACCAGTAATTTTGCAAAGACTCAGAAAATCACAGTAAAAGCAGAGGAGTCTTTATTGTGCTTTCTCAAGAAAGGGCACTCCCAGAGCACCTGAGATGGTGCTGACCAAGGAGTGCAAGCTGCAGAAGCTCACAGAATTCTTTCATCATTATCCTAACCCCACCTTACCATATTTATCACTAATAAGGCTCTAATTCTGTTAGATAATATATATACTACACAAAGTTCATTAAGCAAGTGCAGTAACAACCCCAAAATACAGAACCCCCACCAGTCCAACCTAGATGTGTCCTTATCTGGGCCTGAGGGTTCCAAGGCCACTGCCTGCTTTGTAATTGGTCAAATCCACCTGCTGCTGCCAGCTCCTTTTATTCTACATTATTTCATTTTTAGTATTATCTAGTTCTCTGTAAACTGGGAACCCAACTTACTCCCAAGGCTACTGCTTCAACTCTTCCCAAGGCTACTGGCTGGTACTTTTTATCAGTAGTCTTGTTTCAGCAATCCTTGCAGTTCTATAGAAACTTAACCCTTTGCTACCTCTCACCCTACCATTCCTTTATACACTGTGGCCCCATATGTATGGGGAAACGATACTGAACTTAGTTATAGAGTATAAAGAAGAAATAAGAATCTAATAGGATGTTCAGAATGGAGACATTTCACTGCAAGTCATCTCTCACAATTCTCAAAGGATGTGCCACAGCTGTGAGTTTTGCTAGGCATACTACAGAATTTTGGATTTTCTGTTATTGGAGATAAAAGAAAATTTGTAGCTGATGTTGTTCTAACATTTACTTCCCTGGTGTACACAGCATGATAAGCAGAGTATTTACAAAATAAATAAAGCTTACCTGTTCCACACACAAAACTAACCTCCAAATACATCAGACCTTGAATTCACAAAGAAGGCAATGAAAATAGTTGCTCTTCCTGAAAGCATACTGAGCACTTGCAAGTCTCTCTACTTTCTTGTAGTGTTTCTGGCTTAAACGTTCAATGAACTACAAAGAATGCAAGCATATGAGGAAAGAAAAGAGAGAATCACTGGTTTACTATAACTTGAAATGGAAATACAAAGCACTCACCAGTATTGGCTGACTCAATCAATGGGAGGAACACACCTGGCAGTCCTTCAGGCTTCCCAGGCATCACCAAACCTTACTTAATTCAATAAGCATTTATTAAGTGCCTACTGTGTACTGAGCTAGAGACTGAAAATACAAAGTGGAAAAAACAGTTCCTACCTTCAAGGAATTTACATTCTACTAAAGTCCCACCTAGAACTTATAATTAATTGCTTATGACCAATTCAGTCATTTCAGTCTTGTCCAACTCTTAGTGACTCCATTTGGGATTTTCTTGGTAAAGATATTGGAGTGGTTTGCCACATCCTTCTCTAGCTCATTTTCTAGATGAGGAACTCAGGCAAACAGGATTAAGTGACATGCTAAGGGTCACACAGCTATTAAGTATGAGAGGCTGGATATGAACTCAGGTCTTCCTGACTCCAGGCCCAGTGCTCTATTCACTGCACCACCTAGCTACCTTATGATCTGTGGTTGAACAAAGCTCAGGAAAATCTTCTGGCTACTAAGACTTCTGCCTGTCCAAGAATATACCGGTCAAGTATACCCATCTTCTCTGAGTATATGCTGGGTCTTCAAAAAGGGCTCTGCAATGTGCTGTTTTTCTTTTGGTCTTTCCTCAAAAACTTTTTTTTTAAGTCTTCTGACTCCTTAATTGGATGGCTTTAAGAAAATTTGTCAAATCACTCCAGTGTAGTATCCAGGAAAACATGAGTTCAAATCACATACTAAATATATAACCCTGGGCAAATTACTTCACTTCACCTGTCATGGCCCTAGTCAATTCTCTAAGATTATCAGTTGCAGAGAAGGTGTTGACATGCATTTGGTAAGGACAATTTCCTCATCATGGTATACAATGAAATCAATCACTACCTCCATTCTGTCCCAAGTTTTAAAGGCACAGAAAGCAGTTAGTACACTAAGCCTGACTCTAAAACAGGGCTGAATGAGACCAAACGGACTCACCTGTATGCATACAAGTTCAACCTCTGATACTGTGCAACTTGATTTAGAAACTGACATTTAGCTCCGTTTCTCTATTTATATAACATAGGTATCAAACACACTCCCAAGTACTTCCAGATCAGATTAAAATGTAACTGGAAAATGTTTAACAAAATATATAAAAAAATACAACATAGATAATATTAATTTGTGCGGTTTTTAAGTCAATATGCAGTCAGCAGTGATTGTTTCTATTTAAATTTGAGACAGAAATTAAATTTAAATTTAATATACAGAAGATATCTAACTGATTTGGGATTAGGATGATAATTAATTGACTTGAGCAATTGCAAAGCTATCCAAAATGGACTGAGCTATAGTTAATTCACTATTAATCATTCTTATGGGGAGAAGCCAAAATGTAAAAATAAGATCACAACTTCAGTGGGGGCAACCAGTTTTGTCTTAGGGTGCTGAAATTTGGAGGATGTTCACACTTGAACTTATTATTAAATGAGAAAGTTCCTAGGCGGCCTGGTTTCTCACTCAAGCTTCTGAACTCCAAGTGAGCTTTCAACCCTCACCCCTTTGATCTTCACTCATGCTTTTTTTCCATTTACCTCCCCCTCCCCCAACAGGATTTGTCTTAAAGTTGATTTTAAGGACTACTTCGTACTTCTTATCTTGGGACATGTTTTGCAAAGCTTGTCCTATGAGAAAAAATACCCATCCTGTAATTCACTTTAATTGGGTTTTACAAATGAAGTCA
This sequence comes from Pseudochirops cupreus, assembly GCA_028627135.1. Lineage (NCBI taxonomy): Eukaryota > Metazoa > Chordata > Mammalia > Diprotodontia > Pseudocheiridae > Pseudochirops > Pseudochirops cupreus. Next base: position 121,628,161 of record CM053584.1, read on the forward strand.
GAGATAATTACTCATACATGCACACACACACACACACACACACACATCTGTGTATTCAAACATATATACATGCATATATATGTGTGTGTGTTTGAATATACATATATACATATATGTATATTCAAACACACATTCTTCCTTCCTGTACCTTCTTTACATATGTCTCAACCCTAAATTTTAATGCTTTGTTAACAATTTGGAGATAGAACAAAGGTGGAATAGAGGAAATACAAAAAGTCCCAAAGTCACACAACCAATGGCTTACTTTATTAAGGTTACACAGTCGTTACCAGGCTTATAGAAGAATGGAAGTCAGAGACTGTGTCAGGCCATGGCAATGTCCAAGTTGCCTTCCTGAACAGGCAACCACCCTTTGGATAGAAACATTATTGTAAAGGAAAGAAAACGTACATAGAAGAGTTTGCTTCCGTATCTATTCTACTGGATCATTCATTGTTAAGGATTCCAATGGCACAATGCTGTGCATTTGTGATACATTTACAGGCTTAACCCTCTTAAATTTCTTGCTTTTGTTGACTGGTAAGGCTTTTAAGAGCCACCTTATTACTGGGTAGTGGAGTTTTCCTCATGTGGATTAATTTCCTTTGTTTTCACAAGGTTGTTGGAAAAAACAACAGTCTCTCTTTCCAAGAAAAAAAAAAGGAACCCACCCAACACTGCTCCCCAGTGGCTCCATTTCCTCTATCAGATCGCTTGCACATTGAGTACTCAGAATATCTGATGCATTTCTGTGGGCTAAACTCCTCTTTGTGAGCCTGCCAATAGAGTATACTCTATGGTATAAAGATGTTATTAACTCACTTTGACATGATCCCACTTTGCTCCATGTTGGCAGGATGGCTCTAATGAATGTGAGCACATTGAGACTGTGTCATTTATCTTTTTGGCTCATACCCAGGCACAAGTTAATCCCTGCAGGCTGTTCAAACAACAGCAGGAAGAAGAAACAAACCCTGTATATCAATTTAACCAAGTCATCTGGCTAGTTCCTCGGATAAAAACTCTGAGTACCAACATGTTGTCCTCCCTAGACAGGGAAAGACTCTGTGGGCCAATATACTCACCACAAGTGGGGTGTATTCATATTTCATCAGTCATTATTTTGAAAATATGAGCTCTTGCATAGGGAGGTAGATTATTTTTCATTCATTCAGGAAAAAAAAAAACTTTAAAGTTTTCCCTAATATGACCAACAAATTGAGTGCTGAAGTAAAAGAAAACTTAACAAATTACTCATGGAGTAGTAATTTTTCCATCCAATTAGGTATCAGCATTTACAATGCACACCTTCTCACAGCTGTAGAGAAACTTACACTTAACACAAATTAGAACTACAAGGATTCCATCTTAGTGGGGATAATGTTTCTACTGGGGCTTATGTCACCATTTTGTTTAATTATTTCCCTTTTTTCCCACTTAGCTGCACCATTAAATGACAAAAAGAATGAGCTAAACTGATCCCAGGAACCTCAACAGTACTTACTCACAGTTAGCTAATAGGACATTATATCTGCATTAGTGTGTTCCATGTACACTGGATAAATTAGCTTGGGGGTATATGAAGAAGGAAGGCAAGTATCTTTCCTCCAAAACTATAAGCTGAATGTAGGGTACATTGGATTATAGTTCAGAATTTTCAAAGAAGTTAAGTAAATAGCTAATAACCAATCAGCATTGCAGAGCAGATACAGGGAGGTAGAACAGCAAGCGAAAAACAGAAGGATGGAAATCACAGTGCTTTTTCTAAGCCAGAGACAGGCAACTATCCATTCGTGCTTCTGAGTGATACCTATGACAATTGTTGTTGGAATTTAAGAAGCCTTTGTCCCCATGCATTTCTTTCTTTTTCTTCCCCCGTTTTCTCCCTTTCACTCATTTTTTCTTTCTCTTTTCTCCCCTTTTCTAGATGACAAAATAACATAACCTTTTTCTGAATCTTGATTTTATTAAATAAGAATAAGAGCACCTGCATATTGACCGCACAAAGTTGTTATAGGTAAAGCACTTCATAAATCTTAAAATCTGATTTTTAGAGTCCACGTTATTCCCCTTCACACACATTATGGTTTAGCCAAAATGGACTTCTTGCCATTCCTCACACATGGCACTCCATCTTTTATCTCTGTACCTCTCCACTCGGTACTCATATGCCTGAAATGAATCCCCTCCTCTCCCCTTACCTCTGACTCTTAGAATTCCTTTTGGCTCCAGGATCCCATTCAAGTGACACTTTCTGCATGAGGCCTTCCCTGATCCCCCAGCTACTAGAGTCCTCCTTCCCAAATTTAATATGTTTTTATTTTGCACATGTATCTATATAAATATATGCATATACACATATACTGGCATATATGGATGGAAGAATATGCAGATATCTGCCTCTGTGTGTGTGTGTGTGCGTGTGTGTGTGTGTGTGTGTGTATGCATGCACATAAGGTCATGGAGTTGGACAACCAATTACCTCATCCCACTTGAAGTGATAAGAGGATAAGTTCACTTAGTTTTGATACATTTATCTGGTGAGAGCACTTCTGACTGAATTAATCAGAACTAGATTAAACTTCTTGAATCAGTCAAATATATTTCAACTAAGTATAATAAATGTGTTCTTTGAGTGAGAGACTTGGTGATACTCTATGGAGTCTGTATTAAATCAAGGAGTTTGTTTAGAATAGACAAACTTGAACAACTCAAAGGGAATAAGTGTACCAACTAAACCCTTAAGAAGGAATCAACTGAGCAATAAGGAGAAGTGAAGCTTCTTTCTCCACTTACAACAGGAAGAGAAATCTGTGACCTTCGGAGATCTGAAGGACTTTGAGCTTCTCACTTTTTCAATGTCCCTACAGAATTCCTGCAATACTTGATGGCAGTGTCTGCAATAGGAGCCAAGGACAGATTGCTCTACAAAGAACCTATCAGAAAACGCTACATTGTATGGTATTATGTAAGGAAATCATCTTGAGGGTTCTAGAAAAAGGACTTCCAGGATGTGTAAGTTATCCCTTTTGACACATGTACTCTAAGCATGAACCCACTCTACCCTAGAATCTGTATGTATTGGTGTGTGAATATGCATAGTCTTCTGGGAAATATTTGTATCATTCTCTACCAACTATACCAATTATATCACTGTCATAAAAAATAAACCTTTCCAAAAAGCTAATTAAGTCTGGTTGACTATTATCAACTAATTGTTGTTGTTCGTCTTTCATTTTTGAAGAGGATGAATGACATCATGGATAATGTCATGACTTCGTGCAACTCTGTGACTTAAATCCAATTCATCAACCAACAGTAATGGCAGGAAGCACACAGGTAGGGGGGCAGAGAGCTTATTATGAGTTATAGCAGGAGATGGACAACCTCCAATCCCTCAAGGCTACCCTTGAACTATAAAGGGATAAGTATCATTTGTGAACTGGGGGTAAAGCCTGACAGTGTTAGTAGTAGCCTGAAGAGTAGTTTCAGAGCATTTGTTACAAATATCATATAAAGATATGTTGTTTCCCTGGAGAAAATAAAAGTTCTTTGAGGTTAGGAACTGTTTCCCTTTTAGCTCTGTATCCTTTATACCCTACCTAGTTCAGTATTTGGTACATAGTAAGCAACTATTGATTGATTTACTTGAGGTACTATATAAAAGTAAATTATGATTATTATTTCTTCTCTATTGTCTATACCTCTTTTCACTTTAATCTTTCCCCATTGGCGTAAATTAGAGTTGAAAATGTTTCTGATTTCTAGTGTAGGCTCGTAAAGGGGGCAACTGGGGAACTAACTAAACCCTGTGGAGGTTCTTAATGGTCCCTGAAAAGTTTGTGGAAGAATAAAGCCTCATTCAGTCCCTTTTCAGGGGCTTTTCCTGCTGATGGCAGAATTGTAAAGCTGTACTCCCAAAGCATTATTTCCCTAATCTTTTAAAGTCTAAATTTTTAATGCTCAATTTCATTTAAAACTTAAAATTTTTCAGTTCTATAATTTCATTTCCCTCTCCTACAGCTTCCCTCCCCCCAAAAAAACTTTTACAAATATAAATTTATTTTTAAATAAATATTTATTATAAATATATTGTTATATTATATAATAAATAAATATAAAATTATATTTTATATACTATTAAATGCTCTTTTAAAAAGATTAAAGATGTTAAATTTAATTTTGTGCCCATCAGTGCTTTAGAAAGATGAAGCTAAAATGGGAATGATGAGGAAACTGGAGACTCTGGTAAATCACTTGCTTCAAAACTATTAATTTCTAATACTTTTGGAATATTTGCCATGAGTAATTTTTTTTTCTGTAACTGTTTAAAGTAGTTCTTTTTGTAGTGTCAAAAACCAGAAGGTAGGGGCACAATCATCAACTGGGAATGATAAAACTATGTTATATAAAGGTAACAGACTATTATTGGGTTATAAGAAATTATGAATGGGCTGGTTTCAGAGAAACATTGGAAGACTCAAATGAAGAGCAGCAGTGTAAAATGATCAGAAACAGGAAAATAAATTATATAATCATTACATTGTTAAGACATAAAACTTTTAAAGATGTGACCTACTTTGCCCGTCCATCTAGGCTTTTCTTTAGAGGGCACTGCTGTTATTAAAATAAATGTTATTAGAGATCCAAGGTTGTTACCGTATGACATGGAGGTAAACTGGAGCCAGATCACATTAACTAATGAGAGCTGATTGTTAAATTTTCAGGGTGACATTTATATCATGGAAATAAGCAAATGCTACCTCATGTCCAAGTTGTCATGACCCCATTTTGGAGTTTTCTTGTCAAAGATACTAAAGTGGTTTGCTATTTCCTTCTCCAGCTCATTTTTACAAATGTGGAAAGTGTGACAAACAGGGTTAAGTGACTTGCCCAGGGTCACACAGCTAGCAAGTGTCTGAGGCTGGATTTGAAACTCAGGTCCTCCTGACTCCAGGACTGGCACTTTATCCATCATGCCACCTAGCTGCCCTAAACTATATTGTATATCCCTCAAAATAAAATGAGATCTGGTTTATTATCTCAAGCACTGAATAATTTTCAAACCGTCTGTACAAATGGCATCCATGTTTTATCCTTTGGCCAGATCACTGCCACTGGCATCAAATAGAGAAAAGAGCTAATTGCCACTTCAAATACTTCTTACTTGGGAGGTTAACAACTCATCTGTTTCATTTTTTGCTTTGGGCTGACACACTTGGCAAAAACACCCGTTTCCCAGAAGAATTTCATTCAAAAATGTCATAGAGTGAAATAGATGTTCTTTTCCCTATTCTCAACACAACCCACAATATCTTTGCAATGCTTGGCCTGAGCAAATGTAGAATCCCATTTCTACACAGCTCACTTATGAACACTCATCTATAGGAAGGCCTAGCCAGAGACTTTCCTGGGGCAACAAAGGACATAGTATTCACCATGGTAATGGGGGAAGATGTGTTCTGAGGAAATCCAAATTCCCTTCTCACAATAAGCCTCAGATTGCTCTTTCCTCATAGAAACAATTTTATGAGTGATAGATAGGTTCTCAGGGTATCTTTCTAAACATAGTCCATTTGTAAAGTAGGATATGGGGGAATACAAAGATTATTAAATGGCAGTGTCTGCCCTCAAAGAGCTTCCAATTTAATTAAGATGGAAGGAATATCAAAATAACTGTACTATACTTTGTCATATGTTTAAATGTATGCTATAGTGGCATGAGAAATTCAAAGAGATCAAAGCTTCAAGGAGAAAATGGCATTTGAGCTGGGTTTTGAAAGCAGAGAAGAATTTCAAGAGGTGAAGAAGCGGAGAAATTGGAGAATAACTAACAGTCTCGTTTAGTAGGAATATAAAGTAAATGAAGCAGAATAGCATGAAATAGGCCTGGAAAGGTAAGCTGGAGCAAGATTATGGAGGACCTCAAATGTCAGAATAAGTAGCTCACATCGCATTTAATACACAATGGGAAATCAGTGGAGTCTTTTGATTAGGAGAGTAATGTGAGCAAACCTGCGCATTAGGAAGATTATCTTGGCAACTACATGTAGGATGATCTAAAGAGAGAGGAGATTGGATAAATAGAGCCCTCTTCTCTTCTCCCTCTACTCTCTTGATTGGTGATTGCATCAATTTTCATCTCTCTGTAGATGATTCTAAGATCAATCTGTATATCCATCTCTAACCTCTTCTGACCTCCAGTCTCATATCACCAACTCCCTTTTGGACATCTGCAACTGGATAACCATAGACATCTAAAACTCAACATGCTCAAAAATTTTTGTCATTCTCCCCTTCCCCTTCCCTATGACTGTCAAGGATACTACCCTCCTTCCAGTTATCTTGTAATATTGGTATCATCTTCAAATCCTCTCTCCGCTCACCCCACATATCCAATCTATTGCCAAATCTTATCATTTCTAACTTCAAAAACACTTCTAATTTATGTTCCCTTCTCTTCACTCACATGGCCACCATCCTGGTGTAGACTCTTATCACCTTATAAATGGAGCTTTGGCTTTAAAAGCAAAACAGAGGATTTTATATTTAATCCTAGAATTAAGAGTGAGGTACTGGAGTTTATTGATTGGGGTGGGGGAGGTGAGATGGTTAGACCTGTGCTTTAGGAAAGTGACTTTGGCAACTGGGTGGAGGATGCATTAGAGTGGGAAGAGACTTAAGGCAAGGAGAACAACCAGAAAGTGATTATAAAGGACCATTCATGAGGTGATGAAAGTCTACATCAAGATGGTGGCCATCGGAATGGAGAGCAGGGAATATTAATCAGAAGTGGTTTTGAAGTTAGAAATAAGACTTGTCAACAGATTGGATATGTGGGATGACTAGGACAGAGGAGTTGAAGATGACACCAATATTACAAGGCTAGATAACTGGAAGCAGGATAGTATCCCTGACAGTCATAGGGAAATTTGGAAGAATTGTAAAGCTCCATTACTAAATAAAATAAAATGTTTAAAAAATACGTTCTCCATTGTATATCACATGCTAGTACCAAAGTCAGAAGAAACTGTTCTACACGCTCAGAGAGCATCCCTTTATAGGACTACACGAGGAAGAGAATGTGCCACTCTTTGTATTTTGAGGTATGTTGTAAGCCTGATGAGATACATGTATCTATGCTGACTGGTGTAACAGACAGCTTGTGCCCTGAGAACCCAAGGGAAATGAGGTCATGAGGAGCCTAAATGTACATAATCCTTGGTTACTCAGGCTTCAGTCTCCCTATTCCCTTAATGCTGGCTCTTTTACCCATATACCCATATATTTTCAGCCACCAAGAAGCCAGGAATGAGAATATAGTAGGAGACAAACAATTATCTGTGGGATGTTAGGCAATAATCTACCTGTCTTTAAAAAAATGATAGGAGGGTAATGGAAAGTATTGTCTTGCCCAGTATTCGAGAGAGGTGACTTTTTGTGCTTTGCTGAACCATAATATCAAAAAATGTCAATAGCTCCCTATTTCCTCGAAGAGAAAATAGGGTCTTCCCCCTGACACTGAAGTTCCTCTACAATCTGCCTCCCCTGCACCTTTCCAGTTTTTATTTCGTATCAGTCTCCTTCATAAAATCTCTATTCTAATCAAACTGGCCTGCCAGCTGTTCCCTGTACATAGCATTCCATCTCTTGTCTCCATGCCCTTCTGCCAAAGGTTATCATGTCAAGAATGAACTCTCTCCTGACTTATGCCTCATGAAATCCCTAACTTCCCTCAAAGCCCCACTGAGGTGACACCACCTACATGCGGCCTTTCCAGATATCTCTAGTTGTTAGTATGCTCTCTACCTCTTGAAAATTCTTTGTTTTATTTAGCGCATCCTCCTTATTTGCTTATATTTACCCATATTGTATCATGCCAATAGAATATAAGCTCCTTGAGGACAGACTTTATTTCATTATTGTCTTTGTATCTCTAGTGCCTTGAATGTAGCAGATATTTAATATGTGTTCATTGAATTGAATTGATTCAAGCACTTTCACTCCTCCTCCCCTTCTAACCTCACTGCTGAGGGAAAGGGGAAGAGAACAAACATTCATATACTACCTACTAAGATGAACACTTTACAAATATCTCACTTGATCAGCACAATAACCCTATTATGTTGATACTGTTATTATTCCCCTTTTGCAGATGAAGAAACTGAGGCAAATAGAGATTAAGCGACTTGCTCAGAGCCACACAGCTAGTAAACTGTATCTGAGATCAAATTTTAACTCAGGTCTGCCTGACTACAGATCCAGCACTCTGTCCACCATACCATTCACTCTCTTTATGAAGGAAAAGCTAAAGCATAACTCATTTCCACGTGTCATAAGGCATAAGTCAGTCAACAAGTATTTATTAAGTGCTTTACTATGTGCCAAGAACCTTACTAAGCACTACAGATACAAAAACAGGCAAAAAGAAAAACAGTTTCTGCTCTCGAGGAGTTAACAGTTTAACAGAGGAAGACGACACACAAAAAGAAGGTGAAAAGTGAAGGGTAGGACAGGGGGTGCTTGGATGGGTGTGCTAGAGAAAGCCTTGAGAGTCAGGAGCAGAGCCCATAGAAAATGAAGACATGACTCTCCCAGGCACTTCTCTAAAAATAGAAATTCTGGAAGGAACCAGACAATAAAAGGAAGGGGATGCAGGGGCAGAGAATTCTAGGGGGAGAATTCCAGGGGTGCAGTGAACTTCCAGGCTAAGAAGACTTCTGTGGCATTGAGAGAAAGCATAGAGAGTTAGGAGTGGAGTCTGAAAGGAACAATGACATGGATGATGTGGGCCTTTTCCTTAAAATGGAGGTTCTGGGAAGAACCACATAGAACCTCAATCCTACTCCATCTTGCCTTAAAATGTTAAAAACTCCTCTCCTGTCAATTACAGTGGCAACATTGGTCTTCCTCACCCAAATCAGCTGAAAAATAGTTGGTATATTTTCCTAATTTATCTATAGTAAATGTCTTCCCTGTAGCAATTCTGGTTGTTGTTGTTGTTGTTGTTGTTTTAAAAACAATCTTATACATTTTAATGATGGACATGTCTTTTCCTTGAAGGCAATCTTCTGCTTCATAGCAGCATTTAAAAGTTTCATTAAACAGGAGATATAAAAAAATAACAACAATATACAGGCAGACTAATAGACGACAGAATGAATGGTTCAATTTATTTGTGATGTCTCATAGTTAAAAATACATTCTTTTGGCTGAGAGGGACAGTATTGTGATTGAGACTACTTGGCGACAGGATTTCCATTTTTTGTCAAAAGTGGGGAGAGGTATGTCAGAAAGGAAGGACAAAAAGCACAATAATATTAAGCAGTGTTGGCTCTTTTAAAATCTAATCCATTTCAAACAGAAGAGCATCTGTCTTCCTACATCAAGGGTGCACATTGGAAGAAAAGACTTCCCATCTAGTGTTATTGCCCTCCATTAAATACCATTATCTGGCTCCCAACAATGAGAGCCACGTCTTAAGAAACTGAAGAAAGACAGGTCCTGGTCAAGTAAATTAGCATAATTGAGCAGTATTATGCTCCTGAAAGATTATAAACAGGGAAGTACAATCCTTGATGACAGTAGCAATGGGCTATCCTTCACAAACAAATATGGTGCATCTGAGACACAGTGAGAAGAGCCTTCACTAAGTTACCTTGTCAATCAAGCCACAAGAATTTATAAAGGTACCTTCCACGTGTCACGTATAATGCTGAGTTCACAAAGACAAAAAATGAAACAGCTCCTACCCTCAAGGAGTTTTCATTCAAGGCACATGTACAAATATAAGTATATACAAAATAAATTATAATTTGGTGGGTGACGGCACTAATAGCTGAGTGAAGGGATGGAGCAGGACAGATTTCAGAGATCTAGGTAGAACTAGCTGGATTCTAGCATGGGGACACACAATCATTCATATAGAATGATCTTCTCCATACACTTCACATCAATCTACCAGAGTCTTCATGTGGAAACTGGTGTTTGATCTGTAAACACAGCATTCTAATAGGCAGAAGGAAGGAAGCACTATATTCCAGGAAAAGAGACATCAATGCAAAGGAAGCTGTAAAAGATTTATAGGTCTCTGGCCTGATAATCTCTTCCTTGGTCATAACTGAATAGGACCACTGGGCAAGGGTGGGTGGGTGGTGGTGGTGTGTATGTGTTTACACACATATACATTATATACTATATTACATGTGTATATAATATGCATTGTGATAGCTTATGTAATATATACCCTGATGGACATTGTAAATATATAAGGATATACTTGTGCATATTTTATGTTATATAACATATAGTCTATATAAACACATATAAATACCCCTTCGAGATATCATCTTGTCCAACCACCCTCACAACTTCATCTTTGTAAGGGAGCCCCAGACAGTACAGTCATCAATCATGAGCTGACCAGGAGCTAAAAATAGTAGAAAAATGAATGATCTTGTTGTCCCTGCATACCATGCTACTATTTTCCTTTGTGGCGATTATAGCACAGTGAGATACATCTAATGAAGACACAGTTGTGAGTTTGACCTCTGGAGAGGGCAATTAACATAGTTTCTTCCTAGTCTTTTGACTA
>CM053584.1:121639254-121657712 GCA_028627135.1 Pseudochirops cupreus
GTTAGATAGAGATAGGTAGAGATAGATATAGGTAGTTAGAGATGGGTAGTTAGAGAGAGAGATAGGTAGTTAGAGACAGATAAATAGATGGATGGATAGATAGATATAGGTAGTTAGAGAGAGACAGGTAGTTAGACAGAGATATAGAGATGGGTAGAGATAGGCTGATAGAGGTAGATAGAGATAGATAGTTTAGATAGATAGATAGATAGATAGATAGATAGATAGATAGATAGATAGATAGATAGATAACAAACTAGAATGGATAGAGGAGTTGAGAGTTCATTATCTTTGTGGGGGTTTTTAATCACTTTTCCTACTGATGAGCTTTTAATGCCTTACTGGGGTGTTTGTAGGGGGGCTGGGATCCTCTGAAGCAAAAATATTACCATCATTCCACAATTTCCCATCACAGATTTGTCATGATCATCATCTATGTCAACCAAAATATATAGCTGACTATAAAAGTTTTCACTAAAATTACATATCCTCCCTCATTGTATCCCCCAGGTCTTCCTGAGAAGGAGTACAATGGGATGGATAGATAGAGTGTTGGAGATAAAGTTAGGAAGACCTAGATTCAAATCCCACCTCAGTTACACAGTAGCTATATGATCCTGGGCAAGTCACTTAAGCTCTTTGGGCCTCTGTTTCCTCATGTATGAAATGAGGGAGTTGTATTTAATTACTTCTAAGATCCTGATTTGTGGAACACTTTGTGAGCCTTGAAATTCTACATAAATTTCACGGACTACAACTATTCCGGCCCAAGCATATGCCATCTACTAATTAAGAGAATTCTAGACCAAGATAACAGCCAATTGAAATAATCCATAAAAAATATCAATGAAGAGAAAGAACAGGAGAAAGGTAAAGAGGGAGGAGGAGGAGAGAGAAGGGAGGGGAGAAGGAAAAAAGAGGGAGAGGTCAAGAAAAAGAGAGATGGAGACAAAGAGAGAGAGGAAGAAGGGGGAAAGGATAAAAAAAGAAAGGAGAAAGAGGGAGATGAAGGGAGAGGGAAGGAGAAAGGAAAATAAATTATTTCAAAAAGATATGGAAAGATTTATACAAACTGACACAGAATGTGTAAGCAGAATCAGAACAATTTATTTTATAACAACAATGTTATAAAATGAACAATTTTGAGGATTTTCATAAACTGATGAAAATGAAATGAGAGCCAGGGGAACAATTTATATTATCAAAACAACATTGTAAAAGCAGATGATTATAAAAGCTGTAAGAACTAAGATTAACAAAAGAAGCATTCATGATTCTGGAATCTGGAATGATGGTGAGACACACTACAAAGCGATGATGGATTTAGGGTTCAGAATGAGACACACACTATATATATATTACATATGTGTGTATACATCTATAACCATTTATGGAATTAGTTTCACTTAACTACATATTAATTACTAGAAATTTGTTTTTTCATTTCTCATTTTCTAAATGAGTCAGGAATGGAAGGAAAATGATTTCTATTTTTCTAATAAAGGTGCAAGGATGCTAAAGATGTGAAATGTTGCATAGACTTTCAGATAAAATCACTGTTTTATTAGTTTTACAAAACACCCCAATAAAACTTTAAGGAAAGAGAGAGAAGGTAGGAGCGAGACAGAGTAAAAAAGAATAGGAAAGAAGAGAAATAGAAGCAAAGGAAGAGAGTAAAGGTGTAAGGGAAGAGAAAGTGAGAGAGAGTAAAAAGAAGAGAAAAAAGAAAAAAAGAAAATGAAAGAGAAGAGAGAAAATAAGTAGATAGAGAAAGAGAAGGAAGAGACAGAAATAAAAATCAAGTCTGGTCTGAGACAACCTATAGATTCACTTCTGTACTCTCTTTAGCAAGTAGTTTATAGTATATTTTCATTCCCTTGCTCACAAGGGGTTTTGTATCACTACATCTAAGAACCTTCACCTAGAAAATGAGGGATTGGAGTGAACAACCTCTTCATCTCTTCTAGCTCTCAGCCTATGATCCTAGGATGCCCTCAGCAGCCTGTAAGCTCTAATAGAACAGACACCATGTCTTAGTTTACCTGCCTCTCTCTCTCTCTCTCTCTCTCTCTCTCTCTCTCTCTCTCTGTCTCTCTCTGTCTCTCTCTGTCTCTCTGTCTCTCTGTCTCTCTCTCTCTCTCTCTCTCTCTCTCTCACACACACACACACACACACACACACACACACACACACACACACACACCCCACAGTACTTTGTGTACAATGGGCACTTCATAAATATTTTATGTTGGAATGAAATCCATAAAGTAGGTACTCAATAAAGGCTATCCATCTCAAACAAAAAGCCTCAAGTACATTTTTACCCAATCCTACTTTTTATGTTTAGTATTTATGTTTTCACTAGATCTTTTTTTTTAGAGAAGTCTCTGTTAGTATTAACTCAATATCTTAACATTCCTTAATTACCCTCCTCCCATCCCCCAAGGAAACTGTCCCTGTATCTGTTCATGATCCAATATCATTTGAACCTATTATCACAAGATATCAAGGAACCATGGGTATTACAGTAGGACATTTTCAAAAACTAAAATTAAGCCAAGTGCTTGAGCATTCTAACAGCAGTCAAAGGTTAGAGATTACAGAGTGAATAAGACTGCAAAGTGTCACTTGTCTCAGATGGTACAAATATCCTGAAGTTTGCCACACACATACACACACACACACACACACACACACACACACACACACACACACAGGAAAGGAGAAAAGGACTGAGTCAGCACAATGTGAATGAAAGAAATGGTCCGGCCTTATTTCAAAGATGATAACTGAAACAGTATCTGAGCCAGACAGTTCATTCAAAATAAATAAATAAATAAAACCACCCCTGAAGCTCAGAGAATGGTGGAATTAAGGATAAAAGATGAAAGGGTACCATTTGCTCAAAGAAAAGGAAGAATGATGAGGGAACCGCAATGCACTGATCCAGGTTCTCATATTCTGATGGAAGGAACTCACATGCTATTCAGTCCATTTAAGTCTGGCTGAAGCATGCCCCAGAGTCAGCAATTTGATTCCCATCCCTGAAAATTGCATTTGTAACATCTTACATTATATCAGGTAGGAATAACGTGATCCTGAATGAAACTATACACAGAGTGACACAAGATTTTTCATGAGTCGATTTTTGCTCTCTGTTCAACTGCTTGGTCATTCCATCAGAAAATGACATAACTGTTCTAGTCCCAATCCTCTTCTGTAATGCTAAACGTAAAGAGCTCTAACCTTTTTATCATCATAATTATTCCACAGGGCCATAGATTTGAAGCTAAAGGGGATATGGAAGATTGTTGTCTAATCCTTTCATTTCACAGATGAGTAAAGAGAAACCTAATGAGGTAAAGTGACTTGCCCAATGTCACACAGGGAGCATGGGGCAGAGGCAAGATTCTAACCCATGTCCTCCAACTCCAAATCCAGTGGGTTTTTTCCCATTACATCAAAGAGGAACAACCTGGATAAGAACACGAGTCCTCTAGTGCCAGATCAGGTGTTCTTTCCACTGTACCACACTGTGTCCCAAAGGAAAGAGACATACAAGTAGAGGATCATATAAGAAAAATCATGGTAAAAGCATGACTCCATGCTTTTCCAAAAAGAGCTTGAATTGTTAAGAAATCTCTCCTTCCAGTACAGGTACTTCATAGTAATCACCTATAGGCCATACACAGAAGGGATGGTGACTCCTCTCTAAAGAAGGAGCAGGGTTATTTTTTTCTGGGGGAGGGGAAGTTGTTTTTTTTTTAATGTCAAGGTATTTTGGAACAAAAATCTTTCCGCTAAAAATATTTGTTTCCCCCAAGTTTGCTATGCTTCTTTGGCAGGCTTGCAAGATGTTAGCAACCTACCTGGTAAGAAAGAGGTCAGTAGGTATATTTTCATGAAGGATGATGATGGTTATTGACCACCACCATTTGTCACAGCCGAAGGTTACTCAGAAGAGTTAACAGGATTTAGGAGAACCATCAAAGGTTACACAGATATGTAGAATCAGAAAATCTTGAGTTGGAAGAGATCTCATAGGTATTTAGTCACACACACATATATACATATATACATACATACACACAAACACACACACACATACAATAGAGTAATATCCTCTATTATATCCCTACTAAGTGGTCATCACTCCATCAGGAGAATTCCAGTGGTAAGAACTCACTAACTCCCAAGCCAGCCTTTTTTACTTTAAACTCTTAACTGTTAAAAATTTTGTTTTGTTTTTTATTTGTTTTCAATCACAGAAGCAAAATCTGCCTCCTGCACCTTCCACCCACTGCTTCTGGTACTAGTCTCTGGAAAGAAAAAGACTAAGTCTAAACCCCTTTATGTAAAATGGCTCTTTAACATGTGAAAACAGCTATCAGGTTCTCTTCCCAATCCCATCAACCCCAAGTTTTCTCTAGGTTAAATATCTCCTGTTCTTTCAACTCATCCATACATAGAGTGCTGTTAAGACCTCTCTGGATTCTCTCCAATTTGTAACTGTGTTTGTTAAAATGTAGTAGTAAGAACAAAATGTAATATTTTCGATGTGGTTTGTCTGGTATAGAATATGATGGGACTCATTCTATACACCATGCTTATCT
This sequence comes from Pseudochirops cupreus, assembly GCA_028627135.1. Taxonomy (NCBI): domain Eukaryota; kingdom Metazoa; phylum Chordata; class Mammalia; order Diprotodontia; family Pseudocheiridae; genus Pseudochirops; species Pseudochirops cupreus. The sequence continues at coordinate 121,643,868 of CM053584.1, forward strand.
CAATGCAACCTAAGATTGAGCAAATTTTTTGGCTAATATGTCAGGCTGCTGACTCTTATATTGATTCATGTGGACCTAAAGAAGGCTTTTGTGTTCTCTACCTACAAATGCTAGATCATAACATGAACTGCTTTGAAAGCAGAGGAAACTACAGGAATCTAATGTGGTTCTCTACCTTCTTCCTCAGAAGCCACAGTGGTCAGAAGCAGAAACCTATGGAGGTTTCCTTTCAACTAAGGAAACACATTCTGCCTGTCCATTTGGATGAAATTACTCCTTGGATAACTTGGGGGCAGGAGGAGGTAGGGTCACATAAATGAGGCTTTTCTTTAAATATAATGTGCTTCCATTATTAAATTACTATAATTAATCACATGAACACAATGTTAGAGTTACAAATTATCCAGTCCAATTTCCACCCATTCTTTCTATGCATTTCTAGGAGGCTATCCAACAAATGCTTGCACACTATCGATGATAGGGGACATCCTTTCTGATGAGTCGTCCCATTTCATTTTGGGGCAGTTCTATTTAGAAAAATCTTTTTCTTGATTTAAAGTCTGTCCCCCTATAATATCTACTCATTGTTTCTTGTTCTATCCTCTCTGGTAACATAATAATCTCTAATACCTCTTTCACATAATAGCCCTTAAATTATTCAAGGACAAGTATCAAATTCCATCCTCTTCTTCTGCCAAATTTCTCCTGGAATCTTTATATTTCTAATGCCCTCAGCTGTTCTTTATAAGACATGAGTCCCTTCTCACCCCCACGGTCAACCTCCAATTTGCCACTGTCCCATTTAAAATATAGTGCCTTAGACTGAATGGAGGATTTCAGATGTGGCCCAACCAGGCAAAGGTATTATATCCCTTGACCTGTGCACTAGATGTTCATCAGTTCAATATGTTTTCCTTAAGATATTTAGCAGTCAGATCACACTGTTGGCATAGATTGAACTTAACTTTAATTGAACAATTAAAATATTAGGGCATTTCTCTATTAAGCCAGTTCTCCCTGACCTTTTGTGTTTGTGCAATTGATTTTCTAAACCTAAATGTAGAACTTTACATTGATCCCTATAAAATCCCATGTTTTTACTTTTAATCCATCAAGCTGGACTGTTGAAATCATTCTGAATATTGATTATATTATCCACTGTATTAGTTATCCATCCCAATTTTCTGTCAATTCTAAATTTTACACACACATGACTTTAATATATTAATCCAAACCACTGATAAGATGCTGACAGGATGGGGCTAAGGACAGATCCCCTGCAACAAGGGGATAGAATAGAATATTATGAGAAATTTTGTCAAATGCCTTGCTGAGCCAAATATGATATTGTGTTAGTTCCCTGATCTACCAGTAACATAATTTTAAGCAAATGAGTTTGGATCATAACTTGGAACCAGATGATTTAAAACTGGAAGGAGACTTAGAAGTCCTCTAAAACAACACTTCATTTTACACATGAGGAAAATATGAGGAAATGAGGCCCAAAAAAGATGAAGTGACTTAAAAGGTCACTTGAAAAATAAATACTGGAGCAAAAATTTAAAAGCCAGGTTTTCTGCCTTGTTCTTAATCATTCTATCCTGATTTCTAGTAGTCATCAATTCCTTTTCTTATGTGCTTACAAACTATTCATTTAATAATCTTTTCTATTATTTTGTGGGAGACGGTTAATAGGATTCCACTCTGGGAAAATTCCTCTTCCCCCAACCCAGCTGCCATTGTTCAAAGCCCATTCTTCATCTCCCACAGAACTCTTCATTAATTTATCCCTCTCAACCCATCCTTCCCTCCTCCCAATATTCCACTCCTAAAGTTAACCAACCCTTGTACTATGCTCTTTGGAATGTTTACTTCATCGGTAACAAAGTAGCTTTCATCTTAAATGTTTTCCTTTTCTTGCCTTCTGTCTTCTTGCACTCACTGAGACTGGGCTCCTTCCTGATGATACAGCTTCCCTAGCAACCCTCAAGCTCTGCTTGCACTTTCACTGATACCCATTGACTCAAATACTCCTTGCTACCCATTGTCATTCCCTGGCTTTCCCTCTACCATCATCAAAGATCTTTTCCTGTCAAATTTCAATCTTAAATTATTCCTACCATCTATTGCTCTCACTCTTACTCACATACTTCTGGGATAAAAGCTGGAGAAAATCACAAAACTGTTGCTATCAGATCCACTACAGATTTATGGTAGAGAATCTCAATTGGGCCTTCACTGTGGCAAGACAATCCTTTAATACTTTATGAATAAACTTACTATCCCACCCACCACAGCAAATTTTCTAAACCTTTTCAGCCCTTCTCAAACCTCCCATGGATTTACTCATCCCACTTTTGAACTGAGAACCTTGCCTCATGTTTTATTGAAAAAAAAAACTGACCATTTGTAAAAGGTTTCTCTTTCTCCCCTTCTCTTTTCATATCACTCAGATGGCTTTTCTCATTATCTCCTCCTTTACAACTATTTCACATGAAGACACTTCTCTTTTCCTGGCCAATCCAAATCCCTCTAATGTACAGGTGTTCCCATTCCTTCATGCCTTCTCCAGCAGATTATTCCCTATCATCCTTACTCTCTCATTAAGATTTTAATTTCTTCCTATCTACTGCTTATTTCCCTACAGCCTACAAACATGCCAATATCTTCCTCATCCTCAAAAAACCTTCATTTGATCCATCCATCCCCATTATCTATCCATCCTATATTTCTCCTCACTTGTACTGTTAAACCCCTTGAGAAGGCCATCTACAGTAGGAACCTCTACTTCCTTTATTCATATTCTTTACTTAACTTTTTATAGTCTTGCTTCTGACCTCATCATTCAATTGAAACTGCTTTCATCAAAATTACCAATGATCTCTTAGTTGATAAATCTAATAACCTTTTCTCATTTATCTTTCTTGGCCTCTGCATGAAACCTTGGACACCATCAATCATCCTCTTCTACTTGATACTCCCTTCTCTCTATGTTTTCATGGTTCTGTTCTCTATGTATTCTCTTCTTTACTGTCTGATCAATCCTTCTCAGTCTCCTTTGGTGGATTTTCATCATGGTTATGCCCAGTAATGGTGAATGTCCTTCAAGATTCTATCACAACACTCTTCCTTTCCAGTACTATTCCACCTGGTGATTCTTATCAGTTCCCTTGAATTAAATTATAATCTCTATATAGGTGATTCACAGGTCTACTTGTATAACCCTAACCAGGACAAGTGGATAGAGACTCTTGGCAACTCACTTAATCCTATTTGCCTTGGTTTCTTCTGTAAATTGAGCTGATAAGGAAATGGCAGACCACTCCAGTATCTTTGCCAAGAAACCCCTCCCCTAAGAAAAGGGACAGGAGGAGTCAGACATGACTGAAAATGACTAAACAGCAACAACCTCTCTCCAGTCCTCTAATCTTACATCTCCAACTGCCTACAGGATGTCTGTAACTGGATGTGTTATAGACATCTTTAACTCACACATCCAAAACTGAACTTGTTTGTCTTCCCCCCAAGCCTTCCCCTCTAACTTCCCTCTCATTGTCAAGGGTATGATCATCATCCCATTTATTCAGGCTTACAACCTAGGTGTGTTCCTATATTCCTCACTGTCTCATCTCCTATATCCAATTAGTTGTCAAACCCCATTGTTTCTACCTTCACAACAGCTTTCAGATATGCTTCTTCCTTCCTCTGATACTTCTACCTCCCTGGTGTAGCCTCTCATCACCTCATTCTTGGATCATTGTAATAGCCTACTGGTCACTCTCTTTGTCCCAACTCTTTCCCCACTTCAGTCCACCTTCCACTCAGCTGTCAAAGTGATCTTCCTAAAGCTGACATTGGACCATGACACTCCATATTCAACGAACTACAGTGGCTCCTTATTATCTCTGAGATCAAATATAAAATCTTTTGTTTGGTTTTTAAAGTTCTTTATAACCTGGGCCCTTCCTACCTTTCCAGCCATTCTATACCTTATTCCCTTTACATATACTCTACAACCCAATGACATTGGCCTCTTTGCTCTTACTTGCATATTTGTCCTGCATACTGAGCATTTTCAGATATCTCCATACTTATAACATTCCCTCTTCTCATCTCCATCTCCTGGCTTCTATGACTTTCTTCAAGTCCCAGATAAAGTCCCACCTTCTACAAGAAGTCTTTTCTATGCTCCTCAATCTTGGGGCCTTCCCTCAGAGATTATTCCCATATTATCCTGTACACATCATATTTTTTGTTTTACAAAATTGTTTACATATTGTCTCCCACATTAGTCAGTGAGCTCCTTGAGGGCAGGGATAATCTTTTGCCTTTCTTTATATCCCCAACACTTAGCACAATTCCTAACACATAGTGAGCACTTAATAAATACATGCTGGCTGACTGACTCTGGTTTTGAAGAACAGAAACATGCAAAAAAAAAAACTTTTAGAGATACAATGACTTTTAGAGACAATATGGTAGTTGTGTGGGTAAGTCAAGTATATAAAGGATCATTAAAACTCACAATAATACAAAATTAGTCACACCAAAGCACAAAGGATACTGTGGTCAAAAATAAATTTAAAAAACCATTGGCAGCTACTTGTTGACTGAAAAAGTATACCTGTTGAACAGCTTAAATAATCCTTTAAAAAAAAAAAAGCAACACCCTTCTGAGGGACCTGGCACCTGGTTTTTTATTCTTCTAAAGTGTAGCACTATTTTCTTGAAGTTGGAAGAACAGAGAGAAGACCAGGAAAAATTAAAACTTGCTAACCACTGCTAAGAAGAAAAGTAATTTCTTAGGCAAGACAGTACAAAGAACACAGTTTTCACAGATGGAAAATGTCCATTTTCAGCGATGAAACTTATTTTTTTCATTCAAATCTAGATATACTAAAATCATCAGAAGAAATTCATGTGTATCTGCAAGATCTTATCATTTTCAACCAACTGTAATACATCAACCAGGTAGTTAGATGGATAGAGCACTGGCCTTGGAGCCAGGATCTGAGTTAAAATCTGACCTCAGACACTTAATAGCTGTGTGACCCTGGGCAAATCACTTAACCATATTTGCCTAAGTTCTTCATCTATAAAATGAACTAGAGAAGGAAATGACAAATCATTCCACTATCTTTGCAAAGAAAACCCCAAATGGGATCATATAGAGTCAAACACAACTGAAATGACTCAACAAATATATCCACTTTCCCCCCCCCCCCCAAAAAAAATGGTTTGGAAATGCTTATTTTTGGTAGTGCTGGGAGGCCAGGAAGGGAATGATAAATACTTATGACTATATTGATATACTAACAGAATTGTTCTGGAATTATAAAAATTCACAAATAAAGGTGGAATGCTGCAATATGACCTTGTACCATATCATGTATCATTAAAAGTTAAGAAATGTTTACATGAAAAGGAAATGTCTAATGGCCTGGAAACTTGCCTGATTTAAATGTCATTGGAAAATCTATGGGCTATAATCAAGGCTAGACTTGGGAAAATGGACTTATTAAAAACTATGACTGACAGTTAAAATGATAAAAAGAATTATTACATAAAGAATTTTAAAATGTATCAAAATCTTGTGAACTCAATGCTACATCATGTAAAACAAGTGACTTTCAGAAAAGGACATATTGCATATTTTAAAGGTTTTTTTTTAAGATGCAAAACAGTTTATTGTAGGTCAATATATTGACCTACAATATATTTATTTTCCTTTGTTCCAATTCATTTATACCATGGTAGATGAGGTCAGCATAGCCATATAATCACACAACAACTAAATCTCTAGATGATTTTTGTGACAGCAGGTGGTGATCGCTTTTTGTTCAGAATGACTAGTGGAAGTAGATTGCATAGTCACTGGTCAAGAATTGGACTGCACAATCACTAGGCTAGAAAATTATAACTGATAAGAAAATTCACTGTAGGAGCATCCCTACCCAATAATTTCCACAAAGACTCAGCGAAGCTTTAAAAACAGATGGTCAAAGTCTACAGGCAGCACTTTGTCCCACTCACTGAATGCATCAGTTGGCATGAGATAAGAATCACAAATGGAGCTTTACTAGAGAAAGAAAATGCTGAGCATAGCACCTAGAATAAATAAGGCAAAAATATATTTGGTATGAAGACATCACATGCAGCATAACCTGATCATTAGAACATAAGAATATGTGAACAGAGCAAAAATCATTAACCCTATTAAATTATTCTACATAAAAGGTACTTAATAAAATATTTTTTGAATAATTGATAAAATTTTAATAAATCATGAAAAAGAAAGCAATACATGTAAAGACTAAGTCCAATAGGATGAATACTAAAATGGAAGCTGTTCAGTAGACTGAGCACTTGACTTAGAGTCAGGAAGATCCAAGTTCAAATCCAGCCTCAGGCAATGACTGTGTGGCCCTGAACAATTCATTTAACTTCAAACTACCTTACTTTCCTCATATGTAAAATAGGGGTGATAATAGCATCTAACACCCAGGGTTATTGTTAGTATTAATGTTTGTAAAGTGTTTTGCAATTCTTAAGGCACCATATAAATGCTAACTATTATTATTAAAATGGAAGATAATGTCCAAGCCACATCTGTCAATATCTTTCTATCATTTAGGGTTGTTGGTGTTGTGTTTGTCCTTCATTCTAGAAGAGGACCATGACATCAGGAAGATGATGACACGACTTGCAGCTGACTTTGATTTGAGTGAGGAAGAGTTGTGCAAGCTCACTAGCCTCACTTTCTCCTCTAGAGCCATCTGGGTCCAGTAGCGAGATATTCATCAGGATGATGGGAGATGGCCCAGGATGCATTGGTGTAATAGTAATGAGAATTTGAAGATCTTCCCTGCCCCTTAATAAACCTAGGTGAATTTGAGGACCTTCCCTGATTTCAAAATAAACTCTGCCCCCTAATAGGCTGAATGTGGTCACACAGAGCCTATGATGGGGGGAATTTGCTGAAGGGTGGAGTAGAATCCAACAGAAGAGGCTTGTTTAGGGGATGCTTGTTTTTCAGGAAGGCCCACACCTTGTTACTTTGTAATTTAGCAGTGAATCATGAGGGTTGTGATGTTCTCTGATCCTGGAGAAGGTTATATAACACTCTGAGGCAAGGATTTGCTTTGGGCGGGGGGTCACTTATGGGAAGAGCTGTGTGATTTGTTTAGCCAGATGACACTCTGGGCAGCCATTGAGCCCCCCAGGATTGAAAACCCAGATGTTGGTGCTTCTCTCTCTGGTAACTAACTATGTAGGTATGTGATGGTCAGACAGCTAGAAGCCCTGTCTGTTGGTCTGTTGGACTGTGTTATTTTCTCTGTATTTTTTTGTCTGCTTGTAACCTCTGTTTGTATTCTCTGAAGCTCAGGGTTCTGACCTGAACTAGGTAAATGATATAAGTTTGATTAAAGTAAGATTGTTAACCCCTTTTTTGAGTTGCTTTCTTTAGAAAAGCAGATCAAAGAACCTGTGCTAGCAGCCATCCTGGGAATGGTAGGGCGCTTGCTGCTACAATTAGGAAACCCTGGCCCCTCTAGGATAAGGTCTTTTCAGGTTCTCACTTTGAGTGAGGTAACACTCATGCAGTGAAAAGGTCTCTTTAAAAAGTTAATCAAGGGTTGGCCCCTTTAATCAAAAAAGAGAAAAAAGTCAAACTGGGAGAGGAAGACACTCAGGCTTCCTGGCCAAAAGAGAAACAGTTACTATTTAATATTTGCATTCATTTTTCTCTTCCTACTTTAATTACTAATATAGACTTACCTCCCTTTATTCCATAGATAATATTCAAGTTTTATTGATTTTTGTTGTTCGGTTGTTTTTCAGCTATTTCTGACTCTTCATGACTTCATTTGGGGTTTTCTTGGCAAAGATGCTGGAGTGGTTTACTGTTTCCTTCTCCAGCTCACTTTACAGATGAAGAAGAACTGAGGCAAACAGGGTTAAGTGACTTGCCCAGGGTCATGTAGGTAGTAAGTGTCTGAGTTTAGATTTGAACTCATGAAGATGAATCTTCCTGACTCCAGGCCCAGCACTCAATCTTCAACGAAGATTGTAAATTCAGTAAATTCAACTGAATTTACTGAACTGATGGAATTCCTCAATAACTGAGTATGAAGCAAGGAATATGTTTTTCCCTTGGACTCCAAAGACCCTGAAATCAGTACAGGACAGAGAATAATAATTTGAATATTGATACCATATCCTAGGGCCACAAAAACATGATGGTCTTGATGGATTATTGTTATGGTTTTTGAAAAGGAAAATACTGCCAATGATCTACTAAGACATTCCCTTTTATAAACAATTCCACAATGTCCACCAGAATAGCAGACTATGTTCAGCTATGGTCAAAAGAAGATTGAGGATTTTCAATGGAAATGCAGGGAGGTATCTTCCATGTTGAAAGGAGAAGAAAGGGAGAACAGATTCCTTGATATTTCATTGATCCTGCAATGACAACAGAACACTGAAAAGGAAGAGAGAAAGGTGATCTTCTCACATTTTCTTTTCTTCCACAAATACTCTTCGGACTGTCACATTCTGTTCCAAACTTTGGAAGAACATTCTATCAGAAGTGAGAGCCATGAAATTTGGAGAATTTCAGGATCTCTCTAAATCCTAAATGATTGGTTCAAGCTGGAGGATCTTTATTTAGTTTATATATGCAGCTTGAACTAATCTGGTTGCCTCAAAAGCCTATTAGTCATTTTCAATCACTGGTGGTTCTGCCCTTTATAATGAGCTACTTCCATCTGTTGGTATGGCATGAGAAGTGGGTGGGAGTGGAGCAAAGAACAGTAGACTGATACTCTGATATCCTAAAGAAGGGAACTCTTCCCATAAGAAGACCAAATCCATCTGCCACAAAATGAAAGATTTACATACTTCCCTCAATTGAAGAATGGAAGGAAAGAAGTCAGCCATAGATCACAGAAGAGTTCCAACAACCCGCCTGGTACCATGAAGAACTGAGATAGGAGAGGGTGAAGAGGATGGGAAAGAAGGCAGGGCAGAAAGAGAAAGTTAGCAACTACAGAAAGAGCTACCACTTTAATTCTACTGACTGGTACCTCTGTCTATGTCTCCTTGAGCAAGAAGAACCAGCTGTTTCAAACCACGAAAATGACTAAACAGGAATTTATATTGTAAAGCAAGAACTAAAGTTCAGTTTAATTTAGGTTTTTTTTTTCCTTTTTACCACATTACACTCAACATCTTCATTCTATTTTATTGCCTATTAAGTCCTGGAATTTTAAATCACTTTTTTAAAAACTTAAGTCAGAAGTGACAAAAATCACAGATAAATTTAAGGACTATCCCAAATTGTGTTTGTGTTTAGTAATAGGCATATGTAATTTGGAAGACCAAAAAGAGTGTCTGCAGCCTGGTGAGGAGAGGAACAAGGGTTATTTCCATCACCTTCCCATATTTCTTTTTACTAAAAATGCAGGCTCATGTTTTCCTTATGGAAAATCCTTCCTTAATCACTCGCTTCACCCATAATCTTAAAATGTATAGAAAGTATCCAAGGGCTTTGAAGAATTGCACAAGCAAACCACAAAAAGAGGAAGCCTTGCCAGCCATATTTAATCTGTAATTCATTCAGGGGTTATCATACATTGCTTTAAAAAGGCCTCTCACAATCTCTGAAAGTATGGTTAGACTTTGAGCTTCAGCTTCCTCAGGTATATGAACAAGATCTCTACACACTGAATCTGTTTTTCCTCCTCACTCACTCCCCTTTTTCCTTGCCACCCAAAGCTAATGTCATTTAAAAAAAAAACCTCAATCTACAAACATTTATTAAGTGTTTATGATGTGCCAAACACTAAGCTAAGCTCTGAGGATACAAAAACAAAAACAAAAACAAAGAGATAACAATCCTTAAACTCCATGAGCTTGCATGCTAATGTGGTATTTACACGGACACACATATACACATATATAAATCTATAACTGTGTGACTTGGGCAAGTCACAGTAACTTCTGCCTGCTAGCTTCCTCAACTGTACAATAAGGATCATAAAAGCACCTACCCCACAAAGAGATCGTGAGGTTCAGATGAGAGTATCTGCAAAGCACTTATCAGAGTGCCAGAGACACAACAGGCCCTTGATAGATGACTGTTCCCTCTCCTCTCCCTCCTTGTTTGTGATTGAATCAAACGCCCCCACCCATTCATATATGTGTACATATGCACAAATATGAAGCAGAGTAGATACAGGGTAACCTTGGAGCAGAAATTCTTCACCTTTTTTTCTGACCCTTTCAGTAGTCATCTTGTGAAACTTATGAACTGCTTCTCAAAATATTTTTAAATGCAAAAAATACATATATTTTACAAAGGAACATTAATTATAGTGAAATACAGTTATATAAAAATATACAATTAAAATATGTATATATAAAATATATGTGGTATATATGTGTGTATATACATATATACAGATATCATATATATGTATATATATATGTATATACACATATATCATATGTGTGTATGCATGTATACACACACACTTTTTTTTAAGGTTCCCAAACCCCAGGTTAAGAACGTCTGACTTAGAGAGGAAGGCACTAGAAACTCGACGAGCCAGGAATATAGATGGAGGAACTTGAGCTTAACAGCTCACAGATATTATTGTTCACAAAACAGGAATCATTTGATCACTTGCCCAAGAGAGTCTGGCATAAAGAAAGAAATAGATTCATAATCAATAATAAAGGGTCCAGATACAGGTCTCTTAGAATACAGATTCCAAAAATTTCACTTGCAAAAAAAAATTCACTTACCTCTCTTTTTTGCAGAGGTGGAAGAGTTTGAATGTATAATATTGCCTATAATGCCGAACATGGTTAGTGTTTTGGTGGGTTTTGTTAAACTACTTTTCTTTCTCTCTTTTTTTATTCTTTTGTTACAAGGGCTACCTCAATGGGTGAGGCAAGGAATATATTCAGAAACAGATGTAAATAAATGTAAATGTAGAATAAATGCATATGTAGAATAAATGCATAAAAGATATCAATAAATATTTTAAAAGCAAGAAATTGAATGCTATTAAAAACCCTTATGTGAGGTCATTAAGGAGGCCAGTGTAGTTGAGTAGTAATGAATAACAAGTACCATATATAGACTAAGTATTGAACCTCTATCTCACCCTGAGGCTGCCTGCAGGTTCTAGTCCAGGGATGGGGAACCTGCAGCCTCAAGGCCACATGTGGTCCTCTAGTTCCTCAAGTGTGGCCCTTTGACTGAATCCATTGTTCTGTGAAGTTTGAATTCCATCAAAAGGCTGCACTTGAGGACCTAGAGGGCCACATGTGGCCTTAAGGCCACAGGTTCCTCACCCCTGTTGTAGTCAGTCAACAAGCATTAATTAATAGTCTGCTATGCGTTAGGTACTGTGCTAAATGCTGGGAATTCAAACAGAAGCATAGACAGGGCGTTCCCTCAAGGAGCTTACTACATTCTAATAGGGAAAGATAATACGTAAAGAACAGCATAAAAAGGGATGGGGAGGGGGTAAAGAAGGGCATATTAGAGAAAGTCTTGTGGAGACAAGTCAGCAGTACAGTCTGGAAACGGATGAAGACATCTCTGCCTGGACCTTCTCCTTAAATTGTAAGTTCTGGGAAGCACTAGTTAATCAGAAAGTGGTAGATAAAGTACAGTAAGGATGCATCAGTAGGACAGCCTAGAAAGGAACCAAGGCAGTAAATAAAGGCAAGTTAAAACAGAACCTCAGGACTTACATTTTAGACTGGCCCATTGACCTGCTTGCAGAACTGGCTGTCCAGGAAAACAAGAGAGATCTAGATAAGCCCTCTTCACAGCACAGCACTGTGGTGTCTGCTCTTCCTAGGTGGATCTCCCCCCTCTATCTCTGCTCCTCCAGGTTATAGCTATCTTAGGACAGTCTTGTGTGCTTGTCCTTGCTGAAACAAGTTCTTTGGTACATTAAAGGCAGAAGGGTTGGGGCAGTGACAACCTTGTGATAAAAGTCAGTGGACCAATATCCCTTAATAACATCTTTTTTTCTCTGATGTTGCTTATGATTTTTTGAATCAATCAATCACCCTCACTCAAGTTTAACAATCAGCTTGGGGGAAGCATGCAAGTGGAATGATATGCAAGGGTTGCTCTCAAGTTTAATCTGCATCATTAACATTTTCTTCATTGCTTTATTAAGTCTAGAAATCAACAAAACAATAAACCAAGCCCTGATTTGCAGCATTTGCCTATTTCTGAAGTGTACATGCTTACACTAAAAATTTAACAATCAGCTTTGCCAAGCTGCTAAAAGCCAGCTCCAGCATACCATTACTTCCACCCTACTTAAAGTAATTAAGAATGGGTGGCTAGGTGGCACAGTGAATAGAGCACTGGACCTGGGGTAAAGATGACCCGAGTTGAAATTTGATCTCAGACACTTAACACCTACTAGCCATGTGACCTTGGACAACTCACTTAACCCTAATTGCCCTGTCTTCCCCCCCTCCAAAAAGCAAATAAATGAATAAAAAAATTAAAAATAAAGTAATTAAGAAGACACTGCACTTGGATATTTTTATCAAGTAAAATCATACCTATTGAATCAATCAAAGACAGTCAACCAGGTGCAAACAGTCTTTAATCAATTTGAAACCAGCAAAAATTTCCCAGTCATTCCATGAAAGGAATAAGTATAGTAGGATTGATTAAAGAACTAGTAATGACTTTTTTAATGAAAAAAAAATTTAAGTTCAATTAAAAAATTAATAATAAAGAAATAAACTGATTAAATAAAGAAGTTAGAACAAATTAAAGAATAAATAATTTGGATGTTTAAAAAATAGAAAGCTAGTTTAGAATTGAGCATTCTAGTGAGAAGGCAGTCTAATTAATGGTAAAAGCAGTTCCAGTCAGGTCCCTGAGAAGGAACTACTTGGGATTAAAGGGAGAACAGCAAAGAGAAAGTCTCTTTTTTTTCCCACCTTCTTTGGCTAGAGGATCATCTTGTGAACCTGAAAAAGTCAGAAGACTTAGAACTTCCTGTGGGCATCCAATGAATGTCACTGGAACAGTGATAACTGACAGCAGCATCTGCATTGTGAGCTGAGGACAAACTAGAAACACTGTGAAGAAATGTCACACCAAGACTTTTTAAGAAGCCCAGCAGAAAGATACAACATGCAAATGGGGAAATGCATGAGGACCTCACAAAGAAGAAAAAAGACTTCTAGCAGCGAGGAGCTCTGAATTTACCCCATTTCCAATTGAGTTTTCTAAGTTTGAGCCCACTTTCCCCTGGGCTCTTGTGGAAGACTGCCATAAACTCTTGTGAAGACTATTTAGACCAACTCATACCACCTTAATAAATACCCATTTCTGAAAGTTAATTAACTCTGGGGGGCAGAGCCAAGATGGCAGCGTAGTAGCAGCAACATATCGCAGCTCTCATATAGCCACCCCAAAATACCCTTAAAATAGGACTCTAAACCAATCCTAGAACTCCAAAATGCACACATAGATACTTCCCACTAAAGTCAGCTCGGCTATGAGGAACCATATCAGCACTGCAAACCGAAACCAGCCTGGCCTAAAGCCTGGCTGTGCCCCGGGGGCGGCTGGACAGGAGGAGCAGATTAGGAAGAAGGGACATGTAATCAGACTCTCACAGTGTGCTCACTATGGAGAGGTTCTGCGTAATGTCACGTGTTCAGCCTGTATTTGATTGCTTATCCTTCCAGTGGGGGTGGATGACAAGGGAGGAAGAGAAAGAATCTAGAATCTAAAGTTCCATAATCAAATGTTATGAATGTGTATCTATCTATCTATCTATCTAT
>CM053584.1:121658212-121754398 GCA_028627135.1 Pseudochirops cupreus
AGCAGGAGTCCTTAGCAGAGATTCTGCCCTGCTCAAAGCAAAAGGAGTTCGCAACCGCAGCCACTGCCTCTGCCGCCGCTTCCAGTCAGCACCGCACGGAGACTAGCTTGGTTCCAGCGTTCTCTTGCTCCACCCCTTCCTGCTACATCAGCAAGCTCAAGGGGCGTGGAAGATCTTCAAATCCCAGTATCGTTACAGTGGGTCGCAACCCCTTTGGGGGTCTAACGACCCTTTCACAGGGGTCACCTAAGACCATCAGAAAGCACATATTTCCGATGGTCTTAGGAACCAAGACACTGCTCCTCTATGCGTCTCCAGGCAAGTCTGCCCACATGCAGATACGCCCACATACAAGTATTAAAGGTTTGCGGCATTAGGAAGGTAGAGAACCACTGATCTAGAGGAAATAAATTTTAGATTCAAGATGAACTCTTAGCTAGTATTCCTTTAATGGGAGAGTAACACATACTCAGCCTCAGGTCTCTTCCTATTAAATGCCAGTAACACAAAAAAACATCACACATAGTGAAAAGCAAATAAACCAATTTATACTAGCTAATAGCAAACAGATATAAGAGAAATTACATAGATTAAAATTTACCAAACAATATACAGAGTGAATGAGCTCTCCCCCACTAAAAACCAAATATCTCAGTTGAGCCTAGAGTCCCAGTCTCACTCAAGGAGAAATTCCCTGAAGTCTTTAGTGTGGTAAACTGGAAACAGAGACAAGATTGAGGTGCTTTCTGATTCATGTACATGTTAATTTCTTCTAGCACGTTTCTCTTCCTCTAGGGACCATTTACTAAAGAGAGACTGGAATCATGTGTGTTTTCTCTTAAAGCAGAAAGTCAAAAGAACTAGGATCTCTCTTCTCCCAAGCTCTAACCAATTCTGTCCCTCATGTAGGTGGGTACAGAGAACCAAATTACCATTCTCTACCAATGAGAAGTCATGAAAATGGTCTTAAGCTCTGAGTTATAATATGTTTACAAAATGGTTTAATAGACAATATACTCTCCTTTGGCTATGATGATTTTTTTTTACATGATTTGGGACTGAGTTCACAAGATATTGATGTAATTTTGACACATTTTTTTTTATTTCAGTGATTGAGTCTCAGGATTCCTTTATGCCATTAAACTTTACTAAGAACCTCCAAAGAATATATCACTGTGCTCTTGTTGATAAGACATTTGCATCACATCCTATACAGCAGACCTTATGTACCCTTGGGAGAACTGGGACCCTTTGGCACTATGCTTCATCTTCTACTTATAAGTGAAGTAGTAGTAGAAAAAAGAAGTAGAAAATCTATAAGTGAGATATGCAACTTAAATGTCAGAAGAAAATATTTGCATTGTCTAATTTTTTCCTAAAGTGATAAAGAAGCAGAAGCCACATGGTGTAGTAAAAAAGCAAAGGACTAGGAATCAGGAGACCTGGGCACAGGGCCCAACTCCACTCTAACTAGGTTCATGACCTTGGTTCGTATCACTCAGCTTATTCAGCTCCAATTTTACTCATTTGAAAAATGGAGAGGAGGAACTAGTTGATTTATTATCATTGTTGTCATTATTGTTATTGTGGGTTATAGCTATCCATATTTACTGTATTCAAAAATAAAGTGTTTCAGTATTAAGAAAATAGTTTTGACTTCATGAACTCCCTAAAAGGGTCTCAGGGCATCCCAAGACCACACTTTTAGAACCACAGCTTTAATTCATCATGAAACCATACATTCATCACATTAAATATTAAACATGCTTTTGATTAGCAACCCATATTTTTCCAAGCCTAGCCTTCATTAGAGCTCAGAGTTTTTCAATGGGGTTTAAGTCGGCAGGTTCCCAGGCCATTAAAGCATGTTTATTTCCATGTCTGGGATACATTTCTTGACCTTTCATTTCATATGCCATGGTACAAGGATGTATTCTATTTCCATTTGAGAATTTTTGTAATTCCATAGCTATATAGCTATATGTGTGTATGTATGTGTGTGTGTTTTTGCATGTATAATTTCTTCTACAGGAATAAGATGTCCAAGCCCACTGGAAATGAAAAATTCCCACAACATTTTTGGGGGGATGTTTTATATTTTGGTAAATATTTCTAGATGTTACAAGTTTACCTGGATTTCTTATGACGATGGTTTTGATATAACCTTAAGTAAAGTTAATTTTATCAGTAAAATTTACCTTTACTCAACACTCCAGTTTGTATTGTTTCATCTATGATAACAGTTTTTTCTTCCTAACAATGGTTAGTGATTGGTTTTGTTTGTTGTTGTTCATTTTGGCTGGTATTCCTTCTGTTCTTACAACTTCATGATGCTAATACCATGCTGTACAGGAATCAATCCAGTTTGCAGTTCCCTCTGAAGGTGTCTGTTTATTGTCTAGGGAATAATTAAGTCATTATGTGGCAATTGTTTGTCAGTTCTTTGGGGGGGAGGGGTGTTTTCAACTGCACTTTGCATTGCGCTTCACTGCCACTGATACTGTTCCATTGTGGGTTAGAATGTCCTTAAAATTCTTGACTTATCCACACCAACAACCACTATAACATCTCTAACAGCCATTGCAATGTGCTCTTTAAGAGCCACAATGAGGATAAAGAATAGGCTAAGAGGGGCAAAGCAAAAAGAGAAATGGAATGATAACACAGAGAAAAAGAGGTTCTCTGTCAAATCCCCAGAAATTGGAGTTATGAAATCATTGTTAACTTCTGATTCCTTTCCACTGCAATTTAAAACCATGATTCCAGGTTATTTCCTCAATGAAAATAGAGCAGAGATGTTTATAACTATGTAATCTTTCTTCATGCTAAATGAGTTATTAAATCACCCACTGAACATAACCTTTTCAAGAGAATAATACTCCAAAATTCAGAAGAATTATTAAGTCCCATTATACAATGATACAAAAGCAATGTAAGCTCAACCATACAGAAGCATATGGGTCAAAGGTGTTGTGAACATACATAAATTACCACTGCATTCTAGCTGACAAGAGATTTGCATCACAAAATCCTATGCAGCAGACCTTACATGCCCTTTTTCCAATGGAAAAACTGGGACCCTTTGGCAATGTGTTTCATCTTCTACTAACAAGTGAGATAGGCAACTTGAATACCAGAGAATAATATTTGCATTGCCTAATTTTTCACAAAATGATAAATATTAGTATCAATCATTAGCTAACATTTATATAGCATGTTAAGATTTATAAAATGGTTAACAATGATCTTTAAGCTCTGTTCCCTGTTCTAATAAACTATAGATCTCTGAGTAAAGCTATAACCATGAATCAGTCTTGATTCAGATGTTAAATTCACTCTAATTCATTAGTGGAACCTGATGCCCAGAGCTACCACATAGCTTGTCAATAGCCTAGAAACATGGAAATTAGAAATGAAAAAGCCATCTCAGGTCATCTAATCCATCCTCCTGGGGTCAAGATAAGCTTCTCTATCACAAAATTCTCTGCAGCTGTGGAACCAGCCTCATTTTACACATCCCATGTGATAGTAGATTTCTCTATGTTTAATGGATCTTGTCATCAGGAAGAGTCCCTTGACATTTAAACTAAATGTTCACTTTCTTCATTTCATCTCATTACTCTTAAGGGAAATTTACAAAAGGCCACTGATTTGACCCTATGCTCAGACAACTTCTACCAGTCAATTCACTAGCGGTACTGTCTCTTGGGTGTGACATTAGACTAGTCTCTGAACTGAGGATAGCCTTATTGACTATTGTTCAGCCTGTAGAAGTGCCTGTCTGGGCAAGAGGTCTCAGTAGCTAGTTTGTAGCATTCTCAAACATGGTACACTAAAAGATCAAGCTTCAAATCTCTCTTCAGACAGGAGCTAGAGAGCCCCAGGCAAGTCACTTTCAGTTGCCTTGCCTAAAAAATGGGAATCCAAATAGCACTTATCCCACATGGCTGTTTTGAGGATAATGTTTGTAAAATGCTTTGAATACTTCAAAATGTTGCTTAACTCTCAGTAGTTATTATTAGAAGTATCATTATCACCATCATCATCATTACCCCATTTTAGATTTCTCTGAAGTTGCCAACATTCCCTTAATTGCCAAATCTAATGGCCTTTACTCAAGTCTTATCCTTCTTACTTCTCTGCAGCTTTTGATACTCTCCATCATCTCTTCTCCTTGACATTTTCTTCTTTCTGTCCTTCTGAGGTGTAGGGGGTATTCAGGGAGGACTGGCATCTCTGGTGGGAGGGCTTGCTGAGCCCTTTCCAGGGCTGCTCATCCATCTTTGGTATCCACCTCTCACCCAACCCTCACCTGTGGCTCCCAGCAAAACGTCTCTGCACAAAGGCTAGACCAGGTTGAGGGTAACCCACGGGCCTCACACCTATCTGTGAGTTAAGGGGATGTCCATCCCAAGCATATGAAGACTCTCCCTGGTGGAATGGGTAGATGAGAACAACTTGTTCCAATACCATGAAGTTGGTTGGAGCTGGCATTGTGAAGCATTTAGAGCTTAGTCAGACATCATTGATTCCCAAGGTCATCCACTGCATCCCAGGTCACTGTCAGTCATCTTGACTTTTGTCCTGCCACTGGACTTCAATGAATGGAAGAGAGAGTGAGGCTGACAACTTTGTACAACTCAGCTTCACTTAAATCCAATTCATGGGCAATTCAAGACATCACTCATAATGTCACTGGTCCTCTTTGAAAACAAACTAACAACTGTAACTCTATATTGCTTTTCTTCTTATCTACCTGACTGTTTTTTTCAGTCTCTCCCACTAGATCTTCATCTAGACCATGCCCTCTAAGAGTGAGTGTCTGCCAAGGCTCTCTCCTGGACCCTTTCACTCCTCTTGATATGTTATTCCACTTAGTGATCTCATCAACTCCCACAGCTTAAATTATCATCTTTTTGCAATGACATTCAAATGTATTTATCTAGCCCTACCTTTGTTCCTGAGCACCTGTCTCACACCTCCAATTGCTTATTGGGCATCTCAAGCTGCATATCCCATAGACATCTAAAATTCAACAGATCCAAAACAAAAACTCATTGTCTTTGCTCACAAACTCTCTCCTCTTACTAACTTCTTCATTACTCTCAAAGTTACCACCATCTTCCCAGTCACCCAGGATCACAACCAAGGTTTCAGGCTCAACCCCTTACTCTCTCCCACCCTCCTGTACACAATCTGTTGTCAAGGCTTGTCAATTTTACCTACATAAGATATCTCATACACACTTTCTGTCCTCTAACACTGCTACCACCTTGGTGTAGGGACCTATTCCTCACTCCTGGACAAATGAAATAGTTAGTGGTCAGTACATAGAGTGATGGGCCTGGAGTTAGGAAGATCTCAGTTTAAATCTAGCCTCAGAAACTTACTATCTGTGTGACCTTGGGCAAGTCACTTAACTCTATTTGCCTCAGCATCCCCATCTGTAAAATGATCTGGAGACAGAAATGGCAAACTACTCCAGTATCTTCACCAAGAAAACCCCCAAATGGGGTAATGGAGAGTCAGACATGACTGAAAAATGCCAAACAACTCAACTTCTTGTCTCAGATCTCTCCCCATTCCAGTCCATCCTCCACTCAGCCCTCAAACTGTCTTTCTAAAGCTCAGGTCTGACCTTCTATTTGATAAATAGTGTTATTCACCCCCAAGATCAAATATAAAACCCCTATTTGCTATTCAGAGCCCTCGTACAATAACTTCATAACCTGGCCCTGTCCTACGGTTCCAGTCTTCTTACACCTTACACCTCCTACCACATCCTGTGCTATACAGTGATGCCCTGGCATGGAATTCCATCTTCCGGTTCTAAGCCTTTTCACTGTCCCCCAAATCCTGAAATATTCTCCTTCCTCATTCCCACCTTCTGGCGTCCCTGGCTTTCTTCAGGTCCTAGCTTAAACCCTTCTCTCTACAGGAAGCCTTTCCTAGTCCCCTTCAGTGCTAGTACTTTCCCTCTGTTGATTAGTTCTGATTTATCCTGTACACGTCTTGTTTGTGCATAGCTGTCTGAATGCTGTCTCCTTCATTAAATCGTGAGAAGCTTGAGGGCAAGGCCTGGGTTTGGCTTAGTTTGGGTTTTGCTTTTCTTTTTATCTCCAGCCCTTAGCAGGGTGCCTGGTAAGTAATCGTTATTTAACGAATGCTTATTGACTGATTGCCTGACTTGCCGATAACAAGAACAGTTAACCAACCACGGTACTCTACAATGAGTTCAAGAGGAGTCAAGCCATCTGTTACTAAGGCAATAGTGGATGAAAGAGGACCAGAGAGAGCTGGCCCAGGGCACCCCCACTCTGGGTCCAGGAGAAGTCAACCAACACTATAACTAGAACAGTACTGTGATCTCATTGCAAGCTAGCATTCTGGATTCCCATGTTCTGGAGCTCAGAAGCCACAGTGACCACGGAGCTAAGATCGTAAGTTTTGGAAATGAGAGGTTGCAGCCTCAATTGCTGGTTCAGGTCCACCTCCTGATATTTCATCAGCCAGCAGGTTTATTCCTTTTGGTCTCCTACAACAGCTGTGACTTACTGGTAGCCAGTCACATCCTGAGAAAAAGAGGTCCAAAATAATAAATGTAATGGCCCTGGTGGCCACTTTGCTGACTGGGGACCATGTTACTCCATCAATTTCAGCCAGCAACTCACCAGGGGAAGCCTAGCTAATGAAATTTTTTTCCCAATGGTCAAACTAGAATTTTAGAGCTAGAAGGGACATTAGATTAAAGGAGATGAAGGCAATAGCAATCCTAATATTAATATAGTACTTTAAAGTTTACAAGGCACTTTCTAAATATTAACTTATTTGAGTTTCACAACAATCATGTGAAGTAGATGCTATCACTATTCTCGTTTTACAGTTGAGGAAAGTAAGGCTAAGGTGAAGTGCTTTGGCCCAGGGTAATAGCCAGTAAGTGTCTGAGTCGGGATTCCAACTCACATTTTTCTGACTCTGAGTCCATTACTCTATATACTGTGTACAGTCTCAGGCTAGGTGACCCTGGGTAAGTCACTTGACCCTGTTTGCCTCAGTTTCCCTCATCTTTCAAATGAACTGGAGGAGAAAATGGCAAACCACTTTGCCAAGAAAACCCCAAATAGGGTCACAAAGAGTTGGACACAACTGACTAACAACTGAACAACAACAAAATGAATCTTGACTGATATTCCAAGAGGCTTGGGTTCTAGTCCTGGCTTTACTGATAATCATTTAGGTACCTTTGGCAAGTTACTTAACCTCTGTGGGCTACAACTTGCTCACCTACAAGATGGAAGGGTCAGACTAAATGATCTTGGAGGTGATATGATATATAGAGTAATTTGCCCAAGATCAGCAAGGTAGTAAGGGACAGAACATGTTTTCGGACCCAGGTCTACTGACAGAATCTGGCACTCTTTTTGTTACATTACACTGCACCCTGGTAGTCCCTAAGACTTCTCAAAATGACTTCATAGGCCAAAAGTTACTATAATAATGTCTTTAATTTTGCTTCTGATATAAATAATAGTTTACTTCTGGTTCCCCATACTGATGTCTCATCAAAAAAAAAAATCCCCATTCTTATTAACTAGGGTAATTTGATGTTTGTTAGCTAGTTTGTTTTATAAGAACCAACAGGATAGGTAATCTTTGGTTCAGCCAAAGTGGTCTTTGGACAGGCTATATCTCAATGACATTCTTTTAAGATTATGCAACTACTGACACCTCATGTGAAATTTTACAATAGCAACCCTAATCCATATCAAGATCCTTTGGGAAAGACCTCTATATGCACTGAAGGTCCCTTCCTTTCAAAAACCTTTCCCTTCTTCCCACCTCACCCACACTCCCCAAGGCCTGCCAGAGTTTTCTTGGCAATGGTTATGAATTGGTCCCATGTTCTTCGATAGCTAACACTCTATTAAACCTTGCAATTTCTAAGTTGAATCTCATTTTGTTGTTCCTTGTTAATATTCCTAACCTCCCTAGGTGCCCCTCCCGTAATCTCTTCATTCTTATCATCATTTTCAATCCCTCTCGATATAATACACTATAAAAATTTCATTAGGGGACTGTTTACTCCCTATTTCAAATCATTAATGGAGCTGTGATACAAAACCAGACCTATGACATCTCTCCCATCCTCTTCCCCTAGAGAGAAACACTGTCATATACTATCGTTATTGTCAACCTCAAATTGCTGACCTTTGAGCTTCTTTTTGATACATGGAACAGGTACCCACAAACTCATAGGCACTTGATATATTGTCCTAAATTGTGTATATAAAATGAGACTGAAAGATCAAAGGTGAGATGTTTTCTACAAATCATCACATGTCAAAGAAGCTTTTTCACATGCCATGAACACCAACCTCTCATGTGCAGCACAGATGGAAAACATAAAGGTAAGAGATTGATCCTGGCCCTCATTTGGGGAATGTGAGATATTCTGCTGCAAGGTTGTTTTTCCTCCTGTTTCTCACATCTAAAATGCTTGCCCTTCTCATTTCTACCCTAGGAACTCCTAGCTTTCTTCAAGGCTCATCTCAAGTGCTACCTCCTACATGCAGCCTACCTTGATCACCCTGGTTGTTAATCCCTAACCCTCACCAGAAATTACTTGGTGATTATTTTGTATTTTTACTTACATATACAATAGAATGCAAGCTCCATGAGGATAGGGACTGTTTCATTTTTGACTTTATATCTCCTTTGTATAACCCCAGGACAGGGTGAGAGACAGAGAAGTACTTCCTACTTGTTTAAGCGAATTGCTTAAATCTGGAACGAAGAGGCACAACTCATATGTACAGCCACATGGAGGATGGCTTGGAAGACGGATGAGATCAAGAGCTAAGACTGGGTACCTACTGCCCCACCAGCGCACATGAATGAGTAGCAGAGACTGTGAGATACACTGAGATACAAATGGAAAGTTAACAGAGCCCCTCCTCTCAGGTAGCTCACCTTCCAGTAGGAGGCTGTTGTGGCTGGCGTTTGTTATTTATCATTTCTCCTTTGCTCTAGAAGAGATCAGGGAGGCGATGCCACGACATCCGAGTGAATTGGATTTAAGTGAGTCTGGGCTGTGCAAAGTCACAAGCCTCGCTTTCTCCCCCAGAGCCATCAGTGTCTACTTGTGAGATACAGATACAGTAGGAGATCTTGCCTTTCCTCCAATGAGAGAAATAACACATAAAGGAAGCCTAGGTACATGGCAATCCAATGAACCAAGAGGAAGGATTCCAAACACTGGGAGTGATGACGGAGCAAAGCGAAGAAAGCAGTATGTAAAGTACACTATGAAACTAGAACTCCCTCCCATCTCATCCCATAGGTTTTTCAAAGCTTGAATAGATTTCTTTGGAATTGGATTTGAGAAGGGAAAAGTAAATTTAAATCTTTGATATATATTTGGTACATATTTACTATTTTGTGTGACCCTGAGCAAGCCATTTTAATTTTTTAGGCTACAGATCTGTCATCTAATAACACATATGTATATACATATTTAGATCTACATACATACATGTAGGTATAGATACAGATATAAATTAGCATGTAGGCACACTAATGTGCACGTGTGTTGTGTTCATGTATATACATACATGTCTACACACAGTACTTTGAGATTCACGCAGCATTTTCCTGATAATAACCCTATGAGATAGAAAAATCTAATTATTATTACCACCATCTTAGAGATAAGGAAAATGGGGCCTTAATCAGAAAAATAACTTGCTTGTGAATCTATAGTGAGTTGTGTGAGGTACAATTCTAAGTCTACTCATTCCATATCCCATACTCATCTAAACACTTCCTTCTACAGACTTTCAAAAGGAATGGGAGCAATCCTAAGCTTGCAGACTATATATAGCTCTTTGTTTAACTTGATAGGACTTAGAGCTAGAAGATACTTTGGGGATCACTGATTCCAACCCTCTCTTTTTACAGATGAGGAAACTGAGGCTAGAGCTCCAAAATCACATAGGTAGTAAGTAAATTTCCAGGGCTGGGTTCCTGCGAAAAGAGGTAGAGGACATATCTTTGGGAATGGATTAGTTTTAAACATTACCCCCTGACTTTTGTCCTACATGCTAATCTCCTTTCTACTCTTGCCTTTAGTTTTTTCATCTGCAAAATGGGTACAATATTTCTATTGTCTCTTAACAGGGGTATATTATAAGGCTGAATTCAACTGTAAAATGAATTAAAATTTTCCATGGTAATTTGAAATTTATATTATGTCTTAACCTTTAAAAATCTGTTAGAAAGTTTTATAGTATTAACTCTCATCAAAAACTGAGAGAAAAGCAACCACCAAATTTCTGCATCATTACCTATGGACCTAAAAATGTGACACCCTTATATGACCTTGTATGTGAATGATTTAAGGAATTCTCATGTGTTTGGCTTCCCAATTGTTCCTATATAGGAAATAAACTGAAATTCATAAGAGAGAATCTAGAATGAATTTTTATATGCAGTAATGGAAAATAATGTGGAGTAGGAGATTACTTTAGAAAGGTAAAAAAAAAATATGAAAATTGAAAGCACACGTCAAAACCAGTTTTGTAAATAATTGCTTATCTGGGGTACAAGAAACCTGTCTCTAAAACATGCACTTATCTTGAAAATATACACTAACCTCAAACAATAAACTTTGTACTGAAAATGAGTTTAGCAGATGAGTAATTTAATGAGAATTCTCTTCTACTAGATTCTGTTTCTGTCATCTGGATTGGTTGAAAATGAAATAAACTTTAAAAAAAAAAAGAACAGACTAAAAGATGCCCACAGAGATGAAGAGTATGTAAATAACAACAGTTTTTAGTGGTGGCAGTCAAAAAAAAAATTGAAGAGTCAGATTTCAGGAAACTGATTCACAAAGACTGGCTCCCCAACCCAGTATGTAGGTATTCTGAAGGTGAATAATTTGTGTGAACAAATCTTCACTAAGCATCTTATTAGATTCTTGGGCATGTTAGGATGAAAAAAAAGATTCTAAGTGACCTTGGAACACTGGACTAGCCTGTATCTCAGGATCACAGCTGACATTCAGCAGCCTTTGGTATAGTTAAATTGATAAATGGAGCTAGGAGAAATAGAAAAGGGGTTTGCAAACAAATTGGAAGAAATAAGATTACAATAAGAATGAGTGTGGCACATGCATTTTTTTTCATTACAGATTGAAGAGAAGAAAGTCAATGTCAACAGAGGAGTTAACTGTGGACTTTGTAACCCAGAAGAACCAATGACGTCTAAAACTCTCCTCTAAGACATCAGTATTGATCATCCCGTACCATAATACTTTCATCTACAACATCTGTCATCCTGCCTTTATGCTGCTAATCAGGAGTGCTTTGTGAACTTCTTAAGTCTGTTGAATCTCAATGACATTCAGTCATTGCATGAAAAACCAAAAAGAGACTGGGTTTTTCCAGTCTTAAAGAGACAGTGGATTAAAAGTCACATCTCAAACGCACAAGAGCCATCTCCAGTCACCTTGATCTATATCTTGACATTGAACCCAGATGGCTCCAAAGGAGAAAGTGAGGCTGGTGACCTTGCACAGCCCTCCCTCACTTAAATCCAATTCAATTACAAGTCATAGCATCACCTTCCTGTTAACAAGGTCCTCTTTGAGAACAAAGTACAAACAACAATAACAAACTTGAACACACACTAGCTTGTATAACACTGAATAAGTCATGTGACTTCTCAGTGCCTGGGACTTACTCTAAGATAGTAAGCTGTTATGGGAATCTGAAGATCTTCCCTGCCCCTAGGCTCTTTGATAGGCTTAAGTGGCTCTGAGTACCTTTCCAGATTTGAAAGTATACTCTGCCCCCTAACAGGCTGAATGTGGTCACTTGGAGCCTGTGGCCAGAGGCTTGTTCTTCAGGAATGCCCATGCCTTATTACTTTGTGATTGGGCAGTGGGTCAAGAGGGCTGTGCCATTCTCTGAGCCAGGAGAAGGCTATATATACCTGATGTGAGTTTTTTGCTTTGGGGCTCACTTTGGAAAGAATTGTGTGATTTGGCCAGACGAGACTCTGGGAAGCCGTTGAGTCACTTGGCTTTGAAAAACCCAGATGCTGGTGCTTCCCTTTCTGGTAACTGACTAGGTATGGATGTGATGGTCAGACAATTGGAAGCCCATCTGCTGATCTGATTCTTTGTCTGCTTGTAACTTCTGCTTGTATTTTGTTTGCATTCTCTGAAGTTCAGGGTGCTGACTTTTTCCCCTGAACTAGGTAAATGATATACATTTGATTGATTAAAGTGAGACTGTTAATCCATTTTGAGATGCTTTCCTTTAGAAAAGCAGATCAGCCATCCTGGGTATGCTAGAGTGCTTGCTGATACATAAGCTGTGGCATATTTGCTGATCTGAAGTGGAAGAAGTTTTGTCCCTGGGAGCTCCCCATACAAATTGAAATTATAGGTTTGGTCTAAAAAGAAAGAAAGAAAAAAGAGAAGTCATGATACCCCCAAACTATGAAAATTAATCTATTCCAAATAACCAGACTGATAATTCTCCTAATTAAGATAGATGGTAATGACAAAATGGTCCAAGTAATGCCATGCCAACAGAAAGAAGGAACCCTGAACTAATAAAAAGTCTTAAGTTCTTGACCCACCTCTGGCTACTAATGAGCTGTTGGGCCTTGCACAAGTTATTTACACCCCAAGAATCAGTTTTCTGTACTATAAAGGCAAGGGATTAAGCTAGATGATCTCTAAGATCTCTCCAACCTCTAATAATTAAATTTGATTCTTAAATGTTCTGAGCAATATATCATATGAGTGCCAGAGAGAGGCCACTGGGGACACTCAACAACAATCTACAATCGGCATTTCTTTCCTCTCCTCTCTCCTTCATCTCTCTATCTTTTATTCCTCAAATTCATCTCTTTCACCACCTTTCCTGATTATGCTTTAAGCTCTGCCAGTAGCATGACCAGGTACCACTTATCCCAGGAGTGGAGAACCTGCAGCCAAGAGGACCACATGTGGCCTTCTAGGTCCTGGAGTGTAGACTGAGTTCAAGTTTTACAGAACAAATTCTTTTATTAAGGGGATTGTTCTGTGAAGTTTGGATTCAATCAGAGGGAAACACTTGATGACCTAGAGCAGTGGTTCTCAACCTTCCTAATGCTGCAACCCTTTAATACTCATATGTGGGCATATCTGCATGTGGGCGGACCCGCGTGGAGAAGGATAGAGCAGCAATGTCTCGGTTCCTAAGACCATCAGAAATATGTGTTTTCTGATGGTCTTAGGTGACTCCTGTGACCCCTGTGAAAGGGTCACTCGACCCCCAAAGGGATTGCGACCCACAGGTTGAGAACCACTGCCCTAGAGGGTCATATGTGGCCTTGAGGCCACAGGTTCCCCATCCCTGACTTATCTTTTTTTAGTATCACTTAGGGGTTACTAATATCTGGTCTAGAAACTCACAGGGATATGGTAGAAGGACCAACTTTGGTACAAAGGAAATAAAATCTGTAGGACATATGGTGGGCCTACCATTTACAAAAAAATGCTAAGCTATTTAGGGACTGATTATCCAACTGCGTTGTCTAAGAATCTTCTTTCTGAAAAAAGAAGGGAAATTCCAGATGGTCAATTTTGCTACATTAGCAGTTCTGATATAAGGGGTTGATGAAAGATGGTATTTAACTAAAGCTTAAACTGAAATATTGTAATAATCTATGAATTCTGGTCTGGACATTCTAAAAAGCAATTTGGAACATGCCCCCAAAAGCCACTAAATTATGCATACCCTTTGACTCAGTCATACTACTACTAGACCTTAACCTCCCAAAGAGATCAAAGAAAGAGAAAAAGGATACATATGTACAAAAATATTTATAGAAACTTTTTAAGTTATGTCAAAGAACTGGAAACCAAGGGAATGCTCATTAGTTGGGGTGATTATTGAACAAATTACTGTACTATAAAATAATGTAATTTTACAGTACCCTAAGGAAGGACTAAAAAGATGCCTTCAGATAAACCTGGGAATAAATAAACCTGCTTCAGGATGAAGCAAGCAGAACCAAGAGAAAAATGTATAAAATGACACCGTTGTAAGGAAAAACAACTTTGGAAGATTTAGGAACTCTGATCCATGCAATGACCAACCACTAATTATGAAGTAGGCTACTCACCTCCCAGCGGAAAGAAGATGGAGTCAGAATACAAAATTTTTGGCCAATGTAGGAATTTGTTCTGTTTGACTGTGTACTTTTATTACAGAGTTTGGTTTATTTTTTTCTTCTTCCTTACCCCCACTTTGCAAGGTGGAATAGGGATAAAGGAGCGAAATAAAAAGTAAAAAAAAAAAAAAGAAGAAAGAAAAGAAGAGAAAGATGGTCCTTGAAGACTTTGTTTTTTTAAAGCATATTAAGAGAACAGGAGGAAAGTAAAAAAGAATCATAGATAAATACGACAACTTTAAAAGTTACATGTAGTACAGCCTGTATTTGATGGCTTGTTCTTCCAGTGGGGGTGGTTGACAAGGGAGGAAGACAAAGAATCTAAAATTTAAAGTTCTATAATCAAATGTTAAATATATATATATATGTATATGTATATATATACATATATATGTATATATATATACATATACATATATATACAATTATTATTACTATTATTATTAACTACATCCAACTGGAACTTAAGATTCACAGGCACTGTGGAAGGGAGATCCATCCTGCCCTCTCAGAAAGTTAGAGGAGTGATGGGGGAGGACATAGGAGAGATTAGATTAGGGGAGGGGTCATACAAGGGGATGGCTGTTTTGAGGGGAGGTGTAAGGGAAAGATGGGGAGAAAACTTGTAACTCAAAATCTTGTGGAAATGAATGATGTAAACTAAAAATAAATAAAATATAAAATAAGTTACATGTAAGGTTTATTATTTTAAAACAAAAACATACTTTGCATAATAGAGATTCAGAGTTTCATAAACAATTATCTTTTTCTGTTCTAAAATGTATGGAAAGGCTCACTTTATTTGATGTTTGTTGAATTCAGAGTTTTTTAAAAAGTCCTTTCTTTAATGCAATCTATAGATTCCAAGTGTCAAGCCTCTTCCTGTCCTCAATTAGCAAAGATAATGAAGAGTTGGCCATGAGGGGGCTCTTGTCCTGAGAAAAGAGGGACAAAGATTTTCCAAAGCAAATTTTCTAACGGCCCTCTCTATGCGGAGTCGTAGCAAGAGGCTGCAGAAGCCAGTGATTGAACAATCATCTGGGAAATTCTTTAATCTAAAAAAAATGCAAATGAAAGCAAAAAGTCCTCGACATGACGCGAGGGTAATTCGTCCTGGAGCACGTTCGGGGGCCACGCGAGACGACAGGCGTCGTTGTGCCGATTCAACAAAACCAACGGGTGCGCACAGAGGCGGCCAATACAGGCCCACGATCAGGCTACACGGGCACCAGACTTGGGAGCTGGATCTGGGGCCCGCTCGCAACTGCGCTAGTTACTGCTTGTGCAATCTTGGACAAATCACATCCCCTCTGGGTTTCCCAGATTGTAAGAGGAAGATAACGGCACCTACGCTACCCACTTCGGGGTGCTATTGAGGGGATCAAATATATATATACATATATACACACACACACACATATATATATACGTATATATACATATACACACACACACACATATATATACGTATATATACATATATACATACACACACACACACACACATATATGGAAAGCACTTTGTGACCACTATGAATGAATCCTACGGCCTTAAGATACTGTTTTTAGAAGGTTTAGTCCATTCTACATAAAATGGTATGTAACCAATGGCTCTGGAGACAAAGGACCTAACCTTTGATATTTCCTACCTGGGTGACCATGGGCAAGTCACTTGACTACCTTGGGCCTTGGTTTCTTCATATGTAAAATGAATGAGTTTAACTAGTTAGCCTTTGATGTCTTTTCTAGATCTATGTACAATTCTATGTCCATAAAAACCTATGCGTTGTCAGATCTGCATTCTCCACAAAGCACTGAAATCTTCCACGGAATTCTGCAACTTAGAAATAATCTGTTGGAACTCTGATAGACAAGGAAATCAGAAATAAAATCCACAAGGCTGAAGAGAATATCCTTCTGGAAAAGAAGTCAAAGGGTGGTATAAATAATGAGTATATTATATACATGTGTACATATACACATGTGTATATGTATACACACACAGAATACCTATATGCAGAATAAATTTTGTTCAATTGTTTTCAGTCATATCTTACTCTCCATGGCCCCATTTGGGGTTTTCTTGGCAAAGACAAGGGATAGTTTAGCATTTCCTTCTCCAGTTCATTTTACAGATGAGGAAACTGAGCAAGAGTTAAGTGACCTGCCCAGGGTCACACAATTAGTAAATGTCTGAAACCTGATTTGAACTCAGGTCTTCCTGACTCCAGGCCTGGCATTCTATCCACTGTACCACCAAGCTGCCCCTATCCAGAATAAATACAAAGTAGTTAAATACAAGATAGTTGTGGGAAGAGGGCACTGATAGGTTTGTGTTTGGTATGAGACAGGAAGATCAAGAAAGTCTTTGGAACAAGGATAACACTTGAACAAGGGTCTTGAAGGCAATGAGGGATTGTATGAAATGAGAATTAAGAGGGAGCTCATTCTAGATATAGGGGGCATCCAGAGCAGGGATATGGAGACTGGAGATAGACTACCATGTTTGAATAACATTGCTGGATCAGAGAATGCAGGAGGGGAGGAAGATGTTTCCTTTCCTAGAAAGAAAAGTTAGGAAGAGCTCAAGAAGGGATTTTGAAGTCGAACGGAGGAATTTCCATTTTATCCTTGAGTCACTATATTATCACAAACCCAGGTCTCTTCTGAGTTCAAATTTGTTAATATTTCCACTTATGTCATTCTTATACCATAAACGTACTATGCTAGCTGCTTCTTTTTAAACAGTCAGGATCAACAAGACTCATTAATAAACTCTGAGGTATGATGAAAATGTCTTAATCAAGAAACAACATATAGACTATCAGGAGGTAGAGTAGGCCCTAGGGGATTTGGAATCAAAAGATCTGAGTTTGAGTCTTAGCTTCACCATTTACTTGGCATATAATATTACCCAATAAATCAGCAGTTCTCAACCTGTGGGTCATCACCCCGCTGGGAGTTGAATGACCCTTTCACCACGATCACAGGAGTCACCTAAGACCATCAGAAAACACATATTTCCGATGGTCTAGGAACCGAGACACTGGTACTCTATCCATCTCCAGGCGGGTCCACCCACATGCAGATAGGCCCACATACAAGTATTAAAGGGTCACGGCATTAGGAAGGTTGAGAACCACTGCAATAAATAAATATATTACATTTTATATTCAAAAATATTGTATTTCCTATTTATGTTTAAATTTTATAATTCTGTGTTTAATCCTTCTGTGGATTTGTCATTTATATTATTATAATCTTATGTGCAAAATAAACTATATATTCAATACTATCTAAAGTATATTTATAGAAATGCTCTAGTAAACAACTGCTAGTCAACAAGTACTTATTAAGCACTTACTGTATACCAAGCACTGTGGTAAGCTCTGGGGATACCAAGGAGGGATAAGGAAGTATCACTCCCTACCTTAAAGGAGTTCAAAGTCTAATTGGGAGATAATATGCAAATAACTATGTCCAAAAACAATATTTGTATAAAATATTGGAGTTTAATTTGTTAACCGAAACCTCTTGGTTGGAGAGCCAAATTGCCAGTGTATGTCTGGTAATAAGAAACTTTAAATCCTGGATCTTTGATTTGATATCACACACAGACACACGCACAGACACACACACACGTGTGTATATATATTTATATATACAGAAAGTCCCATAACTATTAAGTAATAAGATACTTGATGTTCCAGAGAAAATGACTATATCCACCTGAGAGATGACCTGCTTTGCCTCACAGTAGTGTTTGAGTATGAAAGTATGCTATAAACTGTACAATGTTTTACAAATGTCAGCTAACATTACCATTTTTGTTTTGTAAATTTCAGAGCTTGAATTTAAGGAAATTGGGTTATCAGCTCAAAATAAAGGTCCTCTGTTCAAAGTTCTTTTTAAGTAAAGTCAGAGCTCAGTAGTCCATACTTAATTTAAAAGTTGTTAAATTGTGCCCCACATTCTTTTTTTTTTTTTTGGAAACAAAATAAACCAATTCACTGCTTGCAAGGCCACAGCAACAGTTTGGTTTGTGAAGAAACTAAAATGACATCATATGAGGGAAAATATGCATTAAATTGCTAACATCTGAAAAATAAGCCTTTGTGACCAACACTCCCATAAAAGTAAAGCTGTCTGACACTCCTGAAGCATCTTCCCTGCAAGCACTTCCCTGGCCTTTTCAGGATGTGTGAACCACACGAGGCCTCTCTCTGGTTTCTTTCAGCCATCCTTTCCAATCCTCTGCAGTAGGGCTGGTTCCACCATATGTGAGACTAGTGTATTACCTCTAGAAAAAAAGGCCCTTCTAGAGACTGCCTCTGAAAGAGTCCATTCTTCCATCATCCTTCCTACTACAGATGCTGGAGAGGGGGGAAAAAAAAACCAACCAGAGGTCCTTTCTGCATCACGTCTTCCTACCTGACAGACAAAAAAGGGTGCTTGGCCTAGAGATTATAATATATGGGTTCAAATCTTGGCTCTGCTGCTTCCCACCTGATTAAATTCTATAAACAGTCTAACAATAAGTATTTATTAAGAAGCTACTATTAAACATTGTGATAAACACTCAAGACATAAAGTCAAAAGTGAAACAGTCCCTGCCCTCAAGGATCTTCCAATCCTATGGGGGAGGCAACATGTACTCTTAATACGGATCTATACAAAGTAGATAGAAGGTAGCTGAGTGGCACAGTGGATAGGATACTAGAATGTGAACCCTGGAATCAAGAAGACACAAGTTCAACTATGGACTCAGTTACTAGTCATGTGACCCTGGGCAAGTCACTTAACACCTATATGCCTCAGTTTCCCCATCTGTAAAACGGGAGTAATAATACTAGCACCTACCTCCCAGGGTGGTTGTGAAGATTGAATGAAATGATAATTGCAAAGTGCTACGTAAATGTTAATTATTGCTGTTATTTTTGTAAGTTGTGCAGTAGAGTTCCAGGTCTGAGGTCAGGAAGACCTGAGTTCAAATCCAGCCTCAGACACTTATTAATTGTGTGACTCTGGGTAAGTCACTTTACCCCTGTTTGCCTCAGTTTCTTCATCTATAAAATGATCTGGAGAAGGAAATGGTAAATCATTCCAGTATCTTTGCCAAGATATGACTAAAAACAACTGAACAACAATAAAAAATATTTTTCTATTATGAAGGCAGCATGGTGTACTGAATAGAGATCCTATCTCAGATTCAGGATGACCTGGGTTCAATTTCCACTTCTGACACATAAAATCACAGAGTCCTAGATCTAGAGATGAATGAGACATCAGAAGCCATCAAGTCCAGCCCCACGTTCATTTTACAAAGAAGGAAATTGAATCTTGGGGAGATTAAGTGACTTGCCCAAAATCACCCTTGGTAGAAAGCATCAGAGTGGCTCTGTGTAAGTTATTTAACTTCTCAGCGTCCCCAGACAACTGAACTTATGGATCTGGACCAAAAAATTTAAAAAAAAAATTTAAACAAATAAACAAAAAACCAAGGTAACTTTGAGGATGGAAGAATTACATTTGAGCCAAATTTTGAAAGAAGCTAGGAATTCTAAGATCTGGGAGGGTTGAAAAAGGGCTGTTCCTAGGGACAGCCTGTGCAAATAAGCTCAACAAGCATTTATTAAGAGTCTTCTATTTACCAGGCACCCTGCTAAGCACACCAAGATGGTATATGGAATGTCACATGTGAGGAAAAGCAAAAAGGCGGTTTGGTTGAACTTTTGAATATATAAAGAAGAATAAGGTAAAACTGTGGGTTGGAGTCTAATTATAAAGGGCTTTAAAATACCAAACCTAGGAGTCAGTGCTTGATCCTACAGTCAATAGGGAACCACTGCAACTTACTGAGCATCAGACTGACTCAGTCAGACCTGTGCTTTAGAAATAATATCGCTTGACTTATCCTCTCCAGAGAGAGTCACTTTTACTTCTCTGGGCCTGTTTCCTCATCCATAAAAGGAAGTAATTGTATCAGATGATCTTAAAATTTCATTTCAGTTTGAAATCTCAACACTTCACTACTCAACAGTTCAAACCTCACTACCACTGACTCAGCGTGAAGTGTTAGATACTAATTAAACCTGTCCCACTACGCCTTTTACTCACCTTCACCCTCAAAAAAAGAAAGAAAAAAAAGGTAAAGAAGCAATCATCCCTGCTGCACTGATTCACAGTCCCAGAAAGAGCCCTGGTTATAAAGAATATGAACAAGTGAGGAAATTACCTAGCACCCGAGCTAAATACAGATACCACATGGCTCTAACACATTGAAAATTATGAAGGTCATATTTAAGCAGATGTTTTATTGGGTGGGGGGAATAGGAGGAGGAGACCGTATAAAATTGAATTTTTTTTATCCAGTGTAAAAATGACTCAAAAATTACACCTACTTATACATGTTCTGTTCTGATGACTAAGTCAGAGACCATCAGGTAGGCAGTGCTCCTTGTTACCTGACTGATCATATCCTCTTAAGAATAAAATTTACAGATGGCACCCTTGTCCTTGCCGGGCAGAAGGGGCTACTCTAAAACAACGGTAGTCATGTTTTCATTATCCTGGCTCCTAACCTCAACAGCATCACAAAACCTAAGGAGCTCCTCAGGACAGGATCAGACACAGAATATAGGTGGTTAGAGCTATAAGTCCTTCATTTTACAAAGGATAAAACTGGGACACAAAAAAGTGAAATGTCTTATTTGCACAAGGTCTCTCAGCTAACAGATATCAGGGTTGGGAATATTAGGTATAGGAGTCAGCATTTTTCCCTCAAAAACAAAAGCATTTAAGAAAATTGAGATGGGAATGGGGAGAAGCTGAAATGTAGGTCCTTGGAGATGGGGTACTACAATGATAAGGGAGCATAGGTGTCCTAGTTGGGCAAAGGACTGGGACAAGTTTAATCATCTAATGCAGGACTAGGGAAGACTATGAGACAAGGACCAGTAGATCAGTCAGTCAATAAAACAGTTATTAAGCTCCAAGGGCTGTGCTAAATGCTTAAGGATACAAAGTAAAATAAAAGACAGTTCCTGCCCTCAAGGGGCTCACAGTCTAATGGGAGAGAAAACATGCAAATGACTTTGTACTACTAAGATATATTCAGGATAAATGAGAGGTAACCAACAGAGAAAAAGCACTAAAATTAAGGGGTACTGGCAAAGGCTCCCTGTAGAAGGTGGAGAAAGTCAAGGAAAATAACAGACAGAAATAAGAAGGAAGAGAATTCCTGGCATGGGGCACAGACAGTGAAAATGGCAGGAGTTGGGAGATGGAGCGCCTTGTGTGAGGAACAGAAAAAAACCAATACATTGGCAGTTACAAAGTATAGGTAGACTGGAAACTTGGGGGTGGGAGGGTAGATGAAGAAGGGGGGAGAACACCAAACAGAGGATTTTGTATTTGATCCCAGAGGTGATAGGGAGCCACTGCAGTTCACTGAGTAGAGAGGAGTGATATAGTCAGACTTGCTCTTCAGGAAAATCACTTTGACCGCTGAATGGAAGATAAACTGAAAAGAGCAGAGACTTGTGGCAGGCAGACCAGCCAGCAGGTCACAGGACTATGAAAACGGAAGTGTGCCCCTTCCTCACTGACCCTAAGCCTTGATTACTGCACCCTAGTTGTGGTCTTATGAACCAGTCAAGACTTACTGGATTTGAAGACTGTTTTCTTATGTCCAACCACAAATGCAACTCTGGTATTTCCAATCAAGATCTTCTGGATGATAAGTTAAACAGTTGGCTATTAAGGTAGTTCCATAAATATACATTAAATATTTTTGCTAATATGTATTAACTGTTGCATGTTTATTTTAAAGCAAGTATAACTCTCTGTTTAATGCATCAGCCCAATCTAAGGGGCAAAGTACTGACTGATGGATAACATAATGATAACATATGGGAGAAATGGAGATCTGCTGTGAACCATGTCTTGTTCAAGGCTTGTAAAATTAATACCTCCTGCCTGCAAACTTTAAAGGAGTTCTGCTACCAATCTAATTAATAAAAAGTGTCTGTACCATCTTTCTGGTACTCACTGATGGACTTGAATGAGAAGCCCAGTGAATAGGCTGATGCTGACCCTACTGGATCTCTAGCTGTGCTTTTTTAAATTTCCCACTAATTTTCTAATCCAGCTTTTCCAGACCTCCACTGTTGCACCAAGGGGAGACTTACTTCTTTATGCAATCTTAACTCTTTTGTGCTACCTGAATGAATTATTTTTCTATCCTTTTCCATGTTAAAAAAAATGTATTAACTGAATATTAATTTTTTTCCTTTAAATCTCTCTCATTTTGGAAAACCACGGGATGATAATATGATAACCAACCACACGTGAGCATTAGTGATAAAAGTTTTTTTAAAGAGATTTAAATAAAATATCCCTCGTTATCATGCTTAATTCTTATCTTCTGCTAGGAATGCAGCCATCTGGAGTCTTATAGAAAGGTGGGTATTTAAACAGCACCTACATAATATGCGTATAATGTAATGCAAAGCCTACAGAAGGTGTTTTAAACAAGATCTGAAGAAGAAAGGTCTTATTATTGAAGAGGAATGCAATTGTTGTGATTTATCTGTTATTTTTATTCTGCATTTTATTGCAATCAAGACTGGTTATCTGAAGTTGATAAATGAAGTCTTGGAAGTGACATATTTCTTTTGAAATATGTACCCCTGTAATACACCAAAGTAACTCAAACATGTGTTGCTACATCGCCCTCTTGTGCCCAAAGAAAGGCAACGAAATTGTGGCCCTAACCCCCTTTCTGAGCAAGAAAACCTATCATTACCTTAATTACTGCTTAATTGGACAATTTCATCAAGGTCAGAAGAATACAACCAGAGCATAAAGGCTACAAAGAAGAAGGTGTACCTTTTCATTTTCTTTTCAATGTGATATGAATGTGATTTTTTTAAAACTATTCAATTCTCCAAACACTAATCCAGAACTTGGAACTCTCCCTACACAATTTTAGGACTGGAAGAAAGCTGAGAACTCAGTTATTCTACACAGCTCACTACTCTCTTTCATTTCAGAGATGTGAAAACTGGCCCACAGATGTTATGTGACTTCCCCAAAGTTCTCTAGAGATTTAGTGCTAATGAAGACCAAAACCTAGAGCTCCTGACCCCTTATTTCCCTACTCTTCCCATATATCATTCTTCCTAACAAAATCAGCTTCATCACTTTAAGAAGGGATTATATAAGGTGTTGGAACTGTAGTCTGGAATACATGAATTCAAATTCTGCCTTAAACTCTAGGGTGAGTCATCAAACCTTTTTAAGGTTCAGTTTTCTCATCTATAAATGTAATTGATAATAATACCCACCTCACAGGAATGTTGTGATTAATAAATCATGAGTAAAAAATTAATAAATCATGAGTAAAAAAAACACTTTTGAAACCTTAAGGTATTATGTAAATACTAGCTAATATTATTTGAAAAGTTCTTCTCATATATTTTGTGAGCAGGATGTTAAGTAGAGATCATGCTTATTTAATGATAGATAATATATCACTGGATGATAGATGACATATGTATGATATATTACATATCTCTGTATCATATATAAGTTTTGTGGTCAGACAGTTCAGCATCAAGGTCTTGAGGAACAACCTTCAAGATCTCACCTACCAACAGCTGAGACTCAGAATCATTCCGGTGGCTATGCCTACATACACACATGTGCAGATATGTGCATGCGCACACATACATGCATGTGTATATATGTCTGTTTCCAATGACATGTTCTACATACTCTAAACAGACTTACTTGAAGGGATGGCATGAGATCAGTGGAATAGATTAGGTATTCAATACACACTAAATTATCATGGTAATCTAGCATTCTCACTATTTGACAAAAATTGCTGAGAAAACTGAAATGCAATTTGGCATAAATTAATTATAGACTAATAGTCACACCATATACCACAATAAGGTCAAAATGGGTACATGCTTTAGACATAAGAGGTGAAACCATAAGCAAATTAGGAGACCATGGAATAGTTTGTCTATCACAGTGGTTCTCAACCTTCCTAATGCCGCGGCTCTTTAATACAGTTCCTCATGTTGTGGTGACCCCCAACCATAAAATTATCTTTGTTGCTACTTCATAACTGTAATTTTGCTACTGTTATGAATTGTAATATAAATATCTGATATACAGGATATATTTTCATTGTTACAAATTGAACATAACCCACAGGTTGAGAACTGCTAGAAAACTCTATCAAATCTAGGGATAAGGAAAGAATTTATGAACCAACAAGAAATAAAGAATATTATAGAATGCAAAAAGGATAATTTTGATTACATTAAATGAAAAGGTTTTTGTAGAAACAAAACCAATGCAGTCAAGATTAAAAGGAAGGCAGAAAACTGGGATGGGGGGAAGAATTTTACACCAAGTTTCTCTGATGAAGGCTTTTTCTCAAATATAAAGAAAGCTGAGTTAAATTTTTAAGATTATAACTCATCCCTCAATTGATATGAACAAAGGATATGAGAAGATAGGCTTCAGATGAAAAAAATCAAATCTATTTATATTCATATGAAAAAATATTCTAAATCACTACTGAATTAGGGAAATGCAAATTAAAAGGACTCTGAGGAAGCAACTCATAACTATCAGAATGGTTAATATGACAGAAAAGAAAAATGACAAATATTAGAGGGGATGTGTGAAAACTGGGACATCAATGCACACTGTTGGTAGAGTTGTGAACTGATTCAACCACAATGGAGAGCAATATGGAACCATACCCCAAAGGCTGTAAAACCATGCATACCTTTGACCCATCAATAACACCACTAGGCCTGTATCCCAAAGAGATTTTCAAAAGGGGGGCAGGGGGCAAGAGGTTCTTACATGTACAAAAATATTAATAGTAGCTCTTTTGTGGTGGCAAAGAATTAGAAATTGAATGGATGCCCATCAACTGGAAAATGACTGAACAAATTGTGGTATATGATTGTGATACTATTGTGCTCTATAAGAAATGATGAACAGAACCAACATCGTACCTAGTAACAGTAGTACTATACGATGATCAATGTGAATGACTTATAGTTATTTTCAGTAATACAATGATTTAAGACAATTATGAAGGACTCATGATGAAAAATGCTATCCACCTCCAGAGTGAAGAACTGATGAAGTCTGAATGCAGAATGAAGCATACTTATTTTTCCTTTATTTTTCTTGAGGTTTTTTTAGGGGGGGAGGGCTGTGTTTTCTTTTACAACATGACTAATATGGAAATATGTGTTGCATGACTGCACATGTATAACCTAAAATTGCTTGGCTTCTCAAGGAGGGGAGAGGAGGAGAGGGAGGAGAAAAGAGGAAAGAGAGGAAAAATTTGGAATTCAAAATTTTTAAAAATGAATGTTAATTTTTTTACATATAATAGGAGAAAAATTTGAAAATAAAGATCTGTGTGCATAATACAAATATATTAGTACACACAGATATGTTTACAGTATATATAACTTTTCTATGCTGCAGATATAAGATGTACCAAGAGTCTTAGTGAAGTTCTAAGCCGCTTAAGCTCTAAGGCCTGCCTTGAACACTTTTGAAAATCCTAGTACCATTTTAAGCTATTTAATAGCTTAAATAAAGCTTAAATCACTTTGGTAAAGCTATTCTTTAATAGATTAAAATGGCACTAAGACTTCTGGGACACGTACATATTGCTGCTATATAGCATGCTACATAGCTAACGTGCCTAGTGTTTCCCAGGCACTGTGTTAGGCACTAAGGACATAAAACGGTAATTTCTGACTTCAATGAGCACATACAGAATAAAGGGAGAGGAATCAACAATGAAACATATAAGTAAACACAAAACATATTCAAAGCAATTTCTGGGGAGAGAAGTCACAAGTCTAATACGAGGATCATTTTGTTGACAATACAACAAAGGCACTAAAGGGTACAATGGAAGGGTAGAGAAGAATTGGGAGAGATGGAGCTGACATTAATGCTACCCATAACTTAAAAATAACATGTCAGATGTAGTCTGACCAAGGCAGAGTATGACAAGACTCTCCTCCTACATTCTGGACACTTTATCTTAATTAATTCAGTTTAAGATGACATGAGAATTTTTTTAGCTGCTGCATTACATCATTTACTCATACTGAATGGGCAGATGACTAGATCTCCCCTTCCCCTGATCTTTTTTCCCATAAACTTTTAACTCTTGTACTTCTGAAATGTTGTTTGTTTGGGGGTTTTTTTGGTATCCAAACGTAGGATTTTACATTTCTCCCTGGCAATTTCATCTTATTAAATTCAGTTTGTGGTTTCAGTCTTTTGTAACAGGGGACTAGCCAACAAACCAAATTATTATAAGCATGCAGAGTTCTTGGCTGATACAGTTCCACATGTACTTTGGAACGTGCATAGACATTCTGTAACTTGTTCTTAGTATGTTCAAATGAGGAGGCAAGGACTAAGCTTTTGGTGGAAAGAGAGGCCTCAGGCCTTTATCTTCCTCCAAGCTACCACAAACACGGCCCATCAGTGCATGGCCTCATTGTTGTTTCCATCCCTGTTGTATCTATATTATTACTGCTTTTAGATAAAGGGGACTGGAGTTGGATACACAATGTTGCAAACTCTGAAAGATCAGGAAAGCAAGTCACTGAGAGGTCCAAGATCGAAGTCTATGACAAGAGTTGTGCTCAAAGAGGCCAGCATCAAGGCCTGAGGAGCAACCTTCAAGGCCCAGACTCTGAGACTCAGAATCATTCCATTATTATGTCATATTTGGTTGGGAACAATTGATGTAGAAACTATGTTAAATCTAAGCCCATTTTCTCCAAGAAGAAGGTGGTATAGGCAGAGTATATCTCAAATTATGGAAGGGAAATGTTAGTACTTTTGTTCTTGCCAAATCTTCAAAGTAAATACCCTTTTGTAAGAGCTAATCAATGTTCGTTGGTTAAATGGAAATTGAGTGTTCTTCATTCACAGTTAACAGTGGATGATACCATGCCAGAATGGTAGCTGGAGCCAATGACATTGGAGAAGAGATGCAATCAGCCTTTCAGAGCTACTTCCAGACCTGTGAGGCAGGGATACAACTGACCTTATCCCAAAGTAATAACTACACTGTCAAGATTGTTTTGGATCTGAGGAAAATTAATATTTGGATCTGAGGAAAATTAATAAAATAAAATGCTGTATCATTTGATAATTAATATTACTCTATAA
Organism: Pseudochirops cupreus; assembly: GCA_028627135.1. Taxonomy (NCBI): domain Eukaryota; kingdom Metazoa; phylum Chordata; class Mammalia; order Diprotodontia; family Pseudocheiridae; genus Pseudochirops; species Pseudochirops cupreus. The sequence goes on from CM053584.1 coordinate 121,685,687, forward strand.
TCCATCATTTTTCCCTATTTGGTCAAAACCCTCTCTTTCTCTGCCTGATTCAAAAGGAAACTTCCTGGTCACTACCAATCATCTTGACTTTTGGGCTGCCCCTGGACTTCATGACTCAGGAAGAGAGAATGAGGCTGATGACTTTGTGTGGCTCAGCCTCACTTAAATCCAATTTCATGGCAAGTCAAGACAGCCTCTGGTGATGTCACTGGTCCTCTTCAAAAAGCAAAGGACAAACAACAAAGTGTGGTTAAGGAATGTGACCATTCCTTGAAAGGGGACAATCTGCTCTTTAGCCACCATTTTAAAGTGACACACCACTCCCCCTCATTTCTGTTTACCTTATAAACAGAGAACCAGGTTGGCCTAGGTCTGGCCTTGAGGCTACATATAGCCCTCTAGGTCATCAAGTACAGCCCTTTGACTGAATCCAAACTTCACAGAACAAATCCTTTTATGGATGGCCACATGTGGCCTCGAGGCTGCAGGTTCCCCACCCCTGGTAGGCACTCTCCAAGGGATGACTTTATTGTACTTGCTTCCCCTTTTCAAAGTTTTGTTAATATCAACTTCATAATGGAAGAAGCTCATAGAGCTGCCCCACAGAACAACCCCTGCTGTGGGTTTTTTGGGAATTCAATCAGTTATAGTCAGAGCCACCCTTTGCCATGACCTCTTTCTAGAAATTCCCAAGCTCTGAGTTTCATTTGGTTCTTAAAGCAGCATCTAACATTTCCTAAATTGGTCTCTAAGGAGAAGGCTAATTGAGGGAGATCCAGATTAAGGTGGTTTTGTTTTCTAGCCAGGATTACTAGAGGCATTTGACAATCATCAAGCAATTAACATTCTTTAATTGCCAGAGAGGGGGCACCTGAAGGCCAACCCCCCTACCAATCTGGATTGGTAAAACATTAATAAAACAGCTTAGTAGTAAAGTGAATAGGGATACACTATCTCACAAAGCACTTTGTAAATGTTTTCTGAGTCCCTCTGACTTATGCTATAGGAGTGATCAATCCTCTTTGAAGACATTCATTCATTTAAACATATATTTATTAGATTCCTGTTGTCTACATATCCCCATACTAGACATAAACAGGAATGTATGACAGTCTCTGAGCCCAAGTTGCTTACAATACACTTGCAAAGACAAACATATGAATCCCTATGTGAAGCAGTGAAATAATAATGGGGGTTCCTAATCCATTAATCCATAGGATCCCTTGGGGGTCACACGTTGACTCAGTTTTTAAATGTAATATTATTTATGTTTTATCATATTTTTATTTATTTTGTTCAATATTTCCCAATTAGATTTTAATCTGGTTTGGGGCACAGTTGAGAGTGCTGTGGGTTGCATGTGACCTGCAGGCCACATGTTTTGATACCTCTAACCTAGAACTTTTGGAGAAGTCCTCATAAACAATTAAAGATTTGAGCTAGGGGGTGGCTAGGTGGCACAGAATAGGGCACTGGCCCTGGAGTCAGGAGGACTTGAGTTCAAATCCAGCCTCAGACACTTAACACAAAAACTAGCCATGTGATCTTAGGTAAGTCATTTAACCCCAATTGCCCTACTTTCCCCCTCAAAAAAAAAAAAGATTTGACCTGGACCGTAAAAAAATAGGCAAAAATGAATAATGGCCAACTGAGTAAAGGGGAAGTAAAACATGAAAAAAAAAATCAATCAACAAGAATTTATTAAGTACCTATTGTATACCAAGCATTATATTAAATACATTCACTCATCCATGAAAAGACTGATCATTGTACTCAATGGGGAATAGTCAGAAAAGAATGGATAGGTAAAGTGGAGCTGTATTATGGAAGAATTTAAATACCATTCTGGGGAGATTGCTGATATGAGCATGGGAACGACATCAATCAACAAGTAGTAAGTGCCTACTACATGCCAAGCACTGGTGAATGCTACTAATATAAAGAATGAAACAATCTCAACTCTCATTGAGTTTATATTCCAAAAGGGAAAGCAATAAACGTGTATAAATGGATAAAGAATATATACAGGACATTCCAAAAGTTTAACGCAGATTTAAGCTTTAATGAGCACAATACTGCACTAAGACTTTTGAGATGCCTTGCATAAAGAAAATTAATACAAATTAATACAGAGAATTAAATACAAGATAATTTCAATAGAAGGAAGGCATTAGCAATTGAAGGGATCAGGAAAGGAAATAATAATACTAGCTGGCATTTATATAGAGCTTTAGGGTTTGCAAAATACTTCACAAATATCTTATTTCAGCCCCACAATAACCATGAGAGATAGGCACCATTATTATCCCTAGTTTACAGATGAACTGAGGCAGACAGAGGTTAAGTGACCTGTCCATGGTGTTGAAGGCTACATATGAACTCAGATCTTCCTGAATCTAGGTATTTGAGCTCTGTTTAAAGAAACACAATACTCTAAGAGGCAGAGCTAAGAAGGGAGTATATTCTAGGAATGGGAGATAAGGCGAAGGCATGAAGACAGAGCATGGAATATCAAGTGGGAGGAACCAGAGAAAAGGTTAATTTGTCCAATGAGATTGGAAAGATAGTTTGGAGTCAAGTTGTGAAGGGCTTTAAAAGAGAAACAGAAAAGAGTTTGTACTTGGGATTAGAAGCAATAGGATGTCACTAGAATTATTGAGTAGGGGAGAGATATTGTAAAATTTTCACTTAAACAAAATTGCTTTGGTAGCAATGCGGAGAATCGGCAAGAAAGAAACCTGAGGCAGAGAGACCAATTAAGAGATTGTTGCAATAATCTAGGGAAGAGATGATAAGGGCCTGAACTAAGATAGTCCTTGTGTAAGTATAGAGAAGGGGCCATATTTGAAAGATGTCATCAAGGTAGAAATTGCAAGATTTGGCAACTGATTGGATATGTGGGGAAGGGAGAATGAGGAGTCAAGGATAATGCTTGGATTAAAACCTGGGAGACTGAGAAAATGGTGGTACCTTTGACAGAAATTGGGAAAGTTAGAAGAGGGTTAGGTTGGAGGGGGTGGGGATGTAATGAATTCTGTTCTGGGCATGCTGAGTTTGAGATATCTCTAGACATGTAGTTTGAAATATCCAATGGGCAACTGGTAATATGAGACTCAGGGGAGAAAGCAAGATATATAGATCTGTGAATTATCAGCAAAGGTAAGATAATTGAAAAGTGATGAGGTCACCAAAAGAGAGAATATAGAAAGGAACAGGGGACACAGGATAGAACTTTAGGGAATATCCACATTTAAGGGATATGATATGGATGATGAATCAGCAAAAGAAACTGAGAAGGAGCAGCCAAACAAAGTAGGAGAAGAACTGAGAGAGTAATGAGAATCATAATTATAATTTTTAAATGAACTAAGAAACAGAATGAGTTGAATTATTTTATTCCAGAAGTACTGACCTTGAAATTTTTCAGGAAGGATACTTCAACACCAGTCAGCCAGCTAATATTTTCACATTTCTAGAACCTGAATGTTTCTGTGCTATGTGAAGCAAGATCCAAGGCTCACTGTAACTGGTCCAAAGGTCCCTGTCAGCCTTGTAGGCTAATACAGAAAGATCCTTTTGAAAGCTGCCTTACATAAGCCTTTCACCTAAATTCACTGAAATGTTCTGTGTCCCTTGATTTCAAAGAGAGCAAAAAATAGTAACAGAGGTTGAAAGCTTTCATAATGTTTGGAAGTTTCAGAGTTGTTCTCTTGAAATGTTTTATTTACCTAGGAAGCAACAGCAGTGGCCCCCACAATAGTAATAATAACATCACTACCACAAAGATTCTGCAGAGGGTTAACAAAAAACAGACATTGTGTCTAACTGGGACAAAACTCCCCTGCATTCACTTCCCTTTACAGAGTTATTCTTAGATGGCCAGATGTCTATTCAAGTTTTGTTAGTACCAACTTCATAATGGAAGAAGCTCATAGAGCTGCCCCACAGAACAATCCCTGCTGTGGGTTTTTCAGGAATTCAATCAGTTATAGCCAGAGCCACCCTTTGCCATGACCTCTTTCTAGAAACTCCCCAGCTCTTAGCTTCATTCAGTTCTTAAAGTAGCATCTAGCATTTCTTGAACTAAATTAAAGGTAGAGAGCTTTATCATGAGACCAGAAGGAGATAAGAAACTGGGGGGGAAAAAAAGACAATAAGCCAATATTTTGCACCAGTTGGTAATTAAAGACTGTTCAACAGCAATTAGCTTGCTTAGTCTTTGTACTCCCTTACTACCTACAACTCACTTTCTTCCCACCCCCTGAAAGAAATGGAATATATAGAACCTAAACATGGAAAAGGTTATCATGGTTGTTTCTTTTAGTCTTTTTCTCTTCGATAAATGATGGTTAATGTCTATCAACCATCTAATGCATGTGCTAATTAATAAATCATTCCTGTGTTCACACTTTTAAATTAAATTAGATTAAATGCAACAGACATTTCTTCAGCATCTACAATGCAAGATTCCATGCTAGGGGCGAGGGATACAAAGATGGGGTGGGGGAGGCCTACAGGGAAACCGTCTTCTCCCTCAAGAACTAGGGGAGAGATGACATGGTTTGATGCAAAGTAGGGCATAATTGGGACAAAAAAGCCTTCCAAAATGTTCTAGAAGTATTTTAGGTGAAAAAGAATACATTTATCTGAAGAGATTTCCCAGAAGAAGATACAGATTTTGAGAAACAGAAAAATAATAAAGAAGTGCAATCCAGTCATAGGGCACAAGTCTATGGAATCAACCTAAAAGTAATTTTGTCTGCGGCGCTATATCTTTACTGAGGACTTTATGTATATCAAAATGGTATTTGTTAAACTTATCACAGGAATACATTTTATTTTGCTTACTCTCATTTCCATGACCAGTTACCCAGGTCATGTTTTTATTTTCTTGTTTTTAAATACCCTTTTGTTGTACAATCCACTCTACTATCCACTGTGGAGAGTTCATTCCCCTATGGCCACCTTCTTGCCATCTACCCTGCTGCTAAATCCTCTGGATCTTCAGAGACTATACCTTGGGGGACTTAATCCATCAGCTTTGGAACTATGTCCTTAGAGCCCATGAAGTGCTCATTGGTGAGTATGTGAATGCAAATTCATTAAATGGTCCACCATAGCTAGCTGACTCCAACTATGCTTCACATTCCAATTCACACTAACCATTTTCCCTTGGTCCTATTACAGATGCCGCCGCCACCACCACCAACCGCCTCTTCCTCTGTAAGTCACAATCAATTCAATTCAGCCAATGCTACTGGTGGAAAAGCAGTGTCAATCAATTTCCTCATGGCTTCACCCACCACCTCTATGACTTCCCAAATCCCTACCTGACCATTATGTCTCTTTATATTTTGTCTCCCTCCATTCCTTGAGAACAGAAACTATTCTCCCTTTGCTATCTATATTCCCAGCACCCAGTAGAGGAATATATGAGATCCAAAGTAAGGCTAGTAATATCCAATGATTAAAAAAAAATAGGGAAGAGATATTTTCCCCCAAGAATATCTTCATCTTCTTCCTCTCCCAGACCACTGCAAAATTGGAAAAATTGAAAAAATGAGATTCCATTTGAGAAAATTTGAGATTGCAAAATTGAGAAAAATGACAATATTTTTAAAATTTGGAATAACAAACCAATAATCATTTTTATATCCAGTTCCTAATCCATTATACAGTAGGTGCCTAACAAATACATGATAACTGGTATTACTAAAGTGTTCATTTATATATGTCTATCCAAAGTACTTATATATATTCCCCTAAAATGATTTCTAAAAGCTATACAATAGGAACATTTTCTAGTAAAACTATGTGCAATATCAGATCACCAAGTCTTCTGCTTTGAGGATAGCAGTATAGTACAGATTTCCAATGAAAGAGTTGTGTCTCCAGACAGCATTGACTGCTTCACCAAGAAGACAGCAATTTCTTTTATAGTTATGGGCTTCTTCTTGCTGACTTTTGAGCTCTAGGTTAGTGGATGTACTCCCATGCTCCTGAAGAGGCCTGCAAAGACTACCATGAACATTGGCAGGTGTGGTCCCTTCTTCCTATAAAGATATGAAAAAAATAGCTAATTTCCCTACTGGTTTAAAAAGTTCAGGACAAAGAGGAATAAGAACAAGGTGTTATCAAATGGACCAAACCAGCCTCTGATGTATTGATAACTGGAGCTGACCACAGCAGTCTAGAGACAGGAGAGTCAGGGATCAAACCAAAGCTTAATTTCAAAGTGAGGGAAATGGCTTGCAAGCAAGGACACATGTGCCAGGCTCTGCCCCTAGTGGAGGGACGCAAGGCAGTGCGGGGAGATCTCAATGGTCACACAGTGAGCTTTAGTACTGACAATGAGGGGTAACAACAACAGTGAAACAGGTTTGATTCAAAGCAGGGCTTCATACCCAGAACATGGGTATTTTTCTGGGCTTGCCCAGTATTTGTCTGAGCTCAGACCTGGTCAAAGCAATACAATAATTATGAGATTTTTGTGAAAGGGTGAGATCATCCAGAGGATGAGCACAAAGGATTGTTGTTATGCCAAGCTTGGGACACAGCTTGATTGCTGGGCCTTAGCTCTGGAAAATAGGGTGTCTCCCATTACCTTGTTAAAGTTGGAAGAGCTTGAAAAATCTCTCCCTTCCCTCTTACCCTGTGACCTTGACCTCCACAGAGTAAGGAGAAGGAAAAAAAAAACTTCTACTTCTTTCTTGAAAGGTAAGAATTTAAATGAAGTCAGCCTATCTAATTATATTTGAGTTGTACTGGCATATTTTCACATATAATTATATAAATCATAATTGAATTCTTACTAATCCAGTGTTTTGAAGCAATTTGCATCCAGTAAACCATAGCAGAGATAGGAGGGCTGAGGGGCTGGTGAGTTGTTTGCATGTATCTCCATGTTATATTTACACTTGACTCCCATGTGATGTTTTATTCCTTCCTCCCCACTTCCATTTCAGTAAACTAATAAGATCAACTCCTAAAACGTGGAAACCTATTTGCTGCAGGTTATTCAGAGGCAAGAAATGTGAATTACAAATGCTGTCAAATCAAATATACATTTTCAAAGGCACATTGGATGGTCAAATACATCCTGTAACGTAAGATTTTTACCATCATGTAGATGGTAAAAATCCTTCCGGGGTATAAATTAAGTTCAAGGATCTAAGTAAGAAAGGGACCACAAGAAAGCCTTCTGCTACTAGGCCAATCCAATAAAATAACATTGTTCCAATGGCTTATTCTAATCAGTATCCTCAAGGAACCAAACACTGCAAGCAATTGTGTATACGTGCACACTCTCTATGTGTACTCTCTCTCTCTCTTTCTCTTTCTTTCTCTCTCTCTCTCTTTCTCTTTCTCTTTCTCTCTCTCTCTCTCTCTCTCACACACACACACACACACTTATACATGCAAATGACTTCATAGAATCTCAAAGTTAGAAGAGACCTCAGAAGCCAAACTTTTCAAGAGCTACACTCACATATATGTATATATTCACATATATTATTTATATATTCAATAATATATGTCCTTCTTGTTTCCTTGCAAGCTCTTCAACAATAGGGATCACTTTAGGTGTTGTATTTGTGTCCTCAACCCCTAGCACAGTGTCCTGACACAGTCAGAGCTTAAGAAATGCCTTCTGATTATTGGGTTGATAGCTATGATCTACTCTTAATGAAGCCATGCTGGCTTTATGATCACCAAGTCCTTTTCTAAATAGTTCACTTAATATCCCTTTAAAAATGCATTCTAGAATTTTGCTAGGAATTAGCACTCTTCAAAAAAGTGCTATCACTTCCAGGGTCAAATACAAAATCCTCTGTTTGGCTTCTAGAGCCCTTTCCTACCTTTACAAACTTCTTCTACTTTATTCTCTTCCATCCAGCTACACTGGCCTTCTTGTTATCCTTCCAGCAAGGAATTCCATCTTCCCCACTCTGGGTCTTTCCCCTGACTGTCCATCATACCTAGAATTCTTTTCCTCCTCATTCTTATCTTCTGGCTTTCCTGGTTTCTCTGGCTCCCTTCAAGTCCCAGTTAAAATTCTACCTTCTAAAAAACCTTTCCTGATCTCTCTTTATACTAATGTATTGCTAACTTTATTACCTACAATTTATCCTGTATTTATCTTGTTTGTCCATATTTGTTTACATGCTATTTCCCCTCTTAGGCTGTGACTTCCTTGAAATCAGGGACTGATTTCTTTTTTAGTCTTATTTTGTATCTCTAGTACTTAGCATAATTCCTGGCACATTTTTGTTGTTGTTTAGTCATTTTCAGTCATTCCTAACTCTTTGTGACCCCTTTTAGAGTTTTCTTGGCAAAGATATTAGACGGGTTTGTCCTTTCTTTCTCCAGTTCATGGAATATACATATTCTTCAGAGAGATATATATATATATATATATGTATATGAAGAAAATAAGGCAAACAGGGTTAAGTGACTTGTCCAGGGTCACAAGCTAGTGTCTGAGGCCTGATTTGAAATCAGCTCTTCCTGACTCTAGACCCTGCACTCTATCCACTGTGCCACCTATCTGCCCCCCTTCTGGCACATAGTAGGCATTTAATAAATGCTTGTTGCCTTAATTAGCTATAGAACAGTGAAAAACATTACAAAGTATGTAAAAAAATAACCACAGTATAACTGTTCTCTTCTATAAAAAAAACCAAAAAAGTATAAAAAAAATCAAAAGTGACACAAACTCTGTAATAATAACATAATACATAAATTATATAATACATAAATAATATAATGTAATAAATAATAAATAATGAATACACAGTGCTCAGCTATAATGCTCCTTAAACATTTTTCCACAGTTTCAAAATATTCAGAAATTTTGGTGATCTAGGGGAAATTGCCAAGTTTCATTAAGGCAATTTTTATAGCTTCCTCTCCTGCTCTCCACCCCACCCCAATCTTTTCCCAAATGTGGTTCAATGGAAAGGATGCTGGAATTGAAGTGAGAGTACAAAGGTTTGAATTCTGACTCTGCAGATGACCATCTTGACCTTGGACCACATTCTGGACCTTGCTTTCTCCACCTATAAAGTGACGGGGTTGGACTGTATCATTTATATCTCTTCCAGTTGTCAATTCTATGATTTAAAAAGATTGAAGAATCTCGTGCTCTCATACAGCCTCTCTGTGCTCTCTGACTAAAGTCCTGACATGCACTCTAAAGGCCAAAAGGTGGACAGAAGGAAGGAGGAGCTGAGACACGGGCCTCAGCTAATCCACCATCTGGGTATTCAGCCTCTGAACAATACTGAGTTGGCAGAAGACCCCAGGTTTCCTGAGTTCCCAGTGGTGAATGTTCTCTACTATCCCATGGTGTCTCATTTCCTTTTGGAAAAGCCCTGTAAAGGTGTAATGGGGTGAGGGAAAGTGCATGCTAAAACTTATATAGAATATACCTAGAGAAAGACCCTAAGACAGGTCAAAGGGCAATGGAAATATTATAAACAGGAGACAAGAGAAATGAAGGTCAGAGGGGAAAGGAAATCACACAATGGAATGGAATGCCTTAGACATTTTGATGATGAAAATAAAGGAAAAGATTGGGAATATGGGTTAAGAATAGAGACAGGCTAACAAAAGTGAATATAGGGGGAAATGTTTCAAAGGAAATGAAGATTTTGAAAAGGTTTGAGCTCACCTTCTAAGTGTGCTAATTTCCAAAAGAAATAGAGAAGCAGGGAGGAGAGATGTAGGTGTTACTTTTTATATCCTTTACTGAGATGTAATGAATATATCAGTATCATCTCCTAGATGATTCTACAGAGACAGAATGAGCTCATGAGGCCTCCCTAGGAGTTTCCAATGATGAGTGAGCATGGAGAAACTGTGATACACATTGTAATATGGAAATACCTTCTGGGATTTTGGATACTCTTTCTGGGACAGAGGGAACTGTGACCATTCAATATCATTTTTCAAGGTCACATTGGTGGTTCGTAAAATGCCGTACACACCCAAGCACTGGTTTTTCTAACATTTTCATTTTCCCCAGGCAATTAATTAAAGTATTGCAAAAGTAACATAGCAGGGGTTACTAAGTGCGCCAAAGGCCAGAAGCATGAGAATAAGGTAACACCTACAGAGTATTCCTCAGAGGATTTGAACATGTGGAGAAGATCTGGGGTTTGCAACATCTTTTATGGAAATAAAGAGAAAAACAGAGAAATGTTAGAAAGAATTCCAAGGCTGTCACCTTCAGCTCGTCAGAAGAAAAACAGTATACTGTAAAGATGAATCCCTAGCTCCCTTGAAGGCTCATCTCAAGTTCCACTTTCTACAAGAGGTATTCCCTCAACCCCCTTGTTAATGTCCTCCCTACCCCAAAATTAGTTCACACTTATTTTGCACATATATCACATTTACTTACATGCATATATATTGTTTCCCTCCAGTATAAAGAAGGCTCCCTGAAGGCAAAATTGTTTCATTTGCATTTGTACATCCTCAGCCTCTAACCCAGAACCCTCCACACAGCAGGTGCATAATAAAAAGCTTACTAATCTGAATGGAGGGCAGTTAGTTGGCATAGAGCAGAGACTCTTTAATATTTGTATGTGGGCATATCTGCATGTGGGCAAACTTGCCTGGAGACAGATAGAGGAGTGTTCCTAAGACCATGGGAAATATGTGTTTTCCCATGATCTTAGGTGATCCCTGTGAACCCTGTGAAAGGATTGTTCGACCCCCAAAGGGGTCATGACCCACAGGTTGAGAACCGCTGGCATAGAGGCTAGAGAGCTGGGCCTGGAGTCAGGAAGACTCATCTTCCTGAGTTCAAATCTAGCCTCAGACACTTATTAGCTTTGTGACCCTGGGCAAGTCACTTAACCCTGTTGACTTCAGTTTCCTCATCTGTAAAATGAGCTAGAAATATCAAGCCATCCCAGTACCCCTACCAAGAAAATTCCAAATGACCAAAACAACTGAACAGCAACACAACAAATTTGAATGGACATGAGGAAAAAGAATGAAAAAAGCAGAAAGATGGTGGAAGCAAGAGACTAAGATATAAAAGAGGTCTAATTACCATGATCAAAAAGCGTGGCTTTTCTGCTAACAGCATTAATGGACATTTGTATTATATTCCTTCTTTGGTCATAATGAGAGGAAGCTGGGTATGCTGGAAAGAGGTCTGGCCTTGAAGTCAGGAGGAGAAGTGGGATTCAAGTACCCTTTTATTCATATTAATGTAATGTGAGACTGTGGGCAACTTAACCTCTTCGTACCCAAACCAGCTCTCTAAGATTCTAGGTTATACGGAGCCAGCAGCATCCACTGGTAAAAGTTTCCACACAATTTCCCTACCCATGAAATCACAGGTCCTGGGTAAAATTAAGAAGGAAGATCCAAAGAAAACTTGTAAGCTCTACAAATGCAGGAAGAATGTTAATAATCAGCCCTGAAAGGAATAAATTGGAGGATGTGATCTTTAAAACCCATACACTGTAAAATAGACTATATCCCTGGGGAAAAGACGATCAAGTATTTAACTTGATTGGGTTTGAGTAATTATAACTGCTCTTATTGTTACTGTTATTATTATTATTGACTTGATAAAGCCAGCTGATTGGCCAAACTGTTACAGAACATCATTCCATATTACCTATATTATCCACTGTGGACCAGCAGAATGAATTCATTTTTTCCCTCCAGCCGCTATTTGAGGCAGTGGATAGATCACTGGACTTGGGAAGAGCACAGTTCAAAGCCAGATGAAGGCACACATTAACTCTGTGACCTTGGGCAAATCACTTAACCTCTGTCTGCCTCAGTTTCCTCAACTAGCAAAATAGGAACAATAATAGCACCTTACCTCCCAGGATCATTGCGAGGTTCCAATGAGATGGTATTTGTAAAACTTTTAGCATAGTATCTCACAGAGTAGGTGATTAGTTTCTTGCTCCTTTCCCCTTGTTAGTTCTGTCCCTCCCAAAAGTACCTCAAATTTATTTTGCATATATTTGCATATACTTACATGTGTATATCTTGTCCCCACTCAATAGAATGTAAGTTCCTTCAGGGTAAGGACTGTTTCACTTTTGTCTTTTGTAATGTGAAGGGAATTTGAAGTTCTTCCCTGTTCCTTAACAGGCCCGTGTGACCTGCTTTGAGCTTTGGTCTAGCCCACAGTTCGAATCACATGGAGCCCATGATGGGAGAAGTTTGCCCACTGTGGGGAGCAAGAAGAATAGAGTGGGGCAGAGCTGAGGAGAGAGCTGAGGCACAACAGCTAGTGTGAGTGAGAAAGGGAGGAATTTTGCCTAGGGGAGTTTGTTTGTGGGGAGGCCTAACAGAGGGAAGGCTTGGGGATAGCGATGCTCCCTGCATTGGTGATGTGTATAAACTTCTTTGTTACCGTGGTGGAATTGGCTTTCTGGTATCTGAATAAATATGTTGATTTCATCTTTGAGGAAGAAAGTTTGTTATATTTTGCAATTCAATCCTGAAAATACACTGCATATCCATAGCAGCTGCTATGGCAATAAACCTTTGTATAACCAGGGCCTGGGAACACACTGGGTATTTAATAAATGCTTGTTGATTCAGTGATTTCTATTGCCAGGGATTTGGTATGAGCATTTGGTTAACATTTCTCTTCCCTGCCCAAGTTCTATAAAAAGAATTTGACTCAAGCAATATCTGTATGTCCCATCATTTTTCTGATCTGTGATATTTCAAGGGTTCCTAACTTAGGGTCTGTGAATGCTAAGAATATGTTTTTGATAACTGTATTTCAATATTATACATTACCTTTGTAATCCTATATATTTTGCTTTATGCATTTAAAAACATTATTTTGAGAAGAAACCTATAGGCTTCACCAAATTGCCAAAGAATGCTATCACTCACACACACACACACACACACACACATACACACACACACACACACACACACACACACACATTAAGAAGGCCTGCTAGATAATCTCAGAGCATTTAACCACAGAAAGTTTTCTAAAACTCTATTACCCACTCTTTCATTATTGAAAGACAAAAAAAAGAGCTTCTATTCACCTTAAACACACTTTCCTAAGGTTTCTGACTGTGTGATGTATAGGGAGGTTGTATCTTAAGGTGGAACGAGAACTGAATCTAGAATTTTAGTTCTGCCTATGCCAGATATATGATGTTAGGAAAGCATCTTAACCTCTCTGAGGCCCCATTTCTCTTTCTTGAAAATGAAGGTGGTAGGCTGGACTAGTTCTTGATCTATGATCTTAAGATTACTATAAATCACTCCCAAATTTGAGCCTATTTCATTTTCAGACATAACAAAAATCAACACCAGATATCACCAAGGTTCTATCAGGCAACCCTAGGGCACTACTCCCCTGGATGCAGCTTGCCCTAGCCATAAATTGTTTTCTATTAAAGTAGCTCGGTTAATGAAAGATAAATGTTACAAATTAATCTCAATAGTCAAATAGTTCTGTGATCTCAATGATGGTGTCACCCAGAGCTGTGCTTCCTGAAAGCTGATTGTGAATTTTTTCAGTATGAACATTGAAACCTTGAAAATCAACAACTACTAACAAATCAGTGCTTGATTTATCATTTTGCTGATTGTCTAGACTTAAGAAAATGATACAGAAAAGGTTAGTAATCCAGATTATAATTAAAAGTGCATTCAATTTTTCTTTTTGGGGGGGTAAAGGAAGAGGGGGAAAGCTGGTTATTAAATGTTTACCAGTAGACCTGTGGTCTCACCCAAAAGTATTGCAAATTACAGTGCATCCATACCTGTCCATCACATAAGACTCATACCCATGTCCTACCCTAAGCTTACTGAAATTGATGGAAAATGCTAGAGAGTTTCCTTGATTTTTCTTTAGATGAACAAATAAGTAAATGCAATAAATTAAAGACACTTAGAATCTTTAAAATCAAAGGCATTTTAATTTACTTGGGAGATCAGGGGAAGAGGATTCTGCTTATAAATTTGAGGCTAGACTCTAGGTCAATAATGAGACTCCACAAAAGGAATGTAGGAAGAAAACACCCACACTGGCCAATTCCCTGCTATTGCAAATATACTATGTGTTTTTTACCACAAGGTATGCAACCTCCCCTGGCTATCTCCAGTTAATTAAAATAAACTACAGTCTTAGTATGACAGGTTTCCAACCTGAAGCCTAAGCCTTAGGCTTATAAAACCAACCTTCCAAGGAATCATGGGAACAAACCAACAGATGTGAACTAATTGTGCTCACTATAAGCTAACTGAAGGTTATTACTGAACATGTGCTTCACTGAAATAACAAAAGAAAATTCCACAAACCTTCACAGATTTTATTTCCAAAAGGCTTTTACACAAATGATTTTATTATTTTAAATTTACCCTATCATTTTTTATTTCCTCTTCACCCTCTTGATCAATGGCAAGATGATCATCTGGTTGACCCAAACAGTCCTTTTCACTTCTAAATAGATATAATTGACCTTTTGTAGATCTAAGAGGGGGGGACACATGCATAAGGAAGATGAGACTAAATTATCTCTAATATGCCTTCCAACTCTAGAATTCTGTGACTGTCATTTTCTGTGAAGAAGAAAGGAGTATATATTTCTATTCCAATTTCACAGATAGGGAATCAAAGGTACAATAAAGATAAATAATGAATTCAAAGAAAACAATATTCTTTTACCACCTGAAGGAGGATACATAAGCCACAATGTGACTTCAAATTTCTTAGGGAACAAAACTCATAAAACATTAAAAGAAGATGTTCTTTGAAAAAAATATACTTCCAAGTAGTACATCATAAATACCTATTTGGAAAATCTCAAGTGTCATCTAGGTCATCATCTTCAGTTTACAGAGAAGTACTGTTAGAAGTATTACTTATCAGGGGCGGCCAGGTGGAGCAATGAATAGAGCACTGGCCCTGGAGTCAGGAGGACCTGAATTCAAATCTGACCTCAGACACTTAACACACCAAAAAAACTAGCCACGTGACCTTGAGCAAGTCACTTAACCCCAATTGTCATATCTTTCCCGCTCCAAAAAGCAAAAAAAAAAAAAAAAGTATTACTTCTCTTTGGCAATATCAAATTAGCTATTGACACCAGGTAACCTTCTAACCAGTAGAATGACAAGTTTAGGCACTTGTCTTTCCCAACTCAGTTTCAGACAGAACAATAGGTCTCCAGAAATTGTACACTAAGTGATAAGCTTCTATAAAAGTGGAAGCTTTCTGTTGTTGTCAATGAAGAACATCTTTTATTCAAATCTAACATTAAAATCATATAACCACAAAAATGTGGAAGAAACAGGACCATAAAGTTGGCAAAATAAATACATTCTTCAAATAGTTTCAAATCTTGAACACTTCAAAAAAGGAATTACACGTCAGATGTAAAGTTACAGCTAAATATACAAAAGAAGAAAACAGATAAGTAAAATTTTTTATGAATTAATACTAGAGAACTCTAAATACCCAGAACATTCATCCAGCCTGCATCCACCATAAGTTCACTCAAAAAAAGTCCAAGGACATTCAAAAGTCTGTGCCTGGGGCCCCAGTTTAGGGCTTCTACCTCTGCAGTGACTTTACCAGAATATCCTTACCCTACTCATACTGTAAGAAGTCACAGTGGCTAATTATGATCAACCATGTGAAGAACAGGAGGAGAGCAGAGGGAATAATTGTGTGGAGTCCCATCATTGGTGGCTACACTAGGCTTGAGGGGAAAAGGACTGAAATCCAACTAAGAATAGTGCTAGTCCTCAAAATGTTACAGAAGAGAGGGACCCAAGTTACAAAACCCTATACCCCCCAACACAAGGATGCTGAATCTTTGCAGCACAGGCTTGGGGTCTGTTTATTAGGAAAAGGGAATACCAAAAAGTGAATAATAAGAGAATCCCTCTTTCTTCCCAAAAATACTGAAAAACCAAAGATAGCAAGAGAAAAAGTAAAAAGTCTTAATAAAAGCCCAGTACACTGGCAAGTGAATGAACAAAGTATTCAAAAATCATATTGAAGAATCAGTAAAAACTCAAAGAAAATGCAAAGTTATCTTAACAAACACTATAATATGAAGCAAAGTGAACCAATACTATCTGATAAAAGACTATAAATTCTCCAAAGAGCATGGAACAATAAGAAACTCCAAAGAATGATTCAAAGAAGAAACAAAACAATGAATAATTTATAGAATTAGGAATAAATAATCAGAAACTAGAGCTCTCAAAAGAGAAGCAAAAGATACAATTAGTTTATTAGAAAAAACTTGAACCTATAATGGAGAATCTCTCAAAAGAAGTAAAAGAGATGTTCACAGATCCATAATACAAAAATACTCAAGGAGAGGAAAATTTAGCAGTGAAGAAGGAAAAGGCAACAATGTTTGTTTGCTTTTAAAATGCATGGATTCTATACACATAAAAGCAACTGACCTTGAAGAGAAAATGTGTACAGATAACTTAATAGGCTTCCCAGGAAAGCATCCCAGGAAGAAAAAAATTTTTTTAAACTAGTTTCTTAAAAATGTGGGAAACCTCCCCAGTGGCCCTCAGTTTTGGCATAGAGCTTGAAATACATAAGATATGATGTGATCTCCAACCCTTAGTGCCACTTAGAGGCAGACTTAGATTCTATAAATGGGGAATCTGATTAGGAACCTAAGAACTAATTAAAGCAGAAATAAAAGTCATGGCTTCATGACACAGAGCAAGGAACAACTTTCTTGCTCTTCTCTTTTAGAGAACAAAGCATCAGGGAGCAGCAAAAACCTTCCTAGCAGCCCAGAGACAAGCAATTATGTTGCCAGTCACGATTCCTCATAGATGGACAGAAGAATAAATAACAGTCTCTGTCTCTCCATCTCCTCCTTTCTCTCCATAGCACTCTCTCTGTCTCTCTCGCTGTCTCTCTCTTTCTCTCTCTCTCTGTCTCTGTCTCTCTCTCTCTGTCTCTCTGTCTCTGTCTCCCTTTGTCCCTGTCTCTCTCTGTCTCTGTTTCTCCCTCTGTTTCTCTTTCTCTCTCTCTCTCTCTCTCTCTCTCTCTCTCTCTCTCTCTTTCATCCCACTGCCCCCAGGAATCGGGAAGTCCATGAAGCTTTGTGTCAATATGCCCCTTACTAGGCCTGGGAGAGGTTAAATCCAATTCTATCCTATTTAAAACAATGATAATATCTTATACCTTCAAATATTACCATTAGGAATTATATTTGCAATTTGCAGAAGTCATTTAGATGGAATTGTGTGTTTATGCTAGACTAGAAATTTCCCCTCAAAACCATTTGCTTGCTAGTCCTCATCAAATCAAGTTCACTTTCTTCTCTTTTGCCCTCTCTTAAAATTAACTCTTTATTCAGTGGGGTCCAACAACTATCCTATTGTCTACTGCCAATGAGATCACAAAGCAAAGCAGAGCATTAGACAAACATATTCAGTAGAGAAACTTTGAGCAGGCCATAGAATTTTTTTTTAGAGGGGGGAAGGCAGGGCAATTGGGATTAAGTGACTTGCCCAAGGTCACATAGCTAGTAAGTATTAAGTGTCTGCAGCCAGATTTGAACTCAGATCCTCCTGACTCCAGTGCCAGTGCTCTATTCACTGCATCACTTAGCCACCCCCAAACCATAGGATTTTAAAAATACAAGTCAAGTACTCTTAACCCAAAGGGAAGAAGAAATATGGGCAGTGTTTTCCCCCAAGGTGTATCTCAAGTGTATTAAACAATAAGCATATTTTACACATACTTTGAGAAGATGGGAAAGTAAAGTAGGATTAATACATTATAGTCTGTTATATACACATCTTACTATACTTTGTTGATATGTATCAGGCAGTATGATTTGACCTGAAGCACATCAAAAGTTATACAATTACAGTCGGTATAATAACTACACCTTCTTGTACTCTGAAATATTGGGTGGCCTTACAGAAAAACATAGCAGGTAAAGGAACAACTGCCATATGCCTGGATGTATTATCTCTTCCTTCATTACATCCTGTTCTGTGTACCAATTTACTATACCACATTTCACCTGGTTCACTGCATTTCATATACTCCATCACATAAATGTACAATCCAGCCAAAGGAGTAGAGAGGTTACAGTCAAAAGAGAGTAACTTATCTCCTGCTCAATAATTCTAGTAGTTAATGGGCTGTTTAATCTCATGCAGCTTGGCAAACATCTGTGTGTGTTTATCTTCACCCAAGCCTTTAGATTATACACTAGGCCAAATTTCCTGACTAGAAGCATAATACTCAGATATTCATTCATGGAGCCTCAATCTGCATGTCATGATTTTTGTGAACTAAAACAAAACAAAACAAAAGCCATCTCACGTCTTTTCTCTCTCCTCCTACCAACTCTGCAAAAAAACCAAAATAATAACCAGGATTTGAACACTGAAAAAAAATGTGAAATTTCCCTTTCCATTTGGATATTGTCACTAAAAATTGGGGGCTTTCTGTCACCTGGACCAACAAACAAAGGGATTTTTGAGAAGTTTCAGTCTTTGATTCAATTAGCAACTTAGAGAAGGACAGAAACCAGAATCTCTTGAATCATGAAAATGAACAAACTGAAGAGGACCAGGACAGAAAAGGAAATGTTCAACTGGACAAAATGAGCCAAGAAACCAATCTCAAGGTAAACCAAAGAAGCTGTCCTTGAGAAATAGGAAGCTATATTAATGAAGATCTACATTAAACTATTTTTTAAACTAGGTGCTTGAGAGAGAGAGTACCTTACAACATATGCATGAAAAAGTATTTATTAAATGATGAGTATGTCCTAGGCATTAGTCCAAGTGCTGGGGATACAAATACAAAACAAGGTAATTCTCGTACTCAAGGAGTCTATGTTTTAATAAGAGGAGACAGTATATATAGAGAAGTGGTAGCTGAGGGGTGTGTTGGTGAAGGATGTCCAAAGGGTGGCAGATTGATGCAGAGGGTTGTCAATTGGCATGCCCTTATAGAAGCAATGATACTATAATAATAATAATAATAATGATAGCATTAATTTAGCAGCTTTGCACATTTTTTTTCATTATCTTTTTTGATTTTTGTGCCTAGAGCAAGAGTTAGAAAATGGTGAGGAGGGTGGGGCAAGAGGAAAAGAAAGCAGATAGGGATAAGAAGATGGAAGTTTGCACATTATAGAATGCAGATGGCAAGATGGCTTGTGATAATGGATTGATTTTGATGTGAAGATAAAACATGGTCTGGGCTCAGCTAGTAGATATAGTTAGCTAAGTACTTAGTACATAATATAGTTCGATATAATATAGTTTAGCACCATGCTCAGTACTAGGGATATAAATATGAAAGATAGTACCTGTCCTTTAAAATCATGGAGCTCATCATTAGTATTCCATCACAATCACATGCCACAACTTGCCCAGCCATTCCCCAGTTGATGGGCATACTTGCAATTTCCAAAGACTTGAATAAAATAATGAAGAGCAAAATGAGCAAAACCAAGAGAACATTGTATATGGTAACAGCAATACTGTTTTAAGAATGACTTTGAGTGAATAAGTTATTTCGTCTATTATAAACACTCAAATTAACTACAAAGGACATATGAAGAAAGACTCTGCATCCAGAGAAGTATGTATAGAATAATTCTACGTATGTGTGTGTGTGCGCATATATATATGTATATATATATATATGTATATATATATGTATGTATAGACGCGCACACACACACACACACACACACACACACACACACAAACACCTATTTATGGATAATGTAGCCTTTGCTAGGGCAGGAGAGAGGGAAGAAAAAAAGGAAAAAAATGAAATTCACATGATAATTTTGTTGTATACTTGAAAGGAATAGCAAGTTGTGCAAAGTAGACTTTTGTTGTACTGCATAATGGAAAAGGTTGTTATATTGCAGAAATTAAAAATAAAATAAAAATAAAAACAATCTATTGGGGAGCAAAAACACATGAAAGACAGCTAACAAGGAATAGTGGGAAGGTACCTAGGATGGGGGAGAGTATAGCAAAGAAGTAAAAGAATAAAGAAATACCTGAGGAGTAGATGTGAAATGATGCCAGCGGGAATGGACATTCTACAATCTTTTTTTTATTTTGGTTTGGTTTGGTTTTGATTGATTCTCTCATTCCTGTTTGCAAAAATAGTATGATTTTATTAAGGAAATCCAAATACCTCCAGAAATCATAATCTTTATTCAATCCCAACAATGATACTTAGAATTTTTGATGCATTGCAGAATGGTTTTATTCTTCAAAGCCAAAGGTGGTAGAATTGGGTTTTGTTTGTTTCTTTGTCCTTAAAACATCACATCTAAAAATCACGCTCCAACAAATCACAGTAAAAGCTTTTTAAAGTTGCTATAAGGTCAAAAACTAAACCCATAGCTATATTTGTTGGGTAGAATTCTTACCCTTTTAACTGAGGATTTATATATTCAGGGAAACATAAATCTAGTTGTGAGCCTACTTCCCCTTCACTAAAAGAAAAACATTGTCTACTTCCACTTATTATCATTTCTATTCTGACAAATGCATTCTCCTCAATAATCTTCTCTTCTGACTGTATCTCATAGAGGAGACTGAATTGGTTGCTATCTTAATTATTTTTCAGCCTGATGGACTAAATACAGGACTATAATTCAGTGCAAGACTAAGTAAAGAAATAAGACGGAAAACAGCAAACATTACAACTCAAACAGAATTTAAATGTGGCTGGTTAAAAGCTACCATTTAAGGAGTTAGAAAACCAAAGCTCTACCAATGACTGGCACATGTGATCAAATCACACCTTTTCTCTATGGCCTCAGTTTTTCCATCTCTCTAACTAGGTATCAAAGAACAAATTTTGATATCTGACAATCTTAAACACACTAGGGAAATAAATTCATCATGAAACTACTTCTCTGACTTGGGGCAAAAAGCCGTGGAGGAGAATCATGGGGAGATGGGGAACAAAAGTCACCTAAGTCCCTATACATTTATTATGCCTGTCTCTTATTATTCTTGTGGAAGGCTAGCCTACAACCCTTTTACAAAGCAATATGAGGAAGACTGAAATCAGCCTACAACTTCAGATCCTTCATAATGAAAAATCAGGGTGCTACCATAGCCTTAGACCTGGGGGGAAGGGATGAATGGAGAACAATTAAATAAACACCAGTGCCAAATGGAACACTCAGTCATTGCATCACGAATTAGCTGTATTTTCTTAGAGAAGAAAGACAAGTTAATCTCAGGTTTGGTTAAATGTCAAATTGACTTGCCAGATATTGAATGGATTTGCCAACATGGTATCTTCTAGCCACATCATCTTGACTAACAGATTCCCATCCCACAAATTGATTCTCATCTCAGAGAGTCGCCCAAACCCATCTCTTCTGCCAAAATAGCTTGAGAAGATGTAACATACTCAGAGAAACCTGTCCCTCTGCCTGGAGAGAGACCATCTATACTGTCATCTCCATTCGAAATTGTTTATGTGATGTATTTTCTCAAAAGATTATAATTCTTCAACCTATTCAAATAGTGATTGAAGAGAATTAAGGATCTCCCTCCTTATTTTCCCTTCCACATACCCCCAAACATTTTCCTACGTATCCCATGAAGTTCACATAAAAGATTTTGTGTACATTATTCTGTTTTTGTCTCATTTACAATCCCATCAGGAGGCAGAAATAGCCATATTTGTACTCACTGGGTACACTGGGTTCCTCTGTGAACATCAGTCTAGCACAGATGAGGAACCTGCCCACATGCAGCCTTTCTGGTCCTCAGGTGAGGCCATTTGAGTGAGTTCACGTTTTTCAGAACAAATTCTTTTATTAAGGGGATATCAGAACAAATCCTTTTATTAAGGGGATATCAGAACAAATCCTTTTATTAAGGGGTTTATCCAAACTGTGGAGTTCGGATTCAGTTAAAGGGCCACACTTGAGGAACTTGAGGGCCACATGTGGCCTCAAGGTCACAGGTTCCCCACCCCTGACCACTCCAGCAAATACATCTCACTGCCTAGTCCAAGAAGTAAAGTCTGAACTTTATACTAACATAAATATTTTCCCTGCTTTGCAAGTGAGAGGCAGATAACTTGGGATTACAGCTACTCTATTCAATCTCTATTCAATGATATATAGGACACAGGGTTTCTTTCGATACATAGAGGAAAAAGGAAAAGTCATCCAGGTGGCTAAGTGTGTTGAGCTTGGAATCTGCAAAACCTAAATTTGAATCCTGGCTTGGAAACCTTTGAGTTGTGTGACATTGGACAAGTCAATTAACCTCTATGAGCCCCCATTCCTCACATGTAAAGTAAGAGCAATAAAAGGACCTATCTCACCATGTTATTTTAAGGATCAAATTAGACAATATCATCATCATAACTCGTATTTATATAGTACTTTAAAGGTTTTCAAAGTGCTTTACATATATAATCTCATTGACCTCTCCAACAATCCTGTGATAGGGCTATTATCCTTCCTTTATTTGGCAAATGTCTCTCTTATTCCCCGTAGCCATTTGGTTGCCAAGGGCTGTTGATTGAACCTTTGAACATCTCTCATTTATGCCCTCTTCTCTCCTTTGATCCTGCCAACATTCTGGTATAAGCCTCCATCAACTAATGGCTGGACTATGGCAATAACCTGCTGGTTATTCTCCCCACCACAAGTCTTTGCCTGTTCCTTTCCATCCCCCACTCATCTGTACAATAAATCTTCTTAAAGTGCAGGTCTCATCATCACACACACACACACACACACACACACACACACACACACACACACACACACACACACACACACACACACACACACTCCTTCAGTGAACTGCAGTAGCTTCCTATCACCTCCAGAATTAAATACAAAATCCTCTGTTTGGCATTTGAAGCCCTTCACAACCTGGCCCCCTCTCACCTTACTAGTCTTTTTACACTTTACTCACCTCCTTAGAGTAGTGATCCAGTGACGCTGGTCTCAGGCCGTTCCTCTCACACAACACTCCCTCACCTGATTCTTTGCATTTCTCCTAACTGTATGCCTGGAATGCTCTCCCTCCACATCTGTATTTCCTGGTTTCCATGGCTTCCTTCAAGTCCCAGCTAAAATTCCACCTTCTCCAAGCAGTCTTCTCTGATCCCCCTTAATTCTTTGGCGTTTCCCCTGTTGATTATGTCCAATTGCTCTTGTATTCATTTTGTTCGTACATAGTTGTTTGCATGTTGTCTCCCCCATTAGACTTAAGCTCAGGGACTATCTTTTGCCTTTCATAGCCCCAGTGCTTAGCATAGAAACTAGCACACAGTAGGCATTTAATAAACGCTTGTTGACGACTTGAGAAACCTGAGGCTGAGATGGTATAAGCATTTTTGCAAACCTTGAAGTGTTAACGAATGCTAGCTATTATTACTAATAAAAGCCAAATTACCCCCCTTTAAAGCACATTTATGCATCTTAATGCAGGCATCTGCTCCTATGGGAATTATATAGGCCTAAAAGAATGAAGTATTTTTGTGATCCTTTAAGAAGGGTTCTTGGCAAATACAACGACAAAGTCAGAATTAGAAATAACATATATGGTTTAAAATATTAACAATGGCACTTATTTATTTAATGCTCTGAGGTTTTCAAGGCATTTTTCATTCATTTTCTCATTTGAGCCTCACATTCTAGAGAGAGAAGAGTCACAGTTATTAAGCCTGTTTTATAGGTATGGAAAATGAGGGTCAGAGAAGTGGTAGCTTACTTTGAGTCACATGGATAGCAAGCATCAGAGGGAAGATTAGCTGTTTACATGTTATACTCTCCTAGCAGAGGCAAATTATCTTCCTAAGGACAGGGACGACTGTTCTTTTTATCTTTCTATCCCCATGTTTAGCATAATAAAAGTTTTTGGGGGGTTGAATTTGAACCTATGTCCTTAACTTTAAGTCAAGTCATCTTTCCACAGCACCACACTGCCTCTCTTAAGTATAGTAATAACAGTAATTGTTGACATTATTGCTCATTAAGTAGAGGCAGCAGGCTAGCACCAGAATCAGAAAAACCTGGATTGAAATCTTGCCTCTGATATGTAAGAGGTGTGTGACCCCAGGCAAGTCTCTTAGACACTCAGTAGTCTAGGAAAAATGTAATATTATAAATTATAGAGCAGATATCATTCTGCTTTTGCAGAGGGAGTTTCCTTGGAATTCCTTATATCAAAAACATTATGAATCTGCTCTTCTGTTCCCCTCATCTTCCCCCCCAAAAAAGTTAATTAAGGAATATATACAAAGTGCCATCAGTAGAGTTCACGAAGACAAAATATTTCCTCTCTGAGAATTAATCACTCTACCTTGCTATCATTATTCATTATCAGAAGACATTTATTAAGGACCTACTGCGCGCCAAGATCTGTGCTAAGTGTAGTATGAGGATACAAAACAGAGGCAAAGGATAGTCCTTGCCCACAAAAAGTATACAGTGTAGTGGGGGCAGGGCAGGGAGAGAACATACAAAGTAAGCCATATACAGGACAAAGAGAAAATAATTAACAGCATGAAGGCATAGGAATTTAAGGAAGTTGCGGAAGGCTTCCTGTAGAAGGTGAGCTTTTAGTTAGGACTTAGAGGAAGCCAGGTAGGTCAGTGGTTGGAGCTGAGGAGCCAGAGCATTCTAGGTATGGGGGACAGCCAGAGAAAATGCCTGGAACTGAGCGATGAAGTGTCTTGTTCATGGAATATCACTGAACTGAAGAGCATCTGCCAGGGAGTAAGGTATAAGAAGACTGGAAAGGTAGGAGGGGGCTCGGTTATGAAGGGCTTTGGATGCCAAACAGAGAATTGTGTATTTGATCATGGATTTGAAAGGGAATCACTGGTGTTTATTGAGTAAAGGATTGACATGATCAGACCTTCAATTCAGGAAAATTATTTTGGTGGCTGAATGGAGGATGGATTAGAGTGGGGAGAGACCTGAGGCAGGCAGACCCACATTGCTGTAATGCAGGTGGAGGTGATGAGGGTCTGCACTAGAATGGTGACAATGTCAAAGGAGAGAAAGGGGAATATTTGGGAGATGTTGCAAAGATGAAACCAACAGGTCTAGGCAATAGCTTGCATATGGTGGGAGGAGGGGAGAGGAGGCAGAGAGAGAGAAATAGTAAAGAAGCCAGAATGACTCCTAGGTTGTGAGCCTGCTAGACTGGGAGGGTGGTGTTGCCTTTGCAGGAACAGGGAAGGTAGGGGAGAGGGAAAGCATTTGGTGGAAACATAATGATCAATAACACTTTCTTTTTAAAGGCAACCAAAGACCCCAAAGGCCAACTAGTCGTATGCCTTCATTCAAGAGATTAAGAAATTTGTCCTCAGGTAACTTAAGTGACTTGCCTAGGAACACATAGAAAATGTGTCATAGGAGAGCATTGAACCTATGTTATCTGACTCCAGAGACAGTGTCTTCCCACACTAACAAACATGTCTCCTGCCTTTAAATAACAAACATAAACTATAATTGTATGAAATATTGTTCTTGGCATGTGATATGTTCCATCTCCCAACTCCAAGCATTTTCATTGGCTATCCTCCCATGCCTGGAATTCTTTCCTTCTGTGTCCTACCTCCTGGCTTCCCTCAAATACCAGCTGAAATTCCATCTTCTATACAAACACTTCCTTGCAATCTCCCTTAATTCTAGCACCTTCCCTTTGTTGACTATTTCTAATTTATCCTGTACAAAGCTTGCTCATACACAACTGGGGGCATGTGAGCTCCTTGAAAGCAGACATTGGTTTTTGTCTTTCTTTGTATCCCCAGTACTTTGTATCCCATAGTAAGAAGTAGATGCTTAATGCTATTCATCCTTCATTTTTGAAGACCAATGACATCATGGGGAGATATGTTATGTATTGAGTTGCCTGTGAACTGGATTTAAGTGAGGCAGAGTTGCACAAAGTCATAAGCCTCACTCTATCTTCCAGAGTCATCAAAGTTCAGTGGCAAGACAAAAGTCAGGAAAACTGGAGATGGCCCAGAATGCAGTGGATGACCTCAGTGTCTTCAATGTCCAACCAAGCTCTAAGCGCTCCACAGTGCCTGCTTCAGCTGGCTTCGTGGCCGTTAGAACAAACTGTTCTCATCTCATCTGCCCGGGAAAAGTCTTCTTTATATGCTTGCTTAAGATAGACAGCCCCTAGATGCTTTAATAAAGTTTACCAACCGATCGATTGACTGATCGATTTGTATTTGAAGAGGCTTTACCCAACCTGCTAATAATAAGGCGGATATAGCAAAAAGCTAGAGCCTCTGGTTTTCCCTAAAAACAATAATAGCAACTAGCTCCCATGGTCATTGTGAGGATGTAATGAGGTAATATTTGTAAATGCATTACAAACCTTAAGCACTACATAAATGCTTGTTATTGTTGCTGTCAATTTATTGTTATTATTTCAAAAACCAAAAAGATCAAATGTGCTGTTTTATTCATGTTTAAGGGAGTAGCTGCTCCCTTAAAGAGAAATTTCCTCTATTTTGCATATTTGTATATTAATTCAGATATGCTTTCAGATCTTAAAATCTTCAAACAGAGCAAATTCTTCTATGTGATATACACTCTATGGCATGGAGAAATCGAAAATACATTTCATAACAGACTGACAACTTACATTATACTCATCCAGGGCCAGGATCCCTCAGGTTTCTGTTTTCTCAGTTTTCATACTCAAAACAGTTATTTTTGAATATTCCTTGTCAATGTCAAAGCAAAGATAATATTTGCTATTTCAGACAACTATGCAGGAAGAATTTATGTTCACTCAAATGAGAGGTTTATGCAATTAGGGAAACTGAATTTTATTTTCAATAATTCCCTCTCTGGCAAGTCTTTTAGGGAAAGAGGGAATGCTGTTTTGATCATTCGTTTCACTGACAGGTCCTTGGAAATGCAACACATTTAAATGAAGTAGACGCTTAGAGGTGGCCCCCCATGGGGTACAACGTGATCACAGCCTCTCCTTCCTTTTTGCTTTGTATGAGTCCCCATCTTTACCCCATCCTGAAACCAGTAATATAGTTAGATGTGATGAGACCAGAGACAGAAGTAATTACAGAAGTGTTTTCATTGCTATAAAATAGGTAAAACTTGTTTTTATGACCTTTCACCTTCCTTTCTATGTCCATCTTCCCAAGATACCTTGATCTTAGTTTACTAACAAAATCCTTCCTAAGGAATAAATCATTAGCTAACACAGTTTTAGCCCTTGCAAAAGTATGCTCATTTCAAAAGGAAATTTCATTTTTTAAAAAAAGGTTTTTGGAAAAACATTTAGAAACAATCTAAAGAAATTTATCTCTAATGAAGAAATATGAGGCATTGTGACAGGTAGTGTCACAGATATATCAGAGTAAGTCTGCCCCTTTGCCCATCAACTCATACCATTTTTAAAGAGTTAGAGTTGACCCCTCCAGGGCATTACAGAGTTAGAGTTGACCCCTCCAGGGCATTACAGTGAGCTCACACTCAGGATATCTGCTGTTTTTGTTTTTTCAGCTTAGGTACTCAGAGGGTTTATTTACTGGTGAGTCAATGTGTTATAATTAAAATTACAATAGATAACATTTGTGTAGTTCTTACTATGAGCCTGGCACTGTGCTAAGCACTTTACAATTATGATCTCAATTGTCCTCACAATAACTCTGGAGGTAGGTGCTATTATTATTCCCATTTTAGATGAGGAAACTGAGGCAAACAGGTTAAATGACTGGCCTAGGGTCATAGAGCTAGTAAGTGTCTGAGGCCCGATGAGGTCTTTCTGCCTCCAGTCCTGGCACTCAATCCACTGCATCACTTAACTACTTAGAGTTATACTAGAGAGAGGTCTGGATCCAGGAAGTCAGGAGACCTAGGTTCAAATTCTACCTGAAACACTTAATATTTGCATGACTTTGGGCAAGTCATTTAATCTCTCAGAGCCTTGGTTTCCTTATCTGTAAGATGGCAATAATGATGCTTCTACAATCTACCTTATATGGGTATTGTAAGAAGAACGCTTTGCAAACCTAAAAGATAAACATAAAACCTAAAATGCAACATGACAGTTTATTATTATTCCTAAAAACGTAGGCATTTTAGGTAAGCTAGGCTTTGAGTCACAATAACGCGATAATGATGGCTATAGAGCCATCTTACAAGGTATAAATTATGAACATGTTTAAATGAGAAAAGGAATCTCAGATTTTTTTTTTCCAAGAACAGATTTGTCCTAAAAATCTGATGTCTAGAATAACCAGGTATCTTAGAAAGGATACAGGATTCTAACAGGCTGGAAAGCAAAGGTCCAGAGCCAGTTCTGCCATTAGTTAGCTGTATATATCCAAAAGTGGCCCAGGCTTCACAGGGTTAACTGATGCAATAATAGGCAAGTCCCTGATAGAAGCAGCAGAAGGAAAGGGAATCAATCTTGTTAAAGGCTTAAGGTCCTTCACTGCATAGCATTCTTTAGAGAGTCAGGGAATGAATTTCTAGCTTCAACCACAGATCACCTCATCATTACTGCTTTTCACCCCTCCCACCCACCTCTACTCACTTCAGTCAGTAAGGTGTTTAAGAGGGAGAGAATCAAAACCATAGCAGATTGAGAGTGAAGAAAGAAGTATCCTGCTCCTAGAAGAACAATGGAAGCAGCTGTTAAAACAAAATCATGTGAGCATCATGGGAAAACTACTTCCCTAATACCAGATGGATATAATGGAGCCAGGGGCCAAGAGTTTGAGAGAGAAGGTATTACGTACAGGGCTGCAAGTCCTGCTATCTCAGTGGTTCTCAACCTTCCTAATGTCTTGACCTTTTAATACTTGTATTTGGGCATATCTGCATGTGGTTGGACCCATCTGGAGAAGGATAGAGGAGCAGTGTCTCAGTTCCTAAGACCATAGGAAATATGTGTTTTCTGATGGTCTCAGGTGACCCCTGTTTTCTGATGGTCTCAGGTGACCCTGTGAAAGGGTCGTTCGACCCCCAAAGGGGTTGTGACCCACAGGTTGAAAAACCGCTGTGCTATTTTGTTAGGTGATTCCCCAACCAGTGTTTTCTCAGTTCAGAGCCCCTAAAGCCAGTATCACTCTTCCTCATGTCCTTAGTCTGGTACTTTCCATTCCCTTACCCCCAGCCCCTATGCTTTTCAGCTCCCTTTTCTACTTTGTCTTTCCTCAATTAGATTGTAAGTTCCTTGAGGTCAGGGAGTGTCTTTCTCTTTATTTGTATGCTAAGCACAGATCTCAATGCCTGGAACATAGCAGGTAATTAATGAAGCTCCCTTATGGCCTCCCAATTCAAGTCTAGGTAGAGAAGAAGCATCAGATTTGAATATTTTTAGAAGAATAACAACCCATCAAAAAGGGACTGAGTCTATCAATGATCAACACGAGGGACCTAGCCATTCTAGAGAGTAATTTGGAGCCATGGAATTAATTTAGCACATTAATATTATGAAGTGAAAATGCCACTAATGAAACTTAGTTTTAGGTGAGGCCAAGTTGATGTTTGTCTTAAGAGCATAAATAAGCAATACATACTCAATAATAGTAATAGGTTCTTAATATTTATTAACTGTTGACCAATATTACTGATCTATTATCACTCAATCCATATAAACATTTATTAAGTGCTGGGGCTATCAAAAGAAGTAAAAGACAATCCCAGACCTCAAAGGGCCACAATATAATGGGGAGACAACATGAAAACAAATATATATATAAAAGTCATATACAGGATAAACAAAAAATAATCAACAGAGGGGAGACACTAGAATTAAAAGAAGTTGGGAAAGGTTTCCTATAGAAATTGTTGTTTTTGTTTATCCTTTATTCTCCAAGAGGACCACTACTTCAGGAAGGTGATGCCATGATTTGCAAGTGAATTGGATTTAAGTGAGGGAGGGCTGTCCAAAGTCACCAGCCTCACTTTCTCCTTAGGAACCTTCTGGATCCTGTAACAAGATAAAGATCTGGACAACTGGGGATGGCCCAGGCCTATAGAAATAGGATTTTAGTTGATACTTGAAGGGGAAGTCAGGAGGCAGAGATGAGGAGGGAGATCATTCCAGGAATAGTGGATAACCAGAAAAAATGCCCAGAACCGAGAGATGGAGTGTCTCGTTACTGGAAAGAGGTCAGAACGTAACTGGACCAAAGTTATATAGTGGGGAATAAGGTACAAGAAGACTGGAAGGTAGGAGGTAGCTAGGTTATGAAGGACTTTAAATGCCAACCACAATACTTTGTATTTGATCCTAAAGGTGACAGTCTCCAGAGTTTATTGAGTAGAGGACTGCCATGATAGGACCTGAGCTTTAGGAAAGTCTCTTTGGTGGCTAAATGAGCAGAATGGCTTCTTGTTTCTACAAGTTATTATACTAAAATAAGTTATTGTATTAAAAACTATGTATGCCATAGTTGAAGTACTCAAAATATTTATGGAAACCTGTAATGCCATGCACAGGCAGCTTCCAAAAAGAATGCTACTATGAATAGCTTTTAAGTTCTGTTTACACAGTACAGTGAACACTCCATTTATTCCATAATAAATCAAGGCAAACATTCACAACAAATCACAATGTAATATTCACAACATCACATCTTATCACAGAAAATCACAATATAGTGTTCACAACAGCTTAACATTAGAATGGTGATCTAGTTTTCACTACAGCAGCCACAGTATTTAGAACAAAGAACAAAAGAATAATCATCTGATTTCCCTAAGGGGGAAACCCTCCTTACTTAATCATCCAATAATTCCACAATACAATAATCAATCTTCCATTCATGGGGCAATTATAGATTAACTTAATCAGTCACTTATCTGGGAATCAGTCACTAAGTATCATTAATCACCAAATACAATCATTAGAAAATTACACAAACCCTCCACCCCTCAGTGTCTAGTAAACTTCAGTTTCATCAGGCATTCTATATCCCAGGAGAGAACTTTTCTTCTTCTTAACTTGGGGTGGTCTCTCAGATTCTCTGGATCCCCTTCCATGGTCCCAGCTCCTTCCTGAATCCACCAAACAGTCCCCTGGATTCAGAGGCAGACAGCTCCCAGGTTCTCATCCAGTCCTCCAGGCAGTCCTTGGTACACACTGAAGTTCACATGGTCTAGCACATCTCAAACCCTTCACCACTTCTGTTGTTGGGAACTCAAGGACCAACCAATCCACAAACAAACAAAGGCTTATCCTGGTCATACTTCTTCAGTCCTCTAGCAGTTTGGCTGGCCCTAGGACCCAGAAGAGATTGAAGCCTTCTAGGTGGTAACTTAAGCCTTCACCAGATTCTGGTCTTGTAGAAAACTCCAACTCAGTTCTCAGTCCAACAGCCCAGCTCCCAGATACTGGAACAATTCTGCTCCCTCCACTGGGAGCCACCAGGAGAAAATTCTTGATTCTGATTCTCTGTCCCTGGAACTCTTCTTACACACACACACACACACACACACACACACACACACACACACACACTGGTTTCCTGTCTCAGCCAACTCCCTCCTGCCACATCAGCAACAGGAGACAGAGTTCACACCTTCTGTTTCTTTCACACAGGAGACAGAGTTCACACCCTCTGCCTCTTTCACAGAAGTACTTAGCCTTTAGTTACTAAGGACCAAGTACCTGCTAAATTAATTATGTTACAAAACCAGAGAGCTTATTCTCTATTCTCCAGTATTGGAGTACCACCTCAACTCCTGTCTCTTTCTGTAAGTCACTGAAGCTCTCTTATGGCCTCCTAATTCAAGTCTGGGTAGAGAAGCAGTATCAGATCTCAATATTTTTAGAAGAATAACAACCCACCAAAAAGGGACTAAGTCTATCAATGAGCAAAAGGAGAGACCTAGACATTCTAGAGAGTAATTTGGAACCATGGAATTAATTTGGCACATTAATATGTCACTAATGAAACTTGGTTTTAGGTGGGGTCAAGTTGATTCTTGTCTTAAGAGTGTAAATAAATAACACATACTATTGTTACCCCTTACATATGGCAACTGTTAAAAAAGAAAGAACCCTTATCATCAGGCATACGTGTGGACAATTTGGGAAATTCATGAAATTAAAAGCCTTTCTTGGGGAACTGTGTGTAATAGTAATGTAATTTGAAGATCCTCTTGTATTGGGGCAAGTACTTAGCCCCTTGTTTCTAGTGTGATTGTATCAAGTATTACAATCCAGAACTTGTGAATCCCACAGTGGGAAGAACTTCCTGTTGTAACAGGAAGGGGTGAAACAGGGAGGAGCTAATACCTTATATAAAGAAAAGCCCAAACTGAGAAAGGCCAGAATTTCTGGGCTGCTACTGCTGGACTGAGGACTGAACTGGGAATTAAGAGAACTGAGAAGAGAAATGAGAACTGGGACAGAACTTCTTGAAGAATTTCTTGGAGCAAGCCTCATGGACGCTGAAGAGGAAAGGCCCAGGCTGGAGAAAGTGATTTTGATTTTGAGAAGAGAACTTGTGGTGGCAGAGCTTCTTCTGAGAACCAGCCGGAACTTCTGCTGAGATCTTTCTTCTAGGAACTTCTGCTGAGAGCTTCTGAGAACCAGGCTGAGGAGCTACAATGAGTGAGAGAAGAGGATCCCTGATTGAGGTAACCTGTTCTGTTGTGAAGGCTTGGGAATGTGGGTGTTCACTGCATTAACCATGTGTACCAACTTCATGGTTACTGTAATGACTTTGACTTTCTGGTTCCCAGACACAGTTTTCTGGCATTTGAATAAGGACTTGAGGTGGACTAGATAGACACTGTGAGCTTCAATATGGAACAGGAACTGCATGGAGAGCTGGACAAAGAATTAGGAGCCGTCTGCCTTTAAATTCAGGCAGCATTTGGTTAGATTTGGGCAGTAGCTGGGACCATGGAAGAAGAACAATGGAAGCTGAGAGCCTGCCTCAAGTCAAGATGAAAAGGCCTTGGGTATTTAATGCTGACTAATGAAATTATAACTTACTTGTGACCTAGTGGGTGGGTGGCCTTTGTACTTTCCACTACCCCTTAAGAGAGTACTGAGTAGTGACTGATGATATTGTAACTTAATTTTGACTTAGAGGTGGATGGGCTTTATACTTTCCACTACCCCTTAAGAGGGTACTGAGTAGTGACTAGTGACTAGGGGTAGACTTTGTGATTGACTAAATGAATGCACTTTGTTTAAAAGAGAACTTTGATCTTTGTACTTTGTGTCAATTAAGAAGGCTTGCCTCCTTTCAGGTGACTGAATTAAGGACTTACTAAATGATTGTGTTACTAAAAATGAATGTTATCTTTTGTTTAAAACTATGTGACCACTTGGGTAAAAACTATGTGGCCATTTTAATGTTAAGTTGTGAAGTTATAACATTCTGAATGCTGTATCTTGATTTTCTGTGAATGTATTGCTCAAATTTGTAACTGAATAAATAGAGAGTTCACTATACTGTGTAATTAGAACCTTGAAAAGCTGTTCACAACAGCAGTTCTCTGGAAAGCTGCTAGTGCTTGTCTTTACACTGGCAGATCCAGATATAAGAAGAAAGCTGTCTGTGTCATCAAAGCTGAGAAACAAGTCCAGAGAGGTAAGAAAGGATATGTCAGAGGCAGTGTGCACTGACAATATCTTTGCTGTCACAGCCTTATTTTCCAAGTCCATAGCCACTCCTGTAATCTATCAACTGAGAGAAGTGATTATTTCTTTCTTGTATTAATAACTAATTATTGAAATCAGGACCAAGATTTTTCCCCTTTTCTACTTCCTCATCCAGAGATTAACCAGTGTGGGAAATCTTTCTCAAAGACTTACCCAGACAGAATAGCTAAAATCTAATCTAAAAAAAATTTCTAAGTTTAGGCAAATAGGTGGATTCATGCTTATTGTGTTTATTCAGACAGGTCTGGGAAAATTTGGTTTTTCCCTTTTGTCAAACAGGTAATATGAAAATTGAGAAATCTCTTTGACCAAGACTTGGGTGATCCAAGTCACATACCTCAAGACCCCCATTGGAATATAACCCACCTCTCATTATAATATTCATTCTCTCATTAATTGTTAATCACAGTTGATTGCCACTCTCAGGAAACTACTCTTCCAAGAGCATATAAACTGTGAGCCTACTACCATGAGGGGTCTTTGGCATTCAAGAGTACCACTGACATCTTTTATTAATAACAGCCTTATTAATAAAGTAATTAAATTACCCAGAAACTACAACTCTTAAACTTTTAAAATGCCACACCACCAGCAGTAAATCATGAAGGAGCTCAAAATGTCAGAGATGAAGGAAAAAGGATGACCTGGGCAAGTTACTCACTTTTCTATGTTTTGCTCACCTGAAAAATGATGGAGTTAGACAAAATTACTTTTAATACTCTCTCACACATTAATATTCTAGGATTCTAAAACTCAGTTATTTAGTAACCCAATGAGGAGGTAGCCTTCAGAGGAAATATAACAAACATAACTCATTGATAAGAAAAAAAATTTGAGAATTTAAATCCCCAAAATATATTTTCTAATCAGTGAGTTATTGTATTAAACTATCTTAATAGTTATAACTGTTTATGATTTTAACTTGTCAAAAAGATTCTGGTTTTTCTCTACCTTTGGACTACCTCCTTCTTCTCCTATTTCTGAGTCTTCAGTGGGGAACTGGCTAGCTAAGCTTCCTAAATTTCCCTCAAAACCAAAGGTTCTTAACCTTATCTGTGTCATAGACCTTTGGAAGAGTCCTTTCTCAGAAAAAAAAATTATATGCAGAAAATAAAATACATAGGATTACAAAGGAAACCAATTATATTGAAATACCATCATTTATTGAAAGATTCAAGGAAAAAATTCACAGATTCTAGGTTATAAACTTCTATAAGTTCTAGATGTCATTATCAGGTCCTCAGTCTCTTACACACAAGTCCTATACATTCTACCTTCATAACATTCCTCTTATCCCCCTCCTCTTTCCTATGAGATTGCTACCACCCTGCTGATCCGTCTCCTTCTGGTTATAGCCAAATCTTTCTCACTCCAGCCCATTCCCCATTCAGCCAACCTCTGCTATCCAGCAACGTTGGCATACTTACACAAAATATTCCATCTCCCAGCTCCAGGCATCTTTACTGTCCCCAGTGGCTGAAATCATCTCCCTTTTCACCTCCACCTCTTGGATTCCCTGGCTTCCTCCAAGTCTCAGCTAAAATACCCCCTTCTGTGAAAGTATTTGCAGATCCTATACATGATTGCACGCCACCATGGGGGGGGGGGGGAAGGGAGGGGAGAAAATCTGAAACTCAAGTGATTGTGGAACTGAATCTTGTAAATTAAAAGTAAATGAGTAAATAAAAAAAATTAAAAAAAAAAATCCTGGGAAAGAAAACATCCCTTTGAGTCTTATAAATCAGACTCAAAATTTCACCAGTTCACAGATATTTTCTAAATATCTCCTGTCTCCCCCTATTCCTTCCTGATTAATAAAATAAATGACGTTATAAAAAAATAAAAATAAAAATAAAAAAATAAAATACCCCCTTCTATAAAATGCCTCTCCCAGCTCCTCTTAATGTCAGGGTCTTCCCTCTGAGATTACTTTCAATATACTATTTCTGTGCATAATTTGTTGTTCCTACCACCATGCCCTTCTTCAAATCATAAACTACTTGAAAGTATGGACTGCTTTTTGCCTTTCTTTGTATTCCCAGTGAATAGTCAATTCAATAAGTATTTATACTAAAGAAAAGACAGAAAATAGTCCCTGATCTCAAGATGCTCACAGTTTAATGGGGAGACAAAATGTAGAAAACTACATGCAAACAAGATACACACAAAATAAATTGGAGATAATCACAGAGATTATTATTAATGCATAGAGAACATTAGGAGAGGTTCCTCACAATGCCTGGCATACAGTAGGTACTTAAAGAAAGCCTACTGACAATCTGTCTAATATTAAAAAAATTCCTGACCTGTCTCTCCCTTTTGTTGTTGTTTAGACATTTTCAGTTGCATCTGACTCTGCATGACCCCTTTTGGGATTTTCTTAGCAAAAATATTGGAATAGTTTGCCATATCCTTCTTCAGCTCATTTTGCCAATGAGGAAACTGAGGCTAACAGGATCAAGTGACTTACCTGGGGTCATACAGCTAATTAATTAGTGTTTGAGGCCACATTTCAACTCAGTCTTCAGGACTGCAGGCCTGGGACTCTATCCACTTAGCCACCTGGAGGCCCTCGTATCCATTCCCCAGCCAAAATTTTCTCTTTGAATTGAAGTGGCTCTTCTGATGCTAATACTTTAATTCTTATCCATCACTAAGAATAGGGGGGGGGGAAACAAAACCCTCTGCTGGTAAAAGAAAGACTCAGCTCAAACTTCCAGTGTTTCTCAAGATTCAGGTGGGATAGCTAAATTTCCTCCAGGGATATGATTTTTCCTCTGCCTTTTTACAAGTTGTTTTTTCTACTCTCTGAGGGGTTACCCTGACCTCTCCCATCTGGTGTTCAACTTAATCTGTTTACTATGACTTCCCAGAAAATTGACAGTCCTGCTTAGCTTCAGAGCAGGCTTTGGTTACAACCAGAAGGATTTTTAAAGAAACAAAACTAAAACTTAGAACAGAAGTCAAACAGTATTTTAATTGGTTTCATGACAAGGTCCCTCTATTGCCCAGATTGGCTACCAAAAGCTCTTTAAGTAGATATGGGGCAGCATTTTTAGCCAAAATAAACAAGTGGATCTGTACCTGAGTGTTGACTCATCTCATTAACACTCAAATGCATTACATAGGGCTAGGTTACCCCAAGAAAGCAAAGCTTAAAATAGAGTACTTTGTTCCAAGTCTCCCCTAAACCACCCCCACACCACCCCCACTCTCCCACATACACACACACACCTCATGCAAAGCACAGGAACACTCCCCACTAGGGAGTCCCAACTGGGCTTCCTGTCCTTAATCATTACCCCCATTCAGCAACTACCCTCCCATCATTTTCCTTCAGGGTCATTGTTGCCAAGGCTCCCTCCTCCTATCTCACTTTCTTCTAAGCCCTTATGGCAAGCTCTCCCTACAATCCAAAATAAAGTTTAGCTAATCTGTTAAATCCATTCTACTAATGGGAGCTCTTGCCAGTATCAAGACACATACATACCAGATCCTTCAGGAAAAAATTAGTATTCACTGATCATAAGATCATTGATTAAGAGTGAGAGGGCATCTGAAAATCATCTTCTAGTCCAAGGATGGAACCCTCTAGACCCACAAGTGCGGCCCTTTGACTTAGTCTGTTTTACAGAACAAATCCTTTTATTAAAGGGATTTGTTCTATGAAGTTTGGATTCAATCAAAAAGCAAACTTGAGGACCTAGAGGGCCACATGTGGCCTCTAGTCTGCAGGTTCCCCACCCCTGGATGTAGTCCAACCTCTTTGTTTTACAAATGAGAAAACAAAATGGGAGTCCTCTGGAGCTTAAAGAGAATTGCAGGAGATCCCACAGCTACTAAGTGTCTGAAGGAGGCAGAGTCTGAACCTTAGGTCTTCCAGAGTCTAAGTCTAGTACTCTGTCCAACAAACTGATAAATAAAATTAACATAAAATCTCTCTGGCATGAATCAAATAGATATATATGAATAGATGCTTATTTAGATGCTTCATTCTGCTGTGGAGGACACTCTGGCTTCTTCAAAGGTATCTGATCTCCATGGAGGTTAATCTCTAGTATGCTCTAAGCAGGGGTTCTTAACTTAGGAGTCCATGAACTTTTTAAAAAACATTTTTATAACTATTTCAATATTCCTGACTTCTTTTGTAGTCTCATTTTATTTTATGTATTCAAAAGCACTATTATGGGAAAGGGTTTACAAGCCTCCCCACGACTGCAAACTATGGCACAAAAAGAGTGAAAAACAAACAAACAAAACTCCTGCTTTAGAGGTTTTTAGTAGAGGCCCTGAAAACACATTATCTCTGCTACACAAGGACCAAGCTAAGAACGAAGAGACTTTGTCACAGTCATTTGTGATTATATTTATTATATATTATTAGATTATAAGTTCCATGAGAGGAGGGACTGTCTTTTGCCTCTTATTGTTATCTCAATACTTAGCATGGGGCAACCAAGTGACACAGTGGAGACAGTACCAGGCCTGGAGTCAGGAAAATTCATCTTCCTGAGTTCAGATCTGACACTTCCTAGCTGTGTGACCCTAGGCAAGTCACTTAACCCTGTTTGCTTCAGTTTCCTCATCTGTAAAATGAGCTGGAGAAGGAAATGACAAACCACTCTAGTATCTTTGCCAAGAAAAGCCCAAAACAGAGAAACAGAGAGTCTAAAATGACTGAACAGCAAATTGTTGTTGTTGTTGTTAGTGTTAAGTGACTCGCTGTCTGCCTCATTCTTCTCATCTATAAAATGAAGATAATGATATCTCCCAGGGTTCTTATGAGGATAAAATTAGACAAAAAATTGCAAAATGGTTTACAAACCATAAAAATTAAGCTATATAGGGACTGCTTGAAAGAATTGGACATATTTAGACCAGAAAATTGAAGAGAGTGGGTTGAGTTTGCTATTTCCAAATATTCAAAATATTTGAAAGAAATTAAACTTTCTGTACATGGTCTTGAGGGGTAGAACTAGGACTTCTAGAGGGGGCCTTCCAGAGGCAGAGCCAAGATGGCAGAGTAGAGAAGGCACTCAGCTGAGCCCTCTTAACATTCCCCTCCAAACAACTTTAAAATAATGCCTCAAATTGAATTCTGGAGTGACAGAACCAAGAAAAGGTCAAAGTGAGAAGTTTTTCCAGTCCAGAACAACTTAGGAGGTCAGAAATAGAGATCTAGAGTGGACTTTAGCCCAGAGTCCATGTGGCTGAAACACCAGTGGTGGGACTAGGTGGTGGCAACAGTAGTAGCAGCAGCTTTGGGAGCTCTTAATTAAGCCAGAGATTGTAAGGGGACCTGGCAACTGGTCAGAAAGAGATCAGAATGGACCCCTCCACCTCCATGCTACCACTAGACACAGGACAATGCTGTTTGGCAACTTTATTGCCTATGCCCAATTCTAAATCATAATTCAAGGGCAGAGGAGCAGTTTCTGTCGGGAGAGTAGAAGTCCTGAGAGTGAATATTGTTTTTGATCACAAGAGATTAGAAGGCCTTTAGAAAAGTATCACTTCCAGTTCCAAGGAATCACAGACACTGAAGAACAGTATCAATTCCAGTTCCAAGGGATGAGAGGTCCTTTCTGGGAAAGGACCAGAGTGCAGATCAAGAGAGCAGTGACCATACCTCTCTGTAGAGGTAGCCATACTGGCATACCCAGGATGGCTGCTAGCACTGGTTCTTAGCTCTGCTTTACTGAGAAAGATAGCCATTTAAGGGGTCAACAATCTTTTTAAAATTACATTCACTAGTTCAGGGGAAAAGTCAGCACCTTGAACTTCAGAGAAAATACAAGCAGACAGGGCTCTGACTGCCTGAATCAACTATATACTTTAGATATATCACTGGATCGAGAGAGCCTTTACATGTGAGCAGCTGGAGAGTCTTGAACACATGGCCACTCCGAATCTCAACCAGAGAATCACAAGGCCCTTCTCATAAGTGAGCTTCCAAAGCAAAATACCAACTCAGAATATATATACACTTCTTAGAGCCAGAAGGCATCACAACCCTCTTGACTCAATGCCTATTTAGAAATTAGCAAAAGGTGTGAAAGTCTTCCTACAAGCAAGCCTTCCCTAAGCAAGCTTCCCTTAATGGGCTTGACATGAGGCTTATTAATGGGCAAGGAAGATTTTAAAATCCATTAACATTATACTTTCTCCAGATCACACTACCTTGGAAGCAGCAAAAACTTCAAAACCTCTAAAAATAGTTCTGAAAACAGCAACGCAGAAAAAACTTGAAGCTGGAAATAGTGATCCTTCTGTCCCTCACCCCCACCCCACCATTGTCATGCCAACAAAAGAGCTCAAATTTACCATTAAATTCAAAATTAAGAAATAGGGAGGGAAAACAAACAAACAAACAACAACAACGACAAAAGAACCTGAACATAAATATCTGTTATAATGATGGGGAAGATCAAGACACAAACTCAGAAGACAACAAATTCAAAACAGATATGAGCAAATCCTTAAAAAAAAAAAAAAGAAAAAGAAAGGAAAAAAAGTGAACTAGACAAAAT
Source organism: Pseudochirops cupreus (assembly GCA_028627135.1). NCBI lineage: Eukaryota > Metazoa > Chordata > Mammalia > Diprotodontia > Pseudocheiridae > Pseudochirops > Pseudochirops cupreus. The sequence goes on from CM053584.1 coordinate 121,725,877, forward strand.
CCCAACAGGAATTCTTGAAAGAAAAAAAAATTATTTACAAAATTAAATATTAATAATAGAGGAAAAATTAGGAAAAGAAATGAAACAAAAAGAAGAAAATTATGAAAAGCAAATTAACAGTTTGGTAAAAGAGGCATTAAAAAATATTGGGAAAAAAGGACATTTTAAAAAACAGAACTGGCCAAATGGAAAAAAGAGATACAAAAACTCACTGAGGAAAATAATTCCTTAAAAATTATAATTGACCACTGGAAGCTAATGACTGCATGGGACATGCAGAAACAAAACAAAATCAAAAGAATGAAAAAATAGAAGAAAATGTGAAATACCTCATCTGAAAACAACTGACCCAGAGCACAAATCAAGGAAAGATAATCTAAGAATTACTCAACTACCTGAAAGCCATTATCAAAAGAGAAATTATCAAGGAAAACTGCCCAAATATCCTAGAACAATAGGATAAAATAGACATTGAAAGAATCTACCAATCCCCTCATGAAAGAGATCCCAAAATTGAAATTCCCAGGAATATTATAGCCAAAACACAGAGCTCCCAAGTCAAAGAGAAAATAATTCAAGCAGCCAAAAAGAAACCATTCAAATACTGTGAAGCTATATTCAGGATCATCCAAGATTTAGCAACTACCATGTTATGAGAGCAGATACTTTGGAATATGATATTCCAGAAATAAAAGAGTTAGGATTACAAGCAAGCATAACCTACCCAATGAAACTGAATGTAATCCTTCAAGGGGAAAAAATGGATTTAATGAAATAGAGGTCTTTCAAAGATTTCTGATGAAAAGACCAGAGCTGAATAGAAAATTTAACACTCAAATGTAAGACTCAAGAGAAGTATAGAAAGGTAAACATGAAAGAAATCATAAGAAACTCAATAAGGTTAAATTGTTTAGCTCTCTACATGTGAAGATGATACATGTATCTTCTAAGAACTTTATCATTTTTAGGGCAGTTAGAAGGACTCTACGTAGAAAGATGGCATATGAATGAGCTGATTATGTTGGGACAATATTTTTAAATGGATAAGTAAGAAAGAGGGACACCCTGAGAGAAAAGATAAGGGACAGGAAAAATGGGGAAAATTATCTCACATAGCACAATTTTACAATGCAAGTGAAAATTGAAGGTGGGAGGAGGTAATATTTTAACCTCACTCAAACCTAATTGGTTCAAAGAGGGAAAATATGTATTCATATTCAATTGTTAGTAGATATTGATCTTACCCAATGGCAAGTAGGAGGGGAAGAAGATAAGGGAAAAGTAGGCTGTGATAAAAAAAAAAAGAGGAGGGTATATAAAAGAAGTCAGTTGTCTGGACCAAAACAAACTTCAGAAGAGGGACAGGATAAAAAAAAGAGAGAGAAGGATGAACAGAAGAAAACAGAATGGAGGAAAATGAACTCTGAAAGAAATTTAACCCACCCATAAAAAAAAGAGGCATATAGCAGAATGAATTAGAAATCAGGATCTAACGATACATTGTTTGCAAGAAACATACTTGAAACAGAGACACACACACAGACTTAAAATAAGAAGCTGGAGCAGAACTTTGCTTCAACTAAGGTAAAAAAAAAAGTCAGAGGTGGCAATCATAATCTCAGACAAAGCAAAAGCAAAAATAGACCTAATTAAAAGGAATAATCATAGAAACTATACCACCTTGCTAAAAAAGTACCACAGACAATGAAGTAATAGCAATACTAAACATTTATGTACCAAATGGTATAGCATCCAAATTCTTAAAGGAAAAGTTAAATGAATTGCAGGAGGAAATAGTAAAACTGTACTAGCAGGGGACCTCAACTTATAAAAAATCTAACCATAAAATGAATAAGAAAGAAGACAAAGAAATAAATAGTATCTTAGAAAAGTTAGATATGATAGACCTCTGGAGAAAAAAGAATAGGAATAGAAATAAGTAAACGTTTTTCTCAGTTTTATATATATGGCCCCTTAACAAAAATTGACCATGTATTAAGGCATAAAAACCTCACAACTAAACTCAGAAGAGCAAAAATACTAAATGTACCCTTTTTAGACCATACTGCAATAAAAATTACATTTGATAAATGGCAAAGGACACATAGATTAAAAACTTATATCTCTAAATGTGTATATCCAAAAAAAAGAAAAAGAGTACAAGTTAGTGACAGAGGTGGGGTTCTTAAACTGGAATATCTTCCTGATTGTATGCATGGGTGGCACATTTTTGCCACTTATGATTCTACTTTACTGTAGTAGGTGATGTCAGATAGGGCAGAGGGAATGCATGTTGCCACTCCTGGAAACCAATCACACACATGGAAAATGTCATGGCACCCAGCTTGGGAGACAGACAGACAGTACATTAAATGGCTTGGCAAAAATTAACACAAAGCATAGCTCTCCAAACTGCCAGTCCAATAAATTCCAAACACTCAACTGCACTATTTCTCTTCTGAATGTAAGATAAACTCCTTCATGATAACTAGAGAGATTTTTCAACAAATGTTTTAGTCCTACAAAAGACAGCCATTCTGAAACAAAATTCAATCATTAAAATTTTATGAATGTGTTTTTTAAGACATTAAACAAACATACATAACAATTTTTTAAATGGATTCAAATGTCTATTTAAATTCATATCAAATTGAACCTGGTATTTAATACAACATGATTGCAAGAGACACTCTTTAAAGGTTAACATATTTAGGCAAAAAGAAGGAAGAAGTAATTTTCTGCAAGAAAATACACCATGCAAATTCTGGTCAACTCAATTCAATAGACATTTATTAAGTATATATTGTATCTAAGAACTGAACTAGTCACTGGGGCATAAGGGAAAGAAGATTTGCAAAGATAAATAGGGCATGATTCCTACCTTCAAGGAATTTATAATCAAGACATGTTTCAGCTTTTAAGCCTCTTAATTTTTCTCCTTGTGTCATTATGTATGTTAGGAATCTCAGCTTTTTACATATGTATGTATATATATATATATATATATATGTATATATATATATATATATATATATATACACACACATATATATATTTTAATTTCCTTATAGTAGAGAGGAAAATATTAAGATTGTTAGACTGGAAAGTATTTTGTAAAATCATCTAGTCACCCTTTCCAACAGATATTGATGTAAACTATTCCAGACAGATTTTTATCCCTGATTGAGGACACTGAAGAATTATGGACAAAAATTATGACAGCATGGTGCCTTATACACTGTGAATGCTCTATCAATATTTGTTACATGAACAGAAAACATTTTCCTCTTTTAAGGAATGCATTGGAATGCAAAAAGGCTGTTGCCTAATAAAACAAAAAACTTTACAAATCTTCTAAGTGAGATTTCAAAAATACTAGAAACTACAATTGCTTCAGACTCTTATCAAATGTTAATTAAACCCATTTCAAGAAAAGTCTTATCTAGTAGTTAAATCATTCAAATTTTAAAGAGTAGGAAATGAAAAGTTTTCTCCAACAACAGATAGCCAGCAAAGTAATACAGGTAACAAAAATATAAAATGCTGGAAAATTCACAGAGGGAAATATATTAAATTCTGTCTTTTTCACTCAAAAGAGTAAAAAAGTTGTTTGTACTTATGGTGTTCTTTTCAAAACCACTAGTATCCTTGGAATTCCAATTCTTACTAAGCCAGGTGTGGAATGAATGGTCTTACACTATCCCGCCCCTCTGCCAGACACGCATACATATACACACAAATCACCACCTCCACTTGTCCCAAGTTTCAAGTAATTCTACTTTTTGTAGAATTTTGTTCTGCAATAGTTGTCCACCTATCACTCAGTAAAAAAAAAAAATTTCTAAAAGTAATTATTGTAAGAAGACATCCACCATGATGAAGGAAACAGCTTTCCCTTTTCTTCCCAACTCTCATCACCCCCCAAAGCTAAATAATTACTGAAGATGCCCAGTTTCTTCAGTCAACACACTTTGGTAGGATAGAGGATAGAATGATGCTAAAGTACTATCATAAACAACAATGTTCAGCAGAAGTAATCTTGTCCTTTCTGTCTTAGACCAATTTGATGCTATGGCAACCCCCTAATACATCAGTCTTCAAACATGTCCATATCTGTAAATGTGTAGCTATGGATGAATTAACAAAGTGCATATTGGCAATTAGGTGTAAACATCTATGCCTTGGGATCTGAAATATTAAAATGGCTCCTTTTATTTGCATATAAGTCTCCTAATATATTCTAGAAAGACAGTCATGAGCCAGTTTATATATCTAATGGAGCCTAGCAAGACAAGATGACCTTTTTAATTGTCATTATGAGAAGCACAATTGCCAGTGACTTTGAAACATATGGTAAACTTCATTATGCTCAAATATAATAGCTTCTACTTTGGGGCTCATAATGAATATTAATGTCAGGACTCTTGAGAAAAAAATCCCCAGGAAATTTTATATTGTGTGAAACCCTTTATCAATACCAAAGATTGGGGTTATTTATAGTCTTCAGACTTTTTCACGGGTGCTAATAAATATTCCATTAAAATGACAAACAGTTATGAATAATCATACAATTTTAAGTCTCAAATAATGATCACCTCCAGTATGCAACACCAGGTCAAGTGCCAGAGAACAAAAAGACCTTGCCTAGAAACTCAGCATAAACCGGCAGTCAAAGAGAACACAAATAATGAACCCAAAGCAAAATCAATGGGGCCTGTTGTGACAGAGTTACATGGAGTAAATTGTGTGTTTCAGAGCTGCTGGCTGGATATGTGGGAGGTGGCTTTTAATAAAGTTCTTTATTAAGAACCTTTCTGAGATTGTGGGAAGTTGAAAAAGGGCCAGAAAGATAAAGGATGCTGTCAGGGGTGAGGGTGGGGCAGAATGTAGAGATTGGGGGAGCAGCTGAGTGGGAGGAGAGGGCCACAGGATGTTACAAAGGTGGAAAAAGCAGAAGGGAGGCTCTGTCTAAGGCAGACAGGGGAGAGAGACAGAGGAGGAGTGGGAGGAAGAGATTGGAATGGTGGGAAAGAAAGATAACCAACAGCTGCCTCAGTCAAGAAGGTGCTTTCATGATGCCAAAATCCTAGCAATTTAATATGATTACATATCCTCAACGAAAGGGAGATCCTTGATTTAATTATCCATGGAGAGAAGAGGAGATGACTGTTACAAACTGCTCTCAACAGTTCTCAATAAAAAACTAGGCAATGGTTTAAAAGGTCATCTTATCTGGCATTGTTTCAAGATAAGACTTCCTTTTATGGATAATTCCCATTAACCCCCTTCTCTTTAATTTCCAATTTCAGTGACAAAGTACATTGTAAGAAAATCACTCAACTTTCATTAAAATGATAAGCCATAGCTTCCTTTCTAAGAATGTGGGCCTGCTGTACTGTTTTTGAAGCTGTTTTCTAGCTTCTCCAGTTAAGAAAGTTGCAAGTAAACAGAAAAAGATCAGCGAGTAAACTCCTAAAGATTTGTGCTGTATCACATGGGGAAGGGAAGGTAATGCGCATTTAAGGTAAATGTGCATTTAACAGCTTGTGAAAACTTGGAATAAATCCAGGACAACAGAATTTGAGATTTTGAAGGGATCTTGGCAGGCATGTTGTCCAACCTTTATTTGAAAGGAATGCCTGCAATAACAGGCCTGACAAGCGGTCATCTAGCTTCTGTTCATAAAATATTGTATGCAATATCTAAACCTAATCTATTTCATGTTTATATTCACTTTGATACTTAGATGTATCTATGATCTAAGTGATGTGAGTACTCCCTCCCCCTTGGTACAGAGTGTAAACTTTCTTTGGCTTCTCATCCTGTGAGATTGATTCTTGGCTTTACCATCCTGTAAATACCCCATGGTAGGAGGGGAGGGGCCCTAAGCACTTTTTACAAATATTGTCTTAGTTGAGCCTCATAACAACCCCATGAGGCAGGTATTATTGTTATCATCCCCACTTTATATTTGAGGAAACTGAGGCAGACAAAGAGATTAAGTGACTTATCTGTAAGTGACTTACAGAGCCAGTCAGTGTCTGAGGTTAGATTTGAACTCGGGTCTTGTTGACTCTAGGCCAGTGCTCTATCCACTGCACCATTATCTGCCTCAACTACCTCAGCATCCAATGTCCTAGGGCAGAGATGGGGAACCTGGGCCTAGAGGCCACACATGGTATGTTCCCCCACACCTGTCCTAGGGGATTTCCTCTAGATCTCTTGACATTGTATGAGTAGCAGCGGAGGACAGTATTGAGTGAGTTGTATGGTCTTGCCCAAGCCTAGCCTTGGATTATTCCCACCATTCACTGATATTCATGTGCTAATGAACTGAGCAGAAGGAAATCAGGAATTACTCATTTATGTTACATAATCTTAACTGGGCCTTCACTGCAACTAGCCATTCTGTTCCTTCCTAATCAATTCATTTTCCTATTCTCAACAGTGCTTGTTCTAAACTTTCTCATCTCTCCTCAAGCCTCCCACAGCACACCCTTCCTCCACCCTTTCAATGAAGCATCTTATCTCAAAAAAAGTAAGGCCATTTGTTAAGAGCTTCCTCTTCTCTTATCGTCTTCATCTAACAACATTCAGAGATCTTCCCCCACTATCATCTTCTTCACTCCAGTCTTGTATGAAGACATGGCGCTTCTCTTTGACAACTTCTCACAACTACTGAAGCAGATTACTAGGGATAATCTTTCACCCCTACTCTCTCTTTCAGTCTTTCCCTAACTACTAGCTCTTTCCCCACTGGCTATAAACTTAAAATCTTAAAAAAAACCCTAAATTTACCCTAATATCTTTCCTAGCTATCATTCTCTATCATTCCTCCCCTTCATGGTTAACTTAAGAAAGCCATCTATATTCAACGCTTCCTCTCACTTTCTTCTAAACCTTTTGCAATCTGACCTGATTGCCAGATCATAATACAACTAAAAACACACTTGGCAAAGTTATGATTGATCTCCTAATTACCAAATTTAACGTCTCTTTTTCAGTTCTTTGTCATTCTTGACCTTTCTGCACCACTTGATAATGTTTTTCATTACCTGGAAACTCTCCCCTCTAGATTCTTCTCTAACCTCCCAGATTGCTTTTCCTCAGACTCTTTTGTTGGTTCCTCACCTATGTCATGTCTGATAATCTTAGGTATTACCCCAAAAAGGCTGGTCCTGGACTTTCTTCTCTTTTCTATCTGTACTCTTACTTTGTGACCTCATCAGCTCCCACAAATTCAATGTTCATCTCTCTGCAGATGATTCCTAGATCTATATATCCAACCTTTGCCTCTTTCCTGAGTCATAGTCTCACATAAATTAATTCCCCATTTCCAACTAGATGTCCCATAGGCATCTCAAACTCAAAATATTCAAACCAGAACTCATTCTCTTTTCCCCTAAACTCTCCACCCCATTCCAGTTTCCCAACTACTATCAAAGACACCTCCAACCTCTTAGTCATCCAAGTTTATAACTTCAATATAATCCTTAACTCCTCAATTTCATTCACCCCACATGTCCAATCTACTGCCAAATCTTGTAATTTCTATTTTTACAACATCTTTCATAATGCATTCCCTTCTCTTAACTCAACAGACACAACTCTAGATCAGGCCTTCATCACATCTTGCCTAGATTTTTGTAACAGCCTTCTAATGATATTCCTGACTCATACCTCTTCCCACTCCAATACATCTTCTACTAAGTTACAGAGGTCACTTTCTAATGCATGTATCTGACCATTTCCTATCCCTAAAACCACCCCCAATTCAATGAACTCTAATGGCTCCTTATTACTTGCAGAGAAATTTTTTCATATATATGTATATGTGTATATTATATATGTGTGTATGTGTGTATATGTACATACATACATATATACATACACATATGTGAATATATGTATATAATCTCCCTCTCTGGCACTTAAAGTTTTTAATAACCCTCCTTGTGCCTTTTCAGTCTTTTCATACTTTATATTCTACTCCTTGCACTTTATAATCCATCAACATTGGCCTACTTTCAGTTTCTTGAACATGGCGCGCCATCTTCCGTCTCCATGACTTTACATTGATTGTCTACCACACCTGGAATTCTTTGACCCCTCACCTTTCCCTCTTCATTTCTCTAGCTTCTTTCAAGACTCAGTTTAAACCCTCCCTTCCAGAAGATGCCTTTCCTAGTCCCACAGTCCCTAATGCCCTTCTCTTTCAGATTGCTTCCTGTCTACCATAAATATGCCTTAAATGTACCTAGTTATTTACATGTCATCTTCCCCATTCGAATGTAAGCACCTTGAAGGCAGGGACTATTTTGTATTCTTTGTATCCTCAGTGCTTAGTACAATGCATGATATACAGTAAATACTTGATAAATGCTTGTTGACTAACTGACTGGCTACGTAACTGGTTCACCTTCCTTTCCAGTCATACGTTTTTCTGTCTGTCACCTTTTATACTCTGGTTTAGTCAGAATTCTTCATTGCCGATATGCCGCAGCGACCAAGGGTTAAGTCATTCTAATAAATGTTTGCTGAACTGAATCAAATGGTCCTACTTTCAAAGTCCCTTTATATACTAAATTTATCATTCAAAGACTCCGGTCTAATGAATATAAATGTAACCACTCACTAGGTATAAAAAGTGAGAGTGAGAATTTAACTGCAGTGCACACTGGTTTCCCACAGTAAATCAAGTATCTACCTACTGGTAGAGTCTAAAAGTCCCCGAAGTCACTGAATTCAATAAACATTTATTAAGCACCTACTGCAACTGCAAAATACCATTTTTGATTCCGAGAATACAAAAATGTAAAGTGATCCAATCCTTACCCAGCACCAGAGTTCTTAACCTTTTGCGTGTCAGGGACCCCATATTGTGGTGAAGCCTACAGATCCTTTCTTAGAATAATATTTTAAAATACAATCGATAGGATTACAAAGTAAACTAATTGTATTAAAATATAGTTAATGAAAACAAAAGTTTTCTTTAAAAACCAAGTTCACAGAAGCCAGATTAAGAGAATCCCTGCCCTAAAGAAATATATAATCCAATAGAGGAGCAAAAATGCAACAAAAGGTAAGCATAATAAAAGGCAGTGTGTGATCAATGCAAAATCTAGACAAAGTCCTATCAGAAATTTGAAGAAAGATATTTTTTAATGGTTTTTAAAAATGTAGCTGATGGTTGAATGAAGGAAGCCTTCACAGAGGAGGCAAGCCTTGAGCTGGTCTTTGAAGAGAAATTTCAGTAGAGAGCCACAGGAAAAGCACATGCTAGAGTCAGTTGTTATAACTACACATAGGTGAAGGAGGGCTGAACGAAACTAGGTGATAACTACTAGTTCAGACCAGCTGGACTCCACAGGAGAGAACGGGAACAAAGATTTATTAAGCACCTACTGTGTTTCTGGGACTTAGGGAAAAGTCTTATTAAGTGCTTTACAAACATTATCTCATTTTTTTCCTCACAACAATCCTATGAGATACATGCTATTATTATCCAGATTTTACAGTTGAGACAACTGTGATAGACAGAGGTGAAGTGACCTGCCTGGGGGTCACACAGGAAGTTTCTGAGGCTAATTTGAACTTAGTTCTTCCTGACTCCAGATCCAGCACTCTATTCATTGTGCCACCTAGTTGCCTTTATATAGAGAATATAGAAGGGAATAAGGAGAAATAAATCAGGAAAGGAAGCTTAAAATCAGGTAGTAGAGTGCCTTGAGTGCCAAGCCAAGGATTTCCATTTTATTCTAACACCAAAAGTTTTGCATTAGGGAAATGACATATTTATGCAGTAGGAAGATTAAATTGGCAACAATAATAAGAATGTCAAAGACGGATCAGAGAGGTAAGAAACCGGAGAGAGACAAATTAGTTAAAATGTTATCACAGTAATTCATTCACAAGATAATGGAGGAGTAAATGAAAAGATCACCAAAGAGAAACAATCCCAAGTAATTGAACAAAACAGTGAAGGGTATGGAGAAAAGAAAATGAAAACATCTCTCCTTCCCTTTCTCAAAGCAGACAGGTGGGAAACCTGCCATGGAAGAATGCAGTTTACATTGTTAGACTGGGTTTCTGTATCAGACAGTTTTACTTAATTATTTTATTTTGTCATAATGAAGTGCCTAAGGTGTGACAGAGTGCCTAGGCTGATGACCATAAGGATAGAAAAGAGAGAATCTTAAGAAGAGACATTATGAAAGAGAATCAGCAGAGTTGAGTAATTGACAGGATATTGGAGCTCAGGGAAAGAGAAGAGACAAAGACAATGCTAAGACTTCAGTTTGGGGTACATTGCAGTGCCAGTAAGACCCCCAAATGGAGATGTCTAGCAACAACTTAGCACCTGTAGGCTTGGTACATAGTAAGTACTTAATAAATGGTTATTGAATTGAAATGAAAATGTAGGATTTGAACTCAGAAAATAAATTGGGACTAGACACACAGATTTAGGTGTCATCTTCATAGGGCTGATCCTTGAGATGATACTAACAGAGAAAATTGCTGAAAGAATATGTAGGAAGTGGAAAGAAGAGAATAAAGGACAAATCTCGGGGATAATCAGTCAACAGGTATTTTATTAGGTGCCTACTGATATGTCAAGCAATGTTTTTAGGGTGCTGGGGACAAAAATGCAAAAAATGAAATTATTCCTGCCTTTGAGACATTCATATTTGAGCAGTGGCAACATGTACATGTAATTTTACACAGAATGAATACAAAATGAATACAAGATTTGGGGGGAGGGTGGGCACTGGTGGCTAGGGAAATTGGGAAAGGTTTCATTTTTTAGATGGTAGCACTTGAGCTATTTTAAAGAAAACTAGAGATGTCAAAAGGTGGAGTTGAGGAGGTAGAGAATTTCAGGCAAGAAGAACAGACGGTTTAAAAGCATGGAAATAAGAGACAGAAAGTGGCTTGTGGACCACAGAGTGCACAGAAGGTAGTAAATGTCAAAATGTATGTTTTATGTATAAAAGAAAACTTGAAATGTAGGAAGAAGCCAAGTTATGAAGGGCTTTAACTGTCAGACAGAATTCATAATTGATCCTAGAGGTAATCAGGAATCATTAGAGTTTGTTGAGTAGGGGAAATATGGGTCTAGCCAATGGACTACCAAGTTTCATTCCAATTCTCCTGAGCTTGTCTCATTTTAAGGTAGCCCAAGTTCACAGGATATCAAAGGCAGAACCAGCAAAAGAGTTCAAGGATCCAACCATATAGTGTATTCTTAGAATAATTCCTTTCAGAGGCTATTTTTGGAGGGGGTGGGGATTAAATATATAGCAAATGTAACTGAGGTAAACATAAATACAAGTATTTGCCTCATCGTACTAAGAGAGATTTGTGATGATTAAATAAAATGGTCTGATAGCAGTTGGGTATGGACAATGAAAAAAGGCAACTCAGTTTAAATGTAATCTTAAATATGTACTTACTTTGAAAGGATTATTTTAAAATTAAAAAAAAAACCCTTTGCAACAGTGATGTCAGCAGTGTGGTGATTAAATGAAATTATGTTCTATAAATATGTTGGCATTTAAAATATAAGAAGATTCTTTGTCATAAATATTTGATTATGTACTCAGTAGGTCTTTAACCATTGATGGTTTCATCTTTCTCCATAAATATTACACTGGATTCATTCATGCTGAACTGTCCTCCCGGCTCCACCTTCCTCAGGAGTCCTTCCCAGTTCTTTAAAAATTGTCTCTATGTTCTGGAGGGACCTCCACTGTAAAGGAGTATAGGCCTTTGGTGGACTAGGGTAGACAAAGAGGAAACATGAGGACAGGCAGGAGGACAAAACAATCGATTGGCAGGCAGACAGAAATACTATTGCTAGCACCCAACTCCTTTCTTTACTCTGCAAAAAGTCACTTGTTTGTTTTAAATTCAATGGCAAACAGCGATATAGCTTACTTCAGCACTCATTCTTTTTCCAAGCATAAGACAGCGTCATGGAAGAGAAATTATGACGCTAAAAGGAATGAGATACAAGAATGAAAGCTAAAATTTAAGATTAGGCAAGAGAATAAAGGGTGGGAGGAGGTGAAGACGAAAATCTCCTTACACAAGCACTGAAAAATATGACAGCCAGGGCAAAAATTCCAACAATGAATAATAGAGCTTATTGGGATTAATTCAACCAAACAAACATTTAGTAAATACCTACCTTGCCCCAAGCACTATGCTAAGGGAAAAGGGAGGGAGAGAGAGGGGGAGAGAGAGAGAAAGGGAGGAGAGAGAGAGAGAGAGAGAGAAGCTAATACTTGGTCCCTGCCTTTGTGGACCTTACAAAATAGAAGAAGAAAAAGACAAAGACAGAAAAAATTTAATATGCAATATAACATAAATTCATCTGATTTAATCACTTTTCAATCATGTCCAATTCTTCTTGACCCCATTTGGGATTTGCTTGGCAAAGGTACTAGAATAGTTTGCCATTTTCTTCTCCAGTTCATTTTACAGATGAGGAAACTGAGGCAAACAGGGTTGAGTGACTTACCCAGAGTCACACAGCTAGTAAGTGTCTGAGACCAGATTTGAACTCAGGAAGATGAGCCTTCCTAACTCTATACCCTATCCAGACTCTATCCACTGAGCAACCTAGCTGTTTTGCACCTAATCAAAGAAGTACAAAACAAAGGACTACCAGAAGGCAGAAGGATGTCATTACTGATGGGAGATGAAGGCAACTATGCCATTTGAGGTGAGTTTTAAAGGATGTGTGAGAATTCAGAGGCAAAGGTGGAAAAAGTATTTATTTTAGACCAGGGAAACAGTATGTGGAAAGGTACTGAGTCGAGGTATGTTTGGGGGACAGGAAACAAAGCTAGCAACACTTGTTTGACTCACAACAAAATACCCATAAGTGATTTGAAGAGAACTAATGTTTTCAATTCACAACCCAAACATAAGTGCCTGAGACCCAAAAAATATACTCATCTCTGGCTTGTTTCAGGACTCTCAGTTCCCTTCTTATTCAACCTTTGGAAAGAAAAAAATTTGCTTTTAATAGAAAACATGCAATTCATTATGAGGGTGGGTCATAGCATCCTTGGCTAAGAATAAAAAATACAGATCCTTTTTTTAAAAATGCTATCTGCTTCATATTATAGTAAAAAGCATAGGTTTCAGCCAATTTATTTCAGGCATGAAAAAAATGGAGGTAAACATATGTTTGAATAAACAAGAACACACACACAAAAAATCTGCAGTCCCCTATCAGCGAACTCATTGTAATATAAATGAACACTATCAGAAGTGACTGCAGTAAGCTTTTGTTTCTTCACCAAGAAGCTAAGAGGACATCACAAGGGGAAAGAAAACCAGCCTAAGAATGAAAGTCTTAAGCAATTAAAGCACCATATCTGATAAAGAAGAGATGTGATATGAAGGGGCAAACTTTTTGCAGTGAAAGACTGTACAATGAGGTATTTCCGATTTGGTCTTTTGGAGAAAGAGTAAGAAGAGTGCCTCACTTAAAGAATAGTTTGAATCTGTAATAGCTATAACAACTCTGCATGTATCTCATAGAAGCTCCAACAAATGCTTAGGTAAAATAAAGAGACATGAAGAAAATTAGAAGTAACTCCTTCCTATTACAGCAGTCAGAGTAATTAATAAGTTGTTGTGGAATTCTTATCTATATAAATTTGGTTTTAAGTGTAAATAATGATAAGTTCAACTGATTCTGATGTTTAAATTTAAATATATTATGGGGGGTGGTTTTCAAAGCAAAAATAGCAATATGTATTTGTATGTGTGTAGGGTCTTCCATTCAAATTCTATTCTGATTCCTCACCATGTTGTAAAAGTGACCTTTTGTCCTTATAGGTTGTTTAAAGGGTGCACAATCTCTGTTAAGCAGCAAACTCTTCCAACAAACCCAGGGACAGGCTTTGCTCCTATCATTTGAGGACCAGCCTACCAAAGATCAGAGAGATTTATCCCCAAGATAATTTTTGACCATTAAAATTCATGTATTTGCCTCTTTGGGGAGAACATACACCAATAAAATCTCACTACAATATAGCAAAGTAGAAGTGGACAGTGTCGCTAATTTTATCAAATAATCTGTTAGTGATGATTATACGGTTGACCCCATTTCCAGCAAAGTTGGCATCATTTAAAGTTATGGGCATCTTCCAGAAATTTGATAAGTAACACTATTCAATGGCTATTGCCCAAGGAATAAAACAACTGAATATAAGACATTTAGGACTCAGCTGGCAAGTGTAAAAGGACAACATGCTAGACTTCTACAGAAAATCTACAAAGCAGAATGTTATTTTACAGATAATCAAGTACATTAAGCTGAATTCTGGGCACTACCTACCACTTCTCATTGCTATGGGGTTGTCACATCAAGGCACCATCCATTGCAATACGTCCCATAGTAAATAGTTAAAACTATCAGAGGATGTTTCACAGGAGAGCTCAAGGATATTCTAAAAGAAGACAGGGAAACAGTTTGGATAGTTATATCAATAAATGTGAGAAATTAGGAAGAAAAAAAGGAGATATGGGAAGCAGTCTGCTGAAAAGAAAACCAATATAAAGGTATTGATGGAATCCTGGGAAATCAAAGATCTAGGAAGAGCATTAGAGGGCATCTAATCAAAGTTCTTCCTTTTACAGATTAGAAAATCAGATGAAGTGAAGCTTTTGACTTCACAAAGATAGTTAAGGACAAACCCAATGCTAAGAACCCTTTCCCCAGCCTCCCAGTCCTACCATGTCATGGTTTCTCTAGTCTAAATGTAACACCTGAGATTATCCTATTCCTTTATATGTGTGTATATATATATATATTATATATATATATATATATAATATATATATAATATATATATGATATATAATTACATATTATGTAGATAGAACCAAATAGAATAATATGCATGTGTGTATATATATATGTATATAATATACACATGTGTGTATGTGCGTGTACACATGTGTACACGCACACACACACACACACACACTCATACATAAAATCTACTCTATTCAAAGCACCTGTGCTAGGCTCTGGGTAGAAAAAGAAAAATAAATAACACCTGGTCCCTCTCTTCCTGGACTTTTATCAGTCTCATAAAACAAAATAGCCACAACTCAATAGAGTACTTGTCAGATTTCTAACTCCAACCCTGATGGCTTTGCAGTGTTGACATATCTTTGGTTCCTATTTCAATGTTCCCAAGCTCAGAGGTTATGTCATATGCACATGCAACTATATATGATACAATCAATTCCAATTTGGGCAGAAATCTCCCCCCATTTTTCATTACGAGGTAATGATACATTGTACAGAAAATGGGGAATCAATGAGTGGCTTGATTTTTAAAATTACTATTTTCATAGTTTCGAATTAATATTAGAGCTTCTTTTTTTGAGGTTCCATTTTTTAAAAACAGATGTATGATTTCATTGGTATAGTGAATGCTCAGTCAGGACACTCATTCTACCAATGTAGATCATCAGTCATTCTGTAATTGAGACCCATGGCCCTTGGGAATTAAGTGACTTATCTGGGATCACATGGTCAGTATGTGTCAGGGACAGGATTTGAACCCAGACTTTCCCTACTCTGAGGCTAGCTCTCTCCATCCACCAAGCCAGGCTATCTCTCATGAATTATAAATAACAAAACCAAAATCAAAGATTTCCTTGTTACATTGCTCTTCACATTCTCTACATTCCACTCAAACTGAATTATTCCTTTCAGTGCATTGAGGGCATCATTTCATCTGCCCTTTCGGTGCTTTTTCATAGGCTATCCTCCATACCTGGAATGCACTCCCTTCTCATCTCAGACTCTTAGAACCTCTCCTCCCTACTTCTATTCAGAGCTTAAGTGCTACTTCTTACTGGAGGTCTTTTCTGACATTACCATATCCAGGTATAAGTGCCTCCCCCCTCACCTCCATCCTGTCACTTTACTATGAATGTACTTACAAGCACATGTGGGCTGTTTCCTTTGTATCTTTAGTATTCCTACCATCTAATTCAATAAATATTCATTAAGCACCTACTATGTGCCAAGCACTATAACTAAGTGCAAAAGACAGTCCTTGCCCTGAAGGAGATTGCAATCTAATGGGAAAGACAATATGCTAACAAATATATACAAAGCAAGCTATATATAGGATAAATAGGAAATAATTGAAGAGGAAAAGCAGTGGAATTAAGAGAGGTTGGGGAAGGCTTCCCTAACAAAGGTTAGGGGAAGTGGAATTTAAGTAGGGATTTAAAGGAAGCCAGAGACTTCAGTCGTTGGAACAAAGGAAGAAAAGCATTCCACACATGGAGGATGGCCAGAGAA
Organism: Pseudochirops cupreus; assembly: GCA_028627135.1. Classification (NCBI taxonomy): domain Eukaryota; kingdom Metazoa; phylum Chordata; class Mammalia; order Diprotodontia; family Pseudocheiridae; genus Pseudochirops; species Pseudochirops cupreus. Next base: position 121,742,222 of record CM053584.1, read on the forward strand.
AGTGCCCATGTTGAGAGATGGAGCCAGGAGGCCAGTGTCACTGGATGGAAGATTATGTGTCAGGGAGTATGGTGTAAGAAGACAGGTAAGTGGGGAAAAAAAAGAAGAATACTGGAAAGGTAGGAGGGGGGTAGGTTATGAAGGGCTTTGAATGCTAAATGGAACATTTTGCATTTGCTTCTGAAGGCTACGGAAGCCACTGCAACTTATTGAGTAGGGTAGTGACATGATCAGACCTGTATTTTACGAAAATCCCTTTAGTGGTTGGAGAGTGGAATGAAGCAGGGAAAGGCTTGAGGAAGGCAGCCCCCCTTGCAGACAATATACATCCCTGAGTATGTAATTAGGTTTAGCACACCTGTTATTGAATATTGGAAACCTAGTGACCTCTGAGGGCTCTTCCATTTCTATGAATCAAGGACTGGGGGGAACATCAGTGATAATCCAACTCCTCATTTTGCAGATGGTATAAGAGGTGTGGAGACACATACAAAGTAGTTAGGTAGCCAGCTGGTGACAGATTAGAACCATTTAAGCAATGAAGATAATGGAAAGAGACTGTGAGCACCCTGAGAGCAAGGATTCTCTTTGCTTTTCTATGTATACTATGAACTTAGTACAGTGTTTGGCACATAGTAGATAGTCAACAAATGCTAGCTGACTGACACTACAAAGTGAAATTTTATACAGATGAAAAAAGATGGTTTTATAAGAATGGAGAAAGTAGGGAAAGAGAAGGTAGAGCATATATTAGCCTGAACTAAAAGCTCAACAGCAGAGGAGCATAAAGAAGGCCTGCTGAGTAAGAAACAAGGCTCCCAGAGAGGGAAGAAATGAAAAAAAATGACTCAAAGATGAAGCTCTTCTAAAAAGTTGACCCTCAACCTCCACCAAAAAAGGGAACAATTCAAGGAAAACAAACCTTCTTGCTGAGAATGTTTTTTTTTAAATCAGAAAATAAAGTTTTCTCTAAAACTTTTGTTTTTGTTCTTCACATTTCCAAACATACAAAAAACATGATTCTTGTATGAGTTATACATAATGCATTTTCTATACCCAAACAGTGTGGAATCAGATTGTAAAGGAAACTAAGAAATGAATGTATATTCTTCAAGCCTCCATCAAATTCCTATTCTCTCTCTTCCCTTAAAATGAAGATAGTTCTGTGCAGCATCCTACCATGGTTTCAGACTTATCAGAAGCCATACCTTTCTTGTCGTCCACTATAACATCTGTGTTGTGGTCATTTTCTCTAGTAAATCAAGCTCATAAACAGTGAGAAAAATATTGCTCACTCTCTATAGACAGGGCATCAAGCATCAGACCCAGGTTATATATCAAAATTTATCTATTCCTGGAGATGTAGCTGTTGCTCTGCACATGCACAGAGATGGAGATTAGAGGTATAGTTATATAGAAAATACATACAGATATAGATATTTTGGAGGCAGCTAGGTGGGTGGCTCAGTGGACAAAGCACCAGGCCTGCAGTCAGGAAGACCTGAATCAAATATGGCCTCAGACACTTACTATCTGTGTGATCCTGGGCAAATCATCTAACTTCTCTTTGCCTTAATTCACTGGAGCAGGAAAGGGCAAAGCGCTCCAGTATTTTTGCCAAGAAAATCCCGTGGATAATCTTTGGGTGATATGGTCCATGGGATCATGAAGAATCAGACACAACTGAATCACAAAATAGATATTTTCCTCATGCCCATGATACAGTCATATGCGCATACATATATTTATGTATATATATTTATACATATATATTTATGTATTCATATATGCATGATAATATATGCAAACATGGGTATATGTATGTATAGTGGGCATGAGGCAAAGTTATGAAAGATGCATCAGCTGGCATGAAAAGAAAGAGATAAGTAATAATAATAGCAATAATTTCACTCTTAGTGCTTTAATATCTCATTTGATATTCATAACAATCTTGGGGGAAAGATACTATTATCATCCTCATTTTATAAGTGAAGAAACAGATAGAGTAGATGAAATTACTTGGCCAAGGTCACACAGCAAGTGAGTGTCTGAGGTGCATTCGAACCCAAGTATCCCTGACTCCAGGCTCAGCATTCTAGCCACTACACCACCTAGAGATCCTGTAACCCAGTGGTTCTCAACCTTCCTAATGCTGCGACCCTTTAATACTCGTATGTGGCCATATCTGCATGTGGGCGGACCCACCTGGAGACAGATAGAGGAGTGGTGTCTTGGTTCCTAAGACCATCAGAAATATGTGTTTTCTCATGGTCTTAGGTGATCCTGTTCAACCCCCAAAGAGGTCGTGACCCACAGGTTGAGAACCGCTGCTGTATCTGATGAAGGGGCATTGCCTACCCCTTTATGATCCTTTTATTTTTCATTCAATGTGATGAGGTTACTAGAAAGAGGAAGCAGTGATTATGTCACTTTGAACATATGGGCTTTCTAACTTAAAGGCAAGAGTACCAACTCCAGACACCTAATCCAAAGCAGAATTCCCTTTCAAGTTCAGCACCATCCCCCCCTCCTTTTCCATACTCCCAAAAGCAAACAAATGGAAGTTACTAAATGAGATTTCATTCATGCACAGCAAAGCAAAATATTGCCATTGGAGATTCTCTTTTAGAATCCTTTGATATTGTGACGGTTCCGCTGCATAGAACTCTGCTAGTTCACCAAGCCAGATTTTTGCAGTACATCTGCAGTATCTTTTATACTTGGGCAGCTGGCACAAAGTGAGAAAATTCATTAACATGCTAATGATGTCCTATTTAAAATTCCAGCCCTGATTATTCTGTGATTAAATCTCTCCCCTTAACGTCTGCTTCCTTATATCTGCCTTACAGTGAGAAATCAACAATATTAATAAAGTACAATACAGATTACCAATTTATACACAAGGGATGGAAAAACACTTATGTAAATCTTAATGCTTAATTTTTTTTCCTGAAAAGCATATGCATCAGACAGCTAAAAGTATAATAATTTTGTTCGACCCCCCTCAAATACAATAATTAAAGGCATACAGTTAATTTCCATAAGTATTTAGGGGTTGAAAGATACATTTATCTTTTCATTCAATTTCTCTGCACTTAAAATCTGTATGAAATTCAAATGTTCTACCCTGAAGTCTTAAGAACAGCTGAGAGTTATGCAGTGCCACCTTCTTCTCTCCCTGGAATTCTCCTTTGTGATAGATACACTTAAATCAGCAAAACAATTACATTGGCCATAACATCCATGCTCTTAAAGTGTTCAGACACTGTTGTATTTCAACCTCTCTTATATCACCAAAGCCCTATTCTGCTATTTCATTCCTTTGGGCTGCCCCAGTTTGCATACTTTATTCAGACAACACAGGCAAGCATCTTATCTCTCAAGTTAAGGCCATCAAGAACTCATAACTGCATCCAAATGGGAAATCTACTTGGAGCAAGTAGATTAATATAAAAAAAAACCAACAACCTAGGATATTGGTAACTGGTCCCAACACTTCCTGGAAAATAGGGGGAAAAGAAATGGAAGCTGTCAGATTTTATGTTTTTGGGCTCAAACATCACTGTAGATAGTAACTATAGCTATGAAATTAAAAGATGCTTATTCCTTGGAAGGAAAGCTATGGCAACTCTGGACAGCATACTAAAAAGCAGAGACATCGCCTTGTCAACAAAGGTCTGTATAGTCAAAGCCATGGTTTTTCCAGGAGCAATATACGGCTGTGAGAGCTGGACTATAAGGAAGGCTAAGGCATCACAGAATCAGTGCTTTTGAATTGTGGTGGTAGAGAAAACTTTTGAGAGTCTCTTGGACTCTCAAAGGAGATCAAATCAGTCAATACTTAAAGAAATTAATTCAGGCTATTCCCTGGAAGTGAAAGTGAAGTTTAAATAAAAATAGAAGTTTCAATAGAAATAGGCAAAGAGGAGAAAATGCCTTATCCAAAGTAACACAGCAAGTAAGTGTCATTTAAATGCAAGTCTCCCAACTTCCTCAATGGAAGTGAAAGTGAAGCTTAAATACTGTGGCCACATAATAAGATGGGACTCATCGAGGGGAAAAAACCTTGATGGGAAAGATGGAAGGCAAAAGGAAAAGGGGATGGCAGAAAATGAGATGGATAGTTGGAAGCAATGAATGTGAGCATGGAGAGACTTTGGGAGTTAGTGGAGGACAGAAGGTCCTGGCATACGATGGTCCATGGGGTCATGAAGAATGGCACATGATTAAATGACTACACAAAAACATCACTCAGAGCAGAAGTTCCAAATGGTGCCTTTAATTTGAGAATGCAAAAAAAAAATTATAAATGTATCACAACTATTTACCAAACTTCTACTAGGCACAGAGCACAATGCTAATCACTACGGTGAAAAAAAGAAGGATAATATAGTCCCCACTCTCAAGACACTTAGAACCTGGTTGGAGCTGATCCATTTGCCCAGTTACAAGGCACAAGGATGGGCAAGGTCAGCACACTAGCTCCCCTTCAAAAGGTGCTAACACTCCTCATCATGTAATGTTAACAACAATGGCAGGAAATGGCATTATACTTTACTTTAAGGGTTGCCAAACATTTTGCGCTTATTGTTTCATTTGACTATTACACCAGCACGGGAGAGAGGTATTGCAGGTGTCATCATCCCTGTTTTAAGGATGAGACTCAGTATCTGCCTATGATAACATAGCTATTAAGCATCATAGGAATTTGTTTTTAGAAGTAATAAGAATTAGTGACTCACCCACAGCTTGTAAGTGTCAAGTGTCTGAGGCCAGATTTGAATTTAGGTCCTCCTGTCTTCAGGGCAGGTACTCTATCCACTACATCACCTAGTTGCCCCTCAGAGGAAATTTTTGAACACAGGCATTCCAGAGTCTGAATCTATACTCTTATAACATGTCAAACTAATAATAAGTAATAGCAATCATAGCTAACATTCATATAGTACCTACTATGTAGAGGCACTGTGCTAAGTAATTTACAGTTTTTATCTCATTTGATCCTTGTAACAATCCTGCAAGGTAGGTGCTATTATTATTCCCATATTTACAGGTGAGGAAACTGAGGCAAAAAGCGATCAAGTGACTCACTCAAAGTCACCCCATAATAAGTGTCTGAGGCCAGATTTGATTCCCAGCCTAGTATATTCCCTCTTTTCTCCATTGTGAATTTCATGCTTCATATTCTGGTGACTTCCTGATTATTTCCTGCCTGTTTATTATTACTAATAATAATATGTTGATCTTTTTTGGTCTATATCTGCATCTAACAATAAGGATACTCCCTCCATTATTGGAGACCAACAGCTCCTCTCTAACTTACAATTTTATTGTGTTGGCTGGGATCATGAAAGGCCCACCACTTGTCACTTGCCCACAACTAACCATGATGTGTGAGAGGTAAACCTTGAGCCCAGGTCCTCCTGGCTCAAAGTCCATCCCACTCTCTCCATTCCACCATGATTCTTCTCATTAATAATAGAGCTTAATAAAATATAGATAATAAAACATTTATGTCACACTTTAAAATTCACAACACACTTTCATCAGAACAATCCTGTAAGATAGGTAGTGCATATATTATTTATAATTTCCATTGTCAGATGAAGAAACTGAAGTTCAGAGAAAATAATGTAATGTACCCATGATCATGCTTCTAGTGTTAGAGTCAGGGTTCTGGTCCAGGTCTCCTGACACCAAATCCAATGCATTTTCTAAAGTGCTTTCTATTTTCATTTTTCCTGTTCTGTTCAGTTTGGATTGCTTCTCTCAACATCTAGACTGACCCAGTCTGTTTGGTTTCTGCTTGAACCTGTTCTCCTAGATCAGGGGTGGGGAACCTGTGGCCTGGAGGTCACATGTGGCCCTCTAGGTCCTCAAGTGCACCCCTTTGACTGAATCCAACAGAACTTTAAAGTTCAGATTCAAAGGGCCACATTTGAGGACCTAGAGAGCCATGTGTGTCCTCAAGGTTGCAGGTTTCCCACCCCTATCCTAGATTCTTCAATCCCTCTCCCTTCTATGGATCAATAGGAAGTAATTGTTGAGTACTCTTGCCTCAACCTGACCCCCAAGATGTTATCATTGGTCACTAACCCCTTGTCTTATGCCACTCAATGTTGGGGTCTCAACAGGGAATACCAAGTTCTGAAGAGGATCTGAAATATATACACATAAAGATCACAAACAATACAAGGTCATAAATTGTATGTCTTTGACCTTTCTAATCTTGTTGCGTATTATACCTCTTTACACAATTTCCATTTCAATCAAATTGCCCTGTAAACTGTTACGTGTATATAATATTCCATCTCCATTGTCTACATCTTTGTAATGGTGGTCCCTTACATCTGGAATGCAAGTAGACAATCAATAAGCATTTATTAAGCTCCTACTGTGTACCAGGCACTGTACTAAGCATGGGGGATATAAAGAGAGGCAAAAGACAGTGCCTGCCCTCAAGGTACAGTTTACAGTTTAACAAAGGAGACAAAATGCAAACAACTACATACAAACAAGTTATGGGCAGGATAAATAGGAAATAATGCACAGGGGGAAGACACTAAAATTAAGGCAGATTGGGAAAGACTTCCTGTAGAAGACAGGATTTTAGTTAGAATTTGATGGAAGCCAGCAGGCAAAGTGAGGAAGGAGAGAATTTCAGGCATGCAAGATGACCATCGAAAACTGCTGGAGTCTAAAAATGGAATGTCTTATTGAAAGAACAGTAAGAAGGTCAGTGTCATTGGATCACAGAGTATGTGAGAGGGAAAGGGTAACATTTAAGAATGGAAAGGGGGAAGGGGGTTGGCAGCTTATGAAGGACTTTGAATGCTAAACAGAAGACTTTATATTTAATCCTGAAAGTGATAGGAAGCCATTGGAGTTTACTGAGTGGGGAGGGGAGGGTGGAGTGACATAATCAGACCTATATTTTAGGAAGATCACTTTGATAGCTATATGGAAGATGGACTGGAGAGGAGAAAGATTCATGGCAGGCTGAGCATCCAAAGGCTACTGCAGTGTCTAGCTATGAGATGATGAGGACTTGGGTCAGGATGATGGCAATGTCAGAGGAGTGAAGATACCTTCTTTTTGAAATAGGTAACTAGGACTTGAAGGAAGGCAATCTCCCCATTTGGCTGTTTCCCAAAGTCCTACCACTGGAGACACATATCAGGGCAATCTCCCACATCATTTGCAAAGCTCCTGTTCTTCAGCCTCCATGTCCCATAGTGTCTCGTTCTTCTAAGAACACTAATAATAATCAGTAACAATAACCAATAATCTTCATCAGCAATAATCAATCAAGAGATCACCATAGATTTACAAGCTCTCTTCTAAGCACAAGAATGATTCCAAAAGAGATCTTTCCAGTTCCCCGTGTTGTTAGTGCCTACATTCCCACAAATGACTCCTCATTTATTTTGTACATATTTCATATTTATCTGTGTACATGTTGCTTCTGACCCAGTAGAAGATAAGTCCTGTGGGGCTTATTATGTGCAAGACCTGTTTTGCTTTTATCTTTGTATGTTCAACACTTAGGATATTACCTTGCACATAGTAGGGACTTAATAAATGTTTCTTAAATTGAATCAAGGTCAAATTGAGGGCTTATATAGTAAGGGATCAATTATAATCTATTTGGAATGCTTTAAGTTCATCACATATGCACCAAATGGAACAACAACAAAAAGACTAAAAGCTGGCAATTCCATATTTCCTAAACATATACAAATTTTAGCCAAGATTAAATTAATATTGTAATACAGCCCTCAGCTAAGAATGTAAAGTTCTGAAAGTAATTTAGACTATAAGCTTCTTATGAAAAGGGACTGGTAGACACCTGGTAGAGGATAAGGAAGAAACTTATGTGATAACTTTATTATATATTTAAAAGGAATAACAAGTTGTACATGATAGATTCACAGTTTCATGTGCTATCATCTTTTTATATGTAATGAAAATGTTTTATTCTATAAATTAAAAATAAAATAAATTTTTAAAAAAAATTTAAGAAAGAAACTGTATTATATTTGTCTAGTACAGTGCCTGGCATATTGTAGGCACTTAGTAAATCTTTGGTGATCTCTTGATTGATTACTGATGATGATGATAATGATTGGTTATTGTTACTAATTATTATTAGTGTTCTTAGAAGAATGAGACACTATGGGACATGGATGCTGGAGAAGAAGAGCTTTGCAAATGATGTGGGACATTGCCCTGATAGGTGTCTCCAGTGCTAGGACTTTGGGAAACAGCCACATGGGGAGATTGCCTTCCTTCAAGTCCTAGTTACCTTCTTCAAAAAGCCTTTCTTGAATCCCCTTAATTTCTTCCTTCTGTTGATTATCTTCAATTAATTCTGTGTATATCTTGTTTTACACAGTTGTTATCTTCCCCATTAGACTATGAGCTCTTCATGACAAGGATTGTCTTTTGCCTTTCTTTGACTCCCTAGTACTTAACACAGTGCCTGGAACATACATACATACATACATACATACATACATACATACATATATACATATATACATATAGATACAGAGAGAGAGAGAGAAAGAGAGAGAGAGAGAGAGTGTAGGATTTGAGAGAAAGAGAGAGAGTAAATACTTGATAAATGCTTATTCACTGCAGGACAAAGATGTCTATCACACCAGTACTTCTGCTTGGGCAGTGGTTCTCAACCTTCCTAATGTTGCCACCCTTTAATACTTGTATGTGGGCATATCTGCATGTGGGCAGACCTGCCTGGAGAAGGATAGAGGAGCAGTGTCTTGGTTCCTAAGACCATCAGAAATATGTTTTCCTGTGACCCCTGTGAAAGGGTTGTTCGACCCCCCAAAGGGGTCGCAACCCACAGGTTGAAAACCGCTGTGCTAGGGTATTTAGCAGTGACAAGCAGTGGGAACTAATGCTTAATACATGGTAATAAGCAGTGTATGTGGTGAGAATAAATAGCGTGAGTGTAGGTGAAGAAATGGGTAGAATCTGGGAGGAGCAGAAAAGCTGGAAATTCATCCAGTCTTGATGCCTAGGTTTGTGTTTTCTTTGTGGGACATGAGAATATTAACAACAATCTATGTTGGCAACATGGGATATAGTAAATAGAGTGCTGGCCTTGGAGCCAGAACAACCTGAATTCAAATCCTTCTTCTAATATATACTGATTGTGTGATCTTGGACAAGTGACCTAAGTTCTCATTCTCTACTAAGCCACTCTCCAAAACTATATGATTTCAGAGAAGGTCCTGACCTGCACTGGTAGAGAGAAGAAAGTTTTCTCTCCTTGGGGTTCCCTACACCAATGAAATCACACTCTCTATCCGAATCCTTGTACGGATCCAGGGTAGAGACTTACTCTATTCCAGAGATCATACTCTGAATCCTCTGGAAATGGAAGAATAAATGATCTTTCTGTTTCTGTTCTAACCTTGAAGAGTAGCCTATCAACTGAGCTTACTCATCATCTCTAATCCCTAGAAAAGGGGTGCCCAGATGAAGACAGAATGTAATACATGTTGGCACACAACATTTCCCTTCTATCTATTCCAGATTTATAAATGCACATAAGACAGCCTTTGCAAAATATATTTTCTTGACCCACAAATCCAACAACTGGTAGAATGTGGAATGTGGTTTACCTTTATTACACTTGAATTTAATAAGAATTCAAACTAGTCTCTTTCAATTGGGAGTTCCTCTTTTTCCCCCTCCAAGATTATTCATTTTGTTCATCAGTATCAAACAAATCCAGAAAAAAAACACCATATAAAAAAAAAGACCATATAATCCACCTCAGACTTGACAAGAAACCCTTTTTAACATCTTTAACAAACTCTTATCCAGTTATTGAGAGAAGGACCTCCAGTGAAAGTGAACTGACTGCTTCTTAAGTCCTTTCTTCTTTTGGTCATCTGTAATCTTAGGAAGTTTTTCTTTATAGTGAGCCTGAATGTGACTCTCTACAACTCTTACTCATCACTATTTTGTCCATCTAGGTCCAGGCAGAAAAATCTAATTCTTCTTCCAAATATCAACACTTTAAATTTTTGAAGGCCACCATCATTTCTCTCTAAATATCTTCTCCAGGCTAAGAAATCCTAATTCCTTTAACTGATCCTTATAGGGTACATTCCATAATTCTTTCACCTTCCTGGTAACTTTCTTCTGGAAAAATTCCAGTTTGTCTTTCCCAAATAAGAAATGCCTGAATGTGAATATATTGTTCCAGATGTAGCCTGACCGGAGTAGGAGAGAGCAGGATTAGCTCCCTCATGTTAGAAAGTCTGCTTTATAGGCTAAGAGGTCACCTATTGGTTGCTTGAAGTTCCATTCAGCCTAAAGCACTTACAAGTCAATTATCATCTACTCCAATTATCCCTCAACAGGTTCTAGAAGTGGATCTTGGAGAACGAGTAGGAGATATAGTGAAAAGCCAGTGCAAGTCACAAAGAAGGCCTTCATGATGGTAATGAGCCATCTGCAACTTGGAATCCTCCATGGTAACAAATTCTCATTCCATTTGTTTATGTTTTATTCATCACAAATAAAGTACTTTGTGAAATGACATGATGAACTCAAAATACTGTACGCTTTTTTTCTTTGAAAAAGAATATGGGGGCTATTAATACATTTCAATAGCATAACAGCTCTACTGAAAATATCTCTAGACTAAATTTGTCGATTTCTATCACATATCCTAAAATCTTAGATGCAATAGGATTCCCATTTTGTTCCAAAAATAAAGTACTTGAAGAAGATCATGGATTTTTATTCCTTATTCAGCTTAAAACAACTTGTAAGTCAAAGTATATTAAAAAGTATTCATGGTGATCATTTATACTGCTTATACAAATCAAGTCAAAAGAAATCATACTCCATTTTGTAGTGAGTAGGAGGGAAGGAAGGAAAGAGGGAAGGACAAGAATTCTCAGCAATCTAATTATTAATTCTAGACCGTGATGTTACGGTATGCATTGGATTGGGGGGAGGGGATAGAGACATGTAATTGAATTCAGAAGCTTGGGTTGAGTTCTGGCTTTTCCACTTACACCGCTCATATGACCCTAACAAGTTCCTCAACCTTGAATAGACTTAGCTTTCTGCATCTGAAAAATTTAGATAATATTTGCACTTGATACATAATTGGTATGAGGAACAGTACTCTGCAAACTATACAGTGTTATATAAATGAGAGTTATTATTATTATTATTATTATTATTCTTCTTCAAGGACATGAACCCCCCAAAACATTTTATCAGCAGGAGTGAAAAAATATATAGCAGAAACAGACTCTGGATTACTGAACCAACTGGAAAATATGTATTAAATGGGAGGGTATATTGACAACGAATATACTCTCATTGACTTACAGGACTCCATGAAGAGGAAGGAATAACCCAAACCCCTCCAAAGGTTTTCATGTTGTAACATATGCTGTGGGGCTATTTTCCCAATTCCACTCAACCTGACAGGTTCCATTCCCAGAGCTCAGCTGAAACATCTCTCTTCAGAGTTCTAGAAATACCTCTGAGAGTTGGTGAGAGTAAATGGCTTTCTAATTCTATACCTCACTAGCTCCTATTGGTTTGCTTCCTTCAGTCATCAGTTGATATCAATTAGATGATTTGCTTTTACTTAGGGATATTTACTAAGATTGTACAGCAGGACTAGTTGGTATAAAAACATATCCAAAAATCTGTGACACATTCTCCCACCAATACATACAAGGTCTAGGGGAAATTTGGAGTGCAAATATAACAAAGAGACACAGCTTCTCAGTGCTAAAAATCCTTTTCTGCCTTTGTTGATATACTCCTAAAGCTCCTCTTAGGAACAGGGCAGGTTCTCTACTCAGCTTTTTTCTTGTAGAGTCTTTTTTTTTAAAATTCATTTATTTATTTTCTTGTTTACATCATTCATTTCCACAAGATTTTGAGTTATAAATTTTCTCCCCATCTTTCCCCCATCCACCACCCCAAAACAGCCATCCCACTGTATAACCCCTTCCCCAATAAGTTCTCTCCTATGTCCTCCCCCATTGCCCCTCTGACTTTCTAGTAGGGCAAGATGGATCTCCCTGCCCCAGTGCCTGTATATCTTAATTCCCAGTTGCATATAGTTAATAATAATAATAATTATATATATATACATATATATATTTTTTT
>CM053584.1:121754898-121768462 GCA_028627135.1 Pseudochirops cupreus
AAAGTCATTTGCTTCCATTTGCTCCACTCTAATTCTGAAGGAATTATTCTCTTCAGAAAGCTTTTGAGATTCTTTTTTCCATCTGGCAAATTCTACTTTTTAAGGCATTCTTCTCCTCATTGGCCTTTTGGGCCCTTTTGCCATTTGAGTTAATCTATTTTTAAGGTGTTATTTTCTTCAGTCAGATTGTTGACTCTCTTTTCATGATTTTCTTGCATCATTCTCATTTCTCTTCCCAATTTTTCCTCCACTTCTCTTATTTGGTTTTCAAAATCCTTCTTAAGCTGATCTATGGCTTGTAACCAGTATAAATTTTTCTTGGAAGCTTTTGGTGCAGGAGTTCTGACTGTGTTGCCTTCCTCCCGTTCCATGCTTTGATCCTTTTTGTCCCCAAAAAAGGAATCTAAAGTTTGATTGCTGTTCTTACTTTGCTTCCTTTGCCTGTTCATGTTGCCAGTCAATTACTTGACTTTTTAGCTCTGTGGAACTCTGTTTCCAGAGGGGAAAACTGTCCCAAATCACTGGGGTTTTCACAGCTGCTGGATTAGGATGCTGCTGGATTAGGATGCTGCTGCAGCCCCCACTGCCTTTGACTCACTGAAAATGCACCTCAGGACCACCACCCAAGACCACGATCCTCATCTAGGCTGGTTAAGGCAAGAGAACTTAGCCCCTGAATAATTGCTTGGCCCTTCTGCAATCTGCAGGCCACGAACTCTGAAGCAGCCACATGGAGATGGCTGCACTGCTTCTGCTGCTTCCTTACCCTAGGGGCAGTTTGGCCAGACTCTCTCCCTCAAATTTAGCTGAGTTCCACTAACCTTTCACTTAGACCTTATTTCTTATGGCTTGATAATTCTGGAAATTGCCACAGCTGCTGCTGATCCACTCTCCTGAAGTCTCCAGCTGCAGCTTGTCCTGACTGCCCCTGGGCTAAGCTACAGTTTCAGACCAGACTGGTTTCTGCTCCCAGCACCCTGCAATGAGCCCTTCCTGCCCTGTCTGCTGAGCTGTCTTCAGCGGGAGATGTGTTTTTCTGTACTTTTGTGAGTTCTGGAGCCCTAAAATTTGTTTAGAGTCATATTTTATGGGTATTTGAGGTGGCTATGTGGGAGCTGTGGAGTTTTCCTGCTTCTACCTGTTGTAGAGTCTTAAAGAATCCTTACTTTGTCCTTGTCTTCCAATGCAAATACTTTGTCTTCTGTTACAGAGATGCTTGATAAGATTAGGAGACAGAAAGGAAGGCCAAAATCCTCTAATCTTCTGAAGTTCATAAAGTCCTTCTCTTATTGTTTGTCCTTTGTTCTAGGTTCTCAAAGAGGACCATGACATCAGGGAGGTGATGCCATGACATGCAAGTGAATTGGATTTAAGTGAGGAAGGACTGTGCAAAGGCACCAGACCTCACTTTCTCCTCCAGAGTCATCTGGGTCCAGTGCCAAGATCAAAACAACTGGAGATGGCCCTGGATACAGTGGGGGAGACCTTACCCTTTTGAAGCTAAGTCTTTAACAGATCTCAGTTTGACTGAGGCAACACCCATTGAGTGATTAAGGCTAGGTAGAAATGAGTCAGAGAATGGCCTCTTTTACCTGGTCAAAAAAAAAAAATCAATCTGGGAGGGGAAGACCACCAGGATCTTCCTCTAATGTAGTGGTGGGAGAAAAGGAGGGAGACACTTTCTTCTCCAAAATGATTCCTTCTCAGGTTTGACTGGAAGGCTTCCACACCTAAACTGCTGGATGCTTAAATTCATGGGTTCCAAACTTTACCTGCTATTTTATCTAAAACTCACAGAGCATAACCAATCTTCAACCAATCCAAAAATACTTCCTGTGAAGTATCATTTCACTTCACTCAATGGGATTTCAAGAACTTCTAAATATCAAAGACTTTTCACACTTAGTCTAAAGGGATTCATTGATTCAGTAGAAATATCTGGACCTAGTTCACACCTAATCACTTACTCTAAGTGGGGAAATTGGTGGCTAATTGATTGATTCAACTGCCACTAAACCTGAATATAGAATATTAGCAACATATAATCATAGACTTAGAGTTAAAATCAGTCTTAGAGATTATCTAGTCTAACCTATTTCTTTTATAAATAAGAAAACTGAGGCTCAGAGAATTTAAGTGATTTACCCCGAGATCAACCAGAGTCATCAGTCCTAGCACTCTTTCTACCCTCCCAATGGATTTTAAAAGTCATTAATCTTATAATATAAATTTAATCTTCTCCACCTAAAAAATACCAAACTACTGGCTGAATCCCATATTTCTTTATTTGCTTTCAGATTTTAGTATTCATTTTAGTATTTTAGTATTCATTCAGCCTACTATGTATTCTGGAAAAGTTCCATCACTGTTCAAAGCATGTAATTTTCCAATTATTTTTGTAAGTCTCCTGTTTTTCCCACTAAAGTAATTATTTCTTTAAGGACAAAAATGAGATTGATTCTCTGCCTTTTGGAACTGTCCCAATAAAGAATATTGGGTTTTAAGCCTAGTTTTGTTCCTTGTGGTCTACTTGAGACTATAATTCAAGATCCTTTTCATTTTGCCTGATGTGAGAGGAACTACAGAGAGAAATATGAATACATCTTTCTCTTGCGATGTTTTATAAAGAAAGAAGTTTTAGCAGGACCTGGTAGATTGTGCTCAATGCTTTGGGCCTATCTCTGTCTGGAACTTACAACCTTAAGGTAAAATTAACATTCCATAATTTGAGTGAGAGATACCAGGACAATATTGTCTGACCACAACCTTTCCCACTTCTCTTCATTCACATAAAGCTAGCATTAATGCCTTAGGATCTTTATCATAGATATAGAGTTGGAAGGGACAGGAGAAGCCATCTAGTGCAACTCACTCATTATAAAGATGAGGAAACCAATGCAGAGAGGTTAAATAACCTGCCTAAGGTCACATAGGTAATAAGTAGAAAAGTCAGGATTTTAATCTAGGTTCTCTGTCACTAGATGCATTCCTTTTTCTGTCATACCATCTAGCTTTCAAGTAATTCTTCATAAAACCAAAAAAAACTGTTTTTTATTAATTTGCCATGCATTGATTGACTCCCTCCAAGTTACAAGGCCTTGAGTCTTGCTCTAACAATAAGGCCACATGTTTGTCAGATATTAATTCATTCTCTCATATATTCAATTTTTTAATCTTCATAACCCTAGCTTTTACCATAGTGTTTGGCATGTACTAGGTATTTAATAAATAATTATTTAATGAATGAATAAATGAGCAATTCATTATGCTAGGTAGGCCCTGCCCTCAGTATCTGCAATAGCTTATTAAACTAGTCTTTGTAAAAGGCATACCTCATGGGTCTTTTATAATTTTATCACTCAGATTGCTTTAGCTTGTAATTGACCAGACTAAATATAGGAGAAATGGATGTAAATTTATTTTGCCCAAGATCATATTTATTCTTTTCCCAAACTCAAGAAACAGTATCCAAACTGTATCCTTAAGTCATTTAAATATACCTTAAGTTTAAACCTATACAAAGGTCCTAGATCCATGGATAAATGGGAAGAAATATAGCTAAGAAGATCTTCCCTAAAAAAAGAAATTCATATTTTGAAGAAGATAGATTCCATAAATGCCAACTCAGGATTCAGGGAGAACCTCAGGGATCTTAGATTTGCTTTGTGTTTCTATGATCCTCTGGAATAATTAATGCTGGGGTGAGGGGTATTAGCACTGGAGGGAAGGACGTCCAGGATAGCTAAAGTGAGATGAGAGAGAGAAGAGCAATCAAAGAAAAAATACTACCCTTGAAAAATGGAAATATAAGGTAAGTCGTTTGAAAAGTATGACACTTGTCACTGAGTTAGAAAAGAGAAGGAAAGAGGAAAGAATGAATAAGGAAGAAAAGAATAAGAAAGAAATGTGTCACAGGGAAGTACAAAATCAATCAAGGAGGGCTATTATGCAGAATATGTCAGGTGGGGTAGGAAATCACAATTCTAAGCAGTCCTGAAGGTCTCTACAGAGAAGCAGAGCAAGGGATGGGCTCTTCAGTTAGAGTGGCTGGCAGGCACTGGAAAGAAAATGTCTCAAAAGGAAGACTGCACCAGCCGCTATGAAGAAAGGCAGGAAGGTCATTCATATGGGAGCTCCCAGAGGTGGGGACCAGGGAGTAAACACTGACAGGACACACAATAGAGGAGACTAGGAAAGGCTGAGGGAAGGGAGAAACATAAAGTAGGACAAAAACAGCTGGAACCAGTAGATGAAACAGAGCAGTCCGGGAGGGATGTATTGAGTCCTGTGGGCCAAAATTTGGATAACACAAACTAGAGCATATCCAGAGAAGGGGGACCAGGGTGACAAGGGTACTGGAGACCATGTCATATGAGGAATGTTTGAAGTAGCTGAGAATGCTTAGCCTGGAGAAGAGAAAACCTGGGGAAAACAAGAAAGCTGCTTTCAAATACTTGAAGAGCTGTCATGTGGAAGAGTGAGTATAGGAGCAGTGAGTGGAAATCACAAAACAATTTGGGCTCTGAGAGGAAGGATTATGAATTACTAATGATTTGGGGAGATCCAGAGTTCTCCCCTTTTTCTGAAGTCCTAATCTCAAAAGTTCAATCTCTTGAAGGACATTACTAATGAGAATGGACTGAGATACCACCAGGGTGGGGAAGCCACTGTGCTCTACTCAGGTTTGGGTAGGGATAAATTCTTTGAATAGATCACCCAAGGCTAGGGGATAATTTGGAAATAAATGACATAATCAAAGTCCATAGGTTCAACCTCTTATTTTGATATTCATTCTCTTATTGTTAACCAATCAAAGTTGATTACCACCTTCGGAAACACTACTCTTCCAAAGGACATAAAGGCCACAAGCCTGCCGCCATGACTGTCTTTGGTCTAAGAGAGAGACAGTCAAATGGCCATCATTTTACTAATAAATATGCTGGCATTATTAAGAAAATGATTAAATTACCCAGAAAATATGTCTCTTGAACCTTTTTAAATGTCCCACTCTATATAAGGACAAATTTCCCAACAAATACAACTATAGAAAAATGGACATATATGTTTCCCATAACTGGTGGGAGGTTGGCTGGGTATATTATGGGGGCAGGTAGGTGGTGCAATAGATAGAGTGCTAACCTGATGTCAGGAAGACTCCTCTTCTTGAGTTCAACTATGGCCTCAGATACTCACTAGCTGTGTGACCTTGGGCAAGTCTCTTAACCCTTTTGTCTCAGTGCCTCATCTGAAAATGAACTGGAAAAGGAAATGGCAAACCACTCCAGTATCATTGCCAAGAAAACCCCAAATGAGTTTCACAAAGAGTCAGCCACCACTGAACCATGAAATAACTCAGAGATATTATAAAGGAGATTTCTGTGGTAGGAATAGAAGGTTTTTGAGGTCACAGAGTCTTCAAATTATAGACTTGGAGTTAGAAAGAACTTCAGAGGCCACTAGTCCAACTACCTCATTTTACACATGTAGAAACTGTGGTCCAAAAAAGTCAGGTGACTTGTTCATAATACAAGCCAGTAAGCATGGAGGGTGTGTCCCTTCCAACTCTGAAATTCAGTGATTCTCAAAGCCATAAACACTATGAAATTTAGGCCTCAATCTTCTCTTCTTTCCAAACCAACACCTTTCCCTACCCATTTCACACATACATAGGTACCCACCTATGAAACTACCTGTGGCTTGAATCCAACATGGTAGATGCAATTTTTTTTCATAAGGTTTTCCATTTTATTTAAATACATTTTTGTGGATGTCTTTTGTTTTTATATCACTATTATTTCTAAATACACTTCACTCCCCCCATTCTCACCCAAGCCCCTTTTATAATAGAATCTCTGTGACCAAAAAAAAAAAAGAAAAAGCGAATAAGCAAAAACCAAAACATTGAATGCATCTGATAATGTATGCAATATTCTACCTCATAGTACCCCCCCAACACTCTCTGTTGAAAGCAGAGGTGTGTGCTTCATTATCTATTATCTGTTGTCTGAAACCATTATTAGATTTTCAGTGATTCAGAGTTTGGTTTCCTTTAAGTGATTTTTCATTTACATTCTTGTAATAAATAAATATGTATACTACTACAGTATTGCTTCTTTCATTCCATGTCTTTCATAAAATTTTTTTCTACTGTACTTCAACAATGTCTCATCTTTTTCAAGCCGGCAAACACAGCTTTACCAACCTTTACATACAGACACAATTTGTTAAGTTTTAAAATACCAAAATAAGTGTCAACCAAAGAAATAGCTCAAACATCCGTGCCAACAGAAAGACTGTGTTAAATGATCAAAAGACCATTACCAAACTCAGAGGGGAAGGGGGAAAAATGTCACTTATGAATATAACAAGACAAAAACTGACAACAGATCCAGCCTCCTCCTGTTAGTCAAATGCCTGCCAAAAATCTTCCCCACCTCCAGCCCCCAACTGGGAAAGTGTTCTCTCCATCACCCTTAGAAGTGGTATTCACATGAAGCAGTATTGTTCTGCCCCTGACACAGTCATAGCAAGCTCTCTGTCAGCCAACATTGGTGAACTACTTACCATAGGCAGTCTGCCCCTGCTCTATTTCTTGTCTCAGTCTGTTGTAATCTTCTTTAATTCTCTCCAATTTCCTGATGTTCCTGGCACTCAGCACCATCAGCTTGTTGATCAGGCCCTCCAGCCCTTCTCTCTCAGATGTTAATGACCTAATCTCCTCCATGAGATCCTTGGCTGTAGAGAAACTATTCCCTGCAGCACATTGAGGGAAAGAGTAAAGGAAAGCAAGGTTGGTGACATTGGAAGGTTAGGCAGAAAGCCTGAGCAAGTTGGCACCGTAATCACCACAGTAACAGTGGCAGAATGGGTAGCATCTTTTGGAACTGAACTTTGCAAAAATCAGTGCCATTTGAAGCAGCTTCCTTAATCATCCACCACTACAGAAAAAGAGAAAACCCTGGAGGTTGTTTTATAAACAGAAAGAACTGCTTCTTGCTTTGTGAGTGATTCTATTTCACATTGCTTCTCTTCCCATACCACTTAATTGTCTTTCTAGATGTTCCCCAGACTCAACATTCCATCCTTCATCTCTGTGGATGGTGCATGCCATCCACCAAGCCAAAAATGGCACACTATTCTCTCCTCTGCCTCTTAGAAATCTTGACTTCTTTCAAGGCTCATCTAGGTGCTCCCTCCTGATTCCTCTAACTATTGGTTCTCTCCCTTCTCAAATTATATTGTATTTTTTTCTTTTTAACATATGGTCTTCCCCCTAACTCCCAAGTAGAATATAAATTCCTTGAAGGAAGGAGCTTTCCTTTTTATCTTTCTGCCTCCAGACCATAATTTAGTGCTTTGCACATTTGAAGTAGGACTAGATCTCTGATTTCATTGTTATATGAACCATCCAATAAATGTTTGTTAAATACCTACTATGTGCCAGGAACTGTGCTGAACACTGGGGATACAATTAATAAAAAAGAAAATCTCTGACCTCAAGGAGTTTATAATCTAATGGGGGATGGGAGTGGGAAGAGCACACAAAAAGAGGCAGGAAAGGGGGGACTATAGGGTATCCAGTGCAGGGGTATCTTGTTCTGTGGTGCTGAAACCAGGGAGAGCAGCAGATACAGAGTGGAGTGAGCCAAAAAGTCTACTTTCTGCCCTCTACAAAGGAAGGCATTAGGAGGAATTTAGTATTCTACTCTCTAGCCCTCCAAAAAGAGGGGAAAGGAGGTTGAGGGAAATGTGGCAATCAAGGTTTGAGTTAGAAACATGGTGATAAGATTATAGGTGAGGAGTTTAACCTGAAAAGGGCCTCTTGCTCCATGGAGGTGAAAATGGGCAGAGCAGAAACAATAGATAAGAGTGCTGGCCCTGGATTAAGGAGGATATGAGTTCAAATATGACCTCAGACACCTACTAGCTGGGTGACCTGGACAAGTCACTTAACTTTGTTTGCCTCAGTTTCCTCATCTGTAATATGAGCTGGAGAAGGAAATGGCAAACCACTTCAGTATCTTTGCCAAGAAAACCACAAATGGGGTCACAGAAAGTCTGAAACAATTCAACAAATGGGCATCTGCTCTACAATTTCTATAGGGTTGCCTGGGGAAATGAGAGATTAAGTGGTTTGTCCAGAGTCACACAGTCAGCATGTGTCAGAAGCAGGACTTAAGCAAGGTCTTCCTAACATGCATGGAGTAATTGCTCAATAAATGCTTATTGAGTCACATTCAGTAGAAACCCTATTTATACTATGGTTCATTAGTACTCAGATTAAGATATAATAACGACCAAATCATATTTAGTCATTTCACAAGTTTGTAAGGCATGTAAGTATGTATTAGTTCTATTCTCCTCAACATCAGACTTATAAAGAGAATTTTTCCTCAGTTTCTAATGATATTTCTTTTTTTTTTTTCTTAACTCAGTGGATAGATTTCATGCTAATATCAAAGCTGGAAATGCTTATCCAAGGTAAAGATCATAGAATTCATCTCATTGTGCTATTTAAACACTACACTATAATAAAAGGTATGTGATTATGGAATTTAAAGTGTCCCTCCATGATTTGTTGGCATTTTCCTAGGATGATTATCATCATATCATATAAGTAACATGTATGTTTCAGAATCATGGATTGTAAGAGGTCATATGGTCCTTCCAAGTAAATTCAACCAACATGTATAACACAATTCACAAGGTATCATCCAAGGCAAAAGGGGAGACAAAGACAAATATGATGTATCCTGTTTTCAAAGCTCTCTTAATATAACAAGTAGGAAAGACACATTCATTTAAGGCAGAGTGGAAAAAGTGCCAAAGACAAGTCTAGACCAAATGATATATGAAATGTGAGGAAGAAGAGATCAAAGGAAAGCAAGGTTGGTGACACTGAGATCTGATTTTCTTTGGTAAAAAGACTTTGGTAAAAATAACACTCAAGTTGGGCCAACGAAAGGACTTGATGGAATGAAATTGAAGGAATGGAGAGACTTTAATGGACAGAAGTTGGGGAGGGAGTCTCTCTTCCATCTTTTGCCAAGACTGAACATGAACAAAATCTGGGAAATATTAGCTGGCATGAAACCTGAAGAAAAGTGGTTTCTGAAGTCCCCAAATGACATCTCCTTTGTTTAATTAATAAGGTTTGCATCTACGAGTGTTACCAGAAAGTGAAATGTAATGCCCAAACACCTTAAAATTTGAGAAAGAACCCTAAATCAAAATGTCTATGGTTAATATGCACAGTTGTATGTGCCCACCTGTCTGAACACTCACTGTACTGGGTGCTTCAATGAATTAGAAAAGACAAAGAAAATACAGTCCTTGACCTGCAGAAGAAAAGGTCAGAGTTTCTTCCTTTTTTAAAAAAAAAAAAAGCTTTTTTATGCTTTTCATTTTTACATCACAGTCATTTGTAAACATCTGCCCTTCCTTACCTAGTAAATCTTCCCTTGGGGCAAAAAAATAAGTTAAGCAGAACAAACCATCATATCCACCAAACTGTATTTGCATCATTCCAAACCCATAGTCCCCCACCTCTCCAAAGAAAGTTATTACATTTTCTCATTTCTTCTCTGGGACCAAAACTGAACATTATGATTAGGTAGATATTTCATCTTCTTGTTCTTTTCATTTCCATTGTTGCAGTCATAGTATATATCACATTATAAATATGCTTCCTACTTCATTATATATGTTATTTATAATGCTTATTGTATATACATTTATTTTACTTTTGTTACATATTTTTATTTACATGCTTCTTATTTTATTCCATATCAATTCATATAAGTCTTTCCATGATCATCTTAATTCTTCATATTCTTGCTTTCTTAGATCCCAATAATAACTGTATCAAATTCATATGCCACCATCTCTTCAAGCCATTCCTCAATCAATGATCTGGATCATTTTTCCAGAGTCTCTTATTTGGGAGAGATTCTCTCCTGTGTGTGTCCTAAGCTATCTATTCTACTCTACTATTTGTCTTTACCAATTCTACTTTGAGAAATTCAGATAATGTTATAATTTCTAGATTAATACCTTCTTTTAAAAGTTTTCTTTCTCTTTTGAATCATTCTGAAATATCTATTTTTTTCTAAGACCTCTGAATAATATGCATGATCACTCCAAAACCATGCTAGATGAAGTTCTAACCTCCACATCAGTATAAAACTGAAAGTCCTGTGATCCTGGACTCTGATTAGTGTTCATTTTGCCTTATTTTGCCCAATCTCAGGCCACCACTGCATTTTCCAGTCACCTCCATGACATGCTACCTAACTTCCTCTCCCTCTAACCCCCATCTATGTTTATAAGAGCAATAATAGGGTTCAAGATTACTTCGATTAATTGCCCTATTACTCCAAACACTACTCTCTCCCTGACCTCCATATTCCTATGTATTTTCTTCCCCTAATAGAATATAATCACCTTGAGGGGAGGGACTGCCTTGCTTGCTCTTATTTGGATACTCAGAGTTTAGCATAATGCCTTGCATATAGTATGCACTTGGTAAATGTTATTTCAGCAATTAGATGAGGCAGTGGATGGAGTGCTAGATCTGGAGCCAAGAACATGTGAGTTCAAATTCAGTCTCGGAGACTTACTAGCTGTGTGACCCTCAGTTTCCTTATCTGTAAAATGAGCTGGAGAAGGAATGGGCAAACTGCTCCACTGTCTTTGCCAAGAAAATCCCAGATGCGGTCATGAAGAGTCAGACACAATGGACAACCAAAAAATTGCTATTTCCTTCACTGATTCCTATGGCTAGGCAGAACCAATGTTTTCTTCCTGGGGAGGGAGGGAGGGAGCACTATACTGAATCACCATCATACGAGAAATAAGCAGGGATCTCCATAGTCAATACTGAAATAGGAATCTATGAGACTGCTTGCATTGTTTGTGCCTAGCTCCCAGGGTAGTCTGGGAGTGGAAAGGATGACTGGGAGCTTTAAGCATCTATGCTCTGATTTTAGTATGGCTTGTACTTTTAATGGTTTTGCTGTCTTCTTAACCTATACATTCAGTTTTAATAACTTTAAATTTGGGACATATTTTCTTTTTTAGAAGTTTGTAGTTTGGGGAATAACCACTCTGCCATCTTGTTGATCAAATCCCAATTTTCTTTTTGCAGTCCCTTCACCACCCCACTTATCCTCAGTCTCACACTATGATTTTCAGGTCAGACCATGCATGGAGCATGGTATTCATTTCTTGGGCCTGTATTTTAGGAAAGACATTGATAAGCTAGAGAAAATATAGAGAAGACTGACAAGGATACTAAGGAGCCTCCTGATAATCCCATGTGATAATTAGCTGAAGGAACTAGTTATTCCTTCTACATCATGATTTTCCCCATTGTGGTTTTGATATATGGTGGGGTCAGCATAAGAAATTTAAATGGGAATTCTTTGTGAGTTTTGCAGAAGTTGTATATAACACGCAAAAGCCAGCAGATGACACAGAAAAAGTTTAGAAACTAGAAATGCATAAAATATATGTATAGTGTTATATAATATCAACATATTTTATCTTTTAATACCATAATAATTCGGACTTCTTCTCTGGTACAAGGGAGAGCCAAAAGATTTTATGCTGATTTTCCAGATCTGCGCCCCTAAACCCAGCAATGTGGAACGGATAATTGTAGGTTGTTTTAGCCTCAAAAATAAAAGAGTTGAAAGGACATTACAGTTGCCTTCAAGTATTCAACCGTTCTTGTTCTTTCCCTGAGTGTGGAGACTAGGAATAATGGGTGAAAGTTGCAAGGTGGAAGACACACTTATCATAAGGAAAAACTTCCTAACAATTAGAGCCATCCCAAATTCAAATGGACTACTTTGAAGAAGGGGAAGGAAGAGAAAGGGAAAGATTTAGGAAAAAGGGAATGGGAAGGAGAAAGTAAGGCAGGAAAAGGAGAAAAGAGGAAGGAAGGGAAGGAAGAGAAAGGGGAAAAAGAAGAGAATAAAATGGAGAAAGAAGAAAGGTATTTCTAGGAGTAAATGTGTTTGAAGTAAGCAAGCTGGCAACAAAGCCATAGCACTCTGAGCTCTCCAGCAAATGGAACTCACTGCAAGCACTGGAGCCCAGAGTCCTTAATAAACCATGAGGAAGGAGAGATCATTAACTACAATCTGGTGCCACTTTTTTTATCATGTGGAAGATGGCTTGGGAAAAAGTATAAAACTATATGAAAGTTTCATCTGTGCAAAATGATTCCAAATTCCCAAAAGGAAAGTTTATATCAAAACCCAAGCTGTAGTGAAGTGAGATTCCATCCCCCACCATGCAATTAATATTTCATAAGCATTTTGGCCTCAGATCTATACCCATAAGGCAAACCTTGTCTGATGTAGGTCTTCACAGTAGCCAGAAGATGCCTATAGTTCTGTGATAAAAATTCAGATAAGTAGACACAGATCT
The DNA here is from genome assembly GCA_028627135.1 of Pseudochirops cupreus. Classification (NCBI taxonomy): domain Eukaryota; kingdom Metazoa; phylum Chordata; class Mammalia; order Diprotodontia; family Pseudocheiridae; genus Pseudochirops; species Pseudochirops cupreus. Next base: position 121,767,334 of record CM053584.1, read on the forward strand.
GTGCACCAACTACAGAAAATGCTATCAGTGAACTCCTGCCCTCAATCACAGTAACTAAAATGGGCATTTTTTTTTCTAAATGACACAAGAGGATTGACTCCAGAAAAAAAAAGAAATGCTGCCTTGACTAGCAAAGCTACAAACACATCTGCTTGCTTTTTAGCATACAAAAGGTACTTGGGGATTTGCATGCATTTTTAAAGCATCTGTCAAAATATTTTATTTTGCAAATAACGTAATTAAAATTCTCCAGGTTGACACCCAGGCTGTTGTTCATTTTACCTGCATCTTCTGTACCTTCATATTTCTGTCACACATTATTTTCTAGGTGCTTTGCAATTATTTTGATCAGTCATCTCTTGCTACAACCCCAGGAACTGATAAGTATCTGATAGTCTCATTTTAAAGATGATGAATATAGACAATAGAATAGGTAATTGAGTAGCTTAGGGCATGGGGGGATGGAAAGCTAGAAAGGTTTAAGCAAACTGTCCAACAAAACCAATTTTATCCCCCCTGACTTACAGCTGAATCTCTTTTATTGTCATCATTATTAGAACTTACATGTAGAATACGTTTGAGAAATTGTTGAGGGACTTCAGTGATCCTAAGTTCAACACCACAGAAGCCCATATTTTTAATATTTTCCCAGTGATGTTACATGACTACAAATAATGGAATACTATGGTATTGGAAGAATTGAAATTGCAGGTGACTCAAAAAGTAAATACAACATGTAACATGTTTCTTTGGTTAAACTATATGGGATGAGTGAAAACTTCTCAAGCAGTTGGAGATTGTTAACTTCCCTTTTCCTCCTTCATTGCTGCTGTCAATCACTTTCATTTCTTTGTCTGCTTTTTCCTGCCTCGGTGGGCCCCTCCTCCCAGACAGTAGGAATCAGGGACAGCCGAAGCTCACTCTTCCTCCCTTGCTTTGGGACCCTCCCCCCCCTTTTCTTGCTGTCCCATTTGGGGAAGAATTTGGTGAAGTCTGCCTCTCAACCAACTAGAAAGGAGACCGTCAGGACGGTGGCTTGACTACATTAGAGTATAAATTCTTACTCTGTCTTTTGTAACACGCCTTTTCTCCATGATGAGTCACGGGGAAGACCTCCCTCTTCTCCCAG
>CM053584.1:121768562-121809647 GCA_028627135.1 Pseudochirops cupreus
TCTCTCTCTCTCTCTCTCTCTCTCTCTCTCTCTCTCTCTCTCTCTCTCTCTCTCTCTCTCTTTCTCCCATGCATTCAAATATCTCTGTGCAGATGATTTCCACATCTATATAACCAGTACCAGTTTCCCAGACTAACTTAGAACACTTGGAACTGGATTGTCTATAGGTGTCTCAAACTCAGTATGAAGTGACTCAAACCCAGAACTCATTAGCTCTTCAAAACCTATCCCTTTTCTGAACTTTTTTTATTTCTGGGAGAAGTATCATTATCCTTTCGTTCACTTGAGGTTCTTCACCTCAGAGTTCTCCTCAAGGCATTCTACCTCACCTTACATACTTAATTGGGAGGCAACTTTTGTCAATAGCATTCATCAAGTGCTTGCTATATTTATTAGTACTTTGCTAAACTATGAGTATCCAAATGAGAATAAGAAAAGCAGTCTCTTTCCTCAGGGTGTTTGCATTCTGTTAGAGAAAGAAAATACTTAGGGATGTGATATTTAGAGAGGAATATTTTGGAAGAGAGTAGTGTTTGGAGAAAGAGGAAATTAATTGAGATATTCTTGAACCTTATTTCTGTTCTTAGAACTATAGTTATGATGGGGTACAGGTTCTGGGAAACCTCTTGAACTTTGATTGAATCTTCCCACTTGATTTCCCTGAGGCCATAAGCCTTTCATCATAGCAAGGTCCAAATCTCTTATTCTTACTAGCCTAGCCCTCCATTGTCCAGCCACTTCCCACCCTTGATCCAATCAAAATATCTCTACCCAAATCTGTTACCCTTAAACTAGCCTAGCCCTCCAATGTCTGTCATCTCCAGGTAGCCTTCAGCTATTTCCCACCCTTAATCTCATTACTTGAGTCTGACCTCATTTGACTCCTCCTCAATATCCTCCCCAAACTCCTCCTCTAGACCACCCCTAGATCCCTCCCACAATCTTTCTGTATATAAGATGCATCTTGCCTCCATGAAGGGGCAAGAAATCATCTAGCACAGACTCGCTTTGTGTCATATCATTCTGGTCTGCCTGTCAATACAAGCTTCGTATATACTTAGGCTCCTTAAGAGTCTACCCATTAAGGCAAATCTCAAATAAACTTTGCTTTACTTTCACTGAGAGAAGACTTGAGTAGAACTCATTCATTGTGTTGATATTTTGGGGTCTTGAATACCCCTAAACCTTAAACCTCAACAGCTAGACGGGGGTTAGAGGGAGAAGTTAGGTAGCATGTCATGGAGGTGGCTGGGAAATTCAGTTGTGGCCTGAGACTGGGAAAATAAGGCAAAATGAATGCTAATCAAAGTCCAGAATCACAGAACTTTCTGTTTCATACTAAGGTAGAAGTTAGAACTTCATATAGCATGGTTTTGGGGTGACCATGTGTATTATTATGTCTCTTTGTCTGTGTCTGTGTCTCTGTCTCTCTCTGTTTCTCTCTGTGTCTCTTTGCCTCTTCCCTCTTCTCTCCCTCCCTAAATATAGAGATATCTCCAAACTGTTCATCTAAGGCAGTGGTTTTCAACCTGTGGGTCACGCCCCCTTTGGGGGTCAAATGAAAGGGTCGCCTAAGACCGTCAGAAAACACATATTTCCAATGGTCTTGGGAACCAAGACACGGTTCCTCTATCCATTTCCAGGCAAGTCTGCCCACATGCAGATACGCCCAAGTATTAAAGGGTTGTCGCATTAGGAAGCTTGAGAACCACTGATCTAAGGTTACATAAACCTCAGTTAATGGCTATATAATTATTAAGTTAACAGATAATAACACAAAATGATAAATGTTTATAATATTTAAGCTGTGAGAAGGATCAAAGATGTAACCCTCACTACTATTCTTAATTTCTCACTTCTAAAATGCAGTCCCTACCATTCAGATTCTCCAGATTAACAGCCAAAGTCTCTCAAGAATTCTTTTCTTGTGTCTCTCTTAAGGAATAAACTCTTTCTCTCAGACATCTCAGGCTCTCTCTCTCTCTCCCCCTCTCCCCCTGTGCTTCTGACTCCTCAAGGAATTTTCTTTTTTGGGTTTCTTTATAAGAAGCAGTTAAACTGTTCTATCAGGGAAAGAAATTTTCATCCTATTTTTTCATTGTCTCACTTGGCCTCTCTTCAGTCATTATCTCAAATAACTTCTTTAGAATGACTTTAAAATGCCTGTTTCTCACCTACTTGTCATAAATATTAATTAAATTGTAAAAGATTCTAAAGGCTCTTTAAAGTAGTGCAATCATTTCTATACTCTCTGAAAAGAGGGCATTGAAGTAGCTACAACATTTCTATTTATTTTGTAAATACCTATTTGTTTAAATATTTTCTCCCAGCATTAGAACTGGAGAAACCTTTTTTCCAATAAGCAGTTGCTTCTTCATCTCTCTGTCTGTCTGTCTCTCTCTTTCTCCATCTGTCTCTCTTTTTCTCTCCCCCCCAGATACACAGATATCTCAAAACCGTTCATCTCCTAGACTTAGATAAACATCAAAGTTAACAGTTAGGCAAATTATTAAGTTAACACAGTAATATAATAACATAAATAAGTTCAAAATAATAATAGTAAGCTCCTTCAGGGTAGAAGATTATTTCATTTCTTTGTATTCTCAGTGCCTAACAGAAGCCTAGCACATTTAAGTTCCTAATTAAATGCTTATCACCGGATTGAAAGGGTGGGAAGGGTATAGTTGTAACACATTGCAAATAATAGCTTGCAAAGAAGAAATGGCCAAAAAAATACGTCATTAAGGACATTTATGACAAGAAAAAGGGGTGTGATGGTCGAACAACAAGACTAATGGTCCAAGTATTGCTCTATCATCCACTTAATATGCATAAATATTGGGTAGATCCTGTACAGGATATTTATGGAAACTCAAAGGATGAGACCACAAAGGATAAAAAAGCATGGATGGGTTGTGGTCAGTAACAGAAGACAGAAGTCCACTCAGGATGTGTCAAAGTCTGAAAATGCATCACTAAGTGTGAGAGAGTATGGCATAATGGGAAAACCAGCCAACCTGTCTTGGAGTCAGGATGATGTGGGTTCAAGTACTTACTTTGACACATACCAGTTATATAACAATGACCCCATTTAACTTCTCAGTACCAAAGACAATTCTCTAACATTGTAAATTATAGACAGTTGCTCATATGAATATCTATAGAGGGAGCTTCCACATGAGGAATTCCCTATCTAGACACCATCACAGGTTCAGACATTATCATCATCATCATAGTTATAATGGCTGATATGAATATTAATTACAAAGTACATTTAAATAAGTCCTCAAAACAACCTTGTGAGGTAAGGAGTGCAACTCTTAAGATCTCCAGCTTTCCATATAGAGAGGTTAATGTTCTAGGAGGTCGTGACCACACCCAAGTAATGGCAGAGTCAGGATTTAAATGCTGGTCCCCTGATTCTCTGCAACTAAATACACCAAAATGAAGTCACAGAAGAGTATGGGAAATAAGGCTGTCAACATTGGGGGTATAAATAAACCAAACAAAACACAGAACCTAGAAGACAAGTCAATCAAAGCTACAAAAAGGCTAGAGGTTTGCCATTCTACCCCAGTCTTTCCTTTTGAAGTGGTTCCAGCCTGTATCAGAAGAGACACTCCAACTTAATTGATAGGATTAATTCTTTTGTACTCTTTCTATCTAAGTATGTGGGCTGTTGATTTATGAATAAAGATGTGTTCATCCCATTATCAAATGAGATCATGTTTGTAAAGTGCTTAACACAATGCCTGGTATATAGTAGGTAATTAATAAATGCTTGTTTCCTTCCTTCCTCCCCCAACCCCAACCCATTTTAACAAAGAGACTAAAGGCTGCATGATATCAATGCAGTAGAGGGAAGAAGTCATATTTCCTGCTTAACTCTGTCTCTGTAACTTCTAACTCTTGCTCCAAGTTCTACTTCCTGAAGCCAACCAGAAAAATCGAATCCCTCCTTCCAGCCAATATCTTTTCAAAAACTAGCAGACAGTTATCAGCTTCCCTAAATCTTTTCTTCTCCATGCTAAACATCCCCAGTTCTTTCCATCAATCTTCATAATTAATAATTAATGTTTTCAAGGCCCTTCACCAGCCTAGGTACCCTTCTCTGAATTACTCTCCAGTTTATCAAAGTCCTTAAAACACAGAGCACAGAATAATAGCTAACATTTTTACAGCAATTTAAGTTTTGCAAAATGCTTTATGTGTTATTTCATTTGATCCCCACTACAATCTAGCAAAGTAGATATAATTATTCCCCTTTTATGGATGAGGAAACTGAGTTCTAGAGAGAGTAAGTAATTTACACATCTATACATGCGGGTCTGAGGACTCATACTTACTCAGGGCAGTTAGGTCTTCCATTGCTACCTTTTGGACCCAGGGCTTCAGTTCCTATTTGCCATTTGTGTTCTATCTTTTCTAGACCAGAGATCATTCTTTGCACTTGGGGGAAGGGTGGGGAAAGGAAGCAAAATAAATCTTGGGTAATTGTACCTTCTTTTGTCACCTGTTATTACCCCATCACTACTAACAGATGTCATGGCCTTTCTTTTATTCTTTCTTCCCCCCAAAAAATAGTTTAAAGTAACCCTTTTTGTTGGTAGTATCTGTAAGGGGGAAAAAAATCCATTATTCTCATTAAAATTGTGGCCTAGGGGAGAGAACACTGGGAGTCAGGAAGACCCGAGTTCAAATCCTACCTCACACACTTAATAGATGTCTGGCCCTAACTAACCTGGAACCTGAACCTAACTAGTTAACCTGGAAAAATAACTGAATTCTCAACCACACGCTTTTACTAACTAACTCATTTCATGCCCTTGGACAAATCAATTCAGCAGAACACTTTATGCTATACTTCATGGTTACAAAGTGCTTCTATATATAAAGTAGATCAATGAAATTCCAGAGGGGGGACCCCACCTACACTTGTTTTCTCTGCTTCTTCTCTCACTCACTTATCCTATTCCTATTTAGTTTCTGGCCTTACCACTCAACCAAAATTGCTCTCTCTGAGGTTACTAATTACCTCCTCCTTATTTAAATAGATTCTTGGTGTTGTTTTTTTCTTTCTCAATTTTCATCCTTCTTAACCTCTCAAATTATTGAGCATTTTCCACTCAAAGGATTTTGTGTAGTCAGGCTTCCATAGTAGTATAAAACATGTACCAGTCCGTAGGATGGTTTTTTCCCATAGTTCCCAAAAAAGGTCACTTAAAAAAAAATCAAACCAGAATAAACATTTTCTAGTCTTTACCAGAGCAACTAGGCAGCTTGGTGGATAGAGAATGGGCCTGGAGTTAGGAAGATCAGAGTTCAAATCTGACCTCAGACATTTACTAGCTGTGTGACCCTGGGCAAGTCACTTAACCTAATTTGCCTCAGTTCCTCATCTGTAAAATGAGCTGGAAAAGGAAATAGCCAACTACTCCAGTATCCCCAAAAGAGGTCGCAAAGAGTAGGACGGAACCTAGTGAAAATGTTGACCTACTCACGTGATTGATAAAATAAGTGGTCACAGAAAGGGCTAATGTTGCTTTTACTTTGTGTCCAACATTGTATGGAATGTCATCTTTGTCAGGTATTTTGACTTTGGAATGTTTCATTTTCTAAAATTTTCTTCCTTGTCTCTGACAGACAATTATTCTTTTTTTTTTTTTTGGAGGAGGGAAGGCAAAGCAATTGTGGTTAAGTGACTTGTCCAAGGTCACACGATGTCAAGTAAAGAATTATTCCTAAATTGCAACTCCTTCTGATTTTATTATTAATAATAATAACAATTAGTATTTATATCACACTTTAAGGTTTATAAAACACTTTACAAACATTATCTCATTTTCTCCTCACAACAACCCTAAGAGATAGGTGCTATTATTACCCCTATTTTACAGATCAGGAACCTGAGGTTGATTGACTTGCCCCGGGTTACACAGCTAGTAATAATAGTAGTAGTAGTAGTAGTAGCAGTAGCAGTAGCAGTAGCAGCAGCAGCAGCAACAGCAGCTAGCACTTATATAATGCTTTAAAGTTTGCAAAGAACTATACATATGTTCAACTCATCTGATCCTCACAATAACACTGAGAGGTAAGTATTATTATTATTCCTATTTAACAGATGAGAAATTTAAGGCTAAGAAATGTTAAAGAACCTACCTGAAGTCACACAAATAGTAAGTCTCCAGGGCAAGATTTGACTTTAGTTCTTCCTGACTCCAATTCCTGTCCTCTATCCACTACACCACCTAGCTACAATGACTTAAGGTTAATTTGGTCAGTCACTGAGAAAGAAAATTCTTCCTATCCTGAGAGGACTCATGGTATAATGGTCCCTTACTGAAGGATCCCAATTTTTGTACAGTCCATTGAGATCTAAACATTCTAAGGCACTCAAGTCAGATGTCCTACGTATTATATTACATTTCATTGGGAATAGAAGCACTTTAGCAAAAGTGTTAGAGAATGGAAAAGTCAAGGAAGTGAGATAAAATAGGGACTGGTAGGCTTTCCATCTGGAGAATTTAATAAAAGTCTAAAGACCCCTCTGTATGAGTTATATGGTTACCAGAAAATATGTGTCAAGAACAGTTTTCAAATAATTCTGAGCAGAATATACAGGAAATTACAGTTAGGGCTCAATAATAGAAATCTCTCCATGTCTGCAAGGAAAATTGGTATCTAAAAGTAGATATGCCCCATCCACCATTTTAGAAGGAGTCCAACAAGCTTCTGATTGAACTTAAGTCTACTCCTAACATCTGGAATAGCATTTTCCCCCATTTATAATTTTCCTTTAAAAGTCTCTCCTTAGTTTTATAGGCTACCAAAGATCAACCTTCATCTTTAGCCAACAAAATAACACTGTGTTTACTTATCTTTAGACATGCAAACACAATGATAGAAAAACGTCAAAAAAAAAAAAAGGGGAGGAGGGTCTGTCATCATATAGTGGGGTAAACAGTCTTCCAGACTGACTGCTTCAGATAACCCAGATGGAATCAGTGTTCAAAAAAACACGAAGCACCCAGCACCAAAAGAGAGTTGTTGGAAGAGTTAGTTGGCACTTACATTGAGTAAGACTTATTTCCAAGACATCAACGTCTGCATTTCTTACATTAGCCGTCTGTGATAACAGACTATGAAATCAACAATAATGATCAGATATATTTCCATTTAAGAATAAATCTATTCTATGCAGAGTAGAGATGAAGGAGAAGAATTGGGGCTTCAGATTATTTAGAGGTTCGAGGAATATTGGCTAAAGAATGATAAGAAAGAATAAAATTATTTATAAATAGTTAAGTGGAGAATGAAAATTAGACTGCAAAGAAAAATCATTATTTGAATGCATTATCACTGTCTCCTTCCTGAACATACTTTTAGCAGAACTGTTCCTGTGTTATGTCAAATCTCAATAATGTCATATAAGATGAATCCTTTCCCACACTACCAACAAACCCCAAATACTCATATAATCTTAGGACTGGAAGGAGCCCTCAGAGGTCATTTAACTTCCTTCTCTCTCCAAAGTGGTCATACAGCCTCCACTCAAAGACATTCAATGAAAGGGAACTCACAATTCCTCAAAATATTGCATATTTTTAGAGAGGTTCAATTACTAATAAGCGTTTCCTTTTGTTAAGCCAAACTTTGCTTCCCTATGACTTTTACCCGTTAATCTTGGGTGTTGTTTTATTTTCGCTGAAGGTAGTTTATTTTTGATAAATTTAACTGATATCTTTTTTTATATATATCACCTACTTTTCCCCAAGAAACCATTCAAAGACAGTCACCCCTTTAAAAAATGTTTTTAAAGAGGTAGAAGAAAAAATTTAGTAAAACCAATCAACATGATAAAAAGTCTGTTACAGGCAATGTTCCACACTATGAAACCTAATCTCTGCAAAGAAGTAAGAAGTGTCTTATATCTCTTCTTTGGGACTAAGTTTGATTGTTATAATTTTAAAACATTCAGTTTGAATTGTTTTCTTTTTGTTCTTTCCATTTAAATTATTATTTTCATTACGTATAGTTTTCCTGGTATTGCTTATTTGACTTTACATCAGTTCATATAAGACTTTTCATGTTCCTCTGTAATGAGCATATTTGTCATTTCTTATACACAGTAAAGAATTAATTTCAATTGATGAACAACTACTCTGTTTCTAGTCCTTTGCTGCCACAAAGGTGTTGTTATGAATATTTTTGCATATGTGGAGCTTTTATTTCTATCACTGACCTTTTCAGAGGTCATATGTGTAGCAGTGGAATCTCTGGGTATGGACATCTTTCTTAGTCACTTTGTTTGCATGTTTCCAAATTTCTTCCCAGAATAGCTTTTCCAATCCACAGCTACACCAACAATGCATTAGTATACTTCCCTTTCCACAAATAGATGGAAATTTGTTTCAGGGGAGGGAAGATTTTTAAAAATTTAGTATCTTTTATTTTTATGTCACCTTTATTTCTGAATATATGCCTCATCTCACCTATATATCAAGCCATCTCTTGTAACAAATATTTTGAGAAAGGAAAAAAAATCAGTTCAGCAAAATTAGCTACCACATCAACTGAATGACAGTATGTACAATGTTCCACACCCATAGTCCCCACACTATAAAGAAGGGAGAGGGGTTTATTTTCTCATCTTTTCTGTGGGTCAAAGACAGGTCACTATAATAATACAGCATTTAATTTCTTTTTTGTTCTTCTATTTACATTATTACAGTCATTGCGCATGTTATTTTTCTGGTTCTGTTTACTACATTCTGTATCAGTTCATATAGATTCATCCTGTGCTTCCCTGAATTCTTGACCTTTAGCTCCTTGTTATGCCCTCCAAAGCCAAGCATTAAAAAAAAAAAATCAAACCCCTCTTCAACATAACTATCCTTTAGGCATTGAAGAACATTACAGTTTCCCCCTCCATGAATAAGCAAGCATTTATTAAGCAATTACTATGTACTAGGTACATAGTACTAGGAATACAACTACAAGAGAGAAATAGATTCTGTCCTCAAGGGGAAAGATGTACATTTGTGGAATGATGACTGTGGGGGGCCCAAGTCTAATGGATTCTTGAGCTTCTGTCTGAGTCCAGAGACTTGTGACTTGCTCCAAGTTCAAGGACTCATTCAGCTATGTCCAAGTCCAGACTTGTTGACTTGTTCAGATCTGGGAGGGTACAAAGTCCCCTCTGGACAGCTGTGCCATATCTTTCCCCAAGAAGAATATTTGGCAATCAGTATTGAGAAATATTGCTGTGTCTCCTACAAGCAGTCTGGGCATGCAGGAAGCAGTCTTGGTAGTCAAGGCCGTTACTGATTTCTATGTTTAGCTGAGAGCATCCATGAGAAACTGCTGATTCAAAGTTCACTGTAAAACTTTCCATGCATAAACAAGAAAGATATATAATCAATTACACTACTCCATTAAACTAGTATTGTTGCCTAACTATGCTTACCTAGCCCAAACCTTTTGTTCACTGTCCATCCTGCACCATCAGTTGCTGGCAATGACTAGGAAAGAGAGTTTGAATCTGATAATGCATGGAGATGGGAAGTAAAACTATAGGGCAATCAACTGACATGTCTTTTTCAAAAGTAATGATAGTACTGGTTTGATTATTGTTCTAAGAGTAAGAAATGGGAAGTGGAGGGCAGTATACTCCCACATAGGTAACAACCAGAAGACAAATGTGAAGCATATTTGGCTGGCTGGGACCAAGCTATATGTATATAGTGAATACTAATAAATCAAAACAGCATAACCCTAAGACAGGAGCTAGAGGTCCAGTTAACTCTCATTGGTTGCCCAATGGTTACTTATATGGTGCCCTTCAACATCCAGTTGTACTATCCTGGATCCTGTCCAGTTTGTTTATGGACATTCTAAAACATGGTACCCAGAACAGGATACAATACTTTTTAAACATAGTCATACCAGAGCCAAGAAAGGTGGGAAATTCTCTTCTATCATTCTGGATCCTTTACATTTATTAATACAGCATAGAACTCATATCAGCTCTTTTTGGTTATTATACCTCATTATCCATTTACATTTAGTTTGCTGTTCAATAACCTCTTTAACTTTTTTTTTCCACTTGAACTGTTCCCTATCCATGTCACCTCTGTCTCGTATTTTTGAATCTAAGTGAGGTAGCTTACATTTATCCATATCAAATTTCATCTTGGTAGTGTTAGCCAACAACTTCAGTCTGTCCAGATCTTTTTGGATCCCAATTTTATCATTCAATCTGTTAGTCATATCCTTCCAAAATTTGTGTAGCATCAGCTACAAACTTGAGAAATATGCCATTATGCCTTCACTTGAATAATTAATAAGAATATTAAGCAGAACATGGCCAAAGATAACTCCCCAAGGTGCATCATTAGAGATGTCTCTCCAGCTTGAAAATGATCCATTAATCTTTGTTGATAATAAATCCACCAGTTCAAAACCCATCTAACTGTGCCATTATCTCTGTCTTGTCGAGAAGATATATAATACATTGATGTCCAAGAAAGAGAGGAAGTGAGGTATCATGCCAAGAGTAATGGACTTGGAATCAAAAATCCTAGATTTGAATCTCATCTCTTTATTGCCTGTGTGATCTTGGTCATTTCAAATCTCCAGTCTCAGAATTCTCATTAGCTGATTAGACTAGATGATCTCTAAAGTCCTTTACAACTCTGAATCTATGATCTCATGCTATATTATCCTATACAATGCCTATAGCACTCTACTAACTTACCAGTTAAGAATGTAAAAAGGCGAAATAAGATTAACCTAATATGATTATTCTTAATGAACCCATATGAGTTTATAATGATCAAAACTTCTTTTTCCAAACATTCATAAATGATCCCTTTAATGCATTCCAGAATTTTACAAGAATTCAAGATCAAATGCACCAGACTAAAATTTGAAATAGAAAAGCTAATTAATGGAACACATTTGGTAGATAAAATCCAGAAGCAAGTGAACACAGTAGTATGGTATTTAATAAACCCAAGGACTAACGACTCACTATTGCACAAACTGTTGGGGAAAATGGAAAGCAGTCAGACAGAGGTTAAATTTAGATTAACATCTCACACCATATCACAATAAGTTCCAAATGTCTCCAAATGAACTAGACACAAAGGGTAACATCATAAACAAATTAGAGAAATAGACACAAATTACCTTACAGCTGCGTGACTCTAAGCAAGTCACTTAACCATTTGCCTCAGTTTTCTCATATGTAAAATGAGCTGGAGAAGGAAATGGCAAACCACTCCAGTGTCTTTGCCAAGAAAACCTCCAATAGGGGCAACAAGAGTCAAATATGACTGAAAATGACTCGATTGGATAAGGAAAGAGTCCTTGATCAAAAAAAAAAAAGGAATAAAGAGGACTACTGAAAATATGACAGGAAAATTTTGATTGCATAAAAATGTAAAAGGTTTTTGGTGTTTTTTTTTCTCCCTACAGACAAATGAATGCAGTTTGAATTATAAGAGAAACTGACTGGGTGGAAATCCCTTCAGGAAATTTCTCTACTAAAGGTCAGATGGCCAAGACACACAAAAAAATCCAGTACAAATATGTAAGAACCAGAGCTATTCCCCAAAAGATAAATGTTCAAAGAATATAAACAAGAAGTTTACCAGGGAAGACATTCAAAATATCAAAACAGGGACCCTATTGTCCAATCTATGAGCTCCAGAGTGAATTGGGTCTAAGCCTTGGTCTTTGAGAAAGAAATCTAGCCAGTAAACTGAAAGAAAAAAGGTAGCTTTTAACCATTGAAATGTACCTTCATCTGGGCAGAGCATCTCCAGGTACTCTCCCTCTCTCTCCATAATGGAATCTTATTTTACCATAAGAAATAATGAAACAAGAGGCACTTATATTAACTGATACAAAACAAAGGGAAAAGAACCAAAAATATAATTTTAAAACTACTGTGAAAGAGTTAGGAACTATGAGCAATGAAACAACCAATTCCTGTTACAGAAGACTGAAAATGAATTCATGTTCCCTACCACTTGGCAGAGAGTTGATAGACTAGAGGTACAAAATAAGAACTATAGTTTAGATATAGCCAATGTGTGGATTTGTTTTGAGTGACTATACTTGTTATAAAGGAGGGTGTAGGGAGCCAAGATGGTGGCATAGAAGCAGGAAAACTTCATGAGCTCCTCCCATAACCACCTCAAATACCAATAAAGTATGACTCTAAACAAATTTTAGAGCTACAGAACCCTCAAAGTGACAGAGAGAAACAAATCTCCTGCTGAAGGCAGCCTGGCAGGTGAACAGGAAGGGTCCATCACAGCATGCTGGAAGCCTAGCCCAGTCCCCCGTAAGTCTGTGGCCCCAACCAGCAGCAGCTGAAGCGGACTTGGGAAGAGTGGATCACCAGCAGCTGTGGCGGTTTTCAGAATTATCAACCCATAAATACCAAAGACAAAGTAAAAAGTCACTGTGAACTTTGTGGGAACAAGGGAGTGGGTAGTCTGAAACAAGCACTTTTGAAAAGGGACAAGGTCAAAGGAAAAAATAGAATAAATGGGGGCGGGATAGGATGAAGGGAAATATAATTAGTCTTTCACAACATGACTATTATGGAAGTGTTTTGCATAACTTCACATGTATAACCTATATTGAATTGCTTGCCCTCTCAATGAGGGGGTGGGGGGAAGAAGGGAAAGAATTTGGAATTCAAAGTTTAAAAACAATTGTTTTTACATGCAACTGGAAAATTAGATGTACAGGCAATGGGTGATAGGAATCTATCCTGCCTTATAAGAAAGTGATGGGGAGGTAGATTGTGGGGGAAGTGATAGAGGTGAGGACAGACTGGGGGAAGAGGTAATAAGAATGCATGCCATCTCGGTGGCAAAACTGAGTATAATGCTTCAGGGGAAAATATGGTCATTCAATGAAATAGAGGACTTTCAAGCATTCTTGATAAAAAATAGAGTTGAATAGAAAATTTGACATTCAAATACAAGAAGCAAGAGAAGCATGAGAAAGTAAATGGGAAAGAAATCATAAGGAACTTATCAAAGTTGAACTATTTACATTCCTGCATTCAATAATTGTAACTTATGAAACTTTTCTCAATATGAAGATAGTTGAAGAGAATATAAATGTACAAATATGTCTATATAGGAGGGTATATATGTGTATAAATACATATGTGACTGTGTATATATATGTGTACATGAACAGAGGGCACAGGATCAACTGAATAGAAAGGGATGATATTTAAAAGGTGAAAATGAGAGGTAAGAGAGGAATATAATGAGAGGAGATGGGGAGAGACAGAATGGGGTGAATTATCTCATATAGAAGAGGCAAGGGATAAGTTACAATGGAGAGGAAGAACAGGAAGGCAAAAGGGAATGGGTCAACCTTACTCTCATTGAATTTGGCTTAAGGAGGGAATAATATACACACTCAACTGGGTATCTTACCCTACAGGAAAGTAGGGGGGAAGGGGATAAAAGGAGGGATGATAGAAGGGAGGGCAGATTGAGGGAGAGGATAGTTAAAAGCACACAATTTTGAAAAGGGACAGGGTCAAAATAGAAAATAGAACAAGTGGGGGGCGGGATGGGATGGAGGAAAATATAGTCAATCTTTCACAATATATCCAGTATGGAAATGTTTTGCATAACTACACATGTACAATCTATATTGAATTGCTTATCTTCCCAGTAAGGATGGGTGACAAGGTAAGAAGGAAAAGAATCTGGAATTTAAAGTCTTAAAATCAAATGTTTAAAATATATATCTATATTATTATTATTATTATTTACATGCAACTGGGAAATAAGATATAGAGGCACTGGGATACGGAGATCCATCTTGACCTACTGGAAAGTCAGAGGGGGATAAGGGAAGATATAGGAGAGAGCAGATTTGGGGAGGGGGTATTCAATGGGATCGCTGTTTTGGGTGTGGTGGGTAGGGGACAGACAGGGAGAAAATTTGTAACTTGTAATCTTGTAGAAATGAATGTTGTAAACTAAAAATAAACATAAAATTCATTAAAAAATAAAAATAAAGGAGGGTGTGAAAGGTTAGTAATAATGATACTTAAAAAGAAAGAAAAAAACAATAATGTCAATGATTCATTTTTTAAAATAAATAGCAAAGCAGAAGGAAGTTCAGAAGGAAACATAAACAGGGTATAGTTTAAATCACCAACTTAAGTTTGAAATATATTTTTAAAAAACTATGCTGCACAAAATGGATGCTCATTCTTCATACAGGGAAATGTTCATATTTGTTCATGTTTGTTACATTCATAATAACAAAATGAAATTTGAAAGCTTTTTGAAATATACACTTTATATCATATTTTTTGCCTTTTTAATGAAGGAGAGAGGGGTAGAGGGAGGAATCAAAATTGAAACTAAAAACAAAAATTAAAAAGAAATATATATTTTATTTCCCCTTTTGAAAATGAAAAAAATACGTATTCCCAATTTAATCCCTTTTTTCCCCTTAAAAAAAATATATATCCATTTTGTCCAGCACTGCAACACCTCTCCTGTAGATAACAGTTCCTTAGAAATTACTGGTAGCAGTTCAGAAACTATAGTCTTAAATTCTTTCACATTCTGTTAAGTTGTAGTTTATTCATGCCAGGTGACCTGAACTTGCTGAAGACAATTCAGTATTCTCTTACTATCCTTATTTAAGTATCCTCATATTTATCTTGGATTTCAATCCTTTCTTGACCATTTTTTATCTACCACTCTCAGTCTAGAAAGGCAGCTTAGAATAGCAGCTATAGAACTACACTAAAAGCCAGGAAGTCCTGGGTTCAAATCCTGCCTCTGACATGTACCTCTAGGTACATGACCTTGGGTAAGTTACTTGATCTCTTAGTGTTCTAGGTAATTCTATAAGACTACAAATTGAAAAGAAGGCACCAATTTGCTTTGGTAAAGGGATTTTCTTCATCTAAGAGTTTCCTCCACTAATGAAATCGTAGATTTAGTCCCTTTCCCATTCTTATCCTATCATTCTTCTAGGTAGAGAGAACAGAATTAACATAGGAATTAAGTAGTTCTGCTTTCTGTCATCTCTTATATTCTTTTCTATGACAAGCCTGGACCTTGCTTGACCTTAAAAAGTGGGATGCAGTTAGTAATTAAGTGTTAATGAACACTGATATGATGGAAAGACTCTTCCTGGAGAAAAAAGGGGCCCAATCTTACAATTTGGATGAAAACCATAGTTAATGTAAAAGGGCATGTTTTATAAAAATGAATGAGCAATCAGCACCCTGTGGCTTGATCAAAAATTACATTGAACTGGCTGGAATTGCTGCTCTCGAGACAGCTCTATATGGCCTATGTGAGGAAAACTTCTCTGCCTCAGCAATGCTCAAAGCATCACCAGATTTTTGGTATTTCAAAGAAAGCTGACTTACGATCTAATATTAGTCCACAGTCAAAGCATTGGGAGCCAAAGGACCACAAGCACCATGGAAAAGAAGTAGGGAGTAGATTATATTCGGACTCAGTATTTCTCAATCTTCCCCTCTTCACCCCCAAACGTAGACTCAGCCCCCATGGGCTTGGTCTTCTTAAACACTCAGACCAGACAAAAGTGGAAGCAAACCTGTTGTTTCAGTTCCAGATTAATCCTATAAAGACTACAAAAGCCCTTTGTATTTCTCTGTTTAAGTGTTCTGGCTAAAGGTTACACTAGCATGGCAAAATATTCAATGTATTCTCTTAAGCTATTATCTGAGGCCCAGAAAGATAGAGCAGTCATTGAATAACCATGTAATAAGAATTTACCATGTGCTAAGCCCTACAGTCCTAGCCCTCAAGGAACTCACAATCTAACGAGATGAAGTGGCTTTCCCAAAGTCATAGCACTAGTAACAAACAGAGCCAAGGTTCAAACCCAAGCATTCAGATTCCAGATCCCTCACTTCTCCACTGTACCAAACTGCCTCTCTTTCCTTTGAAGACAGCAAGAACAAATTTTACACTACTTAGAGACATTTGTCACCATCTTGGGCCTGTGGAACCTGCCACACCAGCTCCAGAATCTTCTCCTGGCCTGGTTTTCCAAAATCATAATGAAGTGCTTTATCTGTGAGTTGGTTGCCCCAACACAGCAATCCATTGCATGGCTTTCATAATTTTTCAGATGTGCCTAGGTAAGGAGTATTGGTGACTTTTCAAGGTCAGTATTCACCTCTTGGTGAGGGACTATGTGTCTCACATAGTTAACAGAAGCTCTACAGAAATCGTTCTTGTCTGATCTAGCATTGCTAGAAAATGCTGTCTATTAGTCAATGGTATGTAATAGAATCATAGAGTTAGAAGAGACTTTGTAAATGGTTTAGCCCAACCCCTCTCATTTTATTGATTAGGAAACTGAGGCACAGAGGAATGAACTAATACACCCAAGGTTAGAGAGCCAGTTAGTGGTAGTCAATATTAAAATCCAAGCTTCTTTCCTTCCTTTCCTTGAGATGCACTGGGGTTTTATACACAGCTCCATTATAAAAAGACCATCTAAAACCAACCCATTGGAAATATAAAGCAAAACATTGGATCATTCATGTCGAGAAAGCAAGAATGAGAATAAAAATAGAACCTTTTGTCCTCAGTGATTTCTTCCACTATATTCATCCCAAGAACACTTAGTACTTGATTTAACTGCAGAAAGACTGGCAGCTGCACAGCCCATGGGAACCAGAGAGAATTCTCCTTTCTCAAGTACTCCACATCCAAGTCAAAGAACTATAGCTCCTTGAACACTGAATCTCTACTTTTCTTTCCCTTTCTCAGACACAAGTACTCCAAGGGAAGAAACCCTGAACATGGTCCTGTATTCTTCCCTAAGACAGATGCAAATACAGTCAGATGATGGGGTTCCTTTGGCTTTGTTAGCAGAGAGTGGTCCTAACTTACAAATGGGTTTATTCAAAAGGAAGTTTTTCTAGTGGGGTTTGCAAGCCTTAAACATAGAACACATTTTGCCAGAGAAACAGTGTTAGAAGGGATCATTATTTTCCAACCTATAAAAGCCAATTCAACCTATGAAGTAGTTGCTGATAGTGTTGATAGTACTCTAGAACATATCATCTATATAACACTATTTCTATTGGAAAGTGTAAACCATGATTCACTTGGGGATATCCAGTTGGGTATCTAGCCCAGACATAGTGACAAAAGCCTCCCTATACTTGCACTAGGGACACTCCATCAACTCACTCTTTATGAAGAGTCAAATGAGAAAAGGTAGAGGTAGAGAAGGGCGGCTCTGATGACAGGACATGGTAAGAAAGGGAGACTAAATGCAACAAAAGGGGAGGATAACTCTTTAATCCCACTGTCACATCCTGTCACGTGAAAAGTGCCTTCAAAGTAAAGAAACAAGAATATAACATGAACGACGTTATCCCATAGGATTACAACCACCTCCACCAAACAATGGCAAGGAGGGATGTTCCAAAAGGGACTCCTACATCTAACACAGGACGGAAAGTGAGCGATTTACTAGAGGGATCCAAAGTATAACTAAACCAGTTGTACGGGCCTAGGAAAGTCTGCCTAAGTTTCTTCCTTTGTAAAATGGGGGTAATAATAGCTCCTACTTCTCAGGATTCTTGTGAGGATACAAGGAGATAGGAGCTATAAAGCACTTTTTATACCTTACGGCACTAAATCAGTGTTAATGTTGTAATTACTTTGTTGCTTATGGTAATTGTTGTTTTTATATTATTATTATAATTTAATGGTCACTGCTATTCTGTTGTTTCAGTCCTGTCCAACTCTTCATGATGCCATTTGAGGCTTTCTTGGCAAAGATACTGGAATAGTTTACCATTTCCTTCTTAGAGCTCAATTTACAGATGAGGAAACTGAGGCAAATAGGGTTGAGTGACTTGCCCAGGGTCACACAACTAGTCAGTGTCTGAGGCCAGATCTGAACTCAGGAACATGAGCCTTTATTACTTCAGGCTCTGCTCTCTATCCACTGTGCCACCTACTTAAACTTTAATATAGATCTGAGTTACCAGATTTCCCAGCTGATGGACAGGATTTTAAAAAAACACAACGTTCTCAACCCTTGTGTCTTCATGTACTGTTGTACTGTACACAGCACATATCTACTTCCTGGACATTTGAAAAACATGCTATTCACATATGAACAAGGTACACGTCTGCTGCCTCTTTCCGTTAATGGAGAGGCATCCACTGAGGCTATATTCCTGGAGTAAACTGACTGATTGACAAAGACAAGTAGTCTAACTCAGAATCAAAATTGTGTTCAATCTTGTTCCCCCTCCTTATAAATGGGGCAGTAATTTCAAGTAAATGACATGGAAAGCTGTTACAAGCCGGCCCCACATTCACATTTCACTGTTTCTCTAGTTGTAAATAACACGCATGACTGCGCCAAGGACCAAATTGCTCTTTAGCTGCCAACATTAGTTGTTTAATGATCTGAAGAGCAGAAGCTGCCAATTACTGTATTCCATTTTCAAATGTCATTTAAAACCCATACATGTAATTATTATACCTTTTTGTTAAATTTTTATGGTTCTTCTGAAGTTGATGGGTTTGTGGGTTCATCTAACCTATAAAACTCAGCAAATATTCAATGCCTTCATTATAGAACTAAACTAGTTTCCCATGATCCCATATAATCTTTGATGAAGCTGGACATTAGTAAAGATAAGGAGATCATAGATTTAGGGCTATAAGGGATGTCAGAAGCCTTCAAGTCAGAGCTCCTCCCAAGAAAAACAGAAAGATTAAGTGGCATGTCTAGAGTCACACAGCAAGTAAACATGTAAGACAGAATCTGAACTCAGGTCTTCCTGGCTCTAAGCTCAGCACTCTATCCACTGTACCAAGGATTTCTGTTGGGGTGGCTTCCATGATCTTAGTGCAAAAAATATTCATCTTTTTGTGTGCCATGGATCCCTTCTCAGAATAATATTTTAAATGCATAAAATACATAATATTACAAAGCAAATCTATTATAAAAAATTTTAACAAGTTCATAGATCTCAAGTTAAGAATCCTGAAACATTAGGGTTAGCAGGTGGCTGGGTTCTAATCATGCATATGCCACTAATTAGCTGGTTAACCTCAGGCAAGTGACTTACTTCATCCATGACTCCACTCCTTCATCTGTTAAATATAATAGGGTAGCTAGTTGGTACAGAGCACTGGGTCTGAAGTCAGGAGGACTCATCTTCCTGAGTTCAAATTTGACCTCTGACACTTACTAGCTGTATGACCCTGGGTAAGTCACTTAACGCTGTTTGCTTCAGTTCTGTAAAATGTCTGTAAAACAAGCTGGAGAAGGAAATGGCAAATCACTTCAGTATCTCTGCCAAGAAAACCCCAAATGGACTCACAGAGTCAGAAACAACTGAAATGACACAATATATTCCCGTGATTGATCCTAATGAAGGACAAAACTCAGTTGACAACTACCTACTTCAGAGTTTTTGTGAGGATCAAACAAACTAATGCTTGTGAAAGCATATTGTGAAGCATTATGCAAATGGAAAGTAGCATGTTGTTTTCAGAATTCTTGGTTTGTGGACATTTTGAAATATATTGGTTAGTAACTATCAAATGAGGAGGGTGTGTAGTCATTGAATATTCAGAATGGAAGTACACACTTCTAAGACCTACTTCCATGAACGGCCTTCTTAATAGATATATCTCTTTAATTCATGATGCCTTCACTTCTTCATCTGTGAAACAGGAATAATAGTATCAAATCACATTAATTAAGAAACCACCAGGCGCATGACACCAGGCTAAGAGCTGCAGAGATGATGCAGAATACAGAGGAAATACAGTTCCTGCATCTTTAAGATGTTCCTGCCAGAGTTGTAGACAATTTTAAAATTAAGTGAAAGAATGAGTGATCAAATGAATGAATGAATCAAATAAATAAAGCTAACATCAACTTTGTGTATGTACACTCACATATAATTAATAATGATACCTTAATAAAGGAGATGTACTATTTCTATATCTCTTTAATAGGGTGAGGCTATGTAAACATAAGATTCCACTGAAAGTGCTTTGAGATCAAGTCAATAGTAACATAGAGGCTAATACCACTCAAAACAGAAAATAAAAACAAGTTATTGAAAAAGCCTAAAGTACAATCTCAAAGTCTTATCAAAAAATGTTTTTCAATGAGTCCCCTTAAATGTTCCCTTTACTGTTAATGTCCCAGTCACTTTACCTGAAACAGCAAGCATTTTAGCTTCAAGCAACACTGGCAGCTGGGTCTCGATTTCATCCACTTTCCTCCTCAAAGAGCTGCAGAGTTTCTGACTCGTACAAACCTAAATGGAGGCAGACAGCCAGGATCCATAATTCATTCTAGGAAGTCAAGAACAATCCACTGAAAACTCTGGAGAATCTCGGAGCTGACAAATGGAACTCAACATTCTATTACTGAGGGAGTCCAATGGAAAAAAACGCTCACTCGGCTAGCCCATGACTGAACTCCACATCCCAATAATCAAATTACAAAAGCAGAATGGCATGGAGAGGCTACTCTCGTCAGGCAACAGACCTAAAGCAGACCTTCAATGGCTACACTGAATTATGATGGGTTTCAGCTGATGTCATCTCATGCCACTCCACTTTTCCCCAAATACGGATTTTATAACTAGATCAGGAAGTCTTGGTAAAATGTGTAGGTCTCATCATTAGGATTTTTGGTACTACTCTACACATTGCTTCTATTGTTTCTTAGAGTTTCAAAAACAACAAAAAGCTTACATCCCAGGTATCTTTTTCTGAGTTCTCAATTAGTTGTGTTTTTTTTTTAAACATAAGGAAAAAGTCCCATATTCAATCTGTATGTATCCAGGTTGCAAGGAGCCAAGTAGGCAAACAAACACTCCTTCAAGTGCACACAATACTGATTGAATAACAATAGATGAGCCAATGAGGGTGTTTTCTCTGCACAAAAGACACTGGTCTAATGAGAAGCCTTGAAATTAGCAGCTATGCTCTCTCATTAGAAATCTGAGATGTGTTCAAGAGCTAAAATTAATCCAATTGGGAACGAAAAACCCAAAACAAAAATTCAGTCCCATTGCATAAAAGAGTCTAGATCTCTCCTGACACAAAAATCTTCCATTGTTTTGATTCTTATGAACAGAAAGTGAGATTATTTTTAGACAGGGGATAGACCTCTACAATCTTGATTAAAATCACCCATCATTTTCCCCTACAAATTCATGATCTTCTCTGCTAATTTTTAGAGAGCCAAAAGACCATGTGGTAGCATCTTCTCCAAACCAAAGCCAGTTCTGGCAGTGTTAGGGTACTGATGCGTCCAAAACAATAGGTTTCAATAACCTTTCAGGGCCCTGAGGTTTTTCAATGTTACACTACATGGAATTACAATGCAGATGTCCTAGATACATTTGCACTTCCAGCCCTCTCTCCTGGGGATCATGCAGAGCCCAGCTGAATTACATTTTTGTCACTCAACTAAGAATGTTACTAGGGCAGTTGAGAACATTTCTGTTAACTCTAAAACACTGGCCATAATTCTTATGTCTCATCTAATTTATGTACACTCTTTCTTATTTTAGTTAACAGCCTCTGTTAATCATAATTGGGTCAGCCACTCCTTTGTTGAACAAATCTATCTTTCAAGCTGTCACTGTTAATATAAAATGAGATTTATAAATCTCCTTATTAAATTGCAGTTGTACATACTTCCAGTTGCTACTGCATCAATCTAATCTGCACCAATCTCCAGATAGTCTATTTTCAACTCATTCTCCTATCTCATTTATCTCTTAATTACCTCAGCTTTGGGCAGGTCACACCATAGGTAGATAAATGTACTGAGAGAAAGGGATGTTTAAACTTTCCATTAGGAAAGAAATTAGTCATTTCTAATCCAAAGTAGCCATCCAAAAGTATTCCAAGGTGGACTTGAATTACCTAAAATCCCAAAGAATAGCAGATAGAAGGTCCAACTGAACAGAGACATTTATGGCTCTTAGTCACCAGACTTTCTCTGGACCAAAGTAGCCATTTCTATAAACCTACTTAAAATTCCAAAGGATGGAAGACATAAATACTGTACATAGAACCTTAGGCCTCTGAGTTGCCAGGCCTTCTCTGGCCTAGAAAAAGAAGGACTGGGTTATTTTCTGCCTTATGAGTGTCCCATGACCCTCAAATGAAAGTAATGAGTCATGTTCAAAGATCATTCCAACGAGGCGCAAAATCAGGACCCAAAACCCTGCATCTAGCATCCTACTGACATTTTCAACTAAAAGGCGACCCTGAGGAACATTTGTTCATTCACCTTCCTGTATTTACATTTCTCAGAGTCTGAAAGAACCTGAGAAAAAGTAGTTATAACTTTCCTGTAAATTCATGGGAAGCCTAGGGGAAGGCAACATTTTTTGGGGGGGTGTTAAGCCAAATGAAGAGTATTAAGATGTTCAACTCAAAATGCAGGTAAATTCTCCCATCTGTAGGCAGCATAGTACAATGGAAAGAGTACTAATTGTAAAGTCAGAGTGCTTGAGTTCAAATCCTGCCTCTGATATTTACCCCCTGTTTGACTTTGGATAAGTCACATGAGTTCCCTGGCCCCAGTTTTCCCAACTATAAAATAAAGGGAGGGGAGGAGAGGGAACAAGCATTTATAACATGCCTATAATGTGTCAGACACTACACTAAGTGCTTTACAAAGATTATCTCATTTAATACTGATAAGCTAGATGGCCTCTGAGGTCCCTTCCAGTTGGAGGGATAGAATTCCTCCATCCCCAGAGACAAGTTATTTCACCTTCCAACAATCAGTCTTCTCTTTTCCTGCCTCTATTAGCCCACTTTATTAACCCATATCTGAGACCTAAGAAGAGTGACTGGTTCCAAAGACCCCGGTCACAACTTAACTTGAGTATCCACAATCATCTGCTGTCCCTTCTCAGTTTATCTACAATTTATTTAGGGACCTTATAGAAGGAATGTTTTTCCAGGGTTTCAGATCTACTCAGAAAATTCAATTCAATAAACATTTATTAAGTGGCTGCTACGGTCAGACACTGTGCTAAGTGCAGAGGATACAAAAAGAAGCAAAGGACAGTCCCTGCCTTCAGGGACCTTACAATCCGACAGAAACTATGCCTATCTTGGACAAATGAGACATTTTCCCATCACTTTAAGAAACCAGATGATTTAACTTTTATGCTTACTGGAAATACTGAATTCTTTCAAGATCCAGCTACAGTCCTAGAGTATAACTATAAAAGTCAGACAAACCAGTTCTCAGACTAACAGAAGGACTAGGAAATGTACTCTTTACCATTTTTCTGTGTTTGCAAGGATGTCTGAATCCTGCTTTCTTTCTAGGAAAAGTAATTAACTTTTAATAATTGTTACTGTGCCAAAAGTCTTTTAAAGTAAAGGAATTTAATGGTGAACAGGAGGTCCCTTTTCCCATTTCATAAAATTGACAGATATTTCTAAAGGAAAGGCCAATAAATACATTTCTGCAGTGACCACAAGCCAGAAATACAACCACAGAGAGTTTCCCTGGTTCCTGACTCCTTTAGGTTATTTTCCTGTATAACAAAATGATCTTACTAGGCTGAACTTATCTAAATGAGATAAATTAATACACTATTATATTAATAACTAATTATTAATTTGCAATCAATTCTTTTCCTCCTATTTTTGTTAAGACTCCACTCCTGAAAAGATTAATCAGTTTTTGAAGGATGTAACTGAGTAATTTTCTCCCAACTACAGGGCATCTTCCTTGGCAGGGAACCTTTTTGTTTACTCTCTAACAAAAGTCAGCCTCAGCAAGATATCCTAATCAGGACATATCTTCTTGTCCTTCGTCCCCTCCATTAGAGGTTAGGGAGACCCAGTTCATGAAGGTGAAAACCAGATGGAGAGGGCCAGATGGAATTGGCTTCCCCTGCCCAGATGCCTCGAGCCTGCTGAGAATTATGATCAAGCTATGTTCTTAGCAGGCAGAGCTAAAGACTTTTAATCCACCTCCTCATTAAATGTCCACCAAACAAGGTTGAGTTTCACTTGTCAGGGGAGTCCCCAATTTGAAAGTACACACCTGATTTAAGTTGTTTCAGAACCTCCCTTGGCATCTTTAGTTACCATCAGAAAACCACTGACCATCAATTTACTGATTATTGGCTAGCCTAATTAACAAATTGATCACTAATTACCTAGAACTGTCTCTCAGAACTTTCATTTGCTACGTATAGCTCTGACACTCTATGGTCTAGACAAGAAGTAGATAAAAAGGGAGACACACAAAATGTATGTATATATACACATACACATCTTCTAAAATTTCAGGTATATTTTAAGAAAGCAACCTCTTGATATTTTATATGTGGTTGGTAAAAAATGATATTTTAGGGGAACTTACCTTCAAAGTAGTTTCTTTAATAGCCAAGCTGAGTGATTGCTTCCTCTCTTGGAGGCTAGAAGAATGGAAATAAAATGGGGAGGAGGGAGAAATGATCTTTTTAATTAGTCACAGTTAAACACTACCAAACAGAGAAACATAATTAAAATATTCAATAAGAAACAGTATGGCCCAGGACATTGAATAGGATTCTTGGAGCCAAGTCAGGAGGATATAATCTCAAATTCTCCCTGTAACACACAGTATCTGTGTGATAATGGGCAAATCCCCTTAACCTCTCAGAGATACCAGATGACTCTAAAACTATAAGTTATAGAAAAACTATAAGTTATAGAAAACTGCTGATCTTCAAGGCAGAAGTTTTCCTAACTGTGAGCTCCGTCCATTGATCAAATCATAGGTTCAAAATAATAATAATATAAAGTTAATACTCAATTATCTTTCTTGCTTCATAGAAACAGCAACAATTATCCTACCAAAAAATGATTCCCATTTGATTTTATGATGAATGTTATGTTTTCTATTATTTGTGCAGATTTACCTAAATAGCTTAATTAAGCTAATACTAAAATTAATTTTCATTTTCTGAGCACAGGTCTACTGATGGAGAGAGGAGGCAGCGCATGATGGCAGGGGGTTAAAACTGAACTACATATACATCCCCAGAGTAATCATTAATAATGATAGCTAGCATTTACATATCATCTACTACATACCAGGTACTGTGTAAAGTGCTTTACAAATAGTATCTCATTTGACCCCATCTTACCATTGAAGAAACTGAGGCAAACAAAGGGTAAGTGATTTATCCAGGGCTTCAGAGCTAATAAGTGTCAGAGGCTGGCTTTGAACTCAGTTCTTCCTGACTCCAGGCCCAGCACTCTATCTTCTATGCCACGTGGCTGCTATGAATTGTCAGCATGACACAAGTAGTCAATGGCAATGTGGTCAAGAATTGGCAAAATTCATCCTTTCCTGCAGGAAGCACTTACTCACTGGCTATTATGTACCTATGTTTGAGCCAGGCCCTATTGAGTATTATAAAATTATATTAATTATTAAGTAAGATAATGTATGTAAAAGTGCATTATAAACTGTAATACACTTCAGAATATATATACATGTATATATTATGATAATAAAATTATATGCTGCTTTACAGTTTTTAAGAGGCAGCTAGTAGCTCAGTGGAGAGAGCACTGGACCTGGAGCCATGAAGACCTGAGTTCAAATTCATCCTCAAGCACTTCCTAGCAATGTGACCCTGAACAAGTCACTTGACTCCAATTGCCTGACAAAATGGATCCACTGGAGAAGGAAATTGCAAACCACTCCAGTATCTTTGCCAAGAAAACCCCAAATGGGGTCATGAAGGGTCAGACACAACTGAAAAGACTCAACTACAATTACAGCTTTCAAAGGGCTTCCCTCACCACTACCCTAGTAAGGCAAAGGGTGCAACTATTAGTTTTCATGTTCTACAGATGAAACTGAGGTTCAAATAGGTTATGACATATCAAAGTCACACAACTAGCAAGTGACTCAAACCCAGGACTCACCCTCAAATCTTACGACTCCAAATATGTTGCTCTTTTTATCACACCAGATATAAATATAAAGCAATCTTTTTCCTTTCACAGCATCATCATCACAATACAAGGTCCCTTTCTTTAAGGAGATTATAATCTAACTAGGAAGGTAGATGCATGGAACAGTGAAATCACAATATTATAGCACAAGTGTGCTGAACGCCCTTAAGTATCTCACTTAACCATTTCCTGCTTCAGTTTCCTCACAATAACCCAGGCAAAGTCAGCCACAGTGAACTCTGGTCAAGTACTTTGTGGACTCCCTGAACCATTTCTTCCTTGAAATTTTATCAGAAGCTGTAAAAAGGAAGAAGGCAAAACTTAAATTTAGTGTAACTTAGAAAGGGGAGAAGGTTAAAGCTATTGACTAAAGTTACCTCTGGGGATTATCATTTATTCCTATTCCTCTTGCAAGCAATAGTCATCTGTCCTGCAAAGCCTCTTGCAAACAAATTTGAATGCAGTGATTCAGTAGTAGCATTTTACAAACACAAGTGCAGAATGTCAGTGGCAAAGCACCTCAGAGGCCATCTAGCCCATCTCACACTTGCCAAAATAAGTCTATTCCCCTCCTTTCTCATAATAACCCTTTAAATTCTTGATGTCAGTTATCATTTACAACCCTGCCCCCCAAAATGATGCCTTAATGACCCTCACTGCTTTTATCACATTCTGATGCTCTGACACATTTATGTACATATTAATGCCATTACTGCATCTACTCATACAGACTGAAACTTTTATCACATGTGATTCTTGTCCATGACTTCTGTATGTAAGTCTCTCCTATGTGCTAGAGAGTATTTATTTTATTAATTATAGCACTTTATCTTGAAACTCCCCCATATACTTATCATGTATTATTATATGTAAAATAGGCTTTGCTTTTAAAATCGTCACTTGGTGAGGCTATACACTCATTTTAACAATGTCAAAAAATGGTTTAAACCAGTTTGGAAAAATATTCTCTTGAACTTTCTATTAAAACCTGTTTACAAGCCACAACAGAAATTCAACTGAATTACTTGCAAATCACATCTTATTTTTGTCACAAAATAACACTCTCCCACTTGATTACCCACTTTATTCACAGATGGGTCTCCAAGAGCCTCTTGGTAGTTACTGAAACTTAAGACCATCGCCAAAAGGCAAGGATTTGCCATCAACTAGGATATTCACAAGAACATGTCTATGTTTTTAGGACATTTCCAAGAGCAGTTTCATCAGAGAAGGCAACACTGTTGGAATAAGTGTATAATGGGACCTAATTTAAAGATGACAACTTTTATTTATCTATATTTGTGTCTTATTCCCTCTTCTAGACCATGAGTTCCACGGTGGCTGAGACTAGGTGTTCTCCCTGTCTCCAATCTATTTCTTCTACCAAAAACATCTTCCTAAAGCATAGATATGATCATGTCTCTTCTCTGCTATAAAAAGAAAACAGCCAGATAGATAAATAAATAAACAATAAAGCCTCCAATACAGTTGTTCTCAACCTTCCTAACGCTTTAATACTCGTATGTGGGTGTATCTGCATGTGGGCGGACCACCTGGAGATGGATAGAGGAGGTTCCTAAGACCATCGGAAGTATGTGTTTTCTGATGGTCTTAGGCAACCCCTGTGAAAGGGTCGTTTGGCCCTCAGAGGGGTCGCAACCCACAGGTTGAGAACCACTGCCTAATACATAAATGCCTATCCTTATGTAATGAGAATGGGTATTTGAAGATCTTCCCTGCCCCTTAATAGACCTAGGGGGTGGTTTGAAGACCTCCCCTGCTTTGAAAGTAAACTCTGCCTCCTAATAGGCTGAATGTAATCACATGAAGCCTATGATGGAGGGAATTTGCTGAAGGGAAGCAGGGCCCACAGGAAGCTGTCAGAGCTAGCAAGACGGTGGGGTAGAGAAGATGCTCAGGCAAGAAATCAGATAGGCTCGTGAGTAGATATTGATCTTGTATTGGTTTGTGGGAAGTTTGAAGGATGCTGTGGCTCTCAGTGATATTATGGCTTTTTAATGTCTTTGGTACTATGATGGTTTTGGGATTTGGTTCTCTGGTATCTAAATAAATACTTCAATTCTGTCCTCTACATGGAGAGTTTGGTATATTTTGCAATTGACTGTCATGCGATATTTATAGTCGTAGTCTTTATTGTGATCATGGGTGCTGTAAATATTGCATTGGCGCTACACCTTAACAGGATAAAATACAATCTCCTTAGCTTAATATTTAAGCCCCTCCACAATCTAGTTGCAGTCTATTTTTCCAGCCTTGTTTTACATTATTCCACTTCATGCATTCTATATTTCAATGAAACTATCATTTTAGCTTTTGTCTAAACTCAACCTTCCATTTTCCCAACTCTACATTCTCAAAGGCTGTCCCTCACACCTGGAATGTACTCCATCTCACCTCTACTTTTTAAAACTCTTATCTTCCTTCAAGGCTCAATGCAGATGCCACTTTTTCAGGGTGGCCTTCCCTGATCTCTCATGCTGAGTGTTCTCTCTTTCCTCAAATATTCCTGGAGCACTTTGTCTGGATCTCTTCTTTGCCCCCATTGCTCCCTACTTGGCCTCACCCTTATCTATATCTATTATATCCCTGTAAGTACCAATGAGCTCTTCAAATGCATGGACAGACTGGATGATATTTTATCTTGGTATCCATGACCCAGCACAGTACCTGGAGCATGGTAGGCATTTAATAAATGATTGCTGAATTGAATTGCTGCTGAATAGAATATGTCTTCAAGTAAGTTATTTTTAACTGAGGTGACCTAAAATAAGCGCTTAACACCTAACTGTAAATAGCCTTTCCCAGGAAGCCACAAAGAATAACTCATGCATTAAGAACAGAAACAGCTAAGTAATGGATCTATCTGTTTAGAAGCACTTGAGTGAGGAAAACATTCACTGTACTGAAGATTTCACCGACCAAAGTAGTATCTTTAGCATGCCTGCATGCTAAAAACAACATCAGACCCCACAGAGAGCCTATATTTTGCCCTATGCTTTATCCATAGTGGGGATGTATGTTACATGTACCTGTAGGCAGGAGGATGGAGCTGAGGTGAGCAAGGTACAACTCCAATCCCAAAAAAGTGACCACTCATGAGAACTTGTACCAGTCTGCTTAGACCCACTTTCAGGGCCTACTCTACTGGAAAGTGAAAACTGCCAGGGAATGATGGTCATCCTTGAGACCTGATGGTCAGAGGAACAAACTTTGACAATGGTTGTAGTTGCTGTTGTTGAGTCATTTTGATGGGGTGCTTGGGTGCCTGTGCTAGAACCCCAGTTCCAATATTGCATCCATTTCCAAAATCACATTTCTTCCAAGCCTCAAATCTCCCTAGCCTCAAAATACTGTCTCAGGCACTTTTTCTTCAGCTCAAGGGCAGCATGCCATAGCAAAATACTTATCTCTCTTTCTAATACAGTAGCCAGCTGTACCTATAGAATTTATTAGTTTGAACCAGCTGTGGGTCATAAAGATATTTACTACTCACTAACCTATCATAAGTATCCTAGACTTAGTCATATGTATACTCCCTTAAGTTTATCTTGTCTAATAAGAGATTGATGGGGGCAGCCTGGGTATTTCTCAGTCAGCCCTGCCATTAGTTGACTTAGTGACTTTTCAGGCCTAAAACCACACCTCCCTGTAACTCCATCTTGGGTTATTTCCCAGTGAACTCTGAGTAAAATACCTAAGCAGTAGATATTAAAAGTGCATGTTCCTTTAAGAATTGACCACTCCTTAACGACTCCCTAATCCCACCCTGACTCCCCTAGTTAGTATATTTGGCACATGTTTTACTGTAGTTTATCCTGTAGAAACTTTAACTGTACTCTTCTAAGGTTGCAGGTTCCCTAAGACCAGAGTCTGTGAATTCATTCCAGGTGAACTTGCCCTGGGAACTCTGATCTCAGGATCCCGGTATCCCTACGGTTTTCTCCTCAACATTTCTGGCCCCTCATCATTTCTAGTCTTGTCTGACTCTTCATGATCTCATCTGGGTTTTCTTGGCAAAGAAGCTGGAGCAGTTTGCCATTTGCTTCTCCAGATCATTTTACAGATGAGGAAACTGAGGCGAACAGGATTAAGTGATTGGCCCAGGGCCACAGTTAGTAAGTATGAGATCAGATTTGAACTCAGAAATATGATTGTGTTAGATGACAACCATGTTGGCTTCTATTTGTTGGAAGAGTTGAGAAATAGCATAGATCACATGCCAACAGAACAAATCAAAAATAAATCCAGAAAATGATGTATTTTCATCTTTTCAAGTATTTTCTTTCATAGGGCAGTGAAACGATTCCACCACACAAACAGTAAAATTAGGACAAAGTCATTTCCTAGGGATAGTAATCACTGATGAGCACAGTCACCAGTTAAGTCTCTCTAAACTCAAATCTGAAGGGATGATGGTACCCTCTCAGGTGCTCCTTTTGCCCTACCTGGGCCTATCCCTGAAGGCAAACAAGTTACTTCTCATGTAGACATCTTCACGGAGGGAGGTATTAATACAGATGATTCAGAGATTTATTTTATATTTAATTCTAAAATTCTGTGCAAATTTTAGAGCCCTACGAAATCGTGAGTTATTTAGATTATAACTGGTTGAGTGTCAAGCTATTTGATTTACACTATGCTACTTTTAGTAGGTTCGCCTTCCTAAAATTTGCTTTGCTTAGCCTAACATTTACATTAGGTCACATTTTTTCTGTTCACACTAATTGAAGGCAATGGAAGGTAGTCACAAAGCATGAGGCAGATTGTCTACAAACTGGATAATCCCAAAGTGGTTAATCTATATTTTAATGTATTCCATTATGTAAAAAAATCTGTGGGCACCTTATAAACCTGTTACAAAAATGCAGTGTCATAATAGAAATGTCTATGTGAGACTAGACTATAAAATCTTGAGATTTATTTACTTTTAACCAGGAACTGTATATTTAAGTAGGCTTTGCTTTACAAAGTTGTCACTTGGGGAGGCCATACACTCATTTTAACAATGCTAAAATGGTTCAAATCATTTTGGAGAAATCTGCTCTTGGACTTTCTATTTAGGCCTGTTTACAAGCCACAACAGAAATTCAATTAAATTACTTTCAAGTCACATCTCATTTTTGACACAAAATAACACTCTCTCACTTGATTACCCATTTTATTCACAGATATATCTCCAAGTGCCTCTTGGTAGTTAATGAAATATAAGACTATTGCCAAAAGACTTGCATTGCTACTAATCAGGATATTCACAAGAACATGTCTGTGTTTTTAGATTTCCAAGAAGAGTTTCATCAAAGGAGGCAACACTGTTGGAATAAGTGTATAATGTGAGCTATTTTAAAGGGGGCAACTTTCATTTGGAAACTTAAGTTCTAGTATGTCTGGTTTTTTAAAACTGTCACTTTAATTTATAGTGAAATTTCATATTTATCAATAAAGAACTGAGTTGATTGTGGACAAGAGACTAAGCTACATATTATGAAATCAGAAGAGGTCACAGGGGCTTGCTTCCTTAGGAAATTTTGGAAATTACATCCCTAAGAAATAAGCCCAGCACTAAACATCTAATATCTTTGCTGCTGCCACAACTAACAAATGTGAGATCAGATTTGAACTCAGGAAGATGATCATAATAGATGACAACCATATTGGCTTCTATTTGTTGGAAGAGTTGAGAAACAATATAGATCACATACCAATAGAAAGAACTAAAAATAAATCCAGAAATTGATGGTCCTCTTCATATTTTTTTTTTGTAGAGTAGTGAAATGATTCCACCACACAAACAGTAAAACAAGGACAAACATCATCTCCTAGGGACAGTAATCACTGATGAGAACAATTATCAGGTATGTGTGGCTAGACTCAAATCTGAAAGGATGATAGTCCCTGCTCAGTGTTGCTTTCTTTTCCTTTGTCTCCTTATTTTTAAATTTTTTTTAATTAACAGAAATTTATATTCTCTTTCTCCTTCCCCCTACTACACTTTTCAAAAAGAGAGAGAAAGAAAAGCAAGATAAATTCTTGGTAACAAATATGAATAATCAAGCAAAAAAAATTCCTTTATTGGTTGTATGTAAAATGTTTCATTCTACACTCTAAATCTAACACCTCTCTGTCAGGATAGTGACAGTATGTTTCAGCATCAATTCCCTAGAATCTTGAGTGGTCATTGTAGTTCTTATAACTGTCAAAGTTGTATTTCTTTATAGTGCTGCTATTATTAGATAATTCGTTCCCATGGCTCTATTTATTTTATTCTTAAGTTTATAAAAGTCTGCAAAATTTTTCATTTTTAAACTACTGATGTTACAGTATAAATCGTTTTTTTTTCTGGTTCTATTCTCTCTGTATCAGTTCTTATATGTCTTTCCATGTATCTTTGAAATCATCTCTTTGCTCATTTCTTACAAAACAATAATAGCCTATAACTAGCTTATTCAGCCAGAAGTAATCAAGGCTGTCTCAGTTATATATGGCACCAGTGAGGGAGAAAGATTCTAGTCAGTCTTGGGGTGGGGGAACAGGCATAGGAAGGGGAGTGCTGCTGTTGAATAACTATTTAAATTTTTACTTTTAATTGCATGTATTATTAAGCTCCTGCATAGGCATGCTTAACATTCCAAGAAAAAAGACAAATCAGGACTCAACATGATAGGTGCTATACAGAAAAAAAAAATGATCCCTTTATGCTTCAGATCAACAGATGATTAAGTTTTTCTCCTTGCTCAGTTGAGAAACTGCAAGGTACTGCAATAGATGTGTGTAGAATGCAAACTATTTTATCCAGGGCTTCAAAAAAATTGAAGCAGTATTGACTGTGACCAGCAAAGAAAATTCTGTGTGAAAATGTTTTTGCTAGCAATCTAATTAAAGGACCCCCAGGTGGGCACAGGAACTCAGAGAAACAAGTTTTCCATTTCCTAATTGCTTTAGTTTCAGGTTAGGAACTAAAAAGGAAATTCCAGATTCTTGTATCTTATTTGGAGATTTACACAAGAAAAGTATGTTATGGGTGGTGTCAGAAATGCCACTGACAATAATACAGCTTTGTTTTTTTGCCTAAAACAAGTTTTTATTGAATAATAATTGGGCTTCAGACCACCAAACAATCCATTTGGTACAAACCAAGATAAAAGATAAGTTCTAGAACATGCAAGGGACATAAGGAGGCATTTTTAGAGCCTAGAAAAGCTTCTGTATAGATGGAGGTGTTGAATGAGCCAGGATAAGAATTGGTCTAAGGCAAAATAAAGCATAGTGTATATAATGGCTAGAGGGCTGGTCTCATAGACAAGAAGACTTGAATTCCAGTGTTACCTTTGAGACCTACTTGGTGTTAGCTAAATCACTTAATCTGTCAGTGCTCTAGGCAATTCTCTGAGACTCAAGGTTAAAGAGACCTTCCTTCTACCAGTGTTAGAAGTGAAATTATGTAAAGGGTACTTAGGGTAGATCCATGATCTCATCAATCAGCTTTGGTGGAGGAAATTTTCTCATCTGAGAGTTCTGTGAACTAATGAAACCATAGATCTACTCACTCTCCTAAGCCAAGTTTCAGTCCAGAAATGGAAATGTGTTGTCTTCCTTGATATGTGGGTATGATCTGAATGTCTGGTTGAATTTTCTAATTTTGACATGATGAGATCCACTGTATCCATTTTAGATTTCATTGTTTTTCCCTTGACTAGAGCAAGAGAATAGGGAAGGGACTGTTTTGGTATCCTTATTGCTGTACTTGGCAAATAGTAGATACTTAATAAATTCCAGTTGCAGGTCAAAATACAAAACAGAACCACTTGTATTCCTGGGGGGGGGGGGGGGCAGGGGGGGCAGGTAAAGGTCACCCTGTTCAGCTCCAGTGACTGACATAGAACATGAAAGGCATAAAGTAGAGCTGAGAGAGCATTTTGCAAGAAATAGCCCCCATACCAATTTTAACTAATTTTAAACCTTTTCAGTTTGCTAAGTTGTAATGCCATGCATGAGCAGCTTTCCAGAAGAATGCTACCATGAACAACTTTTAAGCTTCTTATTACACAGTATAGTGAACACTCCATTTATTCCATAACAAATTAAAGCAAAATATTCACAGTAAATCAAAGTACAGTATTCACAATGTTACAACTTCTCACAGAAAATCAAAATATAGCATTCACAACAACTTATCACACAAAATGTTCACATAGTTTCCACTACAGTGATCATAAAGTTTTGAACAAAGAACAATCATTTAGTAATTCAAGCATTAGCAAAATCCTTAATTCAATCACAAAGTACAATAGTCAAAGTTTTCCACTCATGGGGCATACTAGGTTACAAATCAATTACTTATTCAGTCATCAATCACTAAGTACAATCATTTAGTCAATCAATCATCCTTCATTATTCACTATTCAATTGTTAGAAAATACATAGACCCTCCCCCCCCCAGGTCACTAGTAAATTATAATCTTCTTAGGCAGTACACAGGTTCCAAGTAAAGTCTTCTTTCAGCTTGACTCAGGGTGGTTTCTTGGATTCCCTAGATCCCCTTCCATGGTCCCAGATCCTACCTAGATTCACCAAATTGTCACCTGGATTCAAAAGCAGACAGCTCCCAGGTCCTTGTCCAGCTCTCTGTGCAGTTCCTGCTCCACATTGGAGCTCACAGCATCCAGTCCATCTCAAATCCTTCACAGTCCTTGTTCTTGGGAAGACAAGGTTTAACCAAGCCACAAACAGACAAAGTCTCAGCATCACAGTCATGCTTCCTCAGTCCCTTGGCAGCCCTGGCTGGCCCTTGGTCCCAGAAGTCTCAGCTGGCTCCCAGAATCAAAATCACTCCATCCAGGTTTTCAAAATCAAAACTATTCTCTTCAGCCTGGGAGGGGCTTTCCTCTTCAGCCTCCTCGGCTCTTCTTTAGCCTTTCCAGGAGATGCTCTGCCTCCAGATGCTGGTCCCAAGAAATTCTGACCATCTCTCTCTGGGGCTTTTCCTTATATACACACAGCATCAACTGTTTCCTGTTTCAGCCAACCCCTTCCTGTTATGTCAGTAATAGGGGTTCATACCTTCTGTTTCTTTCACAGAGGCTTGATTAATTACTAAGTGCTAAGTACCTGCTTGCTTGTCAATACAAAGGGGTCTTCAAATTCAAATTACATTACCATTACATAAGTAGATCATGGGAGGAATTATCTTTAGGGACCAGGTGTGTGATAGAAATTACAGATACCCTTCCCACTTAAACTCAGTTAAGAATGAAATTAAGGGAGTCAAAGGAGAAAATGAGAAATATAAGTTCATAAGACAGACTTAAAGATGCCTAAGGGTTTCTCCTGCTGCCTGAAGTTTTTTTTTGCCACAAAATGAGCTAAATATGGTGCCTAGTGCTATCAAGCTAAAGAGCTGACAAATCCCTCCTCCTGGGGAGAAGAAGCCATGCAGTCACTGAAGGTCAGCAGAGAGCAGGGCAACGAAGCAGTTTGGATGTTCATCAGAAAAAAAAAGAGATGCTGAGATAGAGTTCAGAAGAGTAGTCCAGCAGCAAGAAGTAGGGCAGAGAGAATAAAACAGCGAAAGACTTCAGCTCCTAAATCAGCTCACCCAGTGACATCAGCAGAGGACATAGGTGGTCTTACAGCCTCAAAGGCAGGAGTGTACCCTGATATATGCGCTCAAGCAAGGTGTGTCCCTTAATCACAAGTTTTCCCTGTGTGTGACCCCTCCCCAACTGGTGCTGTGGTACCTGTACTACACATAGTATATACCCCTATGTAGCTGTCAATCATCTTGCTATACAGTTAAATGTCTTTTACTTTGAATTAATGGGTCCTCTGGTTGTCTGGTAACACACACACATACACACACACACACACACACACAGGATTTTTAGAAAACAAGTTACAGTTAAAAATAATCAACATGATTTTACATTCAAGGAAACAAGGTATATAACAAGTGACTTACTTTATAGAAGCTAGAGATAGAGACAAAAATATATCCCAAATCTCTGATGACCATCTTATGAATCTAGGCACATACAACCTTAGTACTGAGGGGGTTTCTGTGGGACTTATATTATCAATCTTGGCACCTAGTTATCCATCTTCCCACATGCCTGCATGCAGCCTTTTGCCAAAAATTGTGCTTTAGAATGAAACAATTGGGTTAGGAAGAACATCATTCTTTGTTTTAAAACAGATTTCTTCCTCCCCCATGTCCCCCTGTCCTGTTTTCTCCTCTCTCCCTGTATAATGAAAACCAACTCAGAGATTGAGAGATTGTTACAGAGGCAGGATGGCAATACCTGCCTTCATGACAGAAAGAGGAGAATGACAGATGCCCTGAAACAGGCACAACTTTGGTCCTTGTTAAGGGGAAGAAAAAAAAAAAGCCAGGAATCACTTGACATTAACAACCTTACCAATTACTGCTAGGCTCTTTAACCTTTCCTTCAGCTGGCAGGTGACTAAAAGCAGCAGTGGAACCAGCTTTAGGAAATAGGAATTTTCATCTCTTGCTTGGCCTTTTTCTCTCCTTGGGTCCTTCTAACTTGGCTGCTGACACTGTCACACCTCAAAGTGGGATGTATTAAACAGCATGATCTAAAAGAAAGGTGATAATTTCAATCTGAAGAATTCTTCTAGACTTCCAAAGAGTCTGTTAAGCAAGACAGAAGACATATGTCCAGTCCAGTGGGTGAAAGTCACTTCTTATACTGAGTTTATTGGTTTAGAGAGGTACTACATGAAGAAACTCATTCCACCAATGCAAAGTTAGCACCTTCTCTTCAATTTAGAGTCTTAGAGCAACAGTTCTTAATCAGGAGTCCACGAACTTGTTTTTTAAACATTTGGAAAACTACCTCATTATAACTGGTTTCTTTTGTAATTCTACACATTTTATTTTACACATTTTAAAACATTATTCTGAGAAGTAAGCCATAGGCTTTACCAGAGTGCCAAAAGAGTCCATAGCAAAAGAAAGAAAGAAAGAAAGAGAGAGAGAGAAAGAGAGAGAGAAAGAAAAAGTTAATATTCCCTTGTCTTAGTGAGCAATGGAATGACAGAGGGAGATTAAATAACTTGCCTAGGGTCATGCAGTTAGTGTCAGAAGCAGGAGGTGAATCCAGTTCTCTCTGGCTCCAAAGCCAGCTCTCTACCCAACATGCCTCTCACACTAATTATTACAGTATGCACTAACCTTCAGATGCTGAACTGTCCTTACTGGTGAGTAATTGAGCACAGGCTCAACTAGACCACTATATCTAGTCAGCCCCAGACCATGTTTCACATCCCATCTAGCTATCCATCTTGCCACGTGCCTACATGCAGCCTTTTGCCAAAATTATGCTTTAGAATGAAACAATCAGGTTAGGAAGAACATCATTCTTTGTCTTAAAACAGATTCCTTCCCAGACTATGCCCTACATCCCATCCATTCACCCTGGCCATCTTTCTGTCCTGCTGCTATAACACCCCTCCCGCCCAACCCTGGCTTTCCACTTCTTCCTTTGGGCAGAGTCCACCACTATTCCTAGAAAAGGGATTTCAATTAACTGCAATATAGATCGAATCATCATTCCTATGACACCCTCAGAACAAAACTCCCCTGGTCCCCATTGCCACATATGTGTGTCTCTCCCTATTAGAATGTAAGTTTCTTGATGGTAGGGATTGTATCACATGTGTATTTATATACCCAGCACTTAGCACAGTGCTTGGCACACTGCTTAATAAATGCTTCTTCATTCAAGCAAGCAAAAACTCTAAAGTGGAATATAGTTAGTATGACTTGTTTAATTTTTAAAAAAGTTTTATTAGGAATCCAATGTACTCGAGATCCAAAAAGCAACCAAGAAGGCTTTTTGGCAGAGTATCCTCTCATCGGATCCCTCCTGAGGAACAAGCCTCAAAAATTAATGTGTAGAAAGCTTCCAGAATTTCAAAGGGCATCATAAGTACTTATGTATAGGGCGCTATACTAAGCACTGGGAACCATACAAATATAAAGAAGATATGTGCCACATCCTCAAGGAGTTTATAGTCTAGTAGGAGAATATAAGATATGTATATCTTTCAGCTATATATTATAGGATTCTATGGAAAACTAACACAACATTGCATATGATAAAGGTATAAGCAATGTACAAGTGCTACAAGAGAGCTAGAGAGAGACTCAGATTTGAATTCTACATCTACCATTCACTAGCTGTGAGATCTTGAACAAGTTCCTTCTCTGAGCAATGGTTTTCTGATTTGTAAAATGAAAGGGTTGGACCAGGTCATCTTGAAGGTTATCCCAGCTCCAATAATCTGTACTCTCTCCTTGGCTCTCCCTCCTCATCTCTGCCTCCTGGACTCCTTCAAGTCTCAGCTAAAATTTCACTTTCTTTAGGATGTGTTCCCAATTTCTCTTAATTCTATCACCATCTTCCTATTGATTATTTTTATTTATCCTGTATATAGATTCTTTGAATATAGTTGTTTACATGTTGTCTCCCCATTAGGTTGTAAGTTTCTATAGGAAAGGTATTGTCATTTGCTTTTCTTTGCATCTCGCCTGTGAGCACAGAGTAGGTGCTTCATAAATGTGTACTGGCAGACTGGCAGACTAACTGAAATCAAATCCCCGAAAGATATGATTTAGCATGTCCTCCTGAATTATTGTTGCGAGTGAAAACCTCTAAGAAATTATGTACCCAAAGGATAGTCTGAATTAGTGCTTCCCAATCAGTAGGCCAAATACACTTACATAGCCTCACACAAGACACAGTTGTCCCAACATCAGAGAATGGATGTTAGAGTCTTGGCTGGAAGAACAGAAGGCAAAGCAGTCAGCTTTGAAGCATCTTTATAAGTATGCTACAACATTTAAATAGTTCTACACCCTGGTCTAAATTCCCCTGACTTGGGGAGCAGAGTCAAGATGGCAGAGTACTTGATCGAGCTCTCCCTCCAACCCTTTCAAATATCTGTAAAAAATTACTCCAAACAAATACTAAAGCTGTAGAACCCACAAAATGATGGGCTGAAACAAATCTCCAGCCCAAGACAACTGTGAAGGTTGACAGGAAAGGTCTGTTGCACCAGGCTGGGAGTAGAGCACACTCTAGCCTGGGTCAAACCAACAAACCAGATGGGGCCAGAGCAGGCCTTTAGGGGACTGAGGCACTGGCAGCTGTGGCAGTTTCCAGACTTTTCAATCCACAAATGCCAAAGACAGCATAGAAAGTCAGGGGGAAAACTCTGTTGGACCTAGGCAAGAGAGGAACACAGTCAGGTCCTAGCCCCAGGGTGGCAGAGGCAGCAGCAGTGGCTCCTTCTAAAGCTCTAGGCCCACAGACAGTGTGGGGATTGGGCAGCTGATCAGAGGGCAATTGCAGGGATCTCTTTGCTGGTGCTGAGGCAGAATTTTCTTGCTTTGTTCTGCTTGGGTCTGGGTAGCAGTCCTGGGTAGTGGTCCTGGGGTAAGGAGGAATGCTGGCGTGGTGGCATTTGTGGTGCAGTAGAGAGGGAATCCTCCTCATAGTTCCAAGGCAGAAAAGAGTACTTATGGTCACTCACAGACCAGAGCACGGGTCAGGAGAAGAGTATACACCTCTTCCTTGATTATACCATCTCAGAAGAACTGAAAATTTACAGACCCCTAGAAGCAATTCTGAAAACAGCTGGACAAAACCCCCTGAAGCTTAGGACAGTACACACACACACACACACACACACACACACACACACACACACACACACCCCATCACCACTGGAAGCAGAGTCCTAACTTGATAAAGAATTAGAAAGTCAAGTATTTGGCTAGGAAAATGAGCAAACAGCTAAAAAAAAACTCAGATTATAGAATCTTACTCTGGTGACAAAGAAGATCAAAACATACAATCAGAAGAAGTCAACAAAGTCAAAGCTCCTACATCAAAAATATGAAACTGTCATTTCAATGACAAGAAAAATATGAACTGGTCACAGGCCATGGAAGAGCTCCAAAAGGATTTTGAAAAAATCAAGTTAGAGAAGTAGAGGAAAAATTGGGAAGAGAAATGAGACTGATGCAAGAAAATCATGAAAAACAAGTCAAAAGCCTGCCAAAGGAGACCCAAAAAAATACTGAAGAAAATAACACCTTAAAAAATGAACTAACTCAAATGGCAAAAGAGGGCCAAAAACCCAATGAGGAGAAGAATGCTTTAAAAAGTAGAACTGGCCAAATGGAAAAGAAAGTCCAAAAGCTCACTGAAGAAAATAATTCCTTCAAAATTAGAATGGAGCAAATGGAAGCTAATGACTTTATGAGGAATCAAGAAATTATAAAGCAAAACCAAAAGAATGAAAAAAATAGAAGGCAATGTGAAATATCTCATTAGAAAAACCACTGACCTGGAAAATAGATCCAAGAGGGATAATTTAAAAATGTTTGGGCTACCTGAAAGCCATGATCAAAAAAAAAGAGCCTAGACATCATCATTCAAGAAATTATCAAGGAAAACTGCCCTGATATTCTAGAACCAAAGTAAAATAGAAATTAAAAGAATCCACCAATTGCCTCTTGAAAGAGATCTCAAAAGGAAAACCCTAAGAATACTGTAGCCAAATTCCAGACTTCTCTGGTCAAGAAGAAAATATTGTAAGCAGCTACAAAGAAATAATTCAAGTACTGTGGAAACACAATAAGGATTAAGACAAGATCTAGCAGCTTCTACATTAAGGGATCAGAGGGCTTGGAATATGATATTCCAAAAGTCAAAGGAGCTAGGATTAAAACCAAGAATCACCTACTCAGCAAAACTAAGTATAATACTTCAGGGGGAAAATGGAAATTCAATGAAATAGAGGACTTTCAAGCATTCTTGATGAAAAGACCAGAACTGAATAGAAAACTTGACTTTCATATACAAGAATCAAGAGAAGCATAAAAAGGTAAAGGGACCCATTAAAGTTGAACTGTCTATATTCCTACATGGAAAGATGATATTTGTAACTCATGAGACCTTTCTCAGTATTAGGGCAGCTGGAGGGAATTATATACATA
>CM053584.1:121810147-121843041 GCA_028627135.1 Pseudochirops cupreus
TATA
The DNA here is from genome assembly GCA_028627135.1 of Pseudochirops cupreus. Lineage (NCBI taxonomy): Eukaryota > Metazoa > Chordata > Mammalia > Diprotodontia > Pseudocheiridae > Pseudochirops > Pseudochirops cupreus. The sequence goes on from CM053584.1 coordinate 121,810,152, forward strand.
TGTGTGTGTCTGTGTGTATACACATTCATACATATTCATACATACATAAAGATAGATATAGATAGACAGAGGGTACAAAGTAAGTTCAATATAAAGGGATGATATCTAAAAAAATAAAATTAAGGGGTGAGAGAAGAATATATTGAGAAAAGGAAAAAGAGAGAGATAGAATGGGGTAAATTATCTCACATAAAAGAAGCAATAAAAAACTTTTACAATGTTGGGGAAGAGGAGGGAGGTGAGAGGAATTGAATGAACCTTACTCTCATCAGATTTGGCTTAAAGAGGGAATAACATACACACTCAATTGTGTATCTCACCCTACAGGAAAGTAGGGGGAAGGGGATGATAGAAGGAAGAGCAGATTGGGGGATCGGGTAGTCTGAAACAAGCACTTTTGAAAAGGGACAAGGTCAAAGGAAAGAATAGAATAAATGAGGGCGGGATAGGATGGAGGAAAATATAATTAGTCTTTCACAACATGACTATTATGGAAGTGTTTTGCATAACTTCACATGTATAACCTATATTGAATTGCTTGCCTTCTCAATGAGGGTAGGTGGGGAGGGAAGAAGGGAAAGAATTTGGAACTTAAAGTTTTAAAAAGAAATGTTAAAAATTATTTTTACATGCAACCGGGAAATTAGATGTACAGGCAATGGGGTATAGGAATCTATCTTGCCTTATAAGAAAGTGAGGGGGACATAGAAGGGGGAAGTGATAGAGGTGAGGGCAGACTGGGGGAAGAGGTAATCAGAACACATGCATTCTTGGTGTGAGGAAGGGGAGAGATGAAGAGAAAATCTGGAACTCAAAATCTTGTGGAAATGAATGTTGAAGACTAAAATAAATAAATAAAAAGAGAAAAAATAAATAAATTCCCCTGACTCATTAAGCAGACTCTCATGTCTGGTAATGAAAGATTTTTGTTGTTCAGTTGTTTTTCAATCATGTCCTACTCTGCATGAGTCTATCTGGGGCTTTCCTGGCAAAGATACTGGAGTGATTTGCCATTTCCTTCTCCACCTCATTTTACTAAGATGAATAAACTGAGGCAGAGTTAAGTGACTTGTCCAGGGTCACATAGCTAGTAAGTATAAGGTCAGATTTGAACTCAGGAAGATAAGTCTTCCTGACTCTAGGCCTGGTACTCTATCCACTGAGCCACCTAAGTGCCCCTATCAAAGATTGTAATGAATTTCAAATAGACTTTATCTACTATTTCTCCTATTTCTCTTTCTTATCTCTGTGGTCTGCCACTTTCACGCAGGTCACTTTCATTGGTGTGTCACAATTTCTTCCTGATAAAACCATAGTGGATCTTTCTCAGAACCTGGACCCCTTCTAGCTGGATACAAATTGACTTTACATCTGTTCTAGTACATTCCCAGGTATCAAATAACCTTGACTCTATTTCAATGAAGTAGATAAGCAAGGAGAAGATGAGAGTAAAAAAAAATCACGGATTTGGAGTCAGAGGATTTCAAGGGCAGACTCAACCATTTATTCCCTATGTCAACTTTTTCACAGTCACAAAATAAGCTAACAATTGAATCATGGTTAGATTCCTATTCTCTAAATTTTCTATGTATATTTTCCTAGAGTGCTTCCACCCACAGTTAACAATAGTCTTTGAAGGAATGGAATCCCAGTGCTTCAACTAGATGTTCAGAGAATGAACCCTTGGTCTTCTTCATGCCACTAAACTTAGGAGGTGAGGTAGATATAGAAGACTGGAACTCCCCTTAAAGTTTGAACAGCATACCTGTCACATGAGGCCAATGAGAGGAATCTTGGTATATAACTCCTCAGATCTGGAACATTGCAGTCAAAGCTCACCAAAAAAAAAAAAAATCATGACTGGCATAGAAATAGCTAACACTGTTACAGATTTTATCCTAACAGACTCTGCAATCTCACTCCCAATGACCTCTACCAAGATTAAATAAGTGTGGGGTTTTTTTTCAAAAGCTTTTTTCAGTGAAGACAGGAGGAGAAATCAAGACTGCTACCCAAGAGGATTTGGTTTTTGTCTCTGTTGCAGACTACATCAATAAGAAAAAAAGAACAGAAGTCACCCCAAAGTCTGCATTGGGGAAATTTTCCTAGCTTTCAGCAAAGGATGGATATGCCATACAGATCAATCAAATGATCAATAAGTAGTCTGTGCTTTAACAATTCACTTTTCTCACTTCATCTCAGATGCTTTCCAAATCACAAAACAAGGTTAGAAAAAAATCACTTTAAAAGATAAGACTAAACCCAAGAACATGTTCAAGAAAAGTGGTTTAAAAGAGGATTTAACAATGAAAAAAAACAACCTTGGGAAAGCAGAGTTTTCTCATTGATCTCGTTGCCTTTCCATACTTTAAGCCCTCCTTTACTCTGCTGCCAGTGATTTTCCTAAAGTGCATATCTGTCCACATCATCTCCCACTCAACAAACTCCAGTGACTCCCTATTACCTCCATGAACAAATGAGTCCTCTGGCTGACATTTAAAGCTCCCCACCACCTGGCCCCTTCCATTTTTTCCCAGGCCTTTTATACCAGACTTAACTTACACATAGCTTCTGATCCAACTAGACTGGCCTGCTCTCTATTTCTCAGACCCAACACACCATCAATCATCTTTGCACTATCCCCTGTCCCTAGAATATTCTCAATACTATCTTTACCTGTTAGTTTCCCTGTTTTCCTTTAAGCTCAGGTCAAATGCCTCCTTCTATAGTATGTTTTTAGGGCAGCTGGGTGGTAAAGTAGATAGAACAACAGGTCTGGAGTCAGAAAAAACTCATCTTCCCAAGTTCAAATCTAGCTACAGACACTTACTGGCCATGTGACCCTGGACAAGTCACTTATCACTCTTTGACTCAGTTTCCTCATCTGTAAAATGAGCTGGAGAAGGAATGGCAAAGCACTCCAGTATCTTTGCCAAGAAAACCCCAAATGGGGGTCACAAAGAATCAGACACCCTGAAAAACAACTGAACAACAAAAACAGTAGTCTATTTCTAGTTCTCCCAGGTACTAGTATCTTCCCATTCACTCTGAGAATATTTCCCATTTACTCTATTTATATATTATATATACTTATTTATTTACATGTTGTCTGTCATTAGAGCATGAGCTCCTAAGGGCAGGGACTATTTTTGCCTGTTTGTATCCTCAAAATTTAGGAAAAAACCTAGCATATACTAAGTATCTAATAAATGTTCTGTCCCAATCATGACCTCACTGAGCATAGCAGTGGGAGAGAACAAGACTACCAAATGTGCTTTCCTATACTACCCACTCTGGCCTTGGGAATTCTGGGGAGGCATAGGCATAGGCAAAGGCATGACCACTGACCACAGAGATAGGGAGTGGTCCAATAATCAATCACATTCATAGAAAGGTCTGATTCAGAGTAATTTTAAAGCAACCTAACCTTTCAGTTCAAATTAGAGAAAGTTCACTTTCTAAGCATTCCCTCTACACAAAACCCTCTGCCATTCTCAGTTGTTGACTTGTTTCAGTCATGTCTGACTCTTTGTGACCCCAACTGGGGTTTTCTTACAAAGATACAGGAGTGCTTTGTCATTTCCTTCTGAAAAAAATCATTTGATATTATATTAATAACCAATTATTTAATTAGGATTGAGGTTTTTCCTCTCTATTTCCTCATTCAAGGACCAGCCTTTACAGGTCAGTTGGCCAGTCTCTGAAGGACACTGCTGATAGATGAACTGCCCAAATCCTGTGGGTACAGCCTCTGCGATTTTGGACAGCACCCCACCCAATTAGAAGACCTTACAAACAGAATTTAATCTAGGTGAATTCTTGCCCTTTGGAAATGGGTCCCTGTCATTGGAACCCTCCATTGGAATGGAAGGTAACCCAGCTTATTAAGGAGAAAATTAACCAGAGTAGTCTGGGTAGAGATAGATTCCTTTGTTCAAATTGCTGGAGGCATCTGAGTCTCATGATCAAGTCACTTTCTTAGCAGGAAGAGCTGAAGATGGTTGGCCCTCTTCTTCATTAATAAGTCTACCCCCTCACTAACTGTTCAGCAATCAGGGTTGATTTTCACCTGTCAGGGCCACCTCCTTTTCCAAAGGTATCTAAGCATTCGGAGATCTCCATGGTTTTGTCTTTGGTTACTGAGACCACTGATCATCAGTTTATTGATTATGAGCTAGCCTAATAAATTGACTATTAATTACCTAGAAACTCTGTCTCTTGAGTTTTTCATTCATCTCACTTCTCCAGCTCATGTTACAGATGAGGAACTGAGGCAAACAGGGTTAAATGACTTGCTCAGGGTCACACAGGTATTAAGTGTCTGAGGCCAGATCTGAACTCAACAATGTTGAGTCTTCCTGACTCCAGGCCTGTTGATCTATTCACTGTGTCATCAAGCTGCCCTTCTCATGGTTATGGTGCCACATACATTCAAACTACTTTCTGTGGTCAGAAACCTTTCACAAGCATCTCCCCAATAACCCTGCTTCTACGTACACAGCTGTTATAAAACTACATCAAGAACTACAGCCTTGCTTTCTAATTAAGTAATTAAGTACTTAACTCATCCAAATGGACTTTGTTAGGCACTGTAATCAAACTTCCTCCCTCCAATACTCCTCAGAATGAGTTTCAAACAACTAAAATTTACAAGCCAAGAAGATAATGACTTTGCCCCCTCCTCCCATTCCCACTATATCTCCATCCAGGGACGGGGAATTTGAGACTGCAGCCAAAATTATGGGATACCTCACATCAACCCATGATATCAACCCCTCTCTGTGTCTCAATTTAAAGATTCCTTTTCAAAACTATGGGAAAGTTAGTCCTGATTCTGCCACTTACTATAAAGTGTGACCTTGGGCACTTAACCTCTATGGCCTTGTTTTCCCTATTCATGAGATTCACAGCTTGGAATAGATGATTTCCAAGGTCCCTTTCAATTCTAGAATCCTGTGAAAAGACCACCAAATTAGTTTTCAATTATTTCTGCTACTCCTAAAGCTGCTGAAAAAAAGTTTGCTAATGGACAACCAAATTGGCTTTGTAGGAACAGGAAACTTATCACCTGTTTCCTATAACTGAAATCTATTTAAACACCCTTTGAACATTTAACAGCAATAGAACAACAGAAGCTCCCATTTATATACTACTTAAAAGTTTACGACGTACTCTCATAACGGTGCTGTGATGTGGGCAGCTTGAGTATTTACAGCTGAGGAAAGGGAGAATTCAAGGAACTAGTGAAATATGGAATAAATGTCAGAGCTGGGATTCAACCCAGAGTCTCTCCAGACTTTATGTCTAGGGCTTTTTCTACAATACCATTTTGTATTCTCAGCAGTACAGTTTCCTCCACAAATCCATTTACCTGTCATTTCTCAAGAACTTCTGACACTTTCTGCTTTCTAATTCCGTGCTTTCAAAATACAGAAATTACAATTTTGATGTGAGTGGAGAAAATAGTTCAACCTCTCTATTGATTCTGCTAGGTATTTGATCCAGAGGTAACTTTAGGTTTATATTTCAATCACTGCCTAAGTCTGATTCCATTCATCAGTAATTTCTAATTGCTTCATTTTTTAAAAGAAAATTTCAGTTTCACTGATAATTAAACTTTATTTGTGAATTATTTCACTTTTTCCTAGCTTTCTAAACATTTCTGATTTCTACCTATATGAAGTCTTAGAAGAAAGATTTTAATTTTCCCTCTGTTACTTATTCTGCTTACAGACAGCTTTACCTTCACAATTTTTAAAAGGCTTCTTTCCAAGTATGTTGACCCAGTAGCTGTTGCCTGATTAATGGATTGAAGATGCATATTAAAGGGTATTTCCAATTATGGCTCCAAAAGCCGCCTAATTGGTAAAGCAAAAGATGCTGCTTTTAATCAGTCAACAAGCATTTATTCGATTCCCACTATATATTCCCATGTCTACTATCTTCATTTCTAAAGCACTGAAAATACAAAGACAAAAGCAAAATAGTCCCTGCCCTCAAGGATCTTAAAATCTAGGGAGTGGAGACAGCACATACATGTAAAATAATGCACAAAATAATTGCAAGCTAATTTAGAGAAGGAGAAATTTAGTATCAATGGGGATTACAAAAGGTTTCATGTAGAATGTGGCTTTTGAGCAGAACATGGAGGAATTTAGGGATCCTAAGAGGCAAAAGTGAGGAAGGAAGCTTTCCAAGGCCTGGGGGATCAAGACAACCCATGTACAAAATAAGTGAAGAAAAATCTTTTAAGAAATCCAGGTGGCTAGAAGAATCACAAGACAAGGTTTTAAAACTCAAGTGGGAATGCAACTCAAAGAAGAAGCTGGGGGTCTGCCAGACAGAAGTACAAATTATAATCCATAGTAACGATGGACAGATTGAGATTTGGCCCTGCCATTTATGGCATGAGACTATACTTCTAACACTTAACATCACATCCCACTTGCAATGCTTCCCTACTGAGGGCCAGGCTAATGCAGTCTTATAGATTAGTATTACATACCCTGGCCTGATACTCTAACCTCCAAAGTAATTTGAATAAGAGCCCTTCTCTGATTAAATTTACCATGAATAAGTATAGCATTTCTGAGCCTTCAGTGTTTCCACCACCTCTTTAAGAAGGGTCTCATTGGCAAGAGGAATCTGTTCTTTTGTTTTCAAGGGCCTTGTCATTGTTCAATCATTTTCAGTTGTATTTGACTCTTTGTGATCCCATCTGGGTTTTCTTGGCAAAGATACTGAAGTGGTTTGCTGTTTCCTGCTCACAGTTCAAAGTTCTAGAGACAACTAGTAAATTTGTGGGAGTTAGGAAGAGCTACAGCTTAAGGCCCCTTGGTCAGTCCAGCTCTGAATTAAGATTTGGAATGAAATTGGGAAATGAAAGTACACCAAAACCCTTCCGTTCCCCACCCCCAAATTGCTTTCACATACCAAGAATAAGTGAGCAATGAAGTGAGCAAAACTAGGAGAACGTTGTATACAGTAACAGCAATATTGTACAATGATCAACTGTAAATGACTTAGCTATCCTGAACAATACAACAATCCAAGACAACTCTGAAGGATTTATGATGAAAAAGTTATCTACCTCCAGGGAAAGAACTGATGGAGTCTGAATACAAACTGAAGCATACTTTTTTAAAACTTTTTTTTTTTGGCTTTTTGGAGGGCGGAAGGCAGGGCATTTGGGGCTAAGTGACTTACTTGCCCAAGGTCACACTGAGAGTAAATGTTAAGTGTCTGAGGTCATATTTGAACTCAGGTCCTCCTAACTCCAGGGCTGGTGCTCTATTCACTGTGCCATCTAGCCTCCCCTAAAATTTTATTTTTCTTGCTGTTGTCTTTGGTGGGGGGTGTTGTGTGTTTTTATCACAATATGACTAAGAAGGAAATCCGTTTTGCATGACTGCGCATGGATAACCTATATCAAATTGCTTGCCTTCTTGAGGCAGAAAGAGGGGAAGGAGAGAGAGAAGGAACTTGGAACTCAAAATTTTTAAAAATGAATGTTCAAAATTGTTTTCACATATGATTGGGAAAAAATAAAATATTTAAATAAAATATCAAAAATGAGAGTAGGTGTTCTGGCTTGAATGTGTAGAGAGTTGAAAGGGAGACCAGAAGGCACCAAAATTGGCAGGTAATTAGACATAAGGCAGCAATGTAAAGGGTGGGAAACAAAACTGGTGGAGACATAGTGAAAGACTTTTTAAAAAAAAATAGGCTGTGTATATTCAAATCTGTAAGGACATGATCCATATCCCAAGTTACTAGGAAAATTAGCCAAAATTACTTTAAGGATACTATCTTCCATAGAATTCACAGAGCCTTGGAAAGGAGCATGAAGAATGAGAACAAGATAATCACATGCCTATATTTAAAAGAAAAAAAAAAGACTCAACCAAGAAAGAGCTTATTAAGTAATTATTTCATACCAGGTACTGTGCTGAATACTAGGGACACAAAGAAAAGCAGAAACAGTCACTGTCCTCAAAGAACATCACACAATCCAATGAAGGAGACAACCTATAAAAAAATAAGCAAATACATGATACGTACAGAGGAGATGGAGGGTGAAGCTGTAGGTGATATATATTTCCAATATCCATCCCTATTCTTCTCCATGTTGGAATAGATGCTTTCCTGGGTTGCTACAGACAAAATAATTCCTCACAAAGTGGCCAAGTTTCTGGAGCAGAACAAGCCTCGCTTCACTAGGCTGGTCCCTCCCTGCACAGTCTCACCACTATGGAAGGCCCTGCCACAGCTCATGCTCCGCTGACATGTCTTTAAGAATCCAGGGTCGCTCCCATGCCACAATGAGGCATCACAATAGGATTCTACTGGAAGAAAAAATATACATTGCTGGTTTCCTTCAGGTCTCAGATAAAATCTCCTCTTCTTCAGGATGCCAAACTCCCTTAATTCTAATAGATTTCCTCTGTTAATCATTACCAGTTTATCTTGTCCATAACTCATTCATCCACAGTCATTTGAATATTCTCTCCCGTGTTATGCCGCAAGTTCCCTGAGAGGTGGGACTGTTTTTTGCACTTCTCTATATCCCCCAGCACTTAGCACAGCTCCTGGCACACAATAGGCATTTATGTTTCTTGAATAATTGATGGACTGACTGATAATCACAGAATATTGCAAAGAGTCATCATAGAGTGAATCTGAGATCTGAATATACCTTAAAGAGAATAGAGCATAGGGAAACAATTATAATGGAATCATCACTGAAACACAGAACCATAGAATGTTACAGTTAGAAAGGACATCAGAGATCATCTGGTCCAGATGTGTCAATACGCAGTGGTCTCATGTGGCCCACTACACTTCCAAGTGGATTGGACGAGATAAAATAAATAAAAATGCAATAGAACACAGACAATGTTAGTATGTGATTTTCTAAGTCAATGTGTCACCCATGGAGATCCTTGTACCATTTAGTGACTTCAGTTCTATTTGAGTTTGACACCACTGACCTAATCCAAGCCCCTTGTTTTATAGAACAGAATTTTAAGGCCCAGAGAAGTAGGTAAAATTTCTAAAGTCACAACTAGTTAAACACAGAGCCTAATCTGGCCCTTTGTCTCTCCCTCAGTCACTTGGGACACAATCATCTCATTTCTTTCTGTGACAAGCCTGTCCTTAAAGGTTGAAAGAAAATGACATATTCATTAGGCTTGCTAACTTGGGGCAGGGGGTAGGGGAAAAACGGGGAGAAAATTTGTAACTCAAAATCTTGTGGAAATGAATGTTGAAAATTAAAAATTAATTAAAAATAAATAAATAAAGAAATGCTCTTCAGGGAAAAAAAAATAACAGCACAGGGAATCATTTTGTTTTTTTTTTCTTTCCATAACATCTATCCGCCAGTAAAGTTGTCCTCTAGTGCCTCCTTGTGACACACAGGTGTCCCTGGGGTCTGGAAGGCCAATATCAATAGAACACAGGTTCTTAAGAATCATACACCAAGCCAGAAAGGCATTGCTTATGGATTCAGTGACAAATTGGGCATCTCTTGTTTACTATCAGGTACTTAAATGCAAAAAGGCCCCTTAACAATGGCTCGTTATCTTTTTCCCCCTAGTTATAGGAACCCATGAAGACCACATGCTTAGATACAGAGGGATTATGATCTGGGTCCACGGAGTGCCTACAAAGATGACATCACAATTCTTTTGAAGAAAGAGCAAGAGACCACATTTACCTAGAACTTTGAGGTCTTCAAAGTATTCTCTTTGTGAGAGTCTTACAGATGAGGTGGTAAAATTATGGTTATCTCCATTTCACAAATGAATAAACTGAGTTTCTCTAAAGTTAAATGGATTCCCCATGATCAGACCAGATAAGAAGTGTCAGAGCTGGGATACTAATCCTTCATCTGATTCCAAGTCCAGTGTTCAGGACACCACACTACATTGTCTCCCCAAAGTCAGGGACTACAGCTGCCCCTCCCATTCAATTTGATCCAACTCGATTCAATAAACATTTATTAAGAGCCTGCTGTGTGCCAGGCACTGTACTAAGCACTGAATAAGTACTTCTCCATATCAAAATAGGAAGAACATGAGCTTATTCTATTATGTACACACATATTTGACGAATATACTCAGCCATTTCAGCTTCTCTGAAAAATTATAATTTTATTAAAAATACAAAAGGAAATATTTTACTTGCTATGGATCTTATAACATCTCTAAAATGGATTTTTTCCTAAATAAATTGCTCTAATAAACAGAAGATAGGCCCAGATTTTCTATGGAGAGGGAGAGGATAAGCATTTACAAAGCACCCTAACCATTTTATTCATTTCACTTTCTTTTTTTTTTTTTTTTTTTTGCTTTTTGGAAGAGGGAAGGCAAGGGAATTGGAGTTAAGCAACTTGCCCAAGGTCATACACTAGTAAGTATGTCAAGTGTCTGAGGCCAGATTTGAACTCAGGTCCTCCTGACTCCAGGGCAGGTACTCTATTCACCTAGCCACCCTACTCATTTGATCTTCATAACAACTCTGAGGTGATGTAATAGCAAGTACTCTAGCACACTCAGGATGACCTGCTAGCACAGGTTCTTTGATTTGCTTTTCTAAAGGAAAGACAGCTTCAAAAGCATCAACAATCTTACTTTAAGTCATTCACTAGTTCTGGGGAAAGTCAGCACCCTGAATGTGAAGAAAATACAAGCAGAGAAGTAAAGAAAGTAAAGGTAATTCACTAGTTCAGGGGAAGGGTCAGCACCCAGAATATGGAGAATATACAAGCAGAGAAAAATAGAGAAGAGATCCAATAGACAGGGCTCCAACTGTCTAAATAAATAATACATACTAATACATACATACATACATAATAATACATATATAATCACCAGACCAGGAAGCACCAACATCCAGGTTCTCAAAGCTGGCAGGGAAGGGGTTCCTTAACAATGGCTACTCAGAGCCTCCTCTGGCCAAATCACAAAAAAATATTCTTCCCATGAATGAACCCCAAAGTAAAATACCAACCTCCCAATATATATAGTTTTCAACTAAGGCTCAGAACCAGAAGGCATCACAACCCATGAGACTCAGTGCTTAATTGGCTCAGTACCAAAAGGTATGAAAGCGTTCCTTTAAGTAAGCATCCTCAAAAGCAGGCCTCCCCCTAAGCAAGCTCCTCCCCCAAGACAAGTACCTCTTACAAGGCAATATAAATCTCTCTGAATCACATGATGGGCTCTATGTGACTCAGGATGTGCCACAGCTGTGAACTGAGCCAAAGTTCAAAGCAGCAAAACATCCATGAATGAAATACCTGTGTACTTTTGGGCCTGGAAACATGGCTCCTGTTCCAAGGAAAAAAGGACATATATGGTCACAGAGGCCTATTAATGAATGGGGGAGATCTTCCTATTGCATTAACCTGTTATTATCTCCATTTCATAGTTGAAGAAACTGAAACAAACAGAAGTTAAGTGACTTGCCCAGGATCACTGTAATGGTAATGGAATTTGAAGATCCCCTTGTACTGACAAGCTAACAGGTACTTAGCACTTAGTCTCAGGTTAAGTGTTAAGACCCTGAGTTTGTGAATCCCATAGTGGGATGGACTTGTTGACAGAACAAGAGGGGGCTGAATAGGGAGGAGCTGGTGCCAAGTATAGAAAAAAGCCTAGCATCATGAAGGGAAGGAAGGAAGGAGAGATAGGGAGAGAGAGAGAGTGAGAGTGAGAGAGAGAGAGAGTGAGTGAGAGAGAAAGAGAGAGAGAGAGAGAGAGAGAGAGAACTGCTGGAAACTGTCGAGCACTTCTGAGGGCCAGCCAGAGTTACCCGTGACTTTTGAGGGCCAGCCAGAGCTGCCAAGAGCTGAGGAGGCATGACTGTGGTGCCAGTATTTTATCTGTTCTGATATTATTTTGTCAGATTCATTTGTTAACAGAGGCCTCAGACCTTGTTGTTGGGTCTAGGTTGACTTCATAGGTAGAAAGTGAATTGATGAGGATGCCGGAAATGTGTGTGAATGTTATTGTGGCTTTGTTAAGCTTTGTCTTCCCAGGAACAGAAACTGTGGGAAGGGGAACCATGGAAGCTGAGAATCTGGCTCAAGTCAAGATGAAAAGACCTTTCCTTGGGTACTCAATACTGATCAATGATATTGTAACTTGGTTGTGCCCTAGGGGTGGATGGCCTTTATTCTTTCCATTGCCCCTTGAGAGGGTGTTTGGTGGTGACTGATGGTATTTTAATTTAGTTGTGACCTAGGGGTGGAAAACTTTTGGCCTTTGTACTTTGTGATTGACTAAATGAATGTACCTTGTTTAAGAAGGAAGACTTTTTGATGGAAAAGATTAAGACAGTGTGACCTAGGGGTGAATTTTGTGATAGACTAAGTGAATGCACCTTGTTTAAAAGAGAACTTTAACCTTGGTACTTTGTGACTGAACGGAGGACTTACCAAATGATTGAGTTACTAAATGAATGTATTTTGTTTAAAACTATGCAACCACTTTGGTGAAAACTACATGGCCATTTTAGTGTTAAGTTGTTGAGTTGTAACATGGTGAATGCTGTATTTTGATCTTCTGTGAATGTTTTGCTTTAATTTACTGTTGAAATAAATGGAGAGTTCATTATGCTGTATAATCAGAACCTTGAAAGTTGTTCACAGCAGCAGTCCTCTGGATAGCTGCGTGTCCTTGGCATTACAATCACACAGCTGAAAAGGGTCTGAGGTCAGAATTGAAGTCAGGCTGACTCCAGGTCCAAGACTCTACCCACTGGGTCACCTAGTTACCTATGGCATAGAGAGCAAGCTTCTGTGCTCTAAAGGATTTCATTACCATTTCCAAGTCTTTCTTGTTTTCCCAGAACCTGAGTTGAGCTATTATTTATTTATTTATTTCCTTCCTTCCTTCCTTTCTTCCTTCCTTCCTTCCAGAAGTCCTGCTTCTTGGATGGCTAACTATTTTCTGATTGACCCTGCAGGTCCTTTGGTTTTCCTGTCTTCCCATAATATTCCATTTGGTCATTTTACTGCTTATTAACCTTCATTTGAAGTTAAGCAAGGGAAGGAAAAGGAGATTAAAAGAATTAAATCCATCCCCTCCCCTCTAACCCCTCCAGTCACTAGAAACTTGATAAATGGCTTCAGTGTGGTAAGAAATCAAATGTTTAGGCAAAATGAGATTTTCTATGGATTTTATTTATCCTTAAAAAAAATTGCCTAAGAGTTTATAGCAGTGGCTTCATAGTTCTCAAAATATTTTCATAGGAATTAACTCTCTTGATACTACCAATAACTATGAGAAGTAGGGTAAAAGCAGGTATCCCTAGCCCCAGTTTACAGATGAGGAAATTGAAAATAGGAATTTATCCAAGGTTACATAATTATCAAATGATGGAGGAAGAATAAGAATCTTGGGCTTCTGACTCCTTATCCTAGGATTTTTTTCTACCATATTACTGCACAGTGAAGTTTCTCCTTCATTTATGCTATCCCTGCCCCCATCCAAATAATTTATTAAGAATTAGCCATGTAATTATTCAGGCTAGAGTAATTCCCACTAATGTTTTTTTTTCCAATTTTTATAATAGTTATAGATCACTTAACCCATGCAGTTCCCAACTAGTAACCTACAGATCCCCTGAAGGTAGAGGGGTCACAGAGTCATTACTAGGAATCACGGGTTCTACAAATACATAAGGAGATCCATACATATGTAAACATACCTTATAGAGTCTGAACGATATTTTGAATATTACTATTTTTTCCAAATATTGCATAGATGCTATTGTGATTAATACAAATTTATAGAATTGTAGATTTTAACCTAGAACGGACCTTAGGTATCATCAAATCAAAGTCAACCCTCTCATTTTACAGATGAGGTAACCTGGGCCCAGAGAGGTTGAATAAATTGCCAAGGTTCACACAGCTAGTAATTGTTTAAGACCAGGATTTAAACTTGTCTTTCTGGATCCAAATCCAATACTCTATGCTTCTCCATCCAGCTACCACTGTCCTGACTAGCTATTACTATAGTTTGTTGTCATTCTGGGCTTTCTAAATCAAGAGAAATTTATTTATTCATTCGTTTGTTTAGTCATTTGTTTATTGTCAAATAATACAACTACAATGATTTTGTGATACTCTCATGGGTTTTTGTTGTTGTTCAATCATTTGCCATGTTCAAGTCTTTGTGAACCCATTTGGCTTTGGGGTTTCTTTTTTGGGTTGGTTTTTTTTTTTTTTTTAGCAATACTAGAGTAGTTTGCCATTTCCTTCTCCAGCTTGTTTTATAGGTGAGGAAACTGAGGCAAAGAAGGTTAAGTGACTTACCCAGGATCATCCAGCTAGTGGCTGTTTGAGGTTGAATTTGTACTCAGGAAGATGAATTTTCCTAACTCTAGGAACAGCCCTCTATCCACTGTGCCACCTAGATGCCCCTACAAGTACTATTACCTCTACTTTTCAAATGAAAAACTGAGGCTAAGCATGGTTAAGTTTTGTGTGAAATTACCTACTTAGTAAGTGGGCAATGCAACCAGTCCTTCTGACTCTAGTCAAATCCAATGCCCTATATATCCTTGCTATCTCTCTCCCTCTATAATATTTCCCCTGTGGGGGTGGGGGGGGGAAATTCCTTCTCACCCCCCAACACCATGGAATGGAATGGAACCAAATATATGGTAGAGACATAAAAATAACAAAAGCTAGCATCCACATAGCAATTTAAGGTTTGCAAAGCTCTTTATATGTGTTAACTCATTTAATCTTCACAACAACTCTAGGAGGTTAAGAGGTAGGGGCTATGATTATTCCCATTATACAGGGGAAGAAAGTAAAGACCAGAAAGGTTAATTGTCTTGCCCAGAGTCACACAGTCAGTTAAGTTCTAAGGAGGGAGTCAAACTTAGGTCTTCCTGACTCCAAGTCATACATTCTCTCTTTACTGTGAGACCTTAGACATCTCAATGATTACATATGAAGCCTTGGAAACAGTTCATTTGAATCTGGAAA
Organism: Pseudochirops cupreus; assembly: GCA_028627135.1. Taxonomy (NCBI): domain Eukaryota; kingdom Metazoa; phylum Chordata; class Mammalia; order Diprotodontia; family Pseudocheiridae; genus Pseudochirops; species Pseudochirops cupreus. The sequence continues at coordinate 121,825,159 of CM053584.1, forward strand.
CACATAGTTTTGTTCTCTTTTTGTTTTAGGTGAGATGGAGTGGGGAGGTGACTCGAAGTGGTGAATATAATCTGTAAGGAGGCAAATTTCAATTCAGTGTAAAGAACTGTCAAGAGAACCCCGGGCGAGGGTTCTCCGAATTATTTTAACAGCGCACCTCATCACTAAAAATTTCTGTTTATTTATACATTATATTTATGTACCATACTACTATATATTATATTTTGAAACATACAGAGAAGATATTTTTAAAATGAAATAATTAACAAATATTTTGTTTTATTTATTAATGGTATAAAAATTTTGTTGTCACTAAAATATTATTTTTTTATTTTTAAATATTGATATTAGCAGCATACCCTCCACGCTCTGAGAAGTTAATGTCCTATATTTGCTTCTTTGAATTCCTTTCATGTCCCATATTAACTGCTTAAAAATTCTGAGTTCTTTACCTAAATTCTTAATCATCCACAAAATAAGAATTCCTTCAAATCTGTTTTAAAAATATATTATAATCAGTCATGCTATAACTGTAACTATAATCAACTTAAATTTTAAAATTCTCCCATCTAAACAAAGGGCAAATTGACAGTTGCCATTAAAGTATACATGTGCAGTACAGGCTGTATTTGATTGCTTGTTCTTCCAGTGGGGGTGGCTGACGAGGGAGGAAGAGAAAGAATCTAGAATTTAAAGTTCTGTAATCAAATGTTAAAAATATATATGTATATACATACATATATATATACAATTATTATTACTATTATTATTAACTACATCCAACTGGAACTTAAGATTCACAGGCACTGTGGAAGGGAGATCCATCCTGCCCTATCAGAAAGTTAGAGGAGTGATGGGGGAGGACATAGGAGGGATTAGATTGGGGGAGGGGTCATATAAGGGGATGGCTGTTTGCGGGGGGAGAAAGATGGGGAGAAAATTTATAACTCAAAATCTCATGGAAATGAATGACAGAAACTAAAATAAATAAATAAATAAATAAATAAAAGATAAAAGATAAAAAGTATACCCGTGCACCAGCTCATCACGTAGGCCATGTCTTCTGTTATATAACATTACGTTAGAAGGTATTTTAATTTTGTATCTTTTCTGCTTGTATATGTTTAAACTGTTGTAAACAATAATGAAGAAAAACCAAACATGCAATTTTTTTTTGGAGAGGGAAGGCAAGGCAATTGGGGTTAAGTGACTTGCCCAAGATCACACAGCTAGTAAGTGTGTCAAATGTCTGAGGCTGGATTTGAACTCAGGTCCTCCTGACTCCAGAGTTGGTGCTCTATTCACTGTACCACCTAGCTGCCCCTTTCAAATGTGCAATTTTTGAATGTTAAAATATTGCTTTAAATTTGTATCAAGAATTGAAACGTTTCCCTTGATTTCATTTTCTTAAATTATAATGTTGGTGTATTTTGTATATTTGATAGAAAGTGATTATTATTTTAATTTTGAGACAGAGTTACTGTATTAAAGGTTTCAAAAAACAGGATATAAAAGCAGCATCAATATTCTAAGGCCTGATTTATTTGTACTACTAACACAACAAATAATATTTTAAAATAAAAATTTAAACTTTAGTGTAAGATGCCTGCCTCAAGTCTCTCCCCAAGTCACTCCAATTCATTTTTCATTCAGTCACCAAAGTGATCTTCCTAAAATGCAGGGCTAACCATCTCATTCCTTCCTCTGCCCACCCCCTTTACTCTATAAACTCCAGTGGCTCCCTATTGCCTCTAAGTGCAAATATAATATACTCTGGCATTCATAGCCTTTGATAATCATAGCCTCCTCCCACCTTTCCTGTCTTCTTGTACCTTAGTCCTCAACATGTACTTTTCCATCCAGTGACACTGGTCTCCTGGATGTTCCATAAAAAGACACTCCATCTTTCAACTCTAGGCATTTTCTCTGGCTGTCTCTCATGCCTGGTGTATTCTTCCTTCTCTGCTCCCACTATTGATCTTCCTGGCTTCCTTTAAATTCCAAATAAAATCCCACCTTCTACAGGAAGTCTTCCCCAACCCCTCTTAATTCCAGTACCTTCCCTCCATTAATCATTTCTATTAATCTTGTAAATAGCTTGCTTTGTATATATTTGATTGTATGTTGTTTCCCCCATTAGGTTGTACATTTCTTAGGGCAGGGAATGTCTTTTACCTCTTCTTGTATCCCTGGGGCTTAGCATTTTACTTGGCACACAGTAGGTGCTTAACAAATATTTGATAATTGATTGTTTCCATAATGTATATCATTAAACAGGTTTTTGTTTGTTTTTTTATGAAGGGCCTCTTTCAATACAAAATGCACCAAAACAGAATCCTAATCTATAATAAAGTTTTTATTTGTTGTGTTTTATTCTTTAACACACAGCGTTGAAAAAAAAAGAGAGAATATTTCCAGTTTTTCTTACAATGTATATTATTAGGAGAAAGAACATTCAATGCTAGCTATCAGTTATCAGTGTTGAAAACACTTTCTGAAAATGAAGCTATAGATACTTAAGGGACTTAAGGCAATGGACCTCCCAAAAATCAGGTGAGCTATCACAATACAAACTGGTTTCCTGGGATACATAATAAATATTGGTGGTATGGACTACAATAGTAATCCAAATTTAGACAGTCATTTTGGCTATCTACATTTCAGTATTTTAAATCACAATTCTTCTTATGAAAAAGTAAATGCAAGCTAATTATTCTAAAATTTCAAAATCAGTATATTCTACAAGGACCCCTGAATTTTGTAACACATTTTTAATCAAATTCCCCCCACAAAGAATTGCCTGGGGTCTCCCAAATCACTGAGTAGTCCTCTTGTGCAGAAATCTAAATCTTCAAAAAAGCATCTCCAATGGACTGAGACATGCTGGTTTCTAAAACTGTCCCAAGATGGTGGTATCTGTAACATGTCCATAAAGATAAATGTTTTTCACATCATTAAAATATATGCAACAATAATGGATGAATTCTGCTACCCCTAAAAATCATTCTCCTGGGGCCTTAGCAGTCCTCATGCTAACCTGTTGGCTGCTTCAATGACCAGATGTAACAAGACCCTCTAGGTTGACCTTGTTAACAGCAGCAAATGGACTCAATTATCACCTTGTTAAAATGGTAAAATGTATGCAAAGAACTATAGTAGCAGAATTATATATAAATATCAGACTTAGTATTATAATTAGTCTTAATTATAATCTAATTATATTATCTGTGTAGAAAGTACCTCATTTGTATCTCTTTTAGTGTAATCACAGAGGTCCAGAGCATATCAATGTAAGGAAGGGAATTTCACCTTCCAGTTCAACTAATGTAGTCACAGAATCAATCAATCATTCAACAAGCCCAGAATGTAAAGACAAAATGGTACGTGTTAAGGAATTTCCCTACAACCCCATAATGTGTGAATAGCTTCTTAATAAACCCTAGGGAATTATAGAGTTCTGACCACTTGGGTTAAAGACAGCTGACATGAGCTGAAAACTATCTTGTAACTAGCTGAGAGGATCAAGACATACCCTTGAATTTATATATGAAAAATACAAATCAGTTCAGGAATTTGCCAGACCAGAAATGGAGGATTCAGGCTCAAGAACTGAAGCCAAAAGTGAAAGAAAAACCAGCTCCTGAAAGGAACTCATTCTAGGAGGAAAAGGGAGGCATTTTTTCCTCCCACTTTTCCCATTTGCCATGTCATTGGAGAGACTGGACCAGTAAGACTACATAAGAGCAGAGAGATATACAAAGAACAGATGAATATGGAAAGATAGTCACCTAGAAGAATAGATATCTGAGGACCCTACAATGAGAGAAAGGACTTCCAACACCAGGAGTTATAAATAAGCTTTTGTCATATATATCTCCCACATAAGTGCCACACTATGACTGTAGTATAAGCTTGAGCTCACTCTTCCCATGGAACTTTATATATTTATGGAAGATTATGCCTCCAGAGGGAATGTTCTTACTCTACCATCTCGATAAATATCTTTGATAAAGCTAATTGAATCTACTGGCTGATTGTTAATGGGAAGCACATTGGTGAGGACTAGTAAGCAACAGTGTTAAAAGTATATCCCCACATGGTTGCTCCTAGAACCTGAAGCAGGAATAACATCTCTGGGCACAAAACCTGTGAGATCAAGTATAAGTTGGAGGATTAGTACCAGAGAGAATATTAAATATCACTATTATAATTATAATTATAATCTATTAACATACAAATATATAGAGAACTTTGTCCAGTCCAGATTTTTTTTTTAAAAATTTCACAAACCTGCCCTCAATTTAAGTAACATTCAAATATTTAAAATAAAAATATTAAACTAAATTTAAGGGATTTTTTCCCTACTTATCTGAAAACAAACTTTTCACTTCTCATACACAATGGAAACAATGTAAAATTGAAAGGCTAGGGTCCATACTCTGAACATCTGAATTTGACAAAATAGTTGCCCACTCAGCAGTACTACAGGAGTAGTTTTTCATAACCTAGCCCAGGTGTGGGGAACCTGCAGCCTCAAGGCCAAATATGGCCCTCTAAGTTCTCAAGTGCAGCCCTTTGACTGAATCCAAAATTTGCTAAATAAATCCCCTTAATAAAAGGATTTTTTCTGTAAAACTTGGACTCAGTCAAAAGGCCATACCCAAAGACCCAGAAGGCCACACACAGCCTCAAGACTGCAGGTTCTCCATCCCTGTCCTAGAAGTCTTCTTACAACTTACACATTCTATGATCTAGTAACACTGATTTGCTTCCTGTTCCCACATACAATATTTCATCTCCCATCTCCAAGCTTTTTCATTGGCTATCCCCCGGAATCCTCTCCATATTCACCTCTACTTCTTAACCCCTTGCTTCTTACTTCTACCCTAGCTTCTTTCAAATCCCACATTCTAGAGACGTCTTTCTGGATCTCTATAGCTGTACCTTCCCCTCTGAGATTTCCTTCTATCAACTCTGTAGGCATTTTGTATTTATCTAGGCATCTACATGTTGTCACTCTCATTAGGATGGGAGCAACTGAGAAATAGGAAGTATTTTTGCGTTTCTTTGTATCCCCAGCCCTTAGCACTGAGCCTTGCATATAGTATGCGTTTAGTAAATCATTTTTTACTGACAGAGGAATTCTGTGAGGCAGAGGTGAGAAGGGAATACATTCTAGGCATGAAAGATGACCAGTACAAAGGCCCGCACAGAGATGGGAAATGTAATGGCATGTGTGAAGAACATAAAGACCACATTGGCTAAACAATAGTTTGACTAGACTGGGAAGAGAATAACCTGGAGATATAGGTTTGAAATAGATTGTAAAGGATTTTAAAAGCCAAACAGAGGATAAGTAAATAAAAGGTAATTTGAAGTAGGTATAAGACCAAGATGGAGGAAAGGAGCTTAAACGAATACTTCTAATAGAAATTGGTACCTGAGCTGAGCCTCAAAGAAAGAAGGATCCTGAGAGACAGCATTGAGAAGGAAGTATATTGGGGCATCTAGGTGGCACAGTGAATAGAGCATTGACCCTAGAGTCAGGAGGACCCGAGTTCAAATCCAGCCTCAGACACTTAACACTTACTAGCCCTGTAACCTTGGGCAAATCACTTAACCCCAATTGCCCTGCCTTCTCCCCTTCAAAAAGACAAAAAAAAAAGAAGGAAGTATATTTCAGGCACAGGGTGTGATTTGTGTGAAAGTCAAGCAATAAAAGCAATAAATAAAATTAATTAATTAAATTAAGTTAAATGCCAAGATTGGGGAACAGGTATCAGTCCAATTTGGCTGAAATATAAAGTTTATTAAGGTGGAGAATATCAATTTGGTCTGGAAAAGTAAGTGGAAGCCAGGTAGTGGAGAGTTTTAAATGAATATCAATGAGTTTTTTATTTTATTCCATGGCAATACTGAGGCACTCAATATTAGTAAGTAAAGGAATGACATATAAAAAAAAAGTTTTAGGATGTTCAAAAAGTCCATTAATTTCTTAGGGGAAATCTGGTGGGTTGCAGTTGTTGGTGGTGGTCTTCCATTTTCAAAGAAGACCAAAGATATTAGTTGAGTCAGGGTATGGTGTTTGTGGCTACAGCTAATAAGAACAATATGAGTTCAAAAGGCACAACTACATATCAGGCACAAGTGGTCTTGTTAGAACATTTAGAGTGGAAGTGGCTATGGATTTCTGAAGCTGTTTCCTTTGTGTTTTTATGATTGTGCTTTGCTCATGGAGCATAGGGCCTTCTCTGATGCTAGCACATCATGCTAGGTGGTCCTGTGCCAACACTTCCCATGTCTTACAGTCAATACTAAAGTTCATCCTTATACTTTAGAGTGTCCTTATACTGCTTTTGATCACCACGTGAACACTGAGAATTTCTGGAAGATGATGGTGAAATTGAGAAGTTCATCAATGTTGTACACCAGTTTCATAATGCCATGCTCCTAGGGGTTATGAATGGATGATGCTCTCATGCTTTCCCAATCACCAATGGAGTGAAGCAGAGGTGTAGGTTTGCTCCCATGCTCTTTAGCATGATGTTTTCCATGGTGTTGTCAGATGCCTTCAACAAGGATGAAAATTGCATCAAGATCCACTTCTTCACTGACGGTATGTTATCTAACTTAAAAAGGCTACAAGTCAAGACAAAAGTGGAGGGGCAGATGGCATACCACTTTTTGTTCAGAGGTGACTATGAACTCAATGAAGTCTCTGAGATTGAAGTGCTACATAGTGTGATTTGATTCTCTTCCTCCTGTGCTAATTTTAGCCTGACAATCAATACCAGAAAACAGAGGTCCTCCACCAGCTAGCACCACACCATTCATATGTGGAGCCATTGGTCACAGTATATGGAGAAATTTTGAATACTATGGATAAGTTCACCCTCCTTGGCAGTACACTCTCCAGGACTATCCACATAGAAGATGAGACTAATACACATCTTGCTAGAGCTAGCTCAGCATTTGGGAAAGAAGTATCAGGCTGCATATCAAACTGCAGGTCTACAGAGTCATCTTGCTGACTATACTGTTATATGCCTGTGGAACCTGGACAGTCTATCAGTGCTATACCAAAAAACTGAACTGTTTCCACTTGAATCGTCTCAGGAAGATCCTGAAGATTACCTGGCAAGATAAGTTACAGGACACTAAAATCCTCTCTTGAGCTGAACTGCGAAGCATTTAAACTCTACTGCAGAGAGTACAACTCTGTTAGCCTGGCCAGGTAGTTCAAATGCCAAACTCATACTTAACCCAAAAGACTATTTTATGGAGAATTTGAATATGGTAAGCATTCACATCTTGGTCAGAAGAAGCATAGAAAGATGCTCTCAAGATATCTGAAGGTGAGTTGTTACCTTTTAAAGGAAAGGTGAGTCACTGAAAGCCAAGAAGTTCCGATTTAAACCATTTAAGGACTGTGTATATAGGAGATAAGAGACAGAGCCTGGGGTTGGTATGGTAAAAAGACTGAAAAACCTGAGTGAAGAAAAAAACGACTAGGGCCAAAAGCAATTCGTTGTGCTTGTTTGAAGATAACCATCAGCAAGAGTAGTCAACTGTTAAGATGGCATCAACTACTAGTTTTTGATTTGCTGAATGAAGCAGATCTAGCCATTGTCTTTCAGCACCACCTAGTGCTTTACAGAGGTGAAGCCTGTCAGAAATGTCTGTTGCCCCTTTCTCCTCTGGTTTGAGAGAGAAAATCAGAAAAGAAAAAGACAGGTCCTGCAGCTGCTTTGCTGTGTCAAAAGAGGTGACTAGGCTGGTTCACCTAGCCCAAAGAGTGAACCTGACTTGTTTTCTGTGAGCTCTATTCTAAGTAAATGATGCACCATCCTGGTGCATCCAAAGATGGATAGCTTAATGAATTTTACCAATTTCTAGCTTAAAAGAAAATGCTTTTCAGATTAATAGGTAACATATTCTAAATACCCATTTCAAGTCAAAAGCCCTTATAAATACCGTGTTTGAGTATGGAAGAGAAGAGGAATTGCCCAGATGGAAAGCAGTTAGGTCCAACAGACCAGGAGTTAACAAAGATTTTGTTTTAGTGCAGATATTTCTGAATGATTTTGTTTGCCTTATTGCTAAGTAAATGGTTATGTTTAAGGTCTAAAAGTATTATTATTGTGAGTAAATGATTTGAAGAAATAGAAATACATCAATCAGTTGGGGCTCAAGGGCTAAAGTAGTGAGTAGAGGGAAAATTTTGCCCATCAGTGGGATAATTTCTTGAAGATAAAGAGAATTGATAATAACCACATGGTAGTAATCTATCTCTGGGACCCAAGACCTGCCAGTGTGAGAAATGAGCAAGCCAGCCAACCCAGTAAGTAGGTGTCCACACAACTAGGTGAGAGGTATGAGGCCCTACACAGGATAGGCAGTCATCTCATATCTCATCACCAATATTATACATGGAAATAGTAAAAAAGGGGAGAAAAGAAAAAAAAAGAATAGGGATAAGGAAATGTTCTATTTCAAATGGAGCTCCTAATCATGTAAAACTTGATTTTTTTTCTCTTTCCCTTTTTGCACCTTGACTATATCTCCAAATACAAAAGCAAGACAGCCCCCACCTTTAAAGAGCTTATATTCTAATAAGGAGATAAAACACATATAAGAGAATGGTGACAAACAAGACAGTGTTGATCTAGTTAGGAAGAGGGATTGTGAGTTGAACTAGAAAGCAATAGAGTGGGATGCTCTTTCCAACAGCTTCCTATTATAAATTTGACTGGGGAGAAGGAGAGAGGAAAGGGGAGAAGGAGATGGAATCGAGGTAGTAGGTATACAAAATACTAAAAATTATGGATTTTCTTATACTGAAGAAGAAACTAAAGGATTGTAGGAGGAAGAATCCTCACCTGACAGGGAAGCACAGGAATTTTTGCTCTCCACGAAAGGAGAGATGATTAGGAGATTACTGCTGGTGGCAAGAAAGACACTGCCTATTGGATGTAACTGATGCACTTAAAGAGTGATCTTTCAGCAAAGAAATTGTTACTTGTATAAATATGCCAGTTAGCTGTACTATGGGATCTAGTGAACATATTCCATCTCCATTCTCTCCCTTGTTTCTCACTTCCTAACAGGCATCTCTACCTTTGACAGTTTCTCACTCTATTTAAATTTTGCTTATTTGCATATACTTTTATAAAGAATTTTGTCTCCATGTAAAGACGTGATTTTTTTTTTCATTTCAAGCTAGTATTTACTATAAAGGACTAGATTCACATACGGAAGACAAGGTCAAAAGAGAACCTGAAGCAATTTCCTTAGATTCAACTACAAGCTTTTATTAAACTCCTTCAGTGACTGCATGAAAAGGGGGGGACTTCATAAGAATAGGAAAAAAGTAAAATTAAATAGACAACTTGTGAAATGGAACATTTAGGTGAAAACTGTTTATAAGATCCCTCCAGGCAAAACTGAAATACTTAAGTCAATGTACAGTTTCCTTCACTTCAATACAAAAACAAAACAAAAAACAATGACAGACAGACCTATAGTTGTTAGCAAAAAGAATAGCCAGTAACTGAAAGCAATATACCACGCGGCAAATGGAAGAAAATTAAACATGGCTCCCACCTAGTCGGTTCAAAAAATATAATAAAACCAAAAGACAAGACAAGAAAAAGAAATATAATTCCTGGTGAAGAAATAACTGATCCTCAATCTGTCACCCAACACATTAGATAATACATAGACAACAAAGCTTTGCAATGAAAACCTATCTGTCTTCCCCTTTCCTTACTCTATTACCTACCACACACTGTGTTAATTGTGTGTAAATATTTATCTGACAAAACCAGCAGGTTCGTTTAAAAAAAGGTAAAGCTTGTTACAAACAGAAAAGCTAAAAGTCACACGAGCATCTTCAGCAAAGCAAAGCTCACCTCTTCCATTAGATTATTTTTAAAATATGATCTGCTCTTTTCTTCCATAAAATAATTTTTAAGAGCCTACTCAATAGAAAAAAAGAAATACTAGTGAGGAAAGATTACAAAATTTTAAAATGCAAGATTATCAAATATGTTATAGAGGCAGGCCTTTTGAAGTCTGAGTTTCATCCAGTTTTTAGCATTTCATTTACCTCAGGCCACAACACTGCTCTATTAATGAGACATTAAGCCTAGCACATATTCTCTGAACAGACATATTCCTTGGGCATCTCCACCGTGCTCAGGGATTTGCCTCATCTCTCACAAGCCCTCTTTATTGTTTCCCTGTCTCTTCTGCCTTTAATAAGATATGTATCTGAGGAAAAGAGAAAGGCTATTGATTTTTTCAGTCAATTGTGAGCTGCTGAATTTCATTACTTCAAATCTCATTTGAAGGAAAACCTGACATCGCCCCTTGGATTATTCATTCTGCAGAAAAGTGTGTGGTATGTGGAGACAATGAACAGGGGAAGTGAGAGACACACTAAGGGAGTTGTGTCTTCCTGGTGTGCACACTGCAGTTAACCTGATAGAACTACAACAACAGCCACCTTGGTTTGCCACCTACTGCCCTCCACAGTCCATTGGCCCTGAATGAGGCTCATCTCTCTGAACCAGTATTCCCCAAAGCATAGACTGTCTACCCAGGCAGAGCATCTGCATTCAGGGGTAATGTTTGATTCATAGCTTGTGTGGATGCTTCATGAAGAAATATAACGTGTTTCCTCTAAATATACAACCAGAGAAAATGCATCCATGAGCCTCCAGAATATATTTCATGCTTAGCATGAAAAATTCTAGGAGCTGAGAAATGAAGAATACAGGCATAATCTAACATGAGCCAGGCAGACATTTCTAAGTGGACTGTTAAGCGGAAATGCCCAGACTCCCATATGAGCATCGTCATGATGTAATCATCACAATCGCTTTTTTATTACCGAGGCACACATTTGTTAGGCATTGGCAAAAATGCATCTCTTATCTGGTTTTCAAGACACACACACTCAACTAGCCACTAACAGCGAAAGACGAGAAAACTGCACTGGAGGGAAATGTTGGATGCCTAAACTGCCCTCTTTGTGCTTCAAGTTATGTCACAAATGGATAATATTCATATTCAAGGAAGTGACTCTGAGACCGGATGTTCGTCTCCTCTCTTCCACCCATAATGCAGAGTAGGGTGAGACAAGACACCAACTTGCTTTGACAAAGAAATGAGCAGGATTAACTCAACCAGGGATGGGAAACCAAGCTCACAAACACAAAGCAGTCATTAAATTTAATTTTCTCAGTCTCTCTTTCTACTTTGCACTCCACAAACTGGTACAGTGGAAAGAGCGATGGCTCTTGAAATCAGATAACCTAAGTTCAAATACTATCTCTTATAGTTACTTAAACCTTTGTGACTTTGGGCAAGGCAATTCACTTCCCTTACCTTAGTTTCCTCAAGTGTAAAATGGGGGAGTTAGACAATATGACCTTCCATCTCCACATCTAAGATCTTGTGATCCCTCTCACCCACACCTACCTGAACATGGTGCGGAAGGTGACTGCCGGTTTGTGACACACTGCATTTAAGATGACGGGAATTCAAACGGAGATATTTTGTAGGTAGCCTCAGGCTTCTCTCATTTCCCTTGTTCTGTCAACTCACCATGCTTTGGCATATTAGATTCCATATAACAAAACATTTTGCCCTTTGCATGTTGAAAGAAAACCCCTGTCAGCAACCAAGGTCAAACAGCAGCTCTCCTTGTCATAAGCAGGCAGCACTCAACTCCCATCCCTTTATCTCCAAGCTACAAGTCCAAACAAATCATTGGAATTGTAAAACTTCTGCTTTCATTTTGAATACCTAAATGGAAAGCAAGTGGGGAAGGGGAGGAGTGAAGTTTCCCCAGCCCACACCACACTCATCCAGAGGATTGATTCTCAGTGTGCCAAGGTCACCAATGATGCCCTTCATGCAATCAGATGCCCGGCCACCAGTAATAGGCTCAGAGATGCCAAATGCAATTAAGAAGTTTATTGTCAAGTTCAAGGCATATTTTATCCAGAGTGAAAAATATATTATCCCTTTTGAACTTCCACTCTGCTACTGGTATAAGTGAATCAGAACCTACTTCTCCAAAGACAACACAGAGTATCCCTGACCAACAAGGTGTAATTACTTCTTTTGGTAACAAAAGTAATGACAGTGTAAGTTGTTTATTTCTGCAGATGTTTATAATCATATGAATCTTTGAAAACTCTCTTTGTGAGAGCATATTTCATGATTTTTCCATTTCATATGTTATCCAGCCATTCAAAGTCTTGGACAAGTCAAAAACAAGAAAACATTAGCGGTCTAGCATTCCGAGGTACACAAAGACCAGAAGATGGAACCCCCAACTCATCATTGTCCAGAAGAGAAAAAATATTGAGATAGTAATGATGATCCTATGGCACCAACCCCAAACTCTTCCCAGACTCCCTTCTTTGAGCTGTTTGGCTCACTCACCCTACTGTACTCACTTTGGCAGGCCAGGGTGGATATTTCCAGACAGGGAACCAAGGTCACAACCAAATAGCTACTTGAGAGATATCAACTTTTTCAGATTCCTAAAGGTAACTCTAGGGGAGAAGAGGAGTGTATCTTCTTACTCCTATCATTTGACACTATTGCTCCTGAGCCCTCATCAGTGTGTTTCCTATTTACACAAAATAGGTCACAATGACACCACTGACTCTTAAACATGAAAATTTCTTTTGCTACACAGTGAACATTAAATAAACATTATTAACTGTTATTGAGGAGCAAAGGACTATCCTATCCATAATATGAGAACACAATTTCATTACTTCATCTCTTATTCATTCACATCTCTGTCTACCCTCCCATCATGCCCTAACCCTTAGGTTACTTATACTCCTAAGATCTGTGACTGGGAAAATTCTCACTTCTTTGCCTACTGCCATGGTCACCATAGCACAGAGGAGTAAGTTTTCAACAGAAGTAGATCTGATGGAAAGAGATCATCTTTCCCCAAAATGTCTGGGCCTAAAAAGCAAATGCTCATTGGAGCATACTCCCAGAACCCTATTTATCCATAAGATGACATGCTTATGGTACTTCATGACTGCATCATGGGGACAACATATGGAAGGCTCTGAGAAGAAAAGGAAAAGTCAGGACATGTACTTCCATTAGATAAGAACACAAAGCATTTGAAACTATGGTGACATCATTCAAGAGCCCCCTGAGTCTTATTATCTCCCTGAAACATGGGAAAAAAATGTCATGGGGTGGAGAGACAAGCCAGATTATCATAATCCCTATAGACTTTAAGCAAGGATACCTGCACTTAAGGGTCTACTTTACTCTTGTTAGAGTTCTAGAAAGCTCCCCATTTTCCAGGAATCATGAGTATCCTAGGATGCTTTGTTGAGAATCAGAGATGAACTCATTTAGATTGAGTGTTAAGATATGTTCTTTCCCCTATTTCTTTGCAATTCTGTCCCAATTAAATATTTTACTATTTCAACATACAGTTTTTGACTACTCTGATAATGAAATGTAAGTTGAATTTAAATAACCTATATATGTTCTCAGGAAACTGGGTTAGGGTTCAAATCTAGTAAAGTAAATTATCATTATCCAAAATATCCCCACGTTAAACCTTAATCCATGTGAATCTGGAATGTAATGAAAAATAGATAGCACATCTATTAATCTGTGCCTAGAATAACAACCAGAAAGGAAGATTTGAATTCTTAGATTTGAGATTGAGGTAGAACTCCCTAAAACAAGTTCCACATAGCACATTTTACTACCCATTGACTATGTTATCAAGGGTTCTTCCTCAAATCAAACCTCACTAACCTTGCTCTTGGTGGGGTGGGGTGTCCCCAAAAACAAGAAGATTATTCTATATGTGATGTCCACTTCCATTAAACTGACATTCCAAGGCAATTCCAAGGGAAATTTCATGAATGGGTTCAATCACTGGAAGTATCCCATCTCATGGATTTATTATAGAGTTAAAAGAGAATTAGAGATGCTTTAATTCAATCTCCTCACTTTATAGATAAGGAAACAGGTCCAAAGAGGCGTTTGGCCACACAGATAGTCATTAGTAGAGTCAGGACTAGAACCACATCCCTTTATTCTGAGTTCAGAGGTTTTTCAGAGTCTAGTTTTATCCTCAGAACAATAAAGTTCAAATTTCGTAATTCTTTTTAGTAGCTGGTAAACAGTAGTCAGTTAGTCAACAAGCCTTTATTAGGCAACCAATTTGATTCTGCTGGGGTCTGGGTATTTTAAATTAATTTTGTAAATAAGCATTAAAAAAACCAAACCCCAAACCAAAAACACCTTTGCAGACAACCCTTCTTCCTGATAATTTGTGGTAAAATTAAAGCAAAAATAGCATTCTTTACCAATCACCCAGTTTACAGGTTACTGGCCATAGGTCTATGGGGAAATGATTATTGACAAAGTGGCTGTCCCAGCATATTCCAACTGCTTTTGGTAACTTTAAAGAGGTCATAGAAAAGGCAGACTAGCCAGTGAAAGCTATAGCACTAGGCCTTTATTTGGAGCATTTAAGGGAAAGTACATAAGGGGAAAAAAGCTTATTGCTTAACCTGAGACATACAAGGGCATGTGGAGAGGGACAAGGGAAAGAGGAAGCAAAAATAAATCTGGGTTACAATCCACAAAGAGACAAGGATGCAACTAGCTCTCCAAAGGGACAGGATACATCCAAGACACAATCAAGAGAAGTGTCTGGAAAAAAAAAAAAAGAGAAGTGTCTGCATCTTCAGTGAAATGAGTTCAAGCCACAGCAGGAGATGGAAATGCATCAATGACCCAGCAAGAAACAACCTTTCTCACCTGGTACCCAGGTCATGCCAAACTTTCTTCACTTTTCCAAGTTTGTACAGATAAACTCGGGCTCCAGCCCACACAACAGGACTGTTTAGTCAAAATGATGCAGGTGAGAGATTTTCTACAGAGGGGCAAAGTCTAACAGTCATGTTTGATTGGTTTCCTAATTAAACCAATACCACCACTCTGTGACTTTGATGTCACAGAGAGGAAGGTGCCTATTAGCAAGGTTGCTCCAGGCATAAAAGATCTCAGAAAGGGGTTGAGGAGAAATCAGTAGGATAAGTAGGAATAAGGAGAGAATTTCTAGGATGGAGATAGCATTGCAAAAAAAAAAGAAAGAAAAGAAAAAAAAAGCAAAGCTAAGACCCCCAAAGCTAGAGTTTTCTTGGAAGACAGCAGTGGTTTTATGTTTACAAGTTTTTCTAAGTGATTTAAACTTTAAGTATGTTAGTAAGCCTAGAGTTCAAATGGTTCTATTACTGAATTACTAAATGGATTAATTAATTTGGTGGCTTAATTAAAATGGTGACTTTAATTCAAGGCTTCTCTCCAACATAATAATATACTGTCTTCCATATATAAAAATGCTGCTGTTAACATAGCATCAGTAGGGTATTATGAACTTCTATAGCACATATTCTCTGTAGTACTCCCTTTGATACTTTTTCTAGAATTGTTATCCATTTCATGGATATGTGTATGACTTACAGAAATTTTAACTTCTCTGAGGGCAAAGACCAGGTCCTGTACACCTTTTGTGTCTTTCCCAGTTCTAAGTACGGAGGAGGTGTTTGTTCAGCGTTCACTGTTCTTTCAGCACTGTTAACTCACGTCTACCCTCTTTTATCTGGTCCTTCTTGTGACCAGCCATGTCCACTTGAAAACGATTGGCTGAGACCCTTCTTCTGTCCTCACAGAGGCCCTCTGTACGGTTCATGCTTCTGTCATGTTCCACTTGACATTGTTATTGTTGCCGATGATGAAGATGATGACGATGTCCAGTCATTTCAGTCATGTCCAATTCTTCATGACCCCATTTGAGATTTACTTGGCAAAGACACTGGAGTGGTTTGCCATTTCTTTTTCATTTTACAGATGAGGAAACTGAAGCAAACAGCGTTAAGCGACTTGCCCAGAGTCAGATGCCTAGTAAGTACCTGAGGCCAGATTTGAATTTGAACATGAGTCTTCCTGACTCCAGGCCTGGTACTCTATCCACTGTACCACCTAGCTGCCCCTACTTGAAACGATGAAAAAAAATACTTGACACTATCATGTTTTTAATGGTTCTCATGTTCTATCCTGCTGTATCATCATTATATTGTTATAGTAAGGCACCACAGCATAATAGATAGAGCAGTAGATCTGGAGGCAGGAAGACTTGAGTTCAAATGCCTGATCAAGATGTTTAATGTCTCCTAGCCTCAGTTTCTTCATCTGCAAAATGGGTAAAACAATGGTAGCACCTACCTTCACAAGATTGTTGTAAAGGTCTACTGAGATCCACATATGTACGAAGAGACTTGGAAATTTTAAAGCGGTGTATAAATGTTAACTATTATTAGTCTTATCAAACAGTAATCATATATTTATGTACTACTGCACATTTGTACCTGGGTCTCATCTTGCCTGCTAGACTAAAAGCTCCAAGAGAGTAGGAACCATTTCTTAATTATCTTTCTTTGAATCTCCCCCAATACCAGGTAATGGTTTTCATGTCGTAGGTGCTTAATAAATGGTTAAATGAATGAATAGGTATGAAATTGTGCAAATCTTAGTGTTAACTCTGGCCACCTGAGCTACTTGCCCTGCCCAGAAAGAGTTTCTGTACTAATGAGCTGACGAAATAATTCAGCAACTGGAGGGTGCCACCACTCACCACAAGAAACAACTAGAAAATAATTAAAGAAGAAAATATACCTCTTCATAGTTCCAGGGAGCTCCAGACTAAATGGGATCTGATAGGATAAAGTTATTGTGTCATCCAAGGCCTTCCTGACCTCCTGCAGTTCTCCCAGGGGCACGCAGCCCAGCAAGGAAGTCAGCTCACAGTCCTGAAATTGGATGAACCTCTCTTGCTCTTCTATATCCCGTCTTAATTGTTGATCTTTTGCTTCTAGCACAGACATCCTTGCTTGGAGGCCTTCGATTTCCTTCTGTAGGGGATAGGCAGAACAGATTTTACAAATTAACCCTGCTAACAGCAAACTGCTCGACTGATAATGAGTCATTTAAATGAGAGTTAACTGTATGCACCAGAGCAGTGACTGATGCCTCTCCTTCTGAGGCAGGCAGATTTTCTGAGGTTTGCTGAACTGGAAAAATCATGCTGGCTTTACATTTCTGATTAGTTGGCATAAGGTGAAACAGTTCTCCCCAAGCATGAAATAACTGCTGGGGCATCCAAAAATTTGCCTGGAAAAATGCCATAAATGTATAAATTACTTCCATCATAGTGGATACAATGGTGAGATGCCAGGACAAGGAGCATTATCCAATGTAGTCAGTTAAGAAGTACATAATATCACTCAGCAGGTCCCCTCCAAACCCACCCATCTGTCCATCTGAGGCCAAATGTGGGAATTGTGTGTGTGTGTGTGTGTGTGTGTGTGAATAAAGACCATAGAAGCATGTCTTTACAGAACTATAATGTGGGGCAAACAGAGGAGACAAATCTTCCTGCCACCTGTTTCTGTAGGGTGTGTGAGATAAAATTTTATTTTAAAATGTAAAGACCATTCTTAGCTCTCAGTCTTGGCCAGATTTGACCGTTAGTTTGCCCAGTCTAGTGAGTACAAGCTGAGTGTTGCTCTTGTCATAAAAAATTACATCAATGGCAAGTTCCATCTAGCCTGTGCCATGGGCTCAAAAACTGAATTTCTGTGGCTTCAGAATTTGTTGGAGGTGGGGAGATGGGTGTTGCTCAGAGCCTGCTTGTAATGTGCTGAATAATCCATATAAGGTGATGGTTTGAGATTGTAATAGTGAGTGGCTAATCCATATAAGGTGATATGTGTTATATGTAGTTGTGATTGCTTGCTGATTGTTTTAAAT
>CM053584.1:121843541-121875638 GCA_028627135.1 Pseudochirops cupreus
TGAGGTAGAGGACTTTCAAACATTCTTGCTGAAAAAACCAGAACTGAAAAGACAGTTTGCCACTCAAATACAAGAACATAAGAAGGTAAACATGGAAAAGAAATCATAAGGAACTTATCAAAGTTGAACTATTTACATGCCAACATGGAAAAGTGATAATTGTAACTTATAAAACTTTTCTCAGTATATGGATAGGTGAAGGGAATATATATATATATATATATATATATATATATATATATATATGTGTGTGTGTGTGTGTGTGTGTGTGTGTGTGTGTGTGTGTGTATACATATATATATACACACACACACACATATATACATGTATACATATATATGTATATATACATATACATACACAAATGTCTATATAGGAGGGTTTATATATGTGTACAAACACATATCTGAGTATATGTATATGAGAACATAGAGGGCACAAGATCAAGTGAATAGGAAGGGTCAATACTCTGAAAGGTGAAATTCTGAGGTGGGAGAGGATTAGAATGAGAGGAGACAGGGAGAGACACAATAGGGTCAATCATCTAATAGAAGAGGCAAAGGATAATTGTTACAATGGAGGGGAAGTACAGGAAGGCAAAAGGAAAAGGATCAACCTTACTCTCATTGAACTTGGCTTAGGGAAGGAATGACATAAACTCTAAACTGGGTGTCTTGACACACAAGAGAGTAGCGGGGATGGGGATGAGAGGTGGGATGATGGAGGGGTGGGGGGGAAGAGTTGCTGGAAGTACACACTTCTGTAAAGGGACAGGGACAGGGACAGAGTAGAGAATAGAACAAGGAGGGGGTGGGATAGGAAGGAGGGACATATAATCAGTCTCTCACAATATGCCAACTATGGAGAGGTTCTGTGTAGTTACACATGTACAGCCTGTATTTAATTGCTTATCCTTCCAGTGGGGGTGGGTGACAAGGGAGGGATAGGATCTAGAATTTAAAGTTCTATAATCAAATGTTAAAAAGATATATATGTGTGTGTGTATATATATGTATATATATATATAGATAGATAGATATAGATATCTTTGTAATTATTATTATTCACTACATCCAACTGGGACTTAAGATACATAGGCATTGGGGTAGGGAGATCCATCCTGCGCTACCGGAAAGTCAGAGGGGAGAGGGGGAGGACATAGGAGAGAACAGATTGGGGGAGGGGTTATACAGTGGGATGGCTGTCTTGAGGTGCTGGGTAGGGGAAAGATGGAGAGAAAATTTGTAACTCAAAATCTCATGGAAATGAATGATATATACAAGAAAATAAATAAATTAAAAATAAAAAAAAATAAGATGAAAGAAAAAAAAAAAACGAATGCACCAAATCCTAATAAAAGTAATACAAATCCAAATAGATCCACCTCACATTCCACAAATTAGCAAAGGTGACAAAAAATGGGAAGTCAATTGTAGAAGGGTTGTGGCACACTGATGCCCTATTGGTAGAACTGTAAATTAGCACAACCATTTTGGAAAGCAATCTGTAGTCATGTAAAGATCTGCTCCTGCTAATAAAAGGCAGTAATTATCCAAACTATCTGGCACTAGCTAAGAAACAGAGAGGTAGATCAATGGAATGGAGGAGACATACAATTTATAGCAGCAAATAAACAAAATAATCTTGCATTTGATAAGTGTAAAGACAAGATTTGGGGATAAGGATTCATTATTTGGTTAAAAAAAATTTTGGGAGAAGAAGAAAATAGTATGGCAGAAACTGGGCATGGACCAATATTTCAGATCATTTATCAAGATAAGGTCAAAATGAACACATGACCTAGGTATAAAGAGAGATTTTACAAGAAAATTAGAAGAACATGGAACATACTAGTTATTAGACTTAGGGAAAGTTGAACAATTTACGAATAAACCAGAGATAGCAAAATTAGGTGTAATATGGACAATTTCAATTACATTAAAGTTTTTATAAAATTAAAATGAATATAGTTAAGATTAGAAAGAATGCAGAAAATTGGGGTAATTTTATAGTTTATCAGATCTTATATCTAAAATATGTAGAGAAATTTGTCAAATATAAAAGAATATGAATCATTATCCAACTGATAAATGGTTAAACGATATGAACAGGCAGTTTTCCAATGAATAAGTCAAATCAATTTGTAGTCATATAAAATGCTCTAAATCATTATTAATTAGAGAAATACAGATTAAAACAACCTTGAGATATCATTTTACACCTACCAAATTGGCCAAAAATGATTGAAGGAAAAGTGATAAATGTTGGGGAGGATATAGAAAAATTGGAAAAATTCAATGTTGGTGGAATTGTGAAATGATCCAACCATTCTGAAGAGCAATGTGGAATGATGCCCAAAGTGTTATTAAACTACCTATATCCTCTAACCCAGCAATACCACTACTTGGTCTATTTCCAAAGATGATTAGGGGCAAAGAAAAAGAAGCTTTATCTTCTAAAAAGTTTCTAACAGCTTTTATTGTGTTAGCAAAGAACCGGAAAGTACAGGGATGCCCAACTGGGAAATTGCTTGTGGTATATAATTGTGATGGAATACTACTGTGCTATAAAAAATGATGAGCTCAATTACTTTTTTTAGAAAAACATGAATAGATTTGTACAAAATAATAAAGAGTGAAATGAGCAGAACCAAGAGAATGTTGTAAACAATAACAGCAACATTGTTTTAAGAGCAAATTTGAGTGAATAAGTTATTTTATCTATTATAGATATCCAAATTAACTATAAAGGACATATGAAGCATCCAGAAAAAGAAGTGACAAGTAGAAGTATGTATAGAATAATTTTACATATATACCTATTTGTGTCTAGTGGTGGCCATCCCTAGGGCAAGGGGGAGAGGGTAGGGAAGAAAAAAATTTACATGATAATTTTGTTGCATATTTGAAAGGAAGAGCAATACATGTATAGTAGATTTGCAGTTTCATGTAAAATCATCTTTTTTATCATATTATGTTATAGAAATGCTTGTTTTGTTCCATAAGCTAAAAATAAAATTTTTAAAAAGTAATTATGTAAAGAAATAGACTAAAATGCCTACACCCTTTTTTACCTAGATATTGACAAAGAAAAGTCCCATATATACTATTAACCAAAACAAATATCACAGATCCATGAAACATGTATAGCAACTGGATTTATTACAAGAGAAAAGCACATGCATGTGGGAACTCTTTATACCAAGGAGCCTAGCAGTTCGGGGAAAACTTTGGTATTTAAATTACAGGGAAAAGGAGAAGTCATAGAGGAGGGGAAAAGGACTAATCCTCTCTCAAGGAAAGGAGAAAGGTGGTGACAAAAGCAGCTAGGAACTGTTTAGGAACTGCTAGACCATGGAGATAGGATGGTCTGTTTATCTACAAAGGTCTCAGCTGCACAAACAGTGTGTCAGTCTGATGCAGACTGACTGGCACCTGTTTTGACTCCCAAAGACACACAGGGAGTCCAGATTGGGGTGCAAACCACATATTATGTCAGCTCAGGTTATAGGGGAAGGGAGGGAAGTGGGGGGAAAGGGGCTTCATCTTTGACATGTTCAGGGCCTCTTGTATACTCTGTTCCAGTGTTTCTGGAAAATATGACAACTCAGAAAGGCAAATTCAGGGAACCCCTTAACATTACAAAAATATTTTTAGAAGCCCTTTTTGTAGTAGCAAAGAGCTGGAAATAAAATGGAGGTCAATCTCTTGGGGAATGATTAAATAAGTTGGCATTCATGCATGTAATGGAATATTACTGTGCTCTAAGTATGACAGAAGTTTAGTAGTCATGGGGACACAGCAGCCAGCTTGAGACATCATTGAGTTCTGGGGTATATTTTTAATCTTGCCATTATTTCATTCCCTCTTCCCTTCTTTACCCCTTTTCACTCAGTCACTATCATTTATACATAAGTGATTTAAAATGAAAGGAAGGAAAGAAGGAAGAAAGGAAGGAAGGGAGGGAGAGAGGAAGGGAGGGAGGGAGGGAAGAATATATGTATTTTATATCTAATCAACAATAGTAAGAAATGATAAATATTATGAATACAGAGAATTATGGGAAGATTTATATTAACTGATACAAAGTGAAGTGAAGCAAAACAAAAACAATATACCAAATTACTACAACCACCTAAAAGAATGGAACATTCTACATATGAAACCAATCACCTATTTGCCTGGAGAAGGTTAACATATTTCATCGTGGGTCTTCTGGAATCATGGCTGGTTGTTGATCAGAGTTCTTAAGTCTTTCAAAGTTGTTCATTTTTATGTTTTTATTATATAACTTGTGACCCTGATGCTACTCACTTCACTGTGTATAAGTTCATACAACTTTCCCCAGGTTTTTCTGAAACCCATTCTTTCAACAATTTCTTCTAGTACAAAAACATTCCATTACGTCCACATGCCATAATTTGGTTGATCATTCCACAATCAATGAGTATAAGGGAATTTGCTTTGCTTGACCATACACATCTGTTACAAGGGTTTTGTTTTTCTTTTTTCCCTCCTCATTGGCAGGGGAGTGTAGGGGGTGGAAAGGAAAGAAGATAAGTGCTTATTAATTTTAAAAGATATTTTAAGACAAAAGAACAATAATCAAAACTGAATGCTATGGAATCACAATGACCAAGACTGGTGCTGAGAAGAGATATAAGAAGATAGTTCCCTCTCCCATTTCTTTGAAGATGTAAGGATGGAGGTTTCTATCCCCACTTGCAATTAATATTATCACAGAAGGTCCAAAAATCTCAACTGAATTAATCAATCAATCAAAAGTAAACTAGGTATAACAACTCCTTAATCAATTTGAAAAGATGATAGGGTCCTGGGGCACTGGATGAAATTAGATGACACTATGAATGAAGTATCTTGTGATTGGTTGAAAAAAATTAGACATACTTTTGGACCTGTGTACCATACAGCAAGCCAGTTTGGATTCACACATTCCAAGTTAAGTGGTAGTCCAATGCAGAGGTTAAAAATCCTGAAAGGAAATTGTCCTTGGAGGAAAGAGAAAGTTCCCTCTCTCCCTTTTCCCCCACCCCACTGACCCAGGTAATAACTCTGTAAATTTTGAAAGTCTGAAAGATTTAGAATTCTTATTAGCAATGTTACCAGTGTCCACAAGAGCAATAGTAGCTGAGAATAGCAATGTTACCACAGTGTCCACCAGAGCAACAGTAGCTGAGAATAGCATCTGCATTGGAAGCTAAGAGACATACAAAAGTTAAACTAGTTAAACTATACTAAGGAATGCCAGCTTCAGTACTATTCAAAGGCACTGACACTCAGAGGGCAGCAGAGAACTTGAGTTACGTCATGAATACTCCATAAGAGAGAAAAGGACCTCAGTAATCAGGAGTTCTGGGGTTATCTTTCTTTGGCCATGTGTGCTTTCTAAGCCCACTCTTCCATAAAATCTTATTCAAATGTCTCATCACAATCTGATGCCATTAATAGTGGAAAGCAGACATATAAAGAGATAAAATATGCTAGGAAACAATTTTTAGATTAGGAGAATGTCTCATAAGTTTTCCTTAAAGGGCAAACTGAAGAGTTGACACAATTGGTGCTGCCATGTGTTCAAAGGCAACAAGTAATGCCACTTGATGGAATATCTACTCATCTCATGTTGCAGCACTCATGAGTACCTTGCAAATATACTACCATGAAAGGAATTACAATTTATATATCAGTATTTGTTGGAAAAAAACAAAGAGGTAGAGAAATTCTACAGATTTTGCTGAAAATTTTCCACATTAAATCCATGTATACTATGATACTCATTAATTTCAATGCAAATGTAGAAATAGGTGAGAGTGATGAAAAATAAGCCAAAAATGAACAAGAGGCTGAAATTTTACAATTACGCAAAACTCTTGCTTATACATTTTGCATTCTTCAAGAAAGAAGCAGAATGTACTCTACGTGGCAAATACCAAGCAACATCACCAAAAAAGTGAAACGGATATTTTAACTAACGGGAAATGCCTAAATACTTGATTTTTAAATCAGTTGTCTATGTAGTTAAATAACATTACTGAGCCAAAATAAAGATAAGAAAAAGATATGCCATGTAATTAAAAGCATTCCAAATTCACCTTTTAAAATACATTCTTGATGGTCAAAAATGTGAGATAATGAGGAGAAATGACAGAACCAATTATAATAATTTCATAAATAAGTTAATAAAATTTGCCAAAATGAGACCAAAAGACCATACAAGAGCTTTGGTCATCAAATCCTTGCTTTAGTTTTTTAGTTTTTTAAAGTAAATTTTTATTGATATCTTGTTTTCTCATCATTTACATTTCTGAATATAGCCCTCTTCCAACTCTCTCCTGGACAGTTATCCTTTATAATAAAGACTGAAAAAGAGAGAAAGAAAAAACAATTCAGCAAAACTAATCAAAACATTGAAAAAGTCTGACATTATATGCAGTGTTCCACATTTATAGTCCCCACCTCAAACTTCAGAGTGGCATTCCTTCTCAGCCTACCCCTCAAATCTTTACTCCTATTTGCAGGCTTGGTTTCCAGAGAATGTCTACCTACTCCTCTACTCTAGGTTCTATGCAGAGAGATATGGAGACTGAGCACAACACTAGTTTTTGTTGTTGTTGTTTCTTTTTGGAGGGGTGAAGGCAGGGCAATTGGGGTTAATTGAGTTGCCCAAGGTCACCATGTTAGTAAGTGGGAAGTGTCCGAGGCAGGATATGAACTCAGGTCCTCCTGACTCCTGGGCTGGTACTCTATTCACTGCACCACCTAGCTGCCCCTCAACACTAGTTTTGAAAATAAATTTGTTTATAAAATGTTATAAAGAAGGAGGATATAATATGATGAACAGTGTCATTTCACAAAACAATAGTAAAAGGTAAAATCAGTTTAAAGACAGCTTAGTGAAAGGTCTAACTAAGTCATCCTGGCAGAATCTCAAAATAAAGCCAGAAGGAAAACAACAAATAGAAGGGGGGAAAAGACTGAAAAGATCTAAAAGGTTATTGGTGGCTTTTTTAAAAAATAAATTAAATTAAATTAATAAATTAAATAAATTTTGCTCACCATCAAAGAAACTGGAGCCACTATACTTGAATTCTAACATCATAGTCCAGGATGTGTAGTGATTATAGTGAAAGTAAAAATTATATAAAAGAGAACAAAGATAGAGAAAACATCTAGATTAGATAAAGCGTACATAGAAGAGATCTGTTCAAAGAGGACCTCTGGACATAGAGGAGGTAACAATTATGAGAACATATAGGGATATATTCACCAGAAATCTGAAGGAGAGGAAAATACAAAAGGTATGGGAAAAATCTGAAGCTTTATTAGTATCAAAAGAGTTGACTGAAGAGCATCAACACTTTTACTTTCCCATTTATATAATTTTTTAAAAAGAGAATAAAATATCTATTCATTGAGGGCATCCTGGATGATTGTGTTAAACTGGAACAGATGGGCTTCTGCAAGTCATATTCCACAGTAGACCAGATCTTTATTATCATACAATTGTCTAAAATATAGAGAGAACACAAGAACTCATTGTGCTAGTGTATAGCTTGATTCATATAATTTTGATGTCAAAAATATGAAAGATTCCTTGAAATATATAACAGAAAAAAACCTTTTCCCACAACACTCAGTTCATTAATATCAGATGAGATATAAAGCATAAAACAGGGAGACAAGCTCACCAAAAGTATATCACAACTGTCATGTGGAGGAGATTTGGAGTCCAAATTGGAGAGAGATTCTGTATGGATGTCAAACATTCTCCAGGCCTTCTTGTTTGTAAATGGTCACAAATCCCAGCACACTGTAGGGCCTCCAGAATTAAAGGTATAATAACTCAAAAGACTTTGACCAAATGTTCCAAACTGGAGAAAACAAATAGATTAAGAATGCCTATTGTCCAAACTATAACACATACTTAGATGGACAACCTATAGAGTTTATCCACCAGTGAATGCCATTTGAACAGACAATGCAAATGGATGAGTTGGACAAGACAGTGAACTAGATTATTTATGGGAATTGCAGAGCTCCTTTTATGGTCCTAATGTCCTTAAAATGAAAAAGTTCAATCTCCTTAATATGAATATTTTACTGTTATTACTATATAGCTATAAGATATGAAACTTGATCATTTCCAAAGAATTAAAAGTGAGTATCAATCCAGAGGGCAACGGGGAAGCAAATAGTGGGTGTGAGCAGGATAGAATATGTAAATAAGAAGCTGCCAAGAAGAACCTGAGTGAAGGACATTGTTAAAGAAATACATAATCAAAGCAAAACACGTCAAGAGTAAGTAAGGAAGGCCCCAGCAAAATGGCTGAACTCTCTCTAGCAAGCTTAGAGGAGCGCATGGATAAGTTTCACATAAGGTGGGAGGTATGGATGATTTGCAATCTGCATGACTGGAAGGAATATCCCATATAAAGGAGATCAATTCATTCAGTTATTTCAGAATTTAACCATCATTGCATTTTGTTTTTGATATCATAGCAATTTCCTGTTATAACTTTCCCCATCAAACCCTGTATCAAATTTGGTAGCATACATGACATTATATGGGGCAGTTAGGTAGCACAGCAGATAGAGTGCTGGGCCTGGAGTCAGAGAGACTCAACTTCTTGAGTTCAAAGAAGGCTTCAGACACTTACTAGTTCTGTGACCCTGGGCAAGTCACTTAACCCTGTTTGCCTCAGTTTCCTCATCTGTAAAATAAACTGGAGAAAGAAATGGCAAACTGCTCTAGTATCTCTGGTCAAGAAGACCCCCAAACAGGGTCACAGAGAGTTAGACACAATTGAAACAACTGAACAGCAACGGTCCCTTTACTTCTACACTGAGAAGAGGGAACAATTCACTGTGGTTCATTTGGGAACGATTGTTACTGTAATTAATCTGAGCTCGGAAACCTTTTGCTAGTGTTTTCATTTATGTTAAATGTAGTCACCATGCATATTGTTTTTCTGGTTGTACTTCACTCTGCATGAATTCATATGTCCCCCTATGTGCCATTTCTGCCATTTCTTAAGACACAATCGTGTCCAATGGATTCACATGTCACAATTTGCTCAACTGTTGCTCCATTGATGGGCACCTATTTTATTTCCAAGTTTTTGCTGCCACAGTAGATGCTGCTACAGATTTTGTGGTATGTGTAGGATTTTTTTTCTCTGATCTCCTTGTGGCATATGCCCAATCAAGGAAGCTGGATCAAAAGTTATGAACACACAGAAAGCTTAGTGACTTTTACTTCATAATTCCACATTCCTCAGCCCAGGTTGCTTAGAATGGGGGTCAAAATGCTGAGTTCAGAATGAGGAAGAATTAGGTTTGTGGTTTGTGTTCTTGACTTTATTGAATGTTTCACTAGAACATTAGGGATGAATCACTGTGCAATTCTACCAAAATATATACTTGTCTTCCCACAGTCCCTCCCACATTAATTATCTCCATCTTTTATCATGCTTCAATTTGATGAGTATGAGGTAAAATCCCCAAGCTGCTTTATTTTTTCTTATTATTAATTTCATACTTAGATTTGTTGACATATAATGTCATATACATACATACATGTAATGTCAACATGTAATTTTTGATAGCTTGTATTTCTTCTTTTTTTGTTGTTGTTGGTTTTTTTGGAAGGGAGAAGGCAAGGCAATTGGGGTTAAGTGACTTGCCCAAGGTCAAACAGCTAGTAAGTGTCAAGCATCTGAGGCCGAATTTGAACTCAGGTTTTTCTGACTCCAGGACTGATGCTCTATTCACTGCACCACCTACCTGCCTCAGTTTGTTTTTCTTCTTTTGAAAACTGTTCATATCTTTTAACCATTTACTTATTGGAGACTGGCTCAGCCTTACATTATTTTAATTATATATCTTGTTTATATAACTTTTATCATAACTATCTGATGTCTAGAGGCTTCTGGACATAGAGAATAAAGAGCTAGGCTTAGAATAAGGAAAGAATTGGGTTTAAATACCACCTATGACACTTACTAGGAAGGAGATCTTGGGCAAGTCACTTAACTCTGTGGCTCTCAGACCTATGCTGATGTATATAGTATTAGAGAGAGTATTCCCATATTTGATAGAAAGATTTTTCCACCCACTCAATAGTTTCTCTTCTTATTATAATTGCATTAATTTCATTAATAAAAGTCTTTCAATTTCCTAGAATCAAAGTTGCTATTTTGTCTTTTGCAAGCTCTTTTTGTTTCCTTTTTGATTACAAATTCTCCTTTTAACCACAGATTCGAAGAAAGGCATTTTCATCTATTTTCTTCTAGTATTGTTTTTCTGACCTTTCAGGCTGAAGTTCTTTATATGTTTGGATTATGCTGTAATTTATAAGTAAGAAGCTGATCTAAACCTGTATTCTGCTACATTGTTTTCCATTTTCCTAGCAGTTCTCATTGAATGGATGACTTTCTCCAGTAGTCTGTGGTTTGTGTTTTTGGATTTATTCAATACTTCATCACAATGTTTGGTAACTTCCAGGGCTTGCTTCTCTAGCCTATTCCACTGTTTTCTTTTTTATTTTTAAAGTACTAGAAAATAGCCTTGGTAATATATATTACATTCTTTATAAGATAGTACAAGATCTGATATCAGGGTTCTATTTATTTCTATTTTTCTTCATTATTTCTCTTAAGACTCTAAATCTTTTATTTTTTCAAATGAATTTTTAAAAAGTTTTGCCTGGGGGCAGCCTCAAATTCAACCTCAGACACTTAACACTTACTAGCCACATGACCTTGGGCAAGTCACTTAACCCCAATTGCCCTGCCTTCTCCCCTCCAAAAAAAAGCACACAAAAAAATTTTCACCTAGGTCTATTTTAAGAAATACAACTTTTCCATGACTTTAACAAAAATATACCAACAACATAAGACTGCCCTATGGTATATTTGTTATTGTTGTTGTTTTAATTTATGAAACTTAAGAATATTCAAACAAAAATAACAAAAATAATTATGGATGAAACCTTAAACCATTCTTATATTTTTATTATTCAACATGGCAACATTAACAAGGTGACGAACCCATACTGTTTGTTTTAGTGTCTCTTGAACGTTGTTTTTCAATATTCTTTCTAGATTTTGTTGTAGTAACCATAGGCTGATTATTTTAGACACAAATTGTTCTAACTGTTCATTTAAACAGATCAAAGAGGTGATCTTTCTTTTCCTCAACTCAGATAAGGAAAGCCATGCTAATATAGACAAAAGCGCCGATCTCCATTCATGAGAGACCTAGTTAGACTAGCACCTTAGACTATTACTAGCTGTATGATCCAAGGCAAGTCACTTACCATTCAGTAACTCAATTTTTTCATCTGTAACCTAGCCATCTCCTAACGATGTTTGTTAAAAGGAAAACATTTTGCTCACTCTTTTGATTTTCTAATTCTCTAAACCTCCCACAATTTTTCTTACAAGAACCGCCTTCTAGACATGCTTCCCCTACTCTATACTGCTAAAGTTTTTTTCAATCCAAATATATGATGTCATAATTAACCCAAATGAATTTAATTCTTTTAAGTTCAGTCAAATGTTCTGGCTTTCCAAAAGCTTTTGGGATTCTTACTCTGTTATCCAATATGTTATCAAACTGAATGAAAAGATTTGTTTTGTAAAGTTTGGATTCGGTTAAAGGGCCACACCTGAGGACCTAGAGGGCCACATGTGGCCTCAAGGCCACAGCTTCCCCACCCCTGAAGGCGGAGCAATGGATAATGTTGGAGTTAAAGTCAAGAAAATTTGATTTTGAATTTTGCCTCAGATACTTACTAGCCACGTGGCTGTGGTCAAACTAATTTCTCTCAGGTTCAGTTTCCTCAACCATAAAATAGAGATAATAATAGCATTTATTTCACAGGGCTGTCATGAGGATCAAATGAGAGAATACGTGTAAAGTGCTTTGCAAATCTTTAAGTGCTATTTAAATGCTAGCTATTATTGTTGTTGTTATTATCTGCCCTAGCTTTCTGTCATCAGCAAACTAGATGAGCAAAGCATCTATGCTTCCAACTAAGTCACTAATAAGATGACTGAATAGCATGGATCCCTGGGCCATTCCACTAAAGACCTTCTCTCAAGTCAAGATTAAAGCATAAATGACCATTCTCTACGTACAGCCATTCAACCACTTCCAAATCCATTTAACTGCATTATTGTCTGGTTGACATCTTCTTTTCCCACAAAAATAACATAAGGAGAATGAAATAGGCAGAAGCAAAAAAAAAAAACAAAAACCAATATGCACAATTACTACAATGTAAGAGGAAAGAAGAAGAAAGCGATCAAAACGGAATATTGTAAAATTATGATGAACAAGTTTAGTCCCCAAATAATCAATCAATCAACCAACCAGCATTTATTAAGGACTAACTGTGAGACTGTGCTAAGCACTGGGGATATAAATGAAAAGGAAAAACAAGTCTTGTCCTCATGTAGCCCATGGGTGGGGAGATAACATATACGTGAGCAAGTATATGCAAGATAAATACAGAATATATGGAAAGGAGCCTTTTAAAAGAAGACAGTAGCAGCTAGTAGGAATCAGAAAAGGCCTCCTAAAAGTGGTGCTTAGCTACATCTTGAAGGAAACCAGGGAATCTAAGAGGCAGAGGTGAGGAAAGGGGAGGGGAGAGAGGGAGAGAGATAGCGTTCCAGACATGGGAAACAGCCAGTGCAAAAGTAGAGATGAAAGATAGGAGGTATTGAGATAATTGCCTCTTTTTGTATCCCCAGCACTTAGCATAGGGCACACAGTAGGTGGTTAATAAATATTTGTTAATTGATTGATATAAGAAAAGGCTTCTTTAAAAAGAGGAGTGGGGGTAGTGAGCTCTACGTAACATCAAATTTTATGGTGGTTAACTTGAGGGGGTTTCCCCCCTCTTTTTAATATTATAAAGGAATGCTCTCTAAAAAGAGGTGAAAAGAGGGATATCCTGGAAAATACAGGTGACATAAATATAAAAGATAACAACAACAAAAATTTGATAGTATAGGGAATTTTGTCCTATATTTCGCTATATCAGAATCCCCCTAATCTTCTAGTCTGGTAACCCTGTTAAAAACAAGTATTGAGACTAGTCTATTCTTGACCTCTTGATGGAGCTATGCTGGCTTTGTGACCAACTTTTCCATTTGTTTGTTTGTTTTAATTACTGCCAGGAATCTAAGTGAAGCTCATTAGTCTACGGTTTAAGAGTTCCTTTCTGTTCCTTTTTTCTGAATATTTGAGACAACATTGGCCCTTCTCCAATCCTGCTATACCAGTTTCCCACTCTTTCCAAAATCACTGACAATGACCTGATATATCTATTCTCTCAGTACCTGAAGACTGCCATATACCTGGATGACTTGAACTCATCAATGACAGCTAAAGGCTCTCTTATCTCCTTGGATAGCAAATCCTTAATTGACCATTTTAATTCTATGCTTCCCAATTCAGAAATCATTTTAAGAGTTGAGTAGCTTTTCCTTCTGCAGTTAGTAAACACCACCACCCTATTTGCCTGAAGAAACTATCCTATCCATTGTTTGAGGTCCTCCTTTCTCCAGCAGAGCTAAAACAAATAAACTTTTGTTTGCTTTTCCTTCACTTTATGAGGCTCACCTCATTCTAAGGCTTTGTCACTAATGGTACTATTTTTTACAGGATCTTGCTATACTATAATATTCATCCCTCAGTAACTACCTATTCACCATGTTCTACATAAGACCTTTAAAGATATAATAAGGTCAAAGTCTATATCCACATTGGTCTCTTTTGGCAGCTTCTCTCATCAGAATTCTTTCCTCTTCGTGGTCTCAAAATATAATTCTTGACAGCTTCCCCTTCTTACTAACTCCCTAAGAGAATTTTAATCCATGAAATGCAATCTATCCTTTTTCTGATCCCTTTGAAATGCATTCTTCAAAATCTAGTATACAGGAAAAAATTATGACCAGTTTTCCTGTGCTTCTTTACCACAAAATCAAATGATTTTTATTTTATCAGTTCTAAAAATGCAAAATTCATTATGCTTGGTATGGGTGTAATGACAGAGCTCTTATGAATAATTTTTTGCTTCCTATCATTTGGATTTATATCATGACCAACCATACCAAGGTAGGGTCATACACAGAGACATATCCTTGAAATTACTGAGTCAGCAATCTGAATATGTAAGCGTTATATGGTCTGACTCTATAAACTGCATAAATTTTCTTAGGTATATTTAACTCATAAGAAAAAAAAACAGAAAAAAGCCATTAAACATAACAGATTGATTGTAATGTGCCCCACATAATTTAACAACAAGGTAATGGGAAATTACCACATAGATCTAATAACAGTCACCCCAAAAATTATAAGCTGAATCATCCATTCAACATTAATGTTGCCATGTAGAATAATGGTAGCCATTACACTCAAAACCCAAATGGATTCTCATTGGGCTTTTGGGATAGGGGTGCTTTTAACTTTCTGTGTGCACAGGAAAGTATAGTAGACAATTTAACAGATTAATTTTCTCTTAAATCCTTTGGCTGTGCTAATAGTGCCGAAGCTATTTTGGGGGAAATGATACAGATGAATGAATTCTAATATCAATTCATTATTTCTTTCACTTAATTCTTGGTTGCACTCAATTTTTTACATCAAACCATACATGGCATCCAATTAGTTCCTATGAATAGACTTTTTATCAGCTACTCACTCTGCTGGTCTTTTCATAAAAATTTAACTGGCCATGTTTGCTTGTAAACTGTCAAAAATGCATATCTTTAATCCTTTCAATGTCAATCCCTGCCATCTTCCATCTTATGAAAATTAACTATTTTTAGAGAAACCTCTCTTAACATGCGCAATTGTAACATGTAAGTACATTGAAAGATTCAACAGCTACTAGCCATAATAACAACTCAATTTTACATAATTCTTTTAAGCTTCACAAAGTGCTCTTCTTACTACAGATATATGAGGTAGGTCATGCAAGTATGTATTATTGTTTCCATTTTGTAGTTAAGAAAATAGAAGCTCAGAAAAGAAGTGACTTGCCCAGGCTACACAGTTGGGTGGTGATAGACCAGAGACTTGGAGTCAAGGCTCCTAACAAAAAGATCTAGAGCACTTTCAATTATGCAATGTTATCTTCATATAAAACAGTAGGTCAGACAATAACATTTATTAAGTGCCTACTATAAGCCATGCACAGTGCTCAGTGCTGGGGTACAAAGAAAGGAAAAAAGACATTCCCTGCCCTCAGGGAACTGATAGTCTAAAGGAAAAGACAACATGTAAACAAGGATGTACAAACAAGATACATAAAATAATTTGGAGACAAGTCAACAGAGGGAAGGCTCCACTAATATGGATCTGGAAAGGTTTGTTAAAGGAGATAGAATTTTAGTTGAGACACAAAGGAAGCCATGGAAGTTAATGGATGGAGGTGAATTTGGAAAGAATTGCAGGCAAGGGTGAAAGCAGGTGAAAATGCCAAGAATTGAGAGATGGAATGTCTAATTTGAGGAGCAACAAGGAGATCAATATCACCGTAGCACAGAATATGGGGGAGGTAAAGTGTAAGAAGACTGGAAAGTTAAGAAGGGATTAGCTTATGGAGAGTTTTAAAAGCCAAACAAAGGATTTTATATTTGATCCTAGAGGTGATAGAAAGTCAATGGAGTTGACCGAGTGGGGGAATGGCATGGTTCAAATCTGACCTCAGACACTTACTAGACACTTACTTACAGACACTTACTGTGTGACCCTGGGCAAGTCACTTAACCCCACTTGCTTCAGTTTCTTCACCTGTAAAATGAGCTGGAGAAGGAAAGGGCAAACCACTCCAGTATCTTTGCCAAAAAAAAAACAACCCAAATGGGGTCAAGAACAGTAACCAACAACAAAACATGGTCAAATTTGAACTTTGGGAAAATCAGCTTGACAGCAGAGTAGAGGATAAACTACAATGGGAAGAGCCTTGAGTCAGGGAGGCCAACCTATAGGCTGTCATTCAGTCAGGACCTCACCACCATTTCAATATTTAAATGGATCTGTGATGTCACAGATGTGGGGACTTCCACCAGGCTTTGAGGCCATAATCTTCCCATACCTTCCTACCCAGTGTAATTCTTATCTGCATCTTCCTGTAAATCCTCCACAGAGAGGTTTACCCAACATGCTGGAAGCTTCCTCTAGATCTCTAGATCTATGTCTGTGGACATAGACTGCCTGTGATAAGCAACCATGCTATTTTTTTAAATTATGGATTTCCAAAAGGAAGGGACCTTGGAATTCATTTATTCTAATCCCTTAATTTTACAAATGAGAAAACTGAGGCCCAGAGAGTTTAAGTGACTCACCCAAGGTCACCCAGGTAGTGGCAGAGGAGGCAGGATTTGAACACAAATTGTCTAACTCCCAATCCAGTATTCTTTCTGTTGTACCATGTTGCTTCCACCTTCTGTGGTGGAACTAATACAATACCAAGCACAGAAGTCCATTCCTAGGAGGAAAGGACAAGTGAAAAAAGTCCAATGTCACTCCCCCCCCCCAGGACCAATGAGTATTGTTCTATAATAGTTCAAGCTAATGAGCAGCTTAAACTCTCCATGCAGCAGGAAAGTAGTTGGATACAATTGCATGGTCCAGAAAAAATAAAGAGGATTAAACAAATTATTTCCACTAACCTAAGCTATTCCAGTTAGGATGAAATCCAATCAAAAAGAATGATGCAGGCTAGGACATTAGTTCCTTGGAACGAAGTCAAATTAAGCTGTTTTCTATTTGGCTGAGGAACCACCATGCAAACAAAACTGTGACCTTCAAATCAAGGACAATTCCTATAGAAAGAGGCAAAGCCACAAAACAGCCACTAATGGAAGAAAAGCCTCATTAATGGAGCTGCCTTTAATATGCTTGGAATCTGCAAATGGACAAGCTTCACGGGAACTGCCTATAAATAGCAAACAGAAACGGAGGGCCACATGAAGTTTTTGTATGACTTGTCCAAGAAGCACCTTCCCAATGCAGATGTTATTCAGGTTTAGAAAGCAAAGTAGAGTTAATGGGAACATTTCCCAAAGCAACACTCAAGTGATATTTTTAAACAGGTGCTTGAGAATCTTGAAGTCCCTTTATATATTCAAATTAATTTTTCTTATCTTTACCCAAGGTCAAAGGAAGATGCCAGATAGACACACATAAAATAATACATTCCCATGAAAATATAGTTGGTACAGTGGTTGGGAATATAGCAGTAATTTCCTATGACTTCTCTGTCCTGTCCCCCCCCCAAAAAAAATCCTGGAATTTTGATTCTAAAAAAAATCCTTAAATATTTATGAAGGTGGGGGTGGAGTGAGAAAGGAGATTCAAACTATCACTCCTAGGGAAAATACAGGATTAGGTTCCTGTGAGCGTCTAGTCACGTTATTTACTTTGGTATTTCCCAGAGAAGCCTCCAAATAGAGATCAGCAAATTTCCTCTTCTTTTGGGGGGATATATCATATTGTTGATTCATTAACACTGAACTCACAACTAACGGTACTATACAACTCATGCCTAAATGAAGTTTACCTAACACATATTTTTTCCATAATGCGCATCACAGCTTTCTTGTACTTAGGCATGCTAGATAGCTCTTCAGCACAATGCAAAGTGAAATAAATCATCAACAAAAAGGATAAAAATGTGAAAAATATATTACTAAATAGAATGCAAAAAGGACACTTGTTCACAATATGAGAGCCTGAAACAAGAGGACAGGAGTGTCGCCTTGATCAGCCTCAGTGAGGGCATGCCCTCACTGCCATGCCCACTGCATGCCATGGCCATTGGGTTGACTCAAATTTTTTACCACTCTGCAGGCATGTCAATGAATGACTGTGAAAGTGACACAAATATTGATTTGGGGGTTACAAATAAATTTTAGCAAGTAGATGAATTTGCAAAAATGGAATTTGTGAATAATGAGGATCAACTGTACCTACATTCCCTCTTTTATTGGTTGCTTTAAGAACATAATGAAATAACAGATTTCAAAGACCTCAGAACACAGAACACAGTACACAGAAGAATAGATTTAATCCCACAAGTATTTATTAAGCCTTTATACACACAAGGCCAAGCACTAGAGACCCAAAGACAAAAATAAAAGTCTGTTCTGTAAAAAGAACCTATATTTTCCTCAGGGAGTTTCAACATGTACACAAATAAATACAAAATAATCTGAGAAAGAGATCTAATAACTATGGGGGATGGGGTAAAGAATCAGGAAAGGTTTCAGAGGGGATATTATACCTCATCTGAGTTCTGAAGAAAGATACAGTTCTAAAGTCAAAAAGGGAGTAAATTCTAGAACATGGCAGACAAGATGGGGAAAAGAGTGGAACAGCTAAACATGTTCAGAAACAGGAGGGGGAAAGTCAAGCGTAGAATTACCCAAATCCTTTCATGAAATTTAGTAATCACGTATTATTTCTATCTGCTAAAAATTAAAAGCAAGGGGGCAGCTAGGTGGCATGGCAAATAGATCACCAGCCCTGGAGCCATGAGGACCTGAATTCAAAGCTGGCCTCAGACGCTTGACACACTTACTAGCTGTGTGACCTTGGGCAAGTCAATTAACCCCCATTGCCTTGCCTCCTCCCCCCTCAAAAAAAATAAAAAATAAAATGAAATAGGTGTTTCCCAGGACCTTCTAATTACTTGGGAAAATATTGAGAGAGACTTAGTCATCAAGCCTGGACTCTGGGGTCTACCTCTTGCCTTTACAATTTATGGCACAGTAATGGATAGATTGTAGTTCCCACGTTTACTGATTCACATTTTACTCAATTCAAACTACATCCATCTGTGTAGTGAAGTGGAAAAGATAATAGATTTGGAGTCAGAAGGTCTGGTATGGAATCTTGGCTTCTGTGCTATTTACCACCTGTGTAAACTTAAATGAAACTCTTAATCTCTCTAGAACTCAATTTCTTCATCTGTAAAATTAGATGACCTTGAAAACAGTGGCATCAAACTGAAATAGAAATGGAAGCTGTACTAAACCATACATCCTTGGGGGTCACATATTGACTTAGAAGATCACATATTAGCACTATCTATGCTTTACTGTATTTTTACATATCTTGTTA
Source organism: Pseudochirops cupreus (assembly GCA_028627135.1). Lineage (NCBI taxonomy): Eukaryota > Metazoa > Chordata > Mammalia > Diprotodontia > Pseudocheiridae > Pseudochirops > Pseudochirops cupreus. The sequence goes on from CM053584.1 coordinate 121,862,702, forward strand.
AATATTTCCCAATGACTTTTTTTTGATGAGGCAATCAGAGTTAAGTGGTTTGCCAGGGTCACACAGCTAGTAAGTGTCAAGTGTCTGAGACCCAATGACTTTTATAATCTGGCTAGAAAAAGTACTTGGTGGTATGGTGGGCAGAGTATGGTCAGAAACTGCTTGTCTGACTTCGACATATATATGATCTTACAAAACCAAGGAAACAACCTGTAACATGACTCATTCCCCACATGGCTTTCATCGAACAAGTAATGAGGAACTAGTTCTTGATGGTTTATTGTTGTTGTTTTAAATAGCTCTTGTTTTTTCATGACATTGAAGATGTGAATAGTTTCTACTTCTCACTCACACATCCAATTTCTTTCATGCTGCTCTTCTAAAAGCACACAACATAGGATCATAAATTTAAAGCAAGAAGGAACGTTGTTGGCTATCAAATCCAACCCTCTCTTTAATGAGATTAGAAAACTGAGTGTGGGAAAAGTCAAATGACTTACTCAAGGTCACATAGCTAGTAAGAGATGAACCATTTGAACTTGAGTCTTTATGACTCTAAGTTTAGCACTCTATCCACTACATTACCTAGTGGCCTCCACCAGAGGTTCTGCCTGTAAAGACCTACATCTGAACTCCCTCAGAACTTTCACCTTCTTCTTTACCTTTTTATGCTTTGCTACCAAGTGCCTATCCTCCTTTCCCAACCCTACTCCATCCTCTCTTTCTATCTCTTTCTCTGACAATTGCAATCCAATTACCTCTTTTACCTTTGCAAAGGATGGACTACCTTATTGTTCCTCTTGCCATCCTTCATTCTCCATACTTTGCCATCATGGTCCCTTACTTTTACCTACAGCCCCCTTTTTCAGTTGTCTTGTATGTGTTGTCTTCCCTTTTATGTAAGCTTCTCCAGGGCAGGGACTTTCTTTTTCCTTGCATTTGTCTCCTCAATGTTTATCGCAGTGTCTTCCTCACATAGTAAATACTGAATAAATATTTGTTGACTTGTCTTGATTTTGAATCTTCTGACCATAACTCCCTTCCCAGAATTCACTTCCTCCATTAGAATGTAAGTTCCCTGAGGGCAGGGACTAACTCACTTTTGCATTTGTCTCCCCAGCACTTAGCCCAGTGCCCCTCACCTAGTAAGCATCTAATAAATGCTTTTCATTCTTTGATTCACTCTTATGATCTCTGCCTTTCTCTGTGTACATCGACAGTCATCAACACTTGATTGTCTATTGTAATGAGAAAGAAATAGTGAAGAATTAAGTTCAAGAGGGTCCATCCTCACTTAAGCAGAGATGCTAATAAATACAGACTCCCAAGTATTTAGTGAGGTCAAGAAAACTTCTCTGCAGTTCGGATGCCATGGTTAGCATTCATTGTCAGTTCCCAGGGTTAAATTCCCCATTAAATTCCCAAGGTTAACATTCCATAACCTGTTATATCCCCCTCCTGCAACTAGCATATGCTTCCAACACATAGGTAGTGGCCATGATTAAGGACTGATCGTAAAAACAACTTCACTTCCAAAGGCATGGTTAATTCAGCCAGAGTAAAGCAAGCTTTGCCACTCAGTTATGCATTTTCCTATGAAAATAGAGCTCTGTATTAAAAGAATTATGCTCAAACATTTTAAGTTATTTGTTTACACGGTATCATAGGGCTGGATCTGAGAAAACTGTGGGAGAAGTTTGAGGGCAGAAGAAGTGCCCATTTGTCCTTTCTCAGGTTCATGGCTGGCATCCAAATAGTTGCCACCCCTCCCCACCAAAAGAAAAAACAAGATGCCACCCACATCAGAAGTGACCAAATCTTTCCAAATGAATTCTATTTGCATCTTAATGAAGACACCCCTGACTCTGCTTGAATTTCTTTTAATTTGGTCATTGATAGGATTTGGTTCAGGACATTGAGTCATTCATGTATGGTAATTATTTGTGGCTGTTTTTACCAAAGCGATTATTTGTGGCTGCCAAGAAGGGAATGGATAGCTCTGAATGGAATGGGCTCAAAATAACAACCCTGACTGGGACTAACAGTGTCAGAAGCACTGTGACCATTTGTGCCAGGAAACAAGGCTCATGAACCTAATCAAAAGTATTTGTGTCAAAGTGGGTTAACTAGAAGGATTTGTTTCACTTCAAAAAACATTGGGTAATCCTTCCTCTTTATGGTCCAAAAGCTCGTATAAAGAAACAGAGCCCATTGCATTTTCTAACCCTCCAAGTCCAGAGAACACCTGCTTTTAGAGAGAACTCTATTCACACAATTCTATGTGTATTCCCAAGTAAAGTTTCCTTCTTCTCCTCTGTGAAGAAGAGTTTGGACAAGTTGACAAGCAGAGTTTTTTCTAGCTGAGAATTTTAACTCACCAATTTTTTTTAAAAGTCTCCAAAGTCATTTAAGAATAAGAATAAGAACTGGCATTTATATAGTACTTTATGGTTTGCAAAGCACTTTACAAATATTATCTCTTTTTACCTTCACAAAAACTCTGGGAGGTAAATGTTATTATTATGCACATTTTACAAATAAGGAACCTGAGGCAAGTTAAGTGATTTGCCCAGAGTCACACACCAAGTACCTGAGGCAGGATTTGAACTCATCTTCCTGAATCCATTTCCAGCACTCCATCTACTACAACATCTAGTAATACTTGTACCATAAGACAATCACCATTACAAATACTTATGCTGCTGTCCTTCACAGAACTGTTGTTCTAAGGAACACTCTAAAGTAAATCTTAAAGCAATAGAAAAAAGTGCTTCATTTAGATTTGGCCTCACTGCATTAATGTACACAGAGTTACTGTCATTTGCAAGTAAATTGATGATTATTTTAAAACTTTTTGAAAATGTTATATTCTGCAGATTGTGTAACAACATTCCTTTTAGTGCCTTGCTATAGGAAAGTAGGTCAAATCCTCAAACCTGACACCTATAATAATATATCTTATATTTCTTCAACACTTTCAACTTTTCAAAGCACTTGTTACAGAATATGTTTTAGGAGAAGGGACCTTTGAGGTAATATAGTTCAGCTCCCTTCATTTTGGAGACAGAGAAGCAAAAGATCAAAGTATCATTGAGGTGGAAGATATCTCAGAGGTCTGCTTCTCTTCATTTTACAAGTGAGGAAACTGAGGCCCAGAGAGGTAGTGATTTGCCCAGAAAATATTATGGCATTTGATTTTTTAAAATTATTTTTTTCTTTATTCTACAGTCATTAAATACTTCCAAATTACATGTAAAAATTTTTAACAATCATTTTTTTTTAATTTTGCATTCCAAATTCTTTCACTCCCTCTTGTCTTTCCTCCTTGAGAAGGCAAGCAATTTGATAATGATTATATATACGTGAAGTCAATGGCATTTGATTTTCATAATATCTCTAGTAAGTAGGCAGTGCAGGTGCAGAGAGCTGTGCTGGGGGCAGCAAGGTGGCACAGTGAATAGAGCACCAGGTCTATAGTCAGAAAGACTCATCTTCCTGAAGTCAAATCGGGCCTAGACACTTAACAGCTACATGACCCTGAACAAGTCACTTAACTTTGTATGCCTCAGTTTCCTCATCTGTAAAATGAGCTGGAGAAGGAAATGGCAAACCAGCCCAGTATCTTTGAAAATAAAACCCCAAATGGGGTCACAAAGAGTCAGACACAACTGAAATGAAGAACAACAAAGAATGTCTGGTGTTAATGGGCAAGAACAATGGATTTGGAGTTGGAGAAACTGGAATCTATCCCTATATCTACCATTTATACTCCATGTGACATCGAGCAAGCTCTTTAACCTCTCTAGACCTGTTTCCTCATCTGTAAAATGAAAGAATTGGAAAAGGTGACCTCTCATGCCTCTTTTGCTAAATACGTGATTCTCAATATGTTATGTAAATATGCAGGTTATTATTACTATTTTCCTGGATGCAAAACATTTAAATGACTTTCACAAGGTCCTATACAATTATTTGGTGTCCTAGCTAGAATGAGAGCCCAGGTCTTATGATTCTCCTGCCATGCTTTTTCTCTGATAATAGTTAGCTGACAGTTATAAAGTGCTTTCAGGTTTGTAAAACCCTTTATACATATTGTGTCATATGAACCTTGCCACAAAGACCTTGTAAGGGACATACTAAAAGTATTAAAATGTCCATTTTATTTACAATGAAACTGAGAATCAAAGAAGTTAAATGACTTGTCCTTGGTAACACAACTAGTAAATGTTAAAGATAACATTTGAATCCACATCTTACTGATTTCAAATTACTATACTACATTGCCTTTTCCTCTGGTAGAGACACAACCCAGCCAACCACGGATTTGACATTTCAAGGGTAAGCTAGAGCCAAAGCAGATTCTCCCTCAGGACTATGAAGGTAGGCAAGTTGCCATAGCCCTGTGTCTCCAGAAAAGAATCAAATAATTCTTTGGTTCCATTTTTACCACACATCCCACAATTCTCCTAGACCAGAGATTCTTAACCTGGGTCTACAAACTTGTTTAAAAAAAAACCAACTTTCAATAACTCTCAATATAATTAGTTTCCTGTGTAACCTCATGTCTTTTATTCATCTAAAAATACTATTCTGAAAAGAGGTCAATAGGCAGACTGCCACAGGAGTCCAAGACACAGAAACACACAAAAATCAAGAACCTCTGCTCTAGACTAATTTAACTATTCATGGGCTAAAAGTTGAGGAAAATCCCCAGGTGAGAAAAGGCGCCAGAGTTTAAGGGAAGGAGAAAATAGCAAATGGCAGTGGATAGGAGAAGAAACCTAAGAGATATGGAACAGAGAGCATCAAATAAAGAACACGAATGGTCAAAGGAAGAAAAGTCCCAAGAAAATCTCATGCTCATTGAGGAGCTAAAGAAATCTCCAGGAAGGAGATTTCATTAAAGAGCCAATTTTATTTAAGATGAAAATCCCAGAGGAGTTAATTATAATAAAGTTTCCTGCTATGATTTGGGTTCTGGAGACCTGATGGTTACATGGAAAGTCCCCATGTTTAACAGCCAGAGGGGGCATTTTTCAAGGCCCATCTCCTTCCAAACAATGCACTTCTGTCAGGTTAGCGTTCTGTCAAGTCCGTCAACCGCAACTCATTCTGTAGTAAGAGACAGAGCTGGCACGTTGTAGAAAGGTCAAGTGAGAAAACCGTCCCCCTTCCACCACATCACTGTCATCAGCTGCTAAAGGTCATTCCACTCAATCCGTTTCTGTGACCAAAAATAACAGTTACATCAGAAATATAAGAAAAGTCCCTGTATCCCTATAGTCTGAGCTTTTTGGATGTCTCTCTGCTATATTCATCCCAGCAAAAAGAGACACAGATCTACAACTTCCTATTTATAATCCTATGTACCACTCTACAAAAGTGTTAAAGATATTATCTACAATGTCACAGTTTGTCCTAAAGTAATAGCATATTTTTAACTTGTTTGCACCAAGAAGGGGCTGAAAGTGATGTTTGACTCATCATATGGCATTAACAACAACAGCAAACAATTATATGGGGTTTTAAGGTTTATATAGAATTTTATGTACTTTATCTCACTTGATCTGAACAATTCTGTAGGGGTAGGTGCTGTTATCCCCATTTTATCCAAGAGGAAACTATGAATAGGAGAATTCAAGAGATTTACCCACAGTCATATAGCTTATACATGTCTTGGGCAGGATTTGAATGTTGGTCTTCTTAATTTCAAGTCCAGTACTCAATCTGCTATGCTACTCCACTGAAACTGTTATCAAAAGACCTGAGTTCTAGCCTCAGCTACAAATTGTATGAAATGGGGCAATTGACTTTACCTCATTTGAAAACGAGAGTCACAAGACAATACTATGAGGGTCAAATGAAATGATATATGTCAAATGTTTTATAACTATAAAACTGTATATAAATATGAACTATTATTAACAATTTCCTTGAGAGACAGTGGGCTATTCCGTTCCACCCCAACCCCAATTTTCTGTCCAAGAAAAGAATCCAGTTGCTCCTATTTCAATTCCATTGCTATCTATTATTAAAATAGCAATGATAACTATCATCTATAGGAAGTACGTTCATCGTTGTACAAGGTGTAAATAATATGGGTGTTTATCCCATTAGGATGAGGAAAAGACATTTTAGTTACAGTAATAGGCACTGTGTACTCTTATGTTGGGTGTCCTGTCTAGAGTCTCTGGAAAGTAACACAACAGCAGAAAATCTACAGTGTTTTCATCAGTGGAGAGAGGACTTCAACAACAGTAAAACACAAGGCTTTGTAGATAAAATTAAACAAAGAGCTGCTCATATCCTTCTTTGATCTTGCTTTCATCCACAAGTGTTCGTGAACTCTCAAATCCCTATGTCTCATCAAAATCTGTTGTCATTCCATCTCTACCTCTGCCTTATAGCTCCAAACTCTGTTCTTTGTCATCAGCACAACCTCCAGTCCCTTGACTTCTCAATTCTTTCCTGACCTATCACCCTTGCTTTGGCTATCTTCTCCTCCTTCGCCCATCTTGACCTCTTGGTAAACCAGATCAATTCTACATTGTCCTCTTCTCTTGAGACCCTTGCACTTTTAGCCTGTCAAGGAAATTGCCCCGACAAACCCTAGCCTTGAATTAGTTCCACTATTTGCTGACGTCAATTCTACTTCCTGCTGAATGGAACTAAAGAAAATTCAAAACCATGCTGACTTGGTCCACTACAAGATTACATTATATTACAGAATCTTAGTGACAGCTAGGTGGCAAAGCAGATAGAGTGCAGGGCCTAGAGTCAGGAAGATTCATCTTCTTGAGTTCAAATCTGGCCTCAGACACTTACTAGCTGTGTGACCTTGGTCAAGTCACTCAATCCTGTTTGCCTCAGTTTCCCCATCTGTAAAATGAGCTGGAGAAGGAAATGGCTAATTACTCTAGTATCTTTGCAAATCTCAAATGGGGTCATGAAGAGTCAGATACAACTGGAACTTGGCTCACACTGGAATAAAGGTAACTTTTTTACACTTGACTCATCAATTCATTATTCCACCCACCACAGTAGCTTTTCCAAATCTTTTTGCCCCTCCTCAAGTCTAACACAGTTCGACTTTTCAATCCCCTCATCTGAGAAACTTGCCTTGCATTTTACTGAAAAAAACTGTAAAGTTTTTACAGTATAAAAACTGTACCTGTAAAAAAAAACTTGTAAATTCAAAGAGTTCATGCTTTTCCCCTGTTTCTTATTTCTTATCACTCAGATGCTTTCTGTTGATGACATCAAATGATGAGGTCACATGAAGAGGTGAGCCTTATCCTTGCAGAGGGAAACTCCTCTATATGCACAAGTGACCCCATTTCATCCCATTTGATGAAGCAGATTACCCCCTTTATTATCCCTTCTGTCTCATTAATCTTCAATTGCTCTCTCTCTATTGGATGCATCACTATTGCCTACAAATATGCCTATGTAACAATCCATCCTCAAAAAATTCTCCCTAGCTTGGTCCACTGCCACTAGCTATTATCCCTATTTCTCCTCCTTTTTTGTCTAAACTCCCTAAAAAGGCCATCTCCATTAAGTGTTTCTACTTCCTTTCCTCTCATTCATTCCTTAATTCCCTACAGTCTAACTTCAAACTTTACCACTCAACTGAAACTGTTCTCTCCAAAGTTACCAATAGTCTCTTCATTGTCAAATCTAATGGACTTTTCTCAATATTCATCTTTTTTTTTTTACCTTTCTGCATCTTTGACATGAAAGTGTCACTCTCTTTGATAGTCTCTTCTCTCTTCATGACACTGTCCTCTCCTTGTTCTCTTACCTGTCTGTCTGCTCCTTCTCAGACTTCTCTGTAAATTTTATATCCACTAAACATGTGAATCCCCCAAAGTTCTGTCACTGACCTCTTCTTCTCTCTCTAAAATAAGGTGCTGGAGCAGAATCTATTATGCTGCAACTGAAGTAAAAAAAAAAAAAGCAGGGGTATCAATCATGGTCTCAGACAAAGCAAAAGAAAAAATAGATCTAATTAAAAGTGATAAGCAGGGAAACCATAGACAATGAAGTAATATCAGTATTAAAACACATATGCACCAAATGGTATAGCATCCAAATTAAAGGAAAAGTTAAATGAATTACAGGAGGAAACAGAAAGTCAAACTATAGTAGTAAAAGACCTCAACTTTCCCCTCTCAGAGCCAGATAAATCTAACCATAAAATAAATAAGAAAGAAGCTGAATAAATGAATAGAATCTTAGGAAAGTTAGATATGATAGACCTCTGGAGGAAAAAAGAATGGGAATAGAAAGGAATATATCTTTTTCTCAGCTGTATATGGTACCTTCAGAAAAACTGACCATATATTAGGGCATAAAAACCTCATAATAAAATGCAGAAAAGCAGAAATATTGAATGAACCCTTTTCATATCATAATGCAATACAATTACATTTACTAAAGGGACATGGAAGCACAAATTAAAAGTTAATTGGCAACTAAATAATTGAATGCTAAAGAATGAGTAGGTCAAAGAATAAATCATAGAAATAATCAATAATTTCATCATAGAAAATAACAAGAATGAGACATTTCAAAATTTGTGGGATGCCACCAAAGCAGTACTTAGGCAAAATATTGTATCTCTAAATGCTTACCTCAATAAAAGAGAAAAGGAGCAGATCAATTAATTGGGCATGCAATTTTTTAAAAAACTAGAAAAATATTGGAAAAATAACAAATTTTAAATCCCCAATTAAACACCAAAATGAAAATTCTGAAAATCAAAGGAGAGAGTAATAAAATAGAAAGTAAAAAAAAAAAATTGAACTAATAAATAAAACTAGGACTTGGTTTATGGGGGGGGGGGAACAACAAGAAAATTGATAAACCATCAGTTAATATCATTAAAACAAAAGAAAGAAAAAGACCAAATACTAGTATCAAAAATGAAAAGGGCAAATGCACCACCAATGAATGAAACCAAAACAACTATTAGAAGCTATTTTGCTTAATTATATGCCAGCAAAACTGACAATCTAAGTGAAATGGGTGAATATTTACAAAAATATAAACTGCCCAGATTAACAGAAGAAATAATAGAATACTTAAATAATCCTATCATAGAAAAAGAAACTGAGCAAGTTATCGACAAGCTCCCTAAGAAAAAAACCCTAGGACCAGATGCACTTACAAGTGAATTCCACCAAAAACATAAGAAACAATCTCAATAGCATATAAAGTATTTTTTTAAATGGGTGAAGAAGGAGTTCTACCAAATTCATTTTATCCCACAAATATGGTTTTCACACCTAAACCCAGGAGAGCAAAAAACAGAGAAAGAAAACTATAGACCAATTTCCTTAATGAATATTGACACAAAATTTTTTAAATAAAATACTAGCAAGGAGATTACAGCAATATATCACAAAGATCACACACAACGAGCAGGCAGAATTTAGACCAGGAAGGCAAAGCTGGTTCAGTATTAGGAAAACTATCAGCATAACTAATCTATATAACTAATATTAATAACGATAAAACAGAAATCATATGATTATATTGTGGTGGGTAAAAGATGAAATAACTGAGGAAACAAAGGCTCCAGCTTCCAAGCATATTGATTTATTAAGCAATGCATGCAAACGCACAACAAATCAGGACCAGACATCCTCAGCTTTGGCATTAGACACCAAATACAGGGGAAGACAGATTTTTATGCACTAAAAACAAATAATCAAATAAAACCAATTAATTGAAAGAAAACAATTAATAGGATACAAACCAGGAAACAAAATTAGGTAATCTGATTTCTTATCAGAGGAAAGAATAAGGACTTTCCAAGTTGAGATTGGGATAGCAAATAGGCACAATTCTCTGAAATCAGAAAAAAATTTCTCCCCTCCCTCAAAGGAACATGAAAACAATAACTGATTGACCACTAAGGGGCCAGTTTTCAGATAAAACGTATGAATTGCTTGAGGTATATAATTGTGAGAAAACTCCTTGCATCCGCCTTCAAATCTGTCTGGGTTTCTGGTCAATATAACCTAGATTCTTAGATCTCTACAAAGCAGAGAGAGGTGATCCAGTTTCCCAGCCATACAGGGGTGGTTTCAAACACTGCAATAAAGTTTTGAATTGAATTGAGTAAAGTTTTCTCATAAAACAGATATTGGACAAGACCCACAAATGAATAGGAAAGGAACTAAACTAGATCCAGAATCAAGTCAAAAGACAGAGACAGTGTGGTTCACTGAATTTCCACTACCACTTGCTGCTTTAATTCCCTCAGGCAGAAAATGATCCCTGAGCTGCATCTTAAAAAAGAGAGACTCTAGAAGGCAGAAGAGAGAGTCCATTTCAGGAATGGTAGAGAGCCAATACAATGGCATGGAGTCAAGAAATCCAATGTCATATATGTGGAACAAAGAGAAGGCCAGTTTGGTTTGATGTCAGAGTGCAGAATAGAGAGTAATATCCAATGAGGATGGAAAGACATGTTGGGACAAATTTGTATAAGCTTTAAAAACAAACCAGCAAAGTTTATATTTGATCCTAGAAGCAACAGGAAGATACTCAAGTTCATTGAGTGGAAAATTCACCTGGACAGACATGCACTTAAGGAAAACTGTCTTGACAGCAGTGTGTAAGATGGACTAGAGTAGGGAGACACTCCAGGTAGGGTGCCAAAATAATCTAGGTAAGAGGTGATAAGAGACTGAATTAACATGGTGGCTAAGTGGGAAGAGGCTGAATCTGAGAGAGATTGTGAATGTAGAAACTACAAGATTTGGCAGCTGATTAGATATGTACGTACCTATTCATTCACATGTTGTCTCCACCATTAGATGTAAGTATCTTGAAAGCAGGGCATTGTTTTTCATTTCTTAGTATATCCAGCATTTATCCCATGCCTGACACACAATGAATACCTAATTTATCAACTGACTAGATAACCAGTTTTGATAAATCTTAGCACTGGAGCTAATCTCCCTCTATTATACTGGCTTTGCAGGCTCTATAATTTAATTTTACTGCCTTAAGTGTGAGCAGTATCTGTGCCCAGACATAACTCTGCCCTGTTTTACCCATCACCTAGCCCATCCCACTGTACCTTCTGCTATTCCTGTTCCGTCAACAAGCTTCCCTCTACACTTGAACTTTTCGACAAACTTTCACTCCCCTTCTTCACTTTAATGGGAACTTGACTCTTCTGAGAAATGCCACATACAACCCCTGGCCTATATAGTCCATGAGTGGTTACTTCTCCCACTTTCCTCAACACATAGGGCCAAAAGGAAGGTTAAGCATATTCTTTTTTGTTTCTCCACTGACACTTTTTTCTTAAAGACCATTATTCTACCCTCCCAAAATGACTTTTCCTCTTTTAAGGTTCATGCCCTGTGCTTGCATCATCTTTTCCACATCCTTGTTCCTAAGATCTAGTAACTCTAGGTCATTCCCCTAATTTTTTTCTATGACCTTAGCATCCTTTGCTCACAAACTTTTCCTTTCTACCTCCTGCCATTATCCTCAGAAAATGATATTCATGTAGACAAACCAAACACATATCTCAACCCTTGTCAAATTCAATGACCTTTTCTACCTCCCTTTTGCCACATACCAACATGGCCTCATATTAGACCTCTCTAGCTCTCTGAATTACACCCCTCTTCATCAACTAGAACACTGACCTTCTATTCTGATCACACCATCCTAGCCTACCTTCTCACACTCACACTTAATCTTCTCATCACTTGCCATACCAATTTTCTCAGGTTATCTCCCTAATTTTGATTTTGCTTTCCTCCATACCTCTTTGCCTCCTTAACTCCACAGTTTTCTACTTTAATTCCTCCCCAGTTATTAACTTCAAATTCCCTGCTGCCTAACCTTATGTCATTCCCAAACTTCAAATTCTCGTCCCAAGATAATATCCCATCACTGATCACCTCTTGAGAAAGATCCCAAAAAGAAAACTCCTAGGAATGTTATAGCCAGGTTCCTGAGTTCCCAGATTAAGGAGAAAATATTACAAGCTGCCGAGAAGAAACAATTTGAATACTGTGGAAACACAATCAGGATAACCCAGGATCTAGCAGCTTCTATATTAAAAGATCAAAGGGCCTGGAATATGATATTCCGGAGATCAAGGGAGCTAGGACTAAAACCAAGAATCACCTACCCAGCAAAATTGAGTATGTTTCAGGGAAAAATATGGTCATTCAATGCAGTGGAGAACTTTCAAGCATTCTTGCTGAAAAAGCCAGAACTGAATAGAAAATCTGACATTGAAATAAAAGAAACATGAGAAGGTAAATATGGAAAAGAAATCATAAAGAACTTATCAAAGTTGAACTATTTACATGTCAACATGGAAAAATGGCAATTGTAACTTATGAAACTTTTCTCAGTATGAGGAAAGGTGAAGGGAATACAAATGTATATATACATATACATACACATATGTCTATATAGGAGGATATATATATTCATATGAATACATACGTGTGTGTATATATACATGTACATAGAGGACACAGGATCAATTCAATAGGAAGGGATGATATTTTAAAAGGTGAAATTGAGAGGTGAGGGAGAAATAAAATGAGAGGAGATAGGGAGAGACAGAATGGGGTTAATCATCTTGTATAGAAGAGGCAAGGGATAACTGTTACTATGGAGGGAAAGAACAGGAAGGAAAAGGGAATGGGTCAATCTTACTCTCATTGAATTTGGCTTAGGGAAGGAATGACATACACTATAAATTGGTTATCTTGCCCTACAGGAGAGTAGGGGGATGGGGGATTAGAGGGGGGATGATGGAGGGGAGGGCAAAGTGGGGAGGGAAGGTTGTCAGAAGCACACACTTCTGTAAAGGGACAGGGACAAAGTAGAGAATAGAACAAGCGGGGCGGGGCCAGATAGGAAGGAGGGAAATATAGTCAGTTTTTCA
>CM053584.1:121876138-121931657 GCA_028627135.1 Pseudochirops cupreus
ATATATATATATAATTATTATCATTATTATTTACATGTAACTGGGAATTAAGACATACAGGCATTGGGGTAAGGAGATCCATCTTGCCCAACCGGAAAGTCAGTGGGGTGATGGGGGAGGATATAGGAGAGAGCAGATTGGGGGAAAGGGTATACAGTGGGATCACTGTTTTGGGGTGGTGGGTAGGGGAACGATGGGGAGAAAATTTGTAACTCAAAATCTTGTGGAAATGAATAATGTAAACTAAAAATAAACAAAGTTAATTTTAAAAAAAAGATAATATCCCAATGATTTCTCAACCCTTGCTCCGGAATTGCTGAGTATGAATGGATAGTCCAAAAACTGGTTTACCCATTACAAATTTATGACTCATGTCAATGAATGAAAATGAACTAATTAGGTATTTATTACACACCAAGAACTGTGCTGAGCACTGGGAATGGAACTAGAAAAAAGGAGAACAGTCTGTGCTCTCAAGGAACTTGAGTGGATTGAGGAAGACAACATATAAAACAAAGTTCAGCTGCAGTGGGGATATCTCAGAAGTCTTAACAATGCCGCAGCAGTACATATGGAAGGGTCCAATGGTCTTTAGGTTGCATCAGCAAGTTGTAGGCTTATTAAAAGTAGCCCACCATTTAAACAGCTTAAACCATCAACACACTTATCTGCTTCTACTCTCCCTCCCCCTGTTCAAGCATGGGAAGGAGAGTAGGGATGGGAAGGGGAAGTGGTTAATAGAAGGCAAGATTTAATTAAGTAACTGGACAGCTTATAAAAAGTAAATTAACTGCCTCTACAGGGCCATCACCCACAACTGGTGGCAGGCAAGCAGCCACAGAAAGAAACCAAAGCACCGTGTCATTGCCATTAGACAGGGGGAAATGAATGCCATGTCTTAAAATAACCATTTTAAATGAAGAAATTAAATAATTAGGAGGCAATCTCAGCTTCTCTCTCTGGCAACATGGAGGTAGATAGCTATTTTATAGTAAAAGATCAGTAGGGATTGTGTCTCTCATCCTTTTATTATCTAGTCTCTTCTTGGTTCTCTGCTACCTTCATAGTTTCTCCTTTCCCTTTTTTTTTTCTCTCTCTGCCCTCAGCAACTGAGCTGACCCCATACTTATAAATCAACAAACTTCCTAAACAGGGTTCAATTCAATTTCCTCAATGTCACCCAATGTCATTCAACAGACATTCCACAAAGCTACACAGGATAAAAGAATCTAGGTCGTGAAATTAAGCCTTCAGAGGCAGAAAATAGGCAGAGATGATGAAGAGTAAATCTTTGAACGCTGAATTACAATTTACATGACTTAAAAATGGGTTGCTTGCCTGCTTTCCAACTAATTTTTTTTTAATTTGGAAGACAGGCTTTACACAAGCAAAATTCTTAGTACCAAACAGAGTGACTCTCAAATCATCAGATGGTTATTTTCTGCAGGTTGACAACCCTCACTGCCAATAAATATCACAGTGGTGGGTGGGTATAGGTACGCTTAATGAAAATTGGGGGAGCTGTTAAGGAATATTCAGTTTCTGACCTTTTCAGGTTGGATAACACTTTGATTGTCACTTTGCATGGCAAAGGAAGACATGAACATACTGATATATGAACAGCCTAAATCCCTCCTTCTGAGAGCTCAGTTTCTGGCCTTCCAAACAGCTGGTTCATATTCAATATATCATAGAGAACATTCACTCAATGTCCTTCATTTCTAATTTCAGCAAAGTAATGAGAGGATGCAAGAATATCTACCTCTCCCACTAGCGCTTCAGAAATCAACCGCAGTGCAAATGAACACAATTAGTAAGTCACCCAAGGAGAATCCAAACACAGTCCTAAAACAAAAATATTGCATGGCCATCACCATTCTTTTTTTATATATGTATCTTCTGGCACATGACATTTGGTTTTCATTGCACTGAAATTATGTTAATGCAAATGCTCCCGAAGATGTTTATAATGCAGACACAACTGTGGTTTGGTCTCCATTACTAAAACCTTTGCTAAGAAATAGAAAAACATTGTGTTCTAGTGACTCTCCACTCTAAGGGCCAGCATTAGGGTAAGGAAGACATGAATTCAAGTCCTTATTGACATTCTGTGTGACCTTGAGCAAGTACATTTCTTAACTTCTCTGGGCCTAACATAAGTCTCTAAGACTACAAGTTACAGAAAAGTAGTTGGTCTGAGTCAATGGACGGAGTTTCAACCTGGAGTTCCCCACACCAATCAAATCACAGAAGTGGGCCAATAATCAAAACCAAACAAGTGAAAACAGAGGAGTGAGAGAACCCATTCTGGGATGAGTTATAAAATGAAAGAAGCAAGAATTACTTGGGCGTAAAGGGAAGAGAAAGCAGCAAAAAGGTTGTAAGCAACCCAGAGGACAAATTAGCCAGTCAATTAATTCTATCAGTTCAATCAATCAATTTGGTGAACTCAATTTAGTCATACCAGGGAGTTTTTTCATTAATAATATAAACAAAATAAGCCACTGATTGACATGTAGATAATATCAGATCAAAATAGATAAGATCCAGTTATCCAGACATTAACTGAAATAACTGAAGAGCTTCCTTAATTCAGATATGACTCATAGTCCTACTATTAAATCTATTAAATAAAAACAGATAAATGTTCATGCCAGAGATAAAGTTCATGATAGAAAAGAATTAGACTTAAGGACCTGAGTCCTGTTTTTGGTTTTACCTTGACTTTCCACATAACCTTAGGCAGGTACAACCCCTGCCCTTAGCTTTTTTTTCCTTGTTCCTGAAGATCTCGGTCCTTCTATACATCAAAGGGATCTCTGAGAAGAACAAGGAAGGACAATGCTAAAAGTCCACATGCCCCTTGCCGAAAATGGGTTTAGAAACCCAAAGTGCAGTGGTGATTACTCACTGTAAGGCCTGCCTCCTTCTCCCATTGGTGAGCTCTTTTGGGAATTTTCATTTTGTGGAGTGCTCCAGGCCTGCCTTCATTGCCCTTCTGGACCTTACCATGGCTACAATTTTTCAATTCCCTTCGCATATTGTCTTCAATCATTAGAAAGTAAGCTTCTTGAGAGCAAGGACTGTCTTTCTTTTTAGTTATTTTATTCCCTCACCACTGATGGCAGTTCCTGGCACACAGTAAACAATAAATGCTTGTTTCCTTCCTTCCTTTTTCTTTCTTTCTTTCTTATTTCTTTTTTTTTTGTCAATCAATTAGCATTTATTAAGTGCCTACTATATACAAAGTCAGTTTGGGGTGTGATTACTCAGACTGACATTTTGAGGAAATTGTTGCACATTTTGCCTTTACAGAATCATATTTAGAACATATTGACCAAATTTAGAAATAAGCCTTTTTCAAAATTCTCAGCTATTATTCCCTATGAGTCTCAGGATGGTCTCCCAAACACAGAACAATGTTAATCAGTGACTCCACTGCCCTCCAGGTATGGTGCCGTTCTTGTGTGGACAGAAAAGCCTCCTTACCTTATCTAACAGTGAGCACATCAATAGGCTTCCTTTTATTAATACTTGATTATGAAAAATATCTCAGCATGTGAAATTTTGGCAGTGGGTGGTTTGGAAAACTTTTTTTTTAACTTTTATTTATTTTAGTTTACATCATTCATTTCCACAAGATTTTAAGTTACAAATTTTCTCCCCATCTTTCCCCTACCCACCACCCCAAAACAGCTATCCCATTGTATAACCCCTCCCCCAATCTATTCTCTCCTATGTCCTCCCCCATCACCCCTCTGACTTTCCAGTAGGGCAGGATGGATCTCCCTACCACAGTGACTGTGTATCTTAAGTCCCAGTTGGATGTAGTTAATAATATTAATAATAATAATTGTATATATATATATATATACATGTATATATATATATTTAACATTTGATTATAGAACTTTAAATTCTAGATTCTTTCTTTCTTTCTTATTTCTTTCCTTCCTGCCTTCCCACAGGTAAGCTGGCCCAGGAAGCTTAAATTATTGCTCCATTCTAATAAGCCATTTACTCCAGAAGAGCTGAATTCCTTGCTCCAGCCATTTTGTGAAGTAATTTGGAAGCATGCCCCAAAAGTCACTAAACCGAGTATATCCTTTGACCCAGTGATATCACTCATAGGTCCATTCCCCAAAGAGGTAAAAGAATACATATGGGTTTATGGAACAAAAGGACCCATACGTACAAAAAATATTGAGTGTAGCTTTTTTTTCATGTAGCAACAAAGAACTGGAAACTAAGGGGGTACTCATCAATTGGGGAATAGCTGGACAAACTATGGTATATGAATGTAATGAAATATTACTAATTATGGAAAAGAAACATTCAGACAAA
Source organism: Pseudochirops cupreus (assembly GCA_028627135.1). Taxonomy (NCBI): domain Eukaryota; kingdom Metazoa; phylum Chordata; class Mammalia; order Diprotodontia; family Pseudocheiridae; genus Pseudochirops; species Pseudochirops cupreus. The sequence continues at coordinate 121,880,483 of CM053584.1, forward strand.
CCTGGAAAGACTTGTATGAACTGAAGGAATAAATAGAATCAAGAAAACAGTTTTTACAGTAAGATTACTGTAAAGGAAAACAACTAAGACTTCTGAACTTTGGTCAGTGCAATGACCAATCATGATTCTAGAGGATCAGTGAGGAAATTTGCTACCCACCTCCTGAGAGAGAGAGGGCTGATAAACTCAAGATCCAGAATGAAACATATATTCTCAGGGAAGGCCAATGGGGGATTTGTTTTGTTTGATTATGCACAGCCAATACATGAATTCTGTTTTACTTCCAATTGGGGGAAAGGAGTAGTTGGGGGGAGGGGAAGGGACTGTATAGTAGGGTTACCAATATGAAAAATTAAAAGGAAAAATGTTAGAAAAGAAGCATTTTTAAAATGCATAAAAGAGAACAGAAGAAAGGTCAGTTCAAAACAAGCAGGACAGCTTTGAGAACAACATTGAATTTATCATATGTTTTAAAAGAAAAGCAAGCTGTACATAATACAGATTTGCAGTTTCAAGTACAAACCTTTTCTGTTCTACTTCATATATACAAATGCTCATCTTATTGGGTGTTTAAGTTCGGAATTTGAATTTTGTTTTGTTTTCTTTAACTGCATTCAGCAGTGTGTTTAACCTTGCTGCTGTCAGGTTTCCGCATGAATAATGAGCTGCCTCAACAATGGTCCAGATGATGCTAGGAAAACAGCAATTTCTACAATGGTGGAAGAAAGGCAAGCTGTTGTCACTTTCTTTGTGGATAAAGCACCTACCCACGGTAGGGGACACACAGTAAGGTAGCCACCAAGAAGGAATATAAACACACATGGCAAAAAAGACACATAATTGTGTTTCTGCCTCAAAGGCTATACAATACTTTACAAATACTACCTTCAGTAGTTGAAAGGCTAAAGGAAGTAAATGTGTTATCTATAATGCCAAGGGAGAAAAATTGCACTGAAAACACATTTTGGTTTATGGAAGAAAAATATGTAGCGTTGTGTTGAAAAACCTTAGCTCTCTGTCCCATAGACTTAATCTACCACAAAGAGACAAACCTGATCTTGTCCCTCTTCTCCTTATTCTTCATAGACTGTTAGAGATGAAAAATATAGCCTAGCTCAATGCTCTCATTTTACAGATAAGGAAACTGAGTCTCAGAGCAACAAAATGAAGTTCAAGGTGACACCACCGGTGCCAAAGCCAGTACTGAACTAGAATATAGATCTCCTAAGACTTAGTTCCACGATACTGGGCTGTCTCCTAATCCCTTCAACCCAAATTCTGAACTGTCTGATGACTTTTCCTAATCTCTAAACCATTGCCATCATTTCCAGATGCCTTGATTTCAGCATCCATTACCTCTCTTCTCTCTTCATCCACCCATAGCATCTCCAATACAATAAGAATAACGATAACAATGATGGTAGCAATAACAACTAGAATTCATATTGTACCTATGTGCCAGTTACTATTATATCATTTGATTCACATTTATTTAGTATTATCTTATCATGAATGAGATGTTTAATTCACATTTAATTAATGATTAAAAATATTTAACTTAATGAGATCATTGATTTAATATTATTTCATTTTATTATGCACACAGTGCCTAGTACACAACAGGTGCTGGCAATGTAAATATGATCCTCATCTCCTCACTATTTTTCACCTCCCCATATCCAATCCATAGCCAAGATCTGTCAATTTCATCTTTGCAACATTTCTCAAATATAACCCCTTCTCTCCTGGGATTCTGCCATCACTCAGGTACCCTCATGACATCATACTTGAACTCTGCAATAGCTTGCTAGTCAGGCTTCCTGCCTCAAGTCTCTCCTCACACCAATCTATAATCCGTTCAGCTACCAAAGTGATTTTCCTAAAGCATAGGTCTCACTATGTCATATACAACCCCTTCACTCAATAAACTACAGTGGCTCCCTATCCCCTCAAGTATCAATATCCAGTCCTTTGTTTGGCATTCAAAGTCCTTCATAACCAACTCACCACCAGCACACACACACACACACACACACACACACACACACACACACACACACCCTTTCCATTCTTCTTACACCTTATTCCCACCACATACCTTTGATCCAGAGAGACTGGCCTACTGGATGTTTCATAAACCAGACACTCCATCTCTCAACTCTGGGCATTTTCTTTGGCTGCCCTCCATACCTAGAATGTGCTCCCTACTCACCTCCATCTCCTGGCTTCCCACAAGTTCCAACTAAAATCTCACCTTCTATAGGAAGCCTTTCCCAGCACCTTTCAGTTCTAGGGCCTTCTCTCTTTCATCTTCTATTTATCCTGTATATAATTTGCACTTTTTTATTTGTTATCTCTCCCATTGGACTGTGAGCTCTTTGAGGGCAGGGACTGTCTTTTACCTGTTTTTGTATTCTCTGCATTTAGTATCATCTGGCAGATATTAAGTACTTAATAAATGTTTAACTGACTGACTCACAAGATGACTTAGGCCCTGGGATAGTAGTCAGACTCATGAGTACTCCGTTGAGGGAGTAGCTGAGAGGGAATCATGGCCAATCTTAACACCAGCCAACAGTCAACTGATCTACCAATTCCAAAAGGTAACCTTCACACTTCCTAAACCAATCATACGGCATAAACAAATTGGTATGTTCTCTTGTAAAAGAAAGGATAATTATATTTTATTAAACACCAGACAGCACTTTTAGCCATTAACCTGATTCTATTCATCAGAATGAATCAGGAGCAGGGAAAACCATGCTAACCCTCAGTTAAGCCATTCAACCCCACTGATTAAAAAATCTTGCAGAAGTACTAAGGTCTCTACAATTAGCAGAGAGTGGATGACTTTCTATTCCTTAGCTCCACCTCTCTTGGAGTAGCCTTGTAATCTCATTAATCTTGGGGGTGGAATCACAAAGAATTGCCCAAACAGAACTGCCTACCCTATTTCAAAACCCTGCCCTTTTCCTAAATAGTGTATTTCATTAAGCTCTAGTCACCTGATCTTGGCATAATGGAGTCAATATTCCATAGCAACAGACAAAACATACTTAAAATACTTTACTCTCTGGAGAGAATCAATAAAGACAATAAAACCATACATGGTATATAAAAAACAGCCATCTACCACATGACTTGAATATACACTTCTCCTGCCAGAATCAGGAAGCTCCCAGGCAGTACACGGGTCATTCCAAACCCAGGAGTTCTAGAGAAGAGACAATCTGGCATCCTAATTTGCCATGCCCATTCCAACTATAAGCATGCAAAGAAGGTTAAATGGTACAGCACAGTTTCCTGCTGATGTCCATCTCAAGCTATCCAGTAATGCTAGTCATTAGATGAAGACTCAGAATCCTAGCCACTGGTCTTGGCTGATCCCAGAGACCAAGGGCATGGACCCCAGACTGAGGTCAGGACACAGTTCATACTCCCATGACTTTCCATCCAATTTCCCTTTGGTGATAGAGACTTCCAACTGCCTCTCCCTACAATCAGTTCATCATTTAGAGAACAAGGAAAATAGACTCAATGGCATGACCCATAAGGGGAAATTTTCCATAGCCATTCTACCCAGGCCTTCCCATGACTTTGAGACCAGTTCCAGTCATCTAATTGGCCAGGAGGAACACCATTCTTCCCATCCCTCTGACTTTGGTCCACAGCAATTGCCTCTTGGTTGCCATATCTCATCACTTCTCTTTTTCTCCTTACCAAGCAGTAAAAGCCCAGCCACTCACTGAAGAGAGGAAGAGGCTGATAAGCTAGAGTAACTGCTCTACAGAATTGTGTCTACTAAGCTCATAGAAACACAATGCATTATGAGCATTTTGTCCTACTGGACAAAGAGATGGATAGGGTGTGTCTTTTTTTACACATGTACAAGCATGAATGAGTAGCATTCTGCATCATTGGGAAAAAAAATATATTGATGAGACCACAGTTCCTAGGAAGAATTAGTAGACAAAGGGTAAATACAATTTTTGCCTAGATCTGGTGGCAATCAAAACATTACAACCGTAAGAAAAAGGATTCACACACGGTGCTTTGAAGTCCTCAGAAGAATGGTATTATAGGAGACGCAAATGTTTCTTGCTGGAGTCTGTTCAGAGATCTACCAAGACTCCTCATTTTGAGAGGAAAGAGGACACAGAAGAAAGGGGAAGTCATGGGAAAGAGAAAAGGTAAGAGTGGGGGGGGGGGGGGAAGAGAACATTTACCTCTGTCATAATTATCTTCTTCAACTGCTTTTTCCTGAAGTTTCTGAAGCTTCAACATCAAGGATTTTATCTAGATCAGTTTGAGAGAAAAGAAAAACTAAAATTACAATACTATCCAGACATTCAGCTTCTTTCCTCCCCTTTTTAAGCCGGAACAATTTGGAAATTGTACTCTTCTCCTTTCAAAAATAACCAGACATACATTTTTCACGTGCCAACTGTAAAATGCATGAGCTTTCCCAGAAAAAAAAAAGTAATGTGAAGAAAAAGTGTAACTTGAGCATAAAATCCACAGAAAGAGTTAGAAAGTTATTTTAAACAAAAACATCACATTGAGGCCTTATCTGCAAGGGAAAAATGCATAATGAAAAGGAATGCTAATTTCCTGACCAAATGTTCTCTGTTCTAAAAATCACATTAAAGTTATGAATGTAAACACACCAGAGAGGGAAGAAACACAAGAGCAGAGGTTCTTATGGGTACTTAAGCTGAGACACAGAAGGTTGCCTTGAAGATTGATTAGGAGCTCACTAGAAGACCTTGCACAGACCTTTATATTATATAATATTTTTCCAAATCTTAAAAAAAAGGTTTATCATATTCTATTCAACATCTAGAGACAAGATACTAGTGATTTATTGTTGGAACATTCATTTCTAATTGTATTTTTTTCTCAATTTTGGCAAAATGGTTTCAGGAAGGAGCCAGGAAGGAGGCTTTTATGTTGGCCTTGGTTCTGCCAAGAAGGGGCTTGAGCTTAACACTTGACCTCTTTGTCTCTCAGGTTGTCCATTTATGAAATGTGATGAACACCTGTAATGCCAAGAAAAGGCAACTTCCAAGGTTCGGATTACCAGCATAGTAAACCCCATTTATTCAGCAAACATTCACAGAACAGAGAAAGTCAAAATACAGCGTAACTTGTTCCTTTAACAAGTAAGTTCTCAATTCAATCCAGCTACTACTCCACCCCTAGACAGTACATTCATTTAGTCAGTCAAAAATCTCTTCTCAAATGGAGATTAGTCTCCAACTATAAACAAAGTACATTCATTTGGTCAATCACAGAGCTCAAAAAAAAAATTCAAAGGCTTCCTACCCCTGAATCTCAAAAGGGGCAGGAGAGCACAAAAGGCCATCGACCCTTAAGTTACAACAAGGTTAAGCTCAGCACTGAATACCCAAGGAAAGGCCCTTCTTTCATCTTCACTTGAGGCAACCCCTCAGCAATCTCAATTCCTGGGGAGACAAGGCTCAACAAAGTCATAGCCAGTATCCTCATCAAGTCACTCTCATCCTGTAGAACAGTCCCAGAACCTCTGAAAACATCAGCAAGGCCCTCTTCCAGGATTTCTGTGCAGGTACCACAAGAAAATCCTCCTTCAGGGCTTCTAAACCAACAGCCAGATTTCAGGACCTCTACAACAGCAGCACTGTCCTTCACCATCAGATGAATCTGGCAAAACAACACCAAAACAGACAGACAAAATACTGGCATCACAGCCATGCCTCCTCAGTTCTTGGCAGCTCTGGGTGGCAGTTCTCAAAAGTCCTGGGCAGCTCCAACGGGCTCTTAGCAGTCTTTCTCTCAGCAACTCAGGCTCCACGATACCGGATACTGCTCTCCCAAAGTCCTTCTGGCCTTCTCTAGGCTTGGACTTCTCTCCCAATCCACAGCTCCTCCCAGTTCAGCCCTCTCTCTTCACATCAACAAGTCCATCCCACAAGTGGGATTCACAAGCTCTGGGTTTTAACACTCAACCCAAAAACCAAGCCAATACAGGGGCATCTCCAAATTTCATTACCATTACACACAACTAGGTCTGTATCGCAAAAAAGATTTTTAAAAGGAGAAAAAAGACCTATTTTAACAAAAATATAGCAGCTTGCAAAGAACTGGAAATCTAGGGGATGTCCACCAATTGATGAATGGCTGAACAAGTTGTGGTATATGATTGTGACAGAACTCTACTGTGTTATAAGAAATGATGAGCCAACGTGGTTTCAAAAAAACCTGGCCAGACTTATATGAACTGATGCATAGAGAAGTGAGCAGAAGAACCAAGAGAACAGTGTACACAGTAAAAGCAAAACTGTAAGGATGATCACAACAGTGTTCAAGACAACAATCCAAGACAATTTCAAAGGACTCAACCTTTAACACTCAACTTTTAACTCAAAGTTTAACTTTTAACTCAAAGTTAAAACTTTGAGTTTTAACATTCAACCCAAAAACCAAGCCAATACAGGGGCATCTCCAAATTCCATTACCAATACAACACCTGCCCCACTCCACATAAATAGGTGTCTTGTGAAAATAACTGATACCAGGGCAGCAAGGTGGTACAGTGACTAGAGCACCGGCCCTGGAGTCAGGAGGACCTGAGTTCAAATTTGACCTCAGACACTTGACACATTTACTAGCTGTGTGACCTTGGGCAAGTCACTGAACCCCAATTGCCTTGCCTTCCTCCCTCCAAAAACAAATAAATAAATAAATGATACAATGTCTGTGTGAATTCTTCAGGTCCTATTGAAACCCAAGGTATTATCAACATTAGCCCTACATACTTATGTTCTAGAAACACATGGAAACATCTGAGGAAATTCAAGTATGGAAAGGGTAGAGGATTCCCCTAATTACCCAGAAAGTCATTCAGAATAACTTTTTCACTGCAAAAGCATACCACCTCTAACTCTCCCAATAAGAACCTGTACAATAAAAGACCACTGAAAGGAAATCCTGAGTATAATTATGCAGAGAGCAGATAATGAAACAGGTTTCCCTCTGCTCTACAGAAAAATGAGAGGCTGCTGTGAACTGTCAGGAAACTACAGGTAGATTATCCTCATTTTGCCATCCTTCCATCATAAATGACAGAATGTTATATGCAAAGCCAGACTCAGTCGCTATATGTTGTCTGTTTTTACTTACTTGTTTTTGTCTTTTAAATAAAGAAAAAAGAAGGGTTCAATTCCAAAGAGGAGGAATTATAACCAGAAATGATTGTAAATTATTGTAAAAAATAAAAGATATTAGTAAGTCTTTTAATTAACAGAACCTTTACAAAAGTATTCTCTGACTCTGTATTTGAATTTTTATCTCTTTTTGTAAGGTAAAGCTAACAACTGAGGTTCCCTAATCATTAGTGGAAAGGAGAAAGAGGGAGAGAAGAAGAGGGAAAGGAAGACAGGGAGAGAGAGAGAGCAAGATGGCAAATAGTGCCTTCCACATTTCTTTAAGACTATATCCCAATGGGAAAGAGTTGAACTTGAAATAAAGGACTTTCTTCCTCCTTCATCTTTGTTCTTCCTTTGGCCATTTCTCAGTATTTCTTTTTAACCTACACACTCCCTGAATGGAATTCCTGCCAATGGCCCTAGGAAGACATCTGCGGCAAGCAGGTGGTGTAGTTGTGATGGGGTGCTTGGGTACCTCTGCTTGAACCCCAGTTTCAAAATCACATCCAGTTCTAAAATCACATCTCTCCCTAGCCTCAAAACACTGTCCCTGGCGATTTCTCTCTAGCAAAACAGGACAGCATGCCCTAGCAAAACATTTATCTCTCCCCCTGATACAATAGCCAGCTGCACCTATAGAATTTATTAGTCTGAACCAGCTGTATACCAGCTGAACTGGCTGTGTACTGGGTCATAAAGATATTTACTACTCACTGACCATGTGTCCTAGATTTAGACATAGGTACACTCACTCCCTTATGTTTATCTATCTTATCCAACAAGACATTAATGGGAGAAGCCTAGGTATTTCTCAGTCAGCCCTGACCACTAGTTGACTTAGTGACTTTTGGGGCCTAAAACCACACCTCCATGTAGCTCCTCCCTGGGCTATTTCCCAGTGAACTCTGGGTAAAATACCTGTGCAGTTGATATTAAAAGTACATGTTCCTTTCAGAATTGACCACTTCCTAAACCCACCCTGAATCACCTAGTTAGCATATTTGGCACATGTTTTACTATGGAATATCCTATATAAACTTTAAGTGTACCCCTCTAAGGTTGCAAGTTTCCTAATAACTATTGCCTGCTGAAAAGTATAACAATAGTCTTTTGCCATCTTGACTTAAAGAATGCTTGAGGCCTCAAGTTCATTCCAGATGCCCCCAATCCTGTCAGGGACCTTCAGTCCTCAAACCTCATCAGTTGGACTCACAGTCAAATGAGACCTAGGATCAAGTCCAGCCTCTGACACTTATTAGCTGTGTAACCCTGGGCAAGTTACTTACCTACTGAGTCTCCTTTCCTTCATCCATAAAATATAGGGTAATGATATCAGCAGTAGCATGGCAACAATTTCACTGTGTTGCTGTAAAGTCTCTCAAATGAGACCATGAATGTAAAGTGTTTTGTAAACCTCCAAGTGCTATATCAAGGTCAACTATTATTATCCACATACCCCAATATGATACTGGATATTACTTAATATTATATTCCCAAGATGAATATGTCTATCCAAGAAGAAGGGTAAGGAGGATTTAATAATTAGAAGATACTATGAAATAAAGTCACTGCCTCTATATGATATTAGATATTGCTTAATATTATATTCCCAAGAGAAACAGACCTATCCAACAGGAAGTATGAGGAGAATTTCATAATTAGAAGAGATCATGGTGGGGAAAGTCACTGCTCTCTGCAAAAAGGTATTACAAAGCATATATAAGCCACCATTCCATTCCAAAGGAATGTTATGTGCATCACTGGACAGAATAAAGGTCAAATTAGTTGGAGGAGAAGGGTAGAGTGATTTTTTGTTTATTTTCTTTTAGGACAAATTCTGAATCTCAAAAAGTCCTTTCTGAACAACTTTTCTAAGAAAAGGGCATTGAAACACAGTAGCTTACCACTCCTGCCAGCCCTGGCAAGCATCCTGGCACCTCAGGCATTTTATTTGACCAGGCTGCTTGATAAAGGCTGTTAAGTGAGACAGACAAGTAATAAAGCAGCTCTGTCTCTCTTCCTTGTCTTTCTGCCAATGTGCTCAATAGAGTCAGGCAGAGGCAGGGGACAGGCAAGAACTTCAAAGGACGAGAGAAGAAATGTTCATCCTGGTTCTTCCCTGTCCTTGCTGCATGCTAAAAATTATTTCCATTTTCTGGGTCTCATTTATCTCAGCTCTAAATGGGAATAACAATAATCCATCATAGAGTTGTGAAATTTTAAAAAAGCAGATAAAGCCTTACTGTAAACCATCCTCACAAGTAATTTCTGAAGAAAGACTCATAATCAAATCTTAATAACAAACAGGCAAGAGGAGAGGATTTCCCAGTAACTTGAAAAGGTTTTGTTTTGTTGTTTAATTGAGGGAAAGGGCAATCTGCCCCTGTGATTTCCTCAGAAGAGGGAACTGCCAAAGTGGAAATTCATTCTATCAATACAGATGAACAGTTTTGTAACTTAGGGTCTTGGAGAGAGCTGCCTGAGGTAGTGAGGTTAAATGACTTGCCCAAATATTGAACCCAGATATTCCTGACTCCCAGACTAACCCTTTAACCATGACTCCACATTGTACCTTATAATTTCTGTGTTTATTTGTTGTCCCTTATGAGGGAATGCCCTTCCTCATACTGAAAACAGAAAATCAAGATTGTGGCAGAATTTGAGCCTTCCTGACTCCCAGGCTTACTGACTCTCTATCCATGCTACCAAGCAAACTTTCAAAAAGTCTAACTCCAGCTCCTTTTGAGGAGGTTAAATTGTGGTTGGCTCAGCAGTATTTGGCCATTTAAGTCATAACCTACTCATTTTAAAATTTATATCTGAAGGGGGAGAGATATGGTAGGGGCAAAGGAGAAATATGACCATGCATTGTATTAACCTTACATATGTTTCTAAACTAAATTGAACCAAGTACTAAATTAGAGGTGAATTAAAGCAGCTCCATGGCCACTGCTGTTCCAAACTAGGTGGCCACCTCCCCAGCACACACATTCACTCACACACACACACACACACACACACACACACACACACACACACACACACACACACACACAGACACACACACACACACACACTCTCTCACACACTCTCTCTCTCTCTCTCTCTCTCCCTTACCCCACCTTCAACTTCTGATCCAAAATGCTAACTTAATGCCATGAGCCCTGTTAGTCCTCCAAGGGCCCAAATTTGCTTAAAGGCTTCACAACCTCTGCTTATAAAAAGCTCTCTATATTCATAGTAATGTGATCCACATCCCAGTAAGAGGACTGGAAAAGAAGGGGAAATCTGGCTGATGTCACCAGCCTTGTTTAGGCCAAATCTCATAGTCTTGAGCAGAGTTGTTGCCAAGGTAAGTTTTTTGTTTGGTTGGAAGACAGGATTTGTTGTTAGGGAGGAGGGATAAGAGGGGGAGAAGGAAAAGGAAGTGGAGGCTGAGGAAAGAGGTTATCAGAAACAATGGAAATATTCTTACTTTTTCTTCACTTTGTCAGCACTTGAACTGGCAGCAACACTTTTTTTAAATCACTCTCATCTTTGAAAATAGCATTGTTGTTGTTTTAATTGGCATTTTAAGAAGGAAAAATCAAGCTACACAATCAGTTGAAATTTCATTTATTTGCATAACTGGCTCCCAGATCAAACACTTAATATCTGTGTGCTCAACCCATATGCCTATCAAGTCAATATCTATAGCACATTTTCACAGTTGCAGAACCAAGCCACAGTCAACATTTTCCCTCTGGTGGGAATGAGGCTTCTGGCTCTCTGACCATGCAGATCAAAGCAGGCAGGGAATAGGGCCAGGATGTTGGTGGTTGAGTTGGACAGCTGAAAGCAAAACAGAGAGGACTTTTCAGGAATACCAATAAGCCCCCTCTCCTACTTCTTCCCCATTCAATAACCAATGATATAGCATCCACCACGTACAAAACACTGTTTTCAGACACTTTCACCTAATTCAGTGGTTCCCAACCTGTGGGTTATGTTCAATTTGTAACAATGAAAATACATCCTGCATATCAGATTCATAACAATAACAAAATTACAGGTTATGAAGTAGCAATGAAAATAATTTTATGGTTGGGGGTCACTACAACATGAGGAACTGTATTAAAGGATCGTGGCATTAAGAAGGTTGAGAACCAGGCCTAATGCATGATGAGTACAGTCAGTGGAACTGAGTTCAAGTTTTGACTATCACTTCCTAGCAGACTGACCATAGGAAAGTCAGTTAGCTTCTCTGGGCCTCAGTTTCCTCAACTGTATTGCTGGAGTTGGACTAGATCAAGGGTTCTCAAACTAGAGTGTAAACATGGGGGTTTTTTTGGTTAATATTTTTATAACCATATTTAAATATAATTAGGGGTTTTTTGGTAATCCTATGTATTGTATGCATTTGAAGACATTATTCTGAAAAGAGATTCATAGGCCTCCACAAATTGCCAAAGAAGCCCATGACACAAAAACTGGACTATGTCATTCCTAAGGTCCCTTCCAGCTTTATATAATATTATCCAAATCCAATGCTACAGATTATGTCTATATGTGCATACATAAAACACATACACACACAAGCACTTGCTTTTCTCATAAATGAAATACATAATTCCTCAAAAAGGGCAAGCCCCTCATCTTACTAGCTGATTTCTCCAGGAACATTCCAATTAAGAGATATTTATCCCTAGCCTCTGAAAGATATATCAACCAAGAATGCTAACTCTTATGCCATTCCAAAGTGCCAATACATCATACCTACATGCCTTCCTAATATTGTGAAAATAATGTTGTCACAGTAATATTTTCATACAGTTCTGACCATATTTAATGGATACTCCCCTACTTAATTAACTTGAATGGGCAAGTCACAAGAATGGGCTTCCTATTGCCTCTAAGACCAAATATAAACTACTTTGGCTTTGAAAGCCCTGCACAACCTGACCTCAATTTAGTTTTTGCAGCCTTATTATACATTCTATATATGTTAGCCATTAGACATTCTACAGTCTAGCCAAATTGCCTATCTTATGGTTCCTCGTGCACAAAATTCTATCTCCTATCTTGGTTTGCCTTCAATTTTTCGAAGAGGACCCATAACATCATGGGTTATGTTCTGACTTGCCTATATTGGATTTAAGTGAGGCAGAATTGCACAAAGTCATCAGCCTCCCTCTCTCTTCCAGTCATCAACGTTCACTGGCTGGACAGAAAGTCAAAACAACTGGCCCCAGATGTGGCTGACTTTGCAGTGGATGACCTTACAGTCTTTGATGCCTAAGCATTAAGTGCTCCACAGCACCGCCTTCATGGCTGTTGGAACAAATTGTTCTTATCCACCCATTCCATCCACATGCTGGGGGTAGACAACCCCCTAACACACTGATGAGGTCTGAGGGCTATTGGTTACCTTCAACCTGGTTTAGCCCATCTGCCAAGACAGTTTTACCAGGGTATGGCCACTGCACATGCTACAGTTTCTTGGAGTCACAAGTGAGAGCTGGATGAAAGATCTACACCAAACGTAGAGAAGCAGCTTTGAAAAGGGCTCAGCAAGCCCTCATGCCAGAGGTGTTAGTCCTCCCTGAATATCCTATCTTGGTACCTTTGCTTTAGCTACACTTTGTCACTGGAATACATTCCTTCCATCATGTCCATTTCCTAGAATCTCCATTTTTCTTCAAGGCTCAGCTCAAGCATCATCTTCTACATGGATCCTAACTATTGGAATCCTCCTTCCCCAAACTCACAACATGCAAATTTTTCATATACTTTTTTATTCACATGTGGTCTCCCCCAAGATAATGAAAGCTACTTAAGGGTAGAAATACTTTGGTTTTGTCTTTGTATCTTCAGTGCCTATCACATAGGAATAGAGACTGGACCTGTGAGTCCTGAATCTCCCAGTCTTTTGGCAGATTCAATACAATGCTCTTTTCATTAAACCATGCGGAGAAAATAGATGTGAAGGCCTTTAGAAAAAGTTAAGGAGTTACACCAGCACAAGGTGCCATCATCATCATTAATTGCTAGTGTCATGATCATCTCATCTTTTTTCCAATAGGGTTCAGATAAAAACATGCCTGAGGCAAGTCTCAGGTATTTTTTATATTTAATGTTGAAGATAAAAAAGAACTGTTTTTATAGTCTGATAAAAGTGTTAGGATGTAAACTCATGCCTCATAGGATGAATGAAAGCATCTTCAGTGTGTTTCCAGTAACCCACAGGACAATAGGGATGATATGTGCATCATTCTGTTACTATACAAGATGATCTCCTCTGCTAGGTCTCTATATTTTAAGCAGCTGTCATTTCCTGTAGCTTGGAAATTATAAGTAGTTAGTCTGATAAGATCTATTTAAACTCTTTTTAAGTTTTTATGGATCAAAAGTATCTGTGCAACAGTTTGGTCTGTGATGGTAGTCCAGTTCATAGGTCTAGTTCTCCAGAATATTTCAAGGTATAGGTGGGATAAGGAGTTGTCTTCTGTCATTTCAAGAAAGAGAATGACCTTCAGATATAGAATTCCGGCCACCTGATTATATCCTGTTAACTATTCAGTAGGTGCTAAACTTTTTACATTCTTGCTCATTTTCTACCATTTCCTTGTTTAATCTACATTGATAACTAAATTATTCTTATATATTTATATATAAATGTATTTATTATAAATGTTAAGATAGAAATAAAATTATTCTTATATATAATTATATACAAAATCTCACATGTTATATTTATCTACATATGTTAGATATAATATATAAGGATCATACATATGTATCATTTATAATTATATATGCTCTTATATAAATTATGAAATTACTCAGTATAGACTAAAAGTCTACTAGACAGATTATGTTGAACTCAAAAAGGGTTTTTTAAATTTCAGGATATCTCCTATTCAAAATCATTTGAGACATAGATCTTGTTTTGATCTATTCCATTATTAGCTAAACTTTCTGGAGTTGGCAGTTAGTATAGATTTTTAATGACCTCAGGTTAACTTTTCCTTCTTCAGATTTTAATAGCCTTTCAATTTCATCTTTTGTTTTGTTCAATCAAGGCTTAATTATGGGTTATAATTGCCATTCATTAGCCAGTAGTACTTTGTTGTGTGACTTGAAGCAGAAGATATTATTGGTAGAAAGGAGCATGAAGCTCTTCCCTAAAACTGTTAAGATCTGTTTCTAATTTGGTTATCATATGTAGTACATTTGTATAATGAAAGTATTCCTATCTACGATCCATTCATGCATGTTAGTGGTTTGCTTATTTTAATGGTCAAGGCCATATGCATTAAGTTATTTCCAGCAGGGGGCGTATTGACGTTTTTGGTAAGTTCCATTACAGCTTGCCTTCTTGTCATACCAGACTATGAAGGAACATTATCTACTCTATCATTCTCCACTCTACCATCATCACAACAGTTGTAAGACGAGACTGCAAACCAATGCCAATCTGTTTATTTCTTTGGCACTTAAGGAGCTGTTGCATCACACTGACCAGAATGTTAACTGAATCATCAGGACCCAAACTGTCAGTATTTCCAGGATCTAGTCAGGCTGTTCTTGACTGAACCTCACTCAGGCCAGTTTCCTGAGAGTGTAGGATGGATATTGGAACAAAACTAGACATTTGAAAATCCTTCAACAGTTAAGAAAAGGAGATTTACTTAGCTATAGCAGGAAAAAGACATTCAACAAGAATAGTCTTTGAGGCTACGTTGATTTGATTTTACAGTGATACTCCATTGCTCGATTTGTCCATCATTTTTTACCAGTAAAGTAGAAAGAGTACCTGGAGCTCTTTGTGGGTGTTTTGTATTCAGTCAGTGAGGAATTGATGTCAACATCCTGAGCCTTCAGTCGCCTGAGTCAATCAAGTCTCCAAAATGACCTCTTTTTAAGGAAAAACTTGCCTAATTTGCATGGGGGGAAGAGTTAGGATATTGCTTCTACCACTCTCTAGGCCTTGGTGGTAAGGTCTTCTAAAATATAAATAAACTGTCTATATTTTTATTTATTTTCCTAAACATTTCCCAATTATATTTTAGTCTATTTCAGGCAGCACAAGACTCCGAGCGAGTGTCTCCTCCTTATTTGGTAGGGGCTGGTTAAACACTTTCAGTTATCTCTTATCACTTAAAAGTAAACCCCCTCCCAACAACACCACAATAAAATGATCATTAGTGTTGTTCAGAGCAATATGAAAAGACCAATCAGTTTTATAAAACAGTAAGCAATAGGCTACCTTGGACCTGACTTTTGCCATGCCTGTATCTGTACCCACAGCTCCCCTGGCTAACTCTTCTGGAGCTCACATCTGTGCGGTTACCAGCATTACTGAAGCCCAGTGCTCACTCTGCCAGAATCAATCACCAACCCTCTGTGTCCAAGCATGACAAGTACCCCTATTAGAACCTGAGTTCCTCTGCCCTAGACTGGGACAGAGTATTGCAGTAGGAACTGGCATTATCTTTAAATCTTCCATCTTTAAATCTATGACATCCTACAGGGTGGAGATTTTGATCTGTAACATTGGAAGGCATACCTGTCTCAATTTAACTTTAGATCTATCATATTAATAAAGTATTCTGCAGGGTGTCCCAAAAGTCTTTATGCCATTTTAATCTCTCCAGTTATTATTGGGACTTTGAGGGACATCCTGTGTAATACTTTAGAAATCTGACAGATCGAAGATTAAATCAATATAAGTATTCCCTGCAATTATTATTTAATAACTTGGAGTATCTATAAGCTATTAAAGTTTAAAGCGGCACTAAGACTTTTGGGACATCCTGTATTTTCAAATTGGCTCAACTTACTCCATTATTAGTCAGTCCTGCCTCCTCTCCTGTCTTCCAAAATGAGCTGGACCTAGAACACCTTGCAGGAAAGGAAGAATAAACAAGAGCTCAATTACAAGTACAAATCTGAGCAGCTGAGGAAGGGGAAAGAGGGGTTTTATTTTAAAAGCAGAGGAGAAAGGACAGGGGTAGAGATAAAGAAATGGAAAAGCAGTCATCCCCCTCCCTTGTAATCTGACACAAATGGAACTGCTGAAATCTCTCAAAAGGAAATCACATAGCCACGGCACAAAATCATTTCTTGTCTTTTTGCCAGTAGGTTAATATGTGCTTTGGTCTAACCATTGAAAGACCCATCCCCACCTCCATCCTCTCCCTTTCTACAGACACAGGCCAAGGAAACACCAACCTGCAGCACAGCCCGGTTACTCAGAAGGCAGTCCATCAGCACTGGCTCGTATTTCTTGACCAGGCTATCCCAACTGTGATCACTCGCCATGATGTTGCTCTCATAGCCTGAGGTAACGGAAGAGTCTATGGAGGAGGAATCTGGGGAACAGGAGATGACTGCATCTGCATCCTTGAAAGAGAAAACCTCCTTCTCAGGCTGGATACTGCTGGCCAGGGGTGTGCCCAGAGGGCCTTGGGCAGTCCTGCAATTGTAAGGCTGAGAGATGGGCCTCAGGTCCTCACAGGCTCCTGAACTGCCCTGCCTCTTGATAGATTCATTCACATTGGTATTTTCTGCTTGTACTTCTGTGGGACTTTGACAAGGGGGCTCTACTTCCTTTGTGGGTAGGCAACCTTCAGCCTCTCCTCGCTCCCCAGCAGATCGGAGAGAAAGCCGTATGAAACTAAAACTTGAGTTAAAGACATCTTGAGAGCTAGGTGGGGTTGTAGGGGTCTGCTGGCAGCCTACTTGGTCACAGAAGTTGTTTGCTTCCTTCTGTACCACAGAGCCCTGAGTTCTGACACCTCCAGCCACCTCCCAAGGGGCCAGGGAGGCCTTAGGCCTACATGGGGGTAGAAAATTTTCCAAACAAACAGGGGCAGAGGGACCAGTAAGATCAGTTACACTGTCAGTCAGTTTGGTACTTGATCCTGGCTGAGACCAGAAATTTCCCAGTATACTATGCCCTATGACCCTGCTTCCCTTGAGGATGGGATTCCCAGCTGAGGAGTTAAAACCCTGTCTTCTCAAATCAGAGTCTCCCGGTCTGGTCATGGTGCAGGTCTTGAGTTCAGTCATTCTGCTGTCCTTGCCATGGCCCAGCTCCTTCAGGTTGAATGATGAGTGAGCTGTAGCAGAAAGGCATTCTATCCGTGGCCTGGTGTCTGTCCTCATATAGCCCGGCCTTCTTGCCAACCTCTTCTTCTGAAAGGAGCCAGTAGGCAGCAACTGGTTCTGCTTACCTGAAAAATGAAAAAAAATTACCCTGTCAATCCACTGGTCTTAGCTATGCTACTCTTGGGGAAGGTAAGGATCCCTTAAGCTTTGGGAGAAGATTTCAGAGGACAGCCCTCCCCTAACATATCCCATACCTTGGTGCCAGTTGCATAGATTAGATACTAGGGTGCACAAATAATGAATGTGACCCAATATGAGCATTCTTACATTTTTATACTCTTACATAACCATTTTCTGCAACTCTTTACTTCAGAACATGCAGAAATACATATGTGTGTGTATATAAATACATATTTTTTAATAAGTTCCTATGCCCAGCAGAGGAAATGATCACACTGTTAGTTATGTCCCCAGTTTAACACAGGAACTTTAGCTGCCTGCCTGTCAGTCCTTTGCAAGCTTGCAAGAGAAATGCCAATCAACTCATCTGAAGCTGAAAAGTCAACATACTCATCAAACTGAAACTCATAAAGACCAGTGAACTAGTGATGGAAGTACATATGACCACCTGATTTATGTACATTGACTTTAATATCCATTGTTGCCATTATAGAAGAGGTCTTCTTGAAAGGTTCTCTAACCTAGGGTTACATTACCCTTTTATATTGTTTGTTATGCCCTACCTAAAGGTTTGGCTCTTCATATAGTATTGGGGCAAGACTTGAAAGCCACAGAGCAGACACAAATTTTCAAGTCTTGCATAATCACACTTTAGAAATTCAAATGAAATGGCCTGAGGTATTAAGTAAAAAGTTTGGAGCAGCAATAAAACGTAAGGTGATAGAAGCAAAGGTAGGGAATGGAGACGGGATTTATAATTTCACTAGTATAAGAACTCCCAGAAGAGGAAATTCTTTCTTCCAATTAAAGACGGTACCATATTTGAAGATTCTCATCTTAGAGTTTCCTAGAGCATAGAAAGGTTAAGATTCTTGACCAGAGTATAAGAGGTGAGATTTGAACTGAGGGCTTTCTGGTTTTAGAACCCAGTGCTCTACCCAGAATGAAAGTAGTAGTGATAGTGGTAGTGGTGATATTGATGGTGATGGTGCTGGTGTTTCCTCTTGAGAATGGTGATGGTGGTGGTAGTGGTGGTGGTGGTGGTGGTGAGGG
This sequence comes from Pseudochirops cupreus, assembly GCA_028627135.1. Classification (NCBI taxonomy): domain Eukaryota; kingdom Metazoa; phylum Chordata; class Mammalia; order Diprotodontia; family Pseudocheiridae; genus Pseudochirops; species Pseudochirops cupreus. Next base: position 121,898,995 of record CM053584.1, read on the forward strand.
TGATGGTGATGAGCTACAACATCCCCTCTAGTTCGAAATTCTATGCTTCTATGATGATTTAAAAGGCAGGAGGTGAAGGGTGGGCATTATCAGATGGTGACTTGGTATTGATAGGACTAGAGGGGATGTTGTAGCTCATCAAGTCTAACTATTTTATTTTATAAATTAGGAAACCAAGACCAAATGAGTTAAAAATTATCAAAAGTCATAATAATTAATAAGGATTATGATAAAATATTATCATGTAATAAGGAAAAGTAAAGTTGGGGAAGGGAACCAAGTTTTTATTAAGTGCCTACTATGGGCCAGGGTTTATAAATGCTTTAATTTTATTCTGACAACAACCCTGGGAAGTAGATGCTATCATTGTCCCTGTTTTATAGATGAAAGAAATGGGGCAAAGAGAGGCTAAGTGACTTGCCTAGCATCACACAAGTGTTTGAGGCCAAATTTGAACTCAGGTCTTGTTGACTCCAGGCTCAGAGCTCTTTCCACTTAACTGTCTAAGTGAGAAAACCAGGATTCAACCTAGTTCCTCTAATTCTAGATTCCAAAGCTCCTTCCATTACCCTATTAACTAGTCAGCAATGTATTGAATACTATGTGTATAATGGGCAGTTTGGTGACACAATGGATAGAGTCAACCCTAGAGTTAAAAGAACCTAAGTTCAAATCTGACATCAGATACTTAGTAGATATGTGACCCTGGGCAAGTCACTTAATCCTGTCTGCCTCCATTTCTTCATCTATAAAATGAACAGGAAATGGCCAACCACTCCAGTATCTTTGCAAAAAAAAACCAAAAAACAAATGAGATCATGAAGAGTTGAACAGGACTGAAACAAGTGAATAATGAACTAATAGGTACAACACTGTGCTAAGTGCTATGCAGAATATCAAAGGCATGAATAACACATATAACAAATATGTTTTAAGTCTCAACTATGTACAGAGCATTGTGCCAGGTGCTGGGGAGATAATTAATCAGTAAGAATCCCGTGAGCTCCTGTTATATGCCATGAGCTGATCAAGAGTCTGAAGACAAAAACGAAAACAGTCCTTGATATCAAGGAGCTAAAATCTCTCTCTCTCTCCACACACACACACACACACACACACACACACACACACACACACACACACACGTATGTATAAGCATATGCAACATAAAAACAAGGTTATTTGGGAGGCAGGGCACTAAGGGAAAAGTTAAATATATCAGTGAAGAACAATTTCTGAATGTCTGTTATGTTTAGGCATATTGCCAAGCAATATGCTCTTGAGGCACTTGAACCTATCTGAGAAGAAACCTGGGACAGTATAAAGGGCACTAACCTTATTGTTTAAAGACCTGAGTTTGAATCAAGAAACCAAGGTCTGCTGCTACTAGCGCTGTAATCTGAGCAAGTCACTTAACCTCTTTCTGTTCCGTCATCTGGAAAATGGGTACACTTATAATATCAACAACACAGGATTGTTGTGAGAAAAGAACTTTGTAAATCATAAAACAAATATATTTTACATGAAAAAAAAATCAAACCAGAAAGAACATGTCCAGTTCTAAGAACTACATTTTAAGATAGACATTGACAAATTAGAGTACATCCAGAAGATGGTTGCCAGAGTGATAAAGGAATATTATATGCAGAGATCAGGTGAAGAAAATCAGAGTGAGGGAGAAGAGACTTCAGGAAACATGATAAGTGAATTCCATTATTTCACAGAATCACACCAAATAAAAGAATCTCAGAGCTGAAGGTATTTCAGAGGTCAGTTAATCTAATTCATACCTGGACAAAAATATAGTATAAAATATACCCTCCAGCCATTGCTGGAAAAACACCAGTGAGTGGAAACCCACTATACTCTGAGGCAACCTATTCACTTTTGGATAGGCTTTTAGGTTCATAGCTTCATTAAAAGCTAGAGAAAAATTTAAAGTTCATCTAATCTAACCTCTTTCTTTCACAAATTAAGAACTAGGGCCTAGAGAGGATGACTTGTCCAACCTCACTAGGTAGAACCAGGATTTGAACTCAGGCCTTCTGATCCTTAAACCTAGCACTCTTCCCACCACACCACAGTTTGGTAGGAAGCTTTTTCTTACTACAATCCCTAACTTTCTTCTTTGCAACTTTCACCCATTGTTTCTACTTCATTAGGACCAAGCAAAATAAATGTAACTCCTATTCCATAAAACAGCCCTTCAAATACTTGAACCTTTTGTTGTATATCTAACTAAAAATCCTCATACAGCATATTTCTAAGGATGCCCATCATCCCAGAATTCCTCCTCTGGATTCTCTCCCATTCATCAATGTCTCCCAGATATTCAGAATTCAACACAACATTCCAGAACTGGTCTGATCAGAGCATAACATGATGATCTGACCAGAACCCAGTATAGTAGTTTGATCAGAAGAGAGTACAACCTGGTTCTGGACACTATTCTTCCCTTGATGCAATCTATGAAAGACAAGAAGAGGAAAGAGCTAATCACATAATCAGGAAGACGGGTTCAGATTCCATCTCTGACACATACTAGCTGCATTATCTTAACAAGTCACTTGATCTTTCTATGTCTTAGGCAACACTGCTAAGCCTGAAAAATATAGAGCAGGCATTAATCTGCATTAATAGAGGAATTCCCTCATATCAGTGAAAGCCCATGTCTAGTACAAATTTTTTAAAAAGAATACATTATTTTTTTGGCTGTCATAGAAATGGCAAACCATTCCAGTATCTTTGCCAAGAAAATCCCAAATGGGGTCACAAAGAGTTAGACACAACCGGAATGACTCCACAATAACAAAAATCACACTGTTGATTCTTATTAACTTACAGTCCACTAAAGGCCCCAATGTTTAAAATGAGCAACTATCTAGTGTCATGTCACCTCAATCTTGTATTTGTAAAGTTTATCTGAAGGTTCATCCCTCAAAAAAAAAGTAGAATTTTTCTGAATTCCTCTAGAAGTCAGAGCTAGGATCCATGAATGTTTAGAAGCTATAGGAGACCAGATCCAGAGTCAACACAAGAAATAGGTTCCCAATAATTAGAGCTATTCCACAATGGAATGGGCTGCTTTGGAACAAGTGAGTTCCTTGTCAATGAAAGCCTTCAAGCAGAAGCTAGGTGATCACCTACAGGGAATGTTATGTGGAAGAAACCTGCATGAGGTTTATAAGGCTAGATGAGATGACCTCTACACACCATCAAACTCTAAAATTCTTATTCTATAAAGTAATACTACAAAGGAATATGCTACATGTCCAATAAGTGATATATAGAATAAATGCTACAAGATTTCAAAAGAGAAAATGAGCATTGAGGGGCTGGCACAGTTCAGGGAAGGCTTTATAGAGGAGATGGGATTAAATCTGGGCTTTGAAGGAAGGGCAGGATTTGGGCAAATTGAGAGGAGTTGGAAGGACCTTCTAATCAATCAATAAACATTTATCAAGGGCCTACTATGTGCAGGTCTTCCAAGATGGTGATGAACAAAGGCACAAAAATTCATATGGTGTATCCATATGGCTCCATTCATATGGCATGTTTAGAAGGAAATGGATGTGTCTAAGAAAAAGAATGTATCTAAGAGCAGTATGAAATAAGTCTGGAAAGGCAGGTAGGAGCCAAATTATGGAACGTTTCAAATACAGCATTAGTTTGTAGTTTACCCCTATAAGCAAAAGGGATATAATGAAGGTTGGGGTTTTTTAACAGGTGACATTTGCAAAGTAGTGTGTTTTAGAAATATTAACCTGATGGTGACATATTAGATAGACTGAGGAGAGAGGTGAACTGCAAGCAGCCCTCCAAGGTAACCAGTCTCTTTGTGCAAGGCACAGCCAGGGCTGAGTGCAAAGAATCGCACAATATTAGAAATGGAAGGAAAATTAGATATATTCTACTTTGAAGTCCTCATTTTATATAGGGGGGAAAACTGAGAATCTAGGAAGTGAAATGACCTGCCTAACGACACACAGCTAGTTAGAAAGAGCTGGGATAAGCAATAATCACAGTCAGGCAGAGTCCTGCACATGAAGTGGACAGTTAGAACAAAAGTTAGATAAGGTAGAATAGAAATGGACCAGGACAGGTACACAGAGACCAGATGGAAAAATCCAAGGCAGACAGAGACAGCAAGATGCAGAGACAAGATTTTGGTTCACTCAGTCCAAGTGAGTTTCTGACAAAGTCTCCCAGGAACCGGGGGGAAATCTCCAGAAGAGAAATTGTTCTGAGAGTGTCTGAAGTTGTTTTAAAAGCTTTTGCCCTCAGAGGATAAAATTTGTTCAATTGTCCCTACCTTCTCTTACTGTTAATGTTTGCTAGAATTATTCTTTATTAAGTTGGGGATCCTAGTCAGCAGCCCAAGAGAATATTGTAACTTCATCAGAGGAAAGGGCCCTGTCTTTCAACATGATGAAGGTCTCCAGCAGAATATCCCAGTCCTCTGAAGATGCAGCAGACTCTTTTGAGCGGGGTGTAGGGAGGGGGATAAAGAGCATTTTGTCCTTTGCATTGGGGAATTTTTCCCTCTTGGGACTTCCTGACAATGTAACGATGTCATAGAAATCTGATTAAAATATTATTGCAACACTCCAGGTTTGAGGTAACAAAGACCTAGACTAAGGTGGTAATTTTAACCTTTTAACCATATATTACCTGACCCTCAAAAAAAAAAAAAGGAAGAAGCAAAAGAAAACCTTGGGAAAATACCTTTAAAAATAACAAAGACAAGAGGAAATGAAAATTGGACTCAGGGTTTAATTATGAAAGGAATTGCTGAGCTGTTCTGCTTATCATGGAAAAAAAAATCCAATCTAATGAAATCTATATGGTCCTTTGGCTTATTTTTTTTTAATTTATCAAAGTGCCAGAAACATATTCAGGTTTACTGAGGTTAAAAGAATAATTCCATGTAGAAAATAATTCACTGAAGTAATTTTGTCTGATTCTCCATAGATCATCAAAGCAAGAGTTCCAAAAAGCCTCTTTTTAAATCGTTGTTACCTATGAGCTATTCACACTAGGGCCTGAGTGGGAAGGAAGAGTCACTCAGAAATTTTTGGATTGCAAATAACCAACCATGCTACCTATGTCTCAAACCATGAAGACTGAGCCTATGTGACCAGAATTTAGTAACAGGTGGGGTAGTCTTGGGTTACAGCCCATTTTCTTCAGCATATTCCAGCTTCCAAGAGTCAAACCCCTCATCAGGAGGGTTCAGGAGGGTAAGATCTGGAGCAGCAGGGCCCTGAGGACAAGATTTTCTAGTGAGTAAAAATCCAAACTCAAAAGAATAAAGGAATAGAGCATGAGAGAGCGAAGGGAAAGAGAGAACTGGGATATAGACTAGTTGCATTAAACTGCCTGGATCACAGAGCAGATAAGTTGAATAGAAAGCTATTCATACTCATCTTTCGACTTCTGTATCCTGTAACCTAGGGGAATAAAGACATTCAGCCCCCTATTTCTCTAGGGAAAATAGCTCTCCAACACTGCTTGAAATTATGCTTTCACTTTTAAATTCAAATCCACTTTATGTTACATTGGAGCCTCAATTCAATCTTCGTATTCTTGCCTCTTGGTCATAGACTACCTAGTGTTGGGTTTGTTTCTATTTGGGGGAGAAGGGTGTTGGTTTTGTTCGTTTTAAAATGTCTTTGATGCCTTCTGTTTGTTTGTTTATTTTTTATCATACAATAATTTCCAGATCGGCAACTCCCCACTTCCCCTGAAGAGAATCCTTGCAACAAGGAAAAACAGTTAAGTAAAACCCAGTGATCAAAGACGAATACGCAACATTTCACACCAAACTATGTAGCTTTGTCTTTTTAAAATAGGAATCTCGGCTTTATTTGCACCCTTTCCTGATAAGCACTAAACAACCTATTATTTTACGGGGACCCTGGGATACAGGGTGGCTGGTTGTCTGCTCACAACTCTAAAAGATCATACAATAGCCTGATGCTAGTCAGTCACTGTGTGTACATCTCAGGAGTAAATGAATGTACTTTTTCTTCTGTCTCTCCTGTGTTGTTGTTGTTGAGTCATCCTCGATCATGTCCAGCTCTTTGTGATCCCATTTGACATTTTCTTGGCCAAGATTTTGAAGTGATTTGACATTTCCTTCTCCAATTTATTTGACAGATGAAGCAGCAAGGTACACTGAGGGAGAGATGTGGGGTAGCATGTATGTTCCAGGCAAAGTAAATGACTGCTATCACCTTGACCACCTCTCCTCAGAGCCCAGTGACATAGCCTAGGACCTTACAGAGCCTTATGAATAGCAGTGTTCCAAAGACCACAGCCCTGCACTATCATTTAAGGGAGCAATTGCTATGGAGAACGGACGTGCCTTCCCTTTCTGCTAGCACCACCAACTACTTATTAATTACCACCAGTGGGCAGGTAAGCCCATGAACCCTGGGGATGGCAGCATCTCCCAGACCAGCAGCCCTACTTCCAGCCTGGCCCCCAAAGTCACCACCCTAGGAAGCAATCCTTGAGAAGAAGGGATCGGCTATCCTCACCAATTGCCACATGTGAGGCAGGTAAGCCAGCCTAGATGAAACAGCAGAAACACCCTAAGGGAGAAAGGTGAGCTGGTATCTTCCAGAAAAATGGAATCAACACCACTACCTTATCTGAAACCTCAGTGAAGATAGCATAAAACCCTGAATGCAAGACCCTTGAGAACAGTGATGCCACCCAAGCCACCATGCCCACTTCTAGCCTGGACCCTACAGGGAGCAATTTTTTTGTGGAGAAGGGGTCCATCTTCCTTGCCATCACCAATACTAGCTATAGACCAGCTGTCACCAGTGGACAGGTAAATCCAAAAGCCTCCAGACCACCAGCTCTGCTTCCAGCTCAGCCTCCCAAGACATCACTCCATGAACCAAAGCCTAAGGAGGTAATACCTGGCAAATGTTTCTTGGGGCACTGGAGCTCTACCTCCTTAGCAGCCATGGTTTAGTTGTGGCTTCTAGGCACCCAGAAAATGACATTGTTAGCACCAAAGTATTCTGCACCATAAAATCACTCAACATCAGAAACAGATATAATTATCATGAGAAATGACATTTTAAAATGTCCGTTCTTTGACACTACACCCTTAGGACCATGAGACTTTCCCATATAACTTTCAACTGAAATTTCTATGTGTTGTTGCCTCTGTTCCTCTCATCAGATGAATGCTTCTTGAGAACAAGGTCTGTGGAGGGCTTCTAGGGTAAATTCCATGCCCTCTGAGGTCCTGTCTTTGTGTTGTTCATTCTACTAAAGAACCAGATGAGGAATAGAAAGATAGGTGGATGGATGGACTAATAGCACATTTATTGTTTCCTATGTGCCAGGAGCTGTGTCAAGAGTTGATTGTTCTTAATATATATCTTTCCCTAAAGAGCCAAGGGTGGGCTTCTTAGGTTGACCTCTCTTGGCTGAATGTATCCCACTCAATGAAGGATCTCATGGATCAGAATGTTGATCTCTCTCCCACACAGTGTGTAGGCCTATAGCCTGATTCTATCAGAAAGGCTCTCTTTCTTACTTTCTCATCATGTGCCATCAGAAACTGCTTCTATGGAAAAGCATACAGGAGCCCAGATAGGTTTCCAAGGATGAGCTAGGATCAGCTATATACATAAATGGCTAGGGACTCAAAATGCAAACAGGAGAACATGGAAGTTCTACTGATCATGTGCTACTATGCCCAAGTATAGCTGGCAGTATGATTTAATATGGTACAGTTGAAAGAACACTGAATTTGGAGTCATAGAACCTGTGTTCAAATTCCAGTTGTGCTAGTTACTACATGTGTGAACTTGGGCAACTCACTTCAGTTCTCTAGGCTTCCATTTTCTTACATGTGGGATGAAGGGTTGGATGAGATGCCCTCTAAAATCCCTCCATAAGTATCAGATCCTACATCGGTGAATTCTATCTCTTCTCCCAATAGATGGTATCACTGTTCTCAGCAACCCAAATATTCGTCTTACAGAAAGTGGGAAGTCCACCGCGAAAAACAACAACAACAGTACCTAAAGTTGAGAAGAACAAGGGCCAAATGACCTGAAGAGCTCAGCAGCCCCTATTTCCTTTCAGATCTATCTATCTAGTTGGTCAACAAGGGAATTGTCACAGATCTTGCCCCGGCTTCCCTTTATCTCTGATTCACAAATGTGATACTACCCATCCCTTTGAAAGATGGATTGTTTTACTAGAACACAGGTATTCACCAGCTGTTCTTAGTGAGTGGGGGAATTTTACACAGCTCTAACATTTCAGCCTTGTTCAAAAGCTAAATTGACTGTGGATAAAGACACAGGCAAGTTCTACATATCATGGCCATCTCAGGTGTCCGAAGTTCACTGATGAACAAAAGCTCAGCCTCTCTGGTTTCCAAAAAACCTCTAGGGATAAACCAATGCGATCTTTGTCTCAAAAGGCTTTCAGGATATGGACGCCATTTTGCTGTATTAGTATGGCCACTGGAAACAGGAAATGCCACAGTGAAGCATAACTTTACAGGTATGTTCACATCCAACTATACTGCCAGCCCCTAATCAATGAAACCAGTGAAACCTTTTAGGCTAGAAACAAAGAAGACAGTACTTGAGATATTTTTTCCTGGTCTTTGAGGCCATTTTTGAAAGTTTCATGAATATTCAGCAGTCATTTTAGGGAATAAAACTAGATTCTACTGAAAGCTCATTGTCTGTAGGGTTTTGTGCCGTGAGACTGTTTTATGGGTGAAAGAACCTTATAATAAGGTGCTTTGGACACATCAGTCACTACCCCTTGATCCCTGTCAGAAGACAGAAGCAGGGTTTTCTTTGCACTGAATTTCACTGTTTTTAGAGAAGAATATTATATAACAACCGTAACAACAAACTCACATTTATACAGTCCTTTAAAGTTTGCAAAATATATTACACCTAAAATACATGTACAACTAATAAATGTTATCACCTTTGATCCTCACAACAATATTTGAGGGTTGCTAATTTCATACCCATTTTACAGTTTGGCAAACTGAGGCTTAAGGAAATGGAATGACTGGCCCAAAAGTCACATAGATTCGAGAAAATATCTGAAGCAAGATTTAAATTCAGATCTTCCTGACTATTAGGGTTGAACATAAAAGAATTACTAATTAAAAGTCAGGTTGACTATCCCTAATACATATCCATACCAAAAACAGAAAGGTTTTTTTTTAACAATGCCATACTTTTCTATTTTTTATAATGCTTTAACAAGGCTCAGGGCACAGCTCAGAGGGCACATTATCTATCAAATCAAGGAATTAAAAAGTTTAGATAAGGAAAAGTCCTGGAAGATCACCTCCTCCTGTTCCCTCCCTTAACAAGTGTGAAAGCTAAATCCCAGATTGGCTCTTAGTGCTCACCCAAGTTTATACTGCTTCTGAAGGTTTATGATGCACCTTGCCCCATAACAACTTGGTCATATTCAAGATTCAGCTCAAAGGCCACATTCCACATGAAGCATTTCCTATTCTTCCCAAGGGCTAGTGTCTTCCTCCCAAAGTTATTATTTACGAGGATGTACTGGAGCCAACTGTATGATGCCCCTAACCACTCTCAGCCTCAGTTTTCTTATGTATAAAAGGGGGCTAATAATAGTACCAGTCTCACAAGGTTGTTGTGATGATCAAATAAATGTAAAGCTCTTTGCAATCTTTCTCCTAGCTCAATGTCAAGAAAACTATCAGAAGCGACAGGCATCATCAAAACTCTGTCTCCTGCCTCAGTGTAGGAGATTTGTCACTCACTTCTCTACGTGGGAAAAGCAACTGAAAAAAGTTGCAGATGCCCACTCTGTGCCCAATCAGGCCTTGTTATAATGGGATAGCAATGTCAGAGCCAAATCTTGATCTGTACCCACATCATGACCCAAAACTAATCCTTATGACTGTGAATGAGAGGTTTTTCTGAAGGAACATCCTTTTTGTTCCCTCCACAATACGTTTGTACTCCTGTCTCTTATTCTTGACCCTCACACATAAAAACCATCGATCTTTTGACTGCCTTAACACGGAATCTCAAAGTCATCTGGAACTGAATTTCACTGAAAGATATCTTATAACATGTGCTATTCTTTATAGAATTAACTGAGACTGAAACAATTTCTTTCCTTTTGTTTCTCAAGATTGAGTCTTTGGGTAGAAATAAGGTGTCACATAGTGCCATTATGTGACTAATGTTTTAATCAGGGTTTTAGGTAACCAATGGACCGTTCTATTATAACCATTTCCATGTCAAGCACAGGTTGTACTCTGGCTTGAAGGATGTGAGTTTGAGGATCCCAGGATGGCAGATCTAGAACTAGAAAGAATCTTGGAGGCCATTTAATCCAGCTGCCTTGATTTGTACATAAGAAACTGAGCACCTTTTGAGGTTAAACCACTTGCCAAGATCACACAGGTAGTAAGTGAAAAAGGCAGGATTTGAATTTGCATCATCTAATTCCAAAGCCAGAGCTCTTTCAAATATGTCACAGATGTATTGAAAATCCTTAACAAGATAACCAGACACAATTTTCCATCTCAAATTTTTTTATCTTTAAATTAAACTGATTAAATAATGAATAAATATTGGAAAGCTGAGAAGGCGAAAAGGAATTCAAACTGACTCTGGCTGTCAGAAACCCGTGAATTCCAAAACTCATTTCAGAATGGGGTGTTGAATAATTATATTAAGCATGTAAAGTTAATAATAATAGCATATATTATTATGTCATGTTATATATTATTGTTTTGTTGTTCAGTCACTTCAGTCGTGTCCAACTCTTCATAGCCCCATTTGGGGTTTTCTTAGCAAAGATACTGGAGTGATTTGTCATTTCTTTCTCCAGTTCATTCCTCAAGTGAGGAAACTGAGGCAAACAGGATTAAGTGACTTGCCCGGGGTCATACAGCTAGCAATTGTCCAGGCCAGATTTGAATTTAGGAAGGTGTCTGGACTTGAGGCCTGGCACTCCATCCACTGTACCACCTAGTCATGCCACTTAGATAGATGAGAGAGAGACAGATAGACAGACAGACAGAGAGATAGAGAGAGGGAGAGGGAGCGGGAGAGAGACAGAGACAGAGAGACAGAAAGAGACAGAAATATATACATTCAATATGTAATATATGTTAAGGTGTGCAAAGAGCTTTACATAAATTATCTCATTTTATGCTCACAACAACCCTGTGATGTTGTTGCTATATTATCCCCATTTTGCAGAGAAGGGAACTGAAGCAGAAACTGGTTAAGTGACTTATCCAGGGCCACACAACTTGTAAGTCTGAAGCATGTCTTCCCTGTGATGCATGGGTGCTGTTGCAACAGAAGTTGAGCCCCAGATGAACTATTCAGGCATCTGTCAATTCATTCATCATTCAAATAACTGTTTGAGTGCCTACTATAAGCAAAGCATTATGACAATACAAAGATTAGTAAGGCCCAGTCTCAGACTATAGCAAATTCGGCCCACACTATAAAATACTCTTTCTGTTATTCTAGATTTTATTCCTTCAGGGCAAGGTCTGGTCCTATTTCCTAATATGGACATCTAAATGTATGCTATACTCTGCCATGCTCCCTACTGTCACTCAAGCAATAACCTTTGCTGCCTGATTGATGCCTGACCCTCTGACATGCTTGCCCACATCCTTTATGCCTGGACTTCTCCATCCCCTTGACTGCTGAGGGCTCAAGAGAGAAACACTGAGCTATGTAGAAGGGTAGGGCCCTTAATCCCCAATCTCTGAATCTTCTCATCTTTCTCACACCGTTAATTCTTGTAAATAATTGTCTTTTCCATTTCATGTAAAGTGCCACTCAAAACATCTTATCACCATCTGAAACCCCCTCAAGAGGGCTGTTTGCTACAGATGGGTTTCTCTAATGAATTTTTTAATGGTTGCCCTAATAAAAAATAGATGAACCAGAAGGAGCCCTCTTTATAGTTGTTATTTCAAAACAACTAAACAACTTAAATTCCTGCTCTCATTTTTTTGCAGCAAAGACTGGGAAGCTCTTCTATCCAACTGTAGCTGAGGATGGCATTTTTCATCCTAATGCCATCTGTAAAGTTCACAGTTACCTTTTTAATACCATATTTTATGCACAGTCTTATTTCCACGGCTTTTTAAATGCCTTGCTTTGCATGCCAAGTTTGAAAATGTGTTTATTAATATGATAGCAAACTGTCATCACTTTGTACAGAAGAACAATTAATTCTCTTGCATCTTTGATGGATGCTTCCTCTGTATATAGATTTTTCATACTATTCAGAATCTAAGCCTGTGTCAAAGGTTTTTGCTACTTCAAACATTTGACCTCCAACTGATACAATGCTGTTGCTCTTCAAATTGTCTTCTTTGTGACTCAATGGGAAAGGAATGAAGGAATTTTCCCAATTACCATATAGGTCTGTTGTAATATTGGTACTGAGGGAGCAGGATGATGCCAGCACTATTCACTTTCCATTTTACAGTTAAATTCAATAAACATTGGAACAACTAGGTGGTGTAGTGGACAGAGTACCTGAAGACTTATCTTCCTGAGGTCAGATCTGACCTCAGACATTTCCTAGCTTGTGACTCTGGGCAAGATACTTACCTCTGCTTGCCTCAGTTTCTTCATCTGTAAAATGAGCTGGAGAAGGAAATGGCAAACCACTCTACTATCTTTGCCAAGAAAAACCCAAATAGGGTCACAAAGAGTCACACATGACTAAAAACAACTGAACATCAACAATAATAAGCTTTTGTCCCTCAGCATACTTCAGTTATCACAAACTTAAGAGTTGGATGGGACGTTAGATAGGAGCTCATCTTTCTAAGTTCCCCATTTTGTAGATGAGGAGACTGAGGCTCAGTGAGATCCAAGATCACAAAGCTAGTAATTAGCCAAAGCAGAACTTGAACTCAGGTCCTCACACTCAGCGTCCAATGTTCTTTGCATTAAGAGGCACTTTATCATAGGGTTTTATTTTCTTTCATTCCACTGTAGAATTAGAAAGGCAGAATGAAAAGCAATGGATAGAAGTTCCAGAGAGACAAATTTTAAGTTCCATTTAAGGAAAAACCTTGAATTATTAGAATTGCTAAAAAGTAGAATGGACTGTTTCAGGAGGTAGTAGACATTTTATAGTCCCCATCCTTAAAATGGGTCTTTAAAAAGAAGCTGAATGATCACTTTTTGAATACATTGTAGAAGGTACTCCTGTTCAATCAGTTAACCAACCAGCTTTAAGTAAGCACCTTTTATTTGTCTATACTATGTTAGACACTGGAAACCCAAAGACAAAAATGGAACCTCCCTGCCTTCTAGGAGTTTACATGTACAAATTCTTCAGAAAATGCAAGTTGGGCTACATAGGGTTTTCCTTTCCCCCGTGATCCTTAAAACCTTAATCACTATTGGGGGTGCCATATTAGAAATTCCTATTTGGTTCTAGATTGGCCTGGAGGGCCTCTGACTTTCCTTTTCCTCCGGAAATTCTATGATTCTTCCTTCAAGCAAATTCCCAGAGTCTAAGATGACATTCAAATTCCACTCCAATAGCACCCAGGTTTTTAAGAGGCAATTAAGAGGTCTGATCATTCAGACACCATTTATTTGGATCCAGGAATAACTAGACTGGGGCTAGTTAACCTTTATCCCATCTATGAAGAAAGGAATTGCTAATGAAATTAATAATGGAAGGAAGAAAGATTACAGAGGGGCCTATTTAGCCAACTTACAAGAACAAATTCTTTTCAAGTATCCATTTATATTCAAATGGTACGAGGTAATTACAAACCATTCTGACTATTCTTGACTCTTCACTAGAAAACTATCTCTAGCAAAGTGCTACTTTGGAGGGCACCAGATAAATCTACTTATTAAATAATCCAAGTGTGTGTTTCTGTTTAATCAACATGTTTCCTCTGTTTTTCAAACAATTAAACACTCTAAGCAAACTTATGCAGAAAGTTTCTGTTCCCAAAACATCCCCTTCTGAGATTCCCCCAAGATCTTCCCTGTTTCAGCACAGGGTCTTAAACCACAGAGGCTCATCAACAGAGAAGGCCAAGAAGGTGCCAACGCTATCTCCCCAATAGTGGTAGGAATGCAGAAAATAGCAGGAACACTCTTAGAAGACACAGCTAGCTCAGCACAGAGAGAGATAATCACGATGTTGGAAACCTTCCAGGCAAAAATCATCTGTCACCTTAATGTCATGCTTCTGAATGAACTAAAAATGGCTTAATGTTAAGGGTGAAAGAGTCCTCCAAATAGGAAAATCCTTCTTCATATATATAGAGATGATAATGATAGCAAATATTTGTAGAATGTTACAAAGTTTGCAAAATTCTTTACAAAGAATAATAATAATAATAGCTAACATTTACACAGGGTCCACTATGTGTGAGAAGGGCAGTGAGGTGGTGCAGTGGATAGAGCACCAGGCCTAGAGTCAGGAAGATTCATCTCTGTGAGCTCAAATCTGGCCTTAGACAATGGTTGTGTGACCCTGGGCAAGTCACTTAAGTCTCTTTGTGTTAGTTTTCTCATCTGTAAAAATGAGCTGGCAAAGGAAATGGCAAACCACTCTAGTATCTTTGCAAAGAAAATTCCAAATGGGGTCACAAAGTATCAGACACAACTGAAAAAGACCAAACAACAACTATATGCACGGTACAGTGCTAAGTGCTTTACAATAATTATTTCATTTTAAAAAATGTTTCTCACAACAACCTGGAAGGCAGGTGCTATTACTACCTCTATTTTACAGATAAGAAAACTAAAATAGACAGATGTTAACTGACTTAGTCAAGGTCACAAAGCTACTACAGTGTCTGTAAAATTCAGGTTTTACTGACTCCAAGTCCAGCTTTCTATCCATTTTGGCCCCAAACTGCTAGTGTGGAACAGTGGAAAAGATGCCGGCTGGGGGAGTCAGGATAGACCTGGGTTCCAATTCTGACTCTGCTTCTTACTACCTGGGTGGCTTTAGGTAGGTCATTGACCTTCTTGAGCCTCTGTTTCTTCATCTGTAAAGTGGGAATAAAATATCCCTCTGAGTGTCTACCTCTCATGGTTGTTGTAAGGATCTAATGAAATAATGTATGCAAATAAGTCTTGCAAACCTCACAGCATTAAGTATATGTACACATACATATCAGCTATTATCACTTCTTGTATATCTGTACTCATATACATATATACAAATATACTAAAACTTTGTCTCATTCCTTAATATCCAAATGATATAAGCTAAACAGTCTGCATTCCCAACTCCCTACTTCTGAGCAGACAAAACAAGCATTCTTGGTCTGTGGAGAGGGGTTAAATCATGGAATCGTGGGATAACAGATTAAAGCTGGAAGAGCCCATTTTGTCTAACTTGATCATTTTACAGATGAGGAAACTGAGTACCAGGAAGGTTAAATCAGCTGCCCATCATATACGTAGCAAGTAGCAGAACCAGAACTTGAACCAGGTCTTCTGCCTTAAGTGACAATGCTCTTTCTACTACAACTATACTGACGCTGCTAACTTCTTTTTTTTTTTAATTTTGCCACCCCAGAAAAAAATCTTTTCCTTAAAATACTCTGTGGTCCATACATTTATTCTGAAAAACCAAAAGAGATTACAATCTTTTCACTTTTTTGAATTACTATTTCATGGCAGCCCTTGGGGTCCCTGGAGACAATTGAAAGTTTCACAAAAAAAATAAGGACTTGGGAAATCACCAGTAGAGAAAGTTAAACTGGTTTCTGTTCAGCTTTTCCATATGTGGAAACAGCCCTGCTAGCAGATGAAAGTGATGAAGGTGTAGGCCAGAGCAAATCCAGCTCGTCCTCACTTATCCATCTGCATTTCCCTGGCCCAAAATGTGGTGCTGAGGAGAAAAGAATTAACAGTGGATTTCTGAAGTCCTAAAATCCTCTTGATAAAGACCTTAGACTTGCAGTGGTTCTCAACCTTCCTAATGCCGCAACCCTTTAATACTCATATGTGGGCATATCTGCATGTGGGCAGACCCACCTGGAGACGGATAGAGGAGCAGTGTCTCGGTTCCTAAGGCCATCGGAAATATGTGTTTTCCCATGGTCTTAGGCGACCCCATTTGACCCCCAAAGGGGTCGCGACCCACAGGTTGAGAACCGCTGCCTTAGAGTAAAACTAAATGGTAAACAGTGGCAAACAATCCCTGCATGCATAGCACATGCTCATAGTACTAGAGCTGGAAAGGGACCATTCCAAGTCCCAACCTACTGATGAGACAGATGAGGAAACTGAGGCCCAGAGAAGTTAAGTTAGTTTATCAACATCATACAAGTGGTAAGTGATATAGCAAGAATCTGAACTAAGATTAATCATCAACCCCAAAGTCAGACATTTTTTTCTGCTATATCACATTATATTAAGGCCTACCCTATAAAGTGCTTGGACAGAAAAGGAGATTGAATCAGTCAATACTTAAAAAATTAATTCAGACTATTCACTGAAAGGTCAAATATTGAAGCTGAAAAGATGGGATTCATTGGGAAAGATTGAAGGCAAAAGGAGAAGGGGACGGCAGAGAATAAGATAGATCAGTATTGTCATGGAAACGGCAAACTGAGTTGAACAGACTTTGGGAGATAGGTGGGGATAGAAGGGCCTGGTGTGCTATGGTCTATAGGGTCACAAAGAGTCAAACATGACTGATCGACTAAACAACAAAGTGCTTTGTTCACCACCACCCTATGAAGGAGACAGAACAAGTGTTATTGACTCCATGTAGATGAAGAAACTGAAACTCAAAAGGTTAATAAATCACTGTTCCATGGCTAGTAAAGTGGCAGAACCCAAACTCATGGGTAAGAAACAGAACTTGAACCTAGTATTCTTGTACGGAGTACCAGACATCGAGAACTACTGAGCCGAGCATCATCAGTGATGATAATGGTCACCAGAATCTAGCAAATAGAGACTTGGGGAAAGTAACAATAAGTTTGCCAGGTGCTTTATACACATCATTTCATCCAATCCTCCTCACAACCCTGTCAGGTATATGCTATTATTGTTCTTACTTATCCTCTTTCACAAATATGGTAATTAAGATTTATTTTTAAAATTAGGTAACTGAGGGCAGCTAGGTGATTCAGTGGATTGAGTGCCGGGCTTAGAGTCAGGAAGACCGAGGTTCAAATCTGGCCTCAGGCACTTCCTCACTGTGTGATCCTGGGCAAGTCACTTAAGTCTGCCTCAGTTTCCACATCTGTAAAATGAGTTGGAGAAGGAAATGGCAAACCACTCTAGTCTCTTTACCAAGAAAATCACAAATGGGGTGAAGAAGAGTCAGACATGACTGAAACAACTGAAAAAGTGAGATTCCAAGTTGTTAAGAATTTAGGATGATATACCTAGAGCTGAGAGAGACCTTAAATGGTAATCTAGTCCAACTCTCTCATTTACAGATGAGTAAATTGAGGTCGAGAGAGAGATTAAATGATTTGCCTGAAGTCATGGGGGAGCCAAGATTTGAACTAAGGTCTTCTGTCTCTTAAACATAGCTTCTTTCTGCTGTATCATGTGACTTTCTTAGGATCACATAGCTGGGAAACATCTAAAGTGAAATTCAAACCCAGGTCTTCCAGATTATCAATCCAGAAATCTCTCCACTGTGCCATACTGCCTCTTAGCATAGTAGCAGCCCCGAAGACAAGGAAGGTGGTAAGATTATTGATGGCATAAAAGATCACGCATTTTCTGTTTTACAGAAACCTGGAAAATTCCAACTTACAAAACATGAAATAGACAATGATTTTAAAAGAGTACAGGGCTGCTTAAAACATGCTTTCTTGGAGCGTTCTAAATTATTTTCTTTATGAAAACTTAGTCTATACTCAGAAACCTATTTATTCCATAAAGTGAAATACAATCATATTTTGGATCATAGATTTAGAGCTAAAAATTACCTGAGAGGTATTTAGCTCAATCTTATATTACAGATGAGGAAACTGGGACTCGGAAAGGTAAATTTGCCCAAAATTATGTAAGTAGTGAGGAACAGAACTGGGATTTGACCCTAGGTGGCAGAGTGGATGGAGTGCTGGGCCTGGAGTCAGGAAGACTCATCTTCAAGAGTTAAAATCTGGCCTCAGATACTTACTAGCCAGGTGACCCTGGGCAAGTCTCTTAACCTTGTTTGCCTCAGTTTCCTCATCTATCAAATGAGCTGGAGAAATAAATGGCAACCCACTCCAGTATCTTTGCCAAGAAAACCTCAAATGGGGTCACAAAGACTCAGACACAACTGAAGAAATGCCTGAACAACAACAACCAAATATAGTGCTCAACAGTGTTATTACTTGGCCAAGAATACCTCTTTAAAGATTCCTAGTGGAACTCTCTGCCATTGGATATCAGTCTACCCAGAAAAAGAAGAACTAGCCTTCACCTGAGCTGACAAGGCAATTTCCCTAAAGTCATAGTCTCAGCAGAATGGCTGGAGTCCTGGGAAATGAAACTCTTTCATTAAACTGTTTCATCCTAAAAGGTGCCACTGTTCATTATATCTGAAGATGGTATTACCGGCCCACAGTCAGCCAGACTTGGATTTGATGGTTTGGTTCCTTAGTAGTCAGGATGGATTTATTCTTATCCATCCATAGTCCCTTGCTTTCTTCTTTAAAAAAAAAGAAGAAGAAGAATGAAACTGAAATTTGAAATGAATGAAAAATGAAAATTTGATCTGTACTCAGAAACCTATTTATTGCATAAGGAAATGTATAAGCATATTTTGGACCACAGATTTAGAAATGGAAGGCACCTTTGAGGTCATGCTATAGAGTACACTATGGAGAGAGGACTGTGAATGGCAGGCAGAGGTCCACAGAGAGATTGAGATTTCAAAGTCCTCTGTTCCAGCCTTACTTGCTGACCTTGTTGACCAAGGGCTCCCAGGGAGCCCTGTAGTCAATGACTATAGAACAGAGAAAAGCTGACTGATTCACAGCAAGATTAAGCCCATCAATGTGGCTTAAACAACAACATGCTCTATCTGAGATACCCCACATTTGTAGATTGGGTCTGATAATGTCTGAGGCCACTTTCAACTTTAAGGTAGATTGTAAATCACCCTTCTCCAAGCACTGAAGGGTACGATGGAGAGAGAGAATGAGAGTGGCAAGTAGAGGTCCACAGAGAGATTTCCAAGTCCTATGTCCCAATGTATATAGTTTACTATACCTACACACACACACACACACACACACACACACACACACACACACACACACACACACACACACACACACACCCATGCTTTACCCTCTCTCCTCTAAGCCATCACACATACCATTCCAATGAGCAATTATGGAGAGTCTATCAGAGCTACCACTGATAGGAGCAGGCAGCACTCCATTGCACACGGTATCTTGCCAGTAGCCCTGGGAGGACTTTTCCTGGTTTCTTTCATTTGAGAGGCAGTGAAGTACAGAGGGAAGAGTACTGTGAGATTAGAGGACATGGTTTCATTCCATCTCGGCTATTTATTTGCTGTGTGACCTGAAGGAAGTCACTTACCCCTGATCTATAAAATAAAAGGATTGAAGGAGATGATATCTAAAATCCCTTCTAGCTCTAAACCCATCACCCTATTTATTAAATACTGTGCTAGGCACGGTAGGGGTGTAGATGAAGTAGAAAATGCAGTCCCCCAAGGAGCTTATAATCTAATTGAGCGATAAGAGACTAACAAGTATATAAAATAATAACTGACCTCGAAGGTCATTAGAGAATAATACAAGATAGTGCATAGTTAAGTAAAAAGTCTATGGTGCAGATTCTAATAATCCTATTATAAGCAAGGTAGGAGATTGAGAAAGGGGTAATCAATGTGGGCTTGCACAGAGTTTAAAACATTTGTCTCAACAAACAGCAGCCAAACAAAGTTACTTAATCAGGGATGGTTTCACAGTAGAATAGCAGTAAGTAGAATAGTAGAATAGTAGGAAGACCTTGAAGAATGGGTAGAATTTTGCTAGACTGGGAAGAGAGAAAATTTCTTAATAGGCTAAGGGGAGAAGCTCCTTCAAGGCAGAGACACGATATCTTTTAGTTCTTGTAATAGTATAGGTCCACACAAGGAGCAAATAAGTAAACAGTCTTCTAGAATATTTGTCTAGTCAAATAAGCTTCTTTTTAGAAATAATACCCATGCCTCTATGCAAAATTGAAAGTGCTCCCTAAAATTTTAAATCCTAGCTCTTCCCAAAGTCCATGAAAATCAACCTCACTCTTGAGAATGGTTTATAAGTCACTGTACCCATTCTGTCCCCCCCTAACCTACACCTCTGCACAAGAGACAGTGATGCTGTTTCCCTATTAAATCTACTAAAATAAAAGACAAAATGCACAAAACCCTGAAATCACAAGTTGCCATAATAATGCCTCCCCCACCCCCAACATTCTTTACTGGCTTTTTTCTTCCTGTGGTTAGAATGTTAATTTGCTTTAGAAACATGGGCTCCTTCTCACTTCTGTTCTGAAAAAAAAAATCCTATTAATTTATTAAACTAAAAGTCAATAAGCAGTCTGCCTCAGACTCATATGCTTTTTTCTCTCCTTGGCTCCCCAGAGCCAGGAATGGGAAGGAGGAGGAGGGGGAGAGAGAAAAAAAAGGTATGACTAAGTGGGGAAGGAGGCAAATCAAAGTAGAAAGACAAGGAGGCTTTTAAAAGGACTGAGAAAACTCCTGAAGACCAGCGAGCAATCCCCTAGCAACTACAAAGGCACTTCAACTGATGCCGGCCACGCGTAGACCTATACTTCCACCTAGAGTTCCAGAAATCCCCGGCACATGGATTTTCTGCCTAGCAACTCTGCCTTGGTGTCACAATTTCAGTCCCACACTCCAAAGTCTTCTTAAGGAAGGAGTTAAGGTGGGGAAGATAGAGAAAGGGACCACTCCCAGCTTACTTTAAATGCACAAAACAGTTCCATTCTCTTCAAACTAGCTTTTCCCCCGTCTTTTGCTATTATCCCCACCCCCCTGTAATATCCAATGCCTTTTATAAAAGCTTTACAGGAGCTTAAATAAAGCAAGCCTGTTCTCATCCAGAATGCACTACAAAACCTCCAAGCACCAGGAACTAAGTTCAGTTCTCATCTTCACACATCTGTGGTCATACCCACTTTGAAACAAAAAGAATAGCTAATGGTTGAGCCGTATTTTATACTTTCCTTATCTCTGCCTTTGTACTGGCTGTCCCTGGAATGCATTCACTCTCAACCTCACTCCTAAAAATCCCCAGCTTCCTTCTAGACTCACCTTCTACGTGAAGCTTTTCCTGAAATGTTCCCCAATATCTGCTCCCTATTACCTTTTATGTATTTTTGTATCTTTTTTTTAATCTATCTATGTATTAGTTCTATCTCTATAGATAGATCTAGGTCATTCTAGATCTATAGGGATCTGTAACCATAGATCTACATCTATCTGTATCTCTATAGATAGAGCAGGATTTATCAAAGAGGTGATAGACAGATAGATAGATGTTGTCTCCTTTTTACCAGCTCATGAAACTACTTTAAGATAGATACTGTTTCACCTGTCTTTGAATCCCCAACACCTAGCACAGTATCTGGCACACATCAGGAGCTTAATAAATACCAATTGGCTGAATATATAGTTTTATACTTGGTCTCTGCTTCCAATCTCTCCCCTCTCCCCTCATCCTTTAAACATTTGCCAAAGTAACTCCCTAAGGGACAAATCCTTAAAGGACAAACCCCATACCACTTTCCTACTCAAAGCCTTCAGTGGCTTGCCATGGCCAGTAGGATAAGGTCATATCAACAAGTAAAATGCCATCCCCTTCACCCCTGCCCCAGCATGGTGTAGCAGCAACCACGCTGTCCTACCCAGGATGGCTGTAGCACAGGCTCTTAGATCTGCTTTATTAGGAAAGATAACTATTTAAGGAGTCAACAGTCTTTTTAAATTATATTCACTAGTTCAGGGGAAAAGTCAGTACCCTGAACTTCAGAGAAAATACAAGCAGAGAAATAAAGACTAACAGACAGCGCTCTGCCTGCTTGAATCAACTATACACTTTACATACATGCCTGGATTGAGAGAGCCTTTACATCTGAGCTGTCGGGGAGCTCTGAACATACAGCCACTCAGAATCGCGAGCAGGAAATCACAAGATCCTTCTCATAAGCGAGTCCCCAAAGCAAAATACCAACTCAGAATATATGTGTGTGTATATATATATATATATACACACACACACACACACACACACACACACACACACACACACACACACACACACACACACACACACACTTCTCAGAGTCAGAAAGTATCACAACCCTCATGACTCAGTACCTAATTAGAAATGAGCAAAAGGTGTGAAAGCCTTCCTACAAGCAAGCCTCCCCTAAGCCCACTTCCCTTAATGGGCTCTACATGAGGCCTGTTAATGGGTGGGAAGATCTTATAACCCATTAACACTACACATGGATTATCACTCTGAAGGGCCAGTCTCTTTTCTGCCTTTGGTGAGATCCACTTGGAACCTCTATTTTGTGAAGGTGTCCAAGTTGACATGCCTTCACTCCCCTCCCAACTTTGTTCATGACTTCCCCTGGACTTCAAAATCACACCTCCCTAGTACCTTTCAACCAGCCCACTCACCTTCCTTTTTCAGCTCTCTTTTTTATGTTGTCTTCCCTTACTGAAACATAAGTTCTTTGAGAACAGGGGCTCTCTCTCTTTTTGCTTACATTTATATTCCCAGTGTTTAATAATGGTTCTTCCCTTCTTTTCTTTATTACAAGCTTATTATGTGCCTGGCAGTGATATAAGCTCCTTGACCTGTTACTTAAAGCCCTCCACAATCTGGTTCTCACCTGCCTTTCCTGCCTTCTTTCATTCTATTCTCTGCAATAGTCATACATTGAAGCCTAGACTTCTGTTTTCTAAACTCATCATTCCATTTCCCACCTCCATTAAATTCACACACAAGGCACCAACCAAGTCTAGAATGCATTCCTTCCTCATCTCCACCTCTCAGAATCTTCATCTTCCTTCAAGATGACATTCAGGGGCTACTTCCTCTATAAAGCTCCCTCTGATTCCACCGTAGTCCTTAGGGTTCCCTCACTCCTCAATTACCCTTGCCCTGTACTTAGGACCACAAATTTTCAACTGAAGAGAAACTTATAAGTCTTCAAGTCCAAATTACTTATCTTACTGATGAGGAAACTGAGGGCCACAGAGCTAAAGATAACTTGCCCAAAGTCACACAGAGAGTAGCAAGACTGAGTTCATACCCAAACGCTCTGACTCCTAAACCAACCTTTTATTCCACTACATAAAAACTGGCCTGTATACATGTTATATCTCCTTTCCCCACCAAATAAGTTTCTTGAGGGCAGGATGTATTTGATTTTTATCTTTGGACCCTTAGCAGCTAGCACTGTGCCTTGCACAAGTAAACACAATAAATATTTCCTGAATTGAATTAATAAATTGTTAGTTAAGTGTAAAGAAGAATAAGATGTTACCTTAAAGAAGGAAGCAGCTTCCCAAGTTCAGATAACCACAAGATCTCAGACATGTCACTTGAGCTCTCTAGGCCTCAGTTTCCTCATAAGAAAGTTAGACTAAGTGGCCTCTGAGGTCCCTTCCCATTCTAAACCAATGATCCCATAATTTTTTTCTGATTTGGTGCAATATCCATTTGTATCAAAGTTACAAAAGCTATGATACAGGAGAAAGAACATGAGATCTGAAATTAGAGAACCTGGATTCACTCATCCAACAAACATTTTTAAGTGCCTACTATGAGCTAGATACTGGACTAAGCATGGGAGATACAAAAAGAAACAAAAGACAGTTCCTGCACCCAAGGAGCTCACAATCCAGTAGGGTGAAACAACATACAAGCAAATATATACAAAGCAAGCTATATAAAGGATAATTAGGGAATAATTCTCAGAGAAAAGTCACTGGAATTAAGAGAGGTAAGGGAAGGCTTCCTGTGGAAGGCAGGGTTTTAGCTGTTACTTAAAGAAAGCCAGGGAGGTCATCAGTCAGAACTAAGGAAGTATATCACCAAGGCAATATTCACAGCACCGACAGCAACTATGAATATGCTGTCATAATTCTGAATCACAAAATATAACAGACTCCCCACACAGAAGATAGAAGCAAAACATTTATTCAGACACCAGAAAGGCAAATCTCAACACCAGAAAACTGAATCCATAATAGCAACAAAGAAATTAATACACTTTATCACTGCAGGAAGCAAAACCATCCCAAAGCCTTTCCACAAACCAATACTCACAAGTCTAGCTGTCTCCTTGCCTGTGTTCTCTCTTTTCCCTCTGTTCTAACTGCTCTGACTCCCAGCTTCCTCTCAGCTCTGTTCTCCCCTTCAGCAAACTCCTCCTACCACAAGCTCCATGTGATTACATTTGGCCTATTAAGGGGCAGGTAAGATCTTCAAATTACCATGCCATTATAGGAAAGATAGTGTTCCAGGTATAGGGGACAGAGAAAATGCCCAGAGCTAAGAGATGGAGTGTCTTGTTTATGGAACAATAAGGAGGACAGTGTTACTGGATCAAAGAATATATGCTGGGGAGTAGGGTGTAAAAAGGCTGGAAAGATGGCAGGGGGCTAAGTTATGCAGGGCTTTGAATGCCAAACAGAGCATTTAGTATTTGCTGCCTCTTCCTATTACTCCCAGTGTGACACTGGGCAATTCACTTGACCTTCCTAAGCCTCAGTTTCCTCATTTATAAAATGAAGAGATTGGACTAGATGATCTCTAAGACATTGGAAGTAATGACAGCAAAAACTGTGACCCAAACAATTCTAGAAGTACCAGAGGAAGGACCCCAGCCCTTTGTGGTCAGGATGTAGACAAGCTAAGATAAGCAGGTATGGAAGAAGCACCCAGATTGATGAAATCACAGACTCACTGGAATATTGAAGTATAAGTCATTAATGGAAGTATGTAGTATATCCTATTTTATATCTATATCTATATCTATATCTATATATATATGTAAATACATACATATACACACACACATATACATACATACACACATACATAATAGAATACAGATAGCAGAGAATTTCTTGGAGACTGTCCCACTCACTATTCTCACTAGTGTTTGCAGTTGGGAGACCCTGAGGGCTCTTGTAACATTATCACAGTGGTTGCTATCAATTTTATTTAATCTCATCAGCTTCATGCTGAGCCTAGATGGCTTGGCTGCCATTCCACAACACACTGCATGTGTAGCTAGTGAGACTTGGCATGTATTGGGTAATACTTAGTGCAAGACTTGGTACCACAAGGAACCACTATAATTTTAACATCCTTCAGATTCTACTGACAGATAATAAACACCATCTTGTGATTTAGATCATTCACATATCCATAGCATCTTTTCTTTTCATCAGATAATGTCGGTAATAATAAACTTATATATGGGGAAAATAAATAGGGTAGTGACTACAGGCAATACCCAACATTAAAACAGGCTGTGTGCCAAAAGTCACTTGTAAATCTTGTTGGAATTTGCATTTTCCCACAGAAACAATGTGGGAAATGGTGGCTGGGTTCACAGGTCAACCCATAAACACTTAGTTAACTCATAATATACCTGAGATATAATATTAACACCATGCCTTATACTTAACAGCTATTTATAACTTCTTTATGGAAAAATGCAATCCAAGTTTCAACTCTGAATGGCAACAACATATGGCCTCCTCATCTACGCAGTGGACAGTAAAGATTTAAAAAGAGGGAGACAGGTGAAGAGAGAAGGAAAAGGTAAATTCCTAGAAGTCTGTAACCTATTAACTCTGTGTGCATAAGAAAAGGTACCTCTTTGCTTCTGTGGCTTATAAATTATAGATTTCGAGGATAGAGTCACTGCTTACGCAAAAAGAAAGTAACAGCTATGGAATGCTGGGGAAATAAGACCACAGAGAATAGAAGAATCAGAAGTGAGATGGTCCATATAGGGGAAAAGAGTCCTGTATTCAAGGGTTTAGGTAATAAGAAGTAATACAACAGTGATGAACTCTAATTTTTTTAATGGCACTGGCCTCCAACCAGAGTAAGCCTTCATATGTACTAGATGGAAGGGACATACAGCTCACTTAGTATAGCAGTAGCCCTTTTAACTCTTCATTGGTCAGTAATACACCTGCTGCAACCATGCTGAAAAGACCCACGGTTGGAATTGATCTTGGCACCATTAACTCCTCTCTGGGAATCTTCCAATATATAAAGATGGATTGCTCATGGTGATGGCTAATGACTAAAACAAGATCACCCCAAGCTTTACTGTGTTAATTGACACAAAATGTTTGATCAGTGATGCTGCAGAGTCTAGTTGTAATAAATCCCACCAATAGTTTCTGATACCAAGCATATGCTTGGCTATAGATATAATAATGTGATTATATAGTCAGACATGGTGGTGAATGATACAGCCGAGTCTAAGGTCCAAACGAAATACAAAGAAAAGACCAAAAGCTTTTATCCAGAAGTATTTTCAATGATTTTGATCAAGATGAAAGATGTTGCAGAAGCTTACCTTAAGAAGATAAGTGTTGTAGTCATAGTGTGAAACTACGTTAGTGACTCCCAAATCAAGCAACAAAGATGCTGGGTCCATCAAACGTGCTCAGAATTATCAATGAATTGCTATTGTGCTGTTGTTGATCATTTCTTCAGTCATATCTGACATTTCATGACCCCATGGACCATAGCACACCATTCATTTCTTTCCTCTACTATCTCCCAATGTCTGGCCATGCTCATGTTTGTTGCTTCTGTGACACTATCTGTGCATCCATTTCATCCTCTGTTGTTCCATTCTCTTTTTGCCTTCAATCTTTCCCCTCAGTATCTTTTCCAATGAGTCCTGCCTTCTCATTATGTGGTCAAAATATTTAAACTTCAGTTTCCATATTTGTCCTTGCAATGAATAGTTTGAATTAATTTCTTTAGTACTGATTAATCTGATCTTGCCATCCAAGGGATTCTCAAAAATCTTCTCCAGCACCACAATTCAAAAGCATCGATTCTGTGGTGCTCAGTTTTCCTTATAGTCCAGCTCCCACAGTCACACATTGCTGCTGGAAAAAACACAGCTTTAACTATACAGACCTTTGTCAACAAGGTGATATCTCTGATTTGTAGCAAGCTATCCCAATTTGATATATCTTTCCTTCTAAGGAGAAAACATTTTTTAATTTCATGGTAGTCACCATCTGTAATGATCTTTGAGCCCAAGAAAATCTGACACTGCTTCCATTTCTTCTCCCTTATTTGCCAGGAAGTGAAGGAACCAGTTGCCATGATCTTAAGGGTTTTCTTTAACAGTAAACTTTAAGCCAGTTTTTACACACTCCTCTTTCATCCTCATCAAGAGGCTTCTTAATTCTTTTTTACTTTCTTCCATCAGAGAGGAATCATCTGAAATTATATGAAATTGTTCATCTTTCTCCCAGCAACCTTAATTCCAACTTTTGATTTGTGCAGCTTGGCATTTCTCACAATGTATCCTGCACATAAGTTAAATAAATACAGTGACAGTATACACCTTGTAGCACTCCTTTCCCAATCTTAAACCAATCAGTTGTTGCTTATCCTGTTCTAACTGTTACTTCTTGACCTCCATATGGGTTCCTCAGGAGACAAGTAAGATCATCTGGTACTCCCATCTCTTCGGGACTTGCCACATTTTATTGTGATCCACACGGTTTTAGTGTAGTCAATGAAGCAGAAGTAGATGTTTCTCTGGAACTCTTTTGCTTTCTTCATAATTCAGCAAATGATGGCAATTTGGTCTCTAGCTTCTCTGCCTCTTCAAAAACCAGCCTGCATTTCTGATAATTCTCACTTCATATATTGCTGAAGGCTAGCTTGCAGAATCTTAAGTATAACCTTGCTGGCATGTGAAGTGAGTGTAGTTGTTCAGTAATTTGAACATTCTTTGGCATCGTCAGTTGATAAGAACCAGAGTGCTGAGCAGGAAGAATTTGAGCATCAGCACAAAGAATTGGTAAAGATATGTAACCAATCCTTCAGGTCAGAAAGAAAAGAGGGTGGCTAGTAGAAAGCTCTTCCCAGATCCTTCATTTCAGGATGGCACCTACTACAGATATCTCTTCAATTTCCTCCTGGTTATACTCCTCTGCACTGCTGGATTTCAATATGCATGCTCAGTTACTTCCCTCCTCTTTCAGTTCCTTTTTTGTATTTAATCTACTCTCATTGGATTGAGTACTTTTGCCAGACAGACTGTCTTTTGCCCTTTTTCCTATCTCCACCACTTAGCATAGTGCCTAGCACATGGCAGGTAATTAATAAATGTTTATTGACTCACTAATTGGCTGGCCATTATTACTAATCTGTATCAGAATGGGGTGGTGCATGCCAATGAACATGTCTATGAATTCCCAGGTGTTAGAACAGCTCCAATTTGAGGTACTTCTTCAGTACTCAAAGAGAAAGCATTTCACACAACCTCTCAAAAACAGAAGGACTCAAATTTATAGTCAAGCCTAGGTGCAATAGCAGTTTAAAAACAATATTTGAGCTACTGTGCAAATTCCAGGCATTCTGAATGCTTGAATGTGTGCAGAGGGGGAGAAATAAACAACAATTCACTTTATCAGCACCATAAACAAGAAATGCAATTCTTGTCCTGGAGAATAAAAATCTATTTAAAATTGACATCCAGTTTAAAATTGACACCAACTGGCCATTTCATAGTATCTCCAAGTACAAAGGACAAAAATGAAATATATCCACACTGGATAGTATCCAGAGGAGGACAAACAGAATAGTGAAGGACCTCAGGTCCACACAATATAAAGATCAACTGAAGGACCTGGGGTTGGTTAGCCTGAAGAAGAGAAAACCAGGAGGAACACAACAGCTATCTTTGAATGTGTGAAGGGCTGCTATGTGGAAGAAAGTTTTAAACTTAGTTCTGTTTAGTTCCAGAGGGCAGAACTAGAGGCAATTTGTAAAAGTTGCAAAAGGGCAAATTAAGACTTGGTACCAGGAAAAACTCTAAGTAGCTGTTAAAAAGAGGAAGGGACTGTCTCAGCCATTAGTGGGTTTTCCCTCACTACAAATACATAGTTCTTAAATAAAGCCTAGATGAAGCCCTGTTAAATATGAAATAGAGAGGAGATTATTGCTGAAGTACAGGTTCAACTAGATAAGACTAGACACTGGTCTTGTGTGGTTGCATAATGTGTAAATATGCCTTAAGAAAATTCTCAGCAGCCCTAAAACACCTTCTGGCTGAAAAGATTTTGAGTAAAAGCCTATGAGCCAAAAATAAATTTACAAATACCATATTTGTAAGGAGATGAAGATCTTCTGGGAGTAAGTAGCTGAACACGAACATGGAGCTCACAGTCCAACTCGCATGATTCATTTCCAGAGGATTAGCCTATACAACAATCTATTGCCTCATAGTTAAGTCTTAGAAAGGAAGGGTACCTCTAAGCTTTAGTGGCTGCCCAAGGGATACTGAGGCACTATTTTTAAAAACTGAATTAAGGAAATTTTCTCTCAGCAACTCTATTTGTTATGGTTAAGAACTAGAAACTAAGGGGGCAACCATCAAATGTGAATAATTGAACAAATTATGATGTGTGAATGTGACAGGATACTATTATGCCATAAGAAATGATGAAAGAAATGTTTTCAGAAAAACCTGTGAAGACTTGAATGACCCATGACTTTTTCCAAGATAATCAAGATTTTAGTGAAGTAGATGGCTCAGTTAACCTTGGAATTTAAATCACAGTTCTGCCTCTTATTAGTTGTGTGACCTTGGACGTTTAACTTCTTTGGGTTTTAGTTGTTCATTTGTCGAATGAAGGAGCTGAACTAAATAACCTCTGAGGGTATTTCCAGCTTAAAATCTATGTTTCTTTGATCTAGAATTGGATCTATGATATCAATGATATTCCCTCCAATAATGCAGAACCAAACCTCTTCATATCAACTCTTGCTGATGTTCTCCCATAGATTTGCCCCCGGTGCCCACCCAAACTACTAGGGTCATGGTAATTATAATGGAAATTTGAAGATTTTCTCTGCCCCTCAATAAGCCTAAGAGAATTTGAAGATCTTCCCTGATTTGAAGATAAACCTTGCCCCCTAATAGGCTGAATGTAATCACACGAAGCCTGTGGTGAGAGGAGTTTGCTGAAGGGGGAGTAGAGCCCACAGGAAGCTGGGGGTCAGAGCAGTTAGAGATGGAGGGAGAAGAGGACACACCCAAGGAGAGAGCTAGGCTTGTAAGTGTTTGTTTGTGGGAAGGTTAAAGGATGGTGTGGCTCCCTGCTGTGCAATGGTGTAGTAACGTCTTTCTTACTATGATGAAATTGACTTTCTGGTGTTGGGATTTGGTTTTCTGGTGTCTGGATAAATGTTTTGCTTTTTTCTTCTATATGGAGAGTCTGTTATATTTTGTGATTAAGAACTATGCTGGCATATTCATAGTCACCATCATTACTGTGGCATTGGCGCTACAGGCCTTCCTTACTTTCTCTTAATTTCAAGCAAAAACCAATGGAGCATCAGGTTTTAATCACAACTTTACCACTTATCTCCAAACATGTAACACAAGTGGCCCACAACTCCCAAGGGAGGGCCCAAACCAGATTAAAATGTAATGAGGGAAATCTAATAAAATCAACAAAAATACTATAAAATATAGTGGTTTTCCCATTTTTATTTGAATTTGACACTGTTGGGTCTAAATGATGCCTACAAAGCTCTTTAATTCTGTACTAATATGGTACAATGATATTAACTGGTTTTTCTCATATTCTCAAATCTTAGATTATTAAATATCCTATAATCAGGAATACCACATCAAGCAAAATGTGAAATGTAGATATAAACCATATTAGTATAAAAATAGAAAAAGCTGATTTTCCCAAAAAAAAAAAAACTGCCTTGCGTAAAAACTTAAGAGCATCTACAGTCAAGGCACCTGGTATGACAGCAGCCTAAGTCTCATCGGTTTCCCCAGAAGCAATAGAAACAGTAGCAATAGCTTCCCTGCTAGCCTGGATATAAGCTGACAAACCTGTGCTTTCCACCCCTGCAAGGTAAGTAAGGCAGATAAACGCTGTCTGTCTATAGGGTATGAGTGGCTTCTAAAAGCCCAGCATGCTCTGAAATAAAGATCTCAATGCAATATCCCTCAGCTCTTCTCTATTCCTTCCTTCCCCCCTCCCTCACTGGAGGAGGAAGAGGAGGAAGCATTTTATGGTACTTTATGGTTTGCAAAGTGTTTTACATACACTCTATCATTTGATCCTCACAACAACCTTATAAAATAGGCACCATTTTAGAGATGAGCATTCTAAGACTGAAAAATGTTGTCACTTGCCCAAGGTCATATAGCTAGTACCAGCCTGAGGCAGGGCTTGGACTCCCTTCTTCTTCAGTCCAAATCTGACCTTTCTGCTTTGTAACCTAGATGCCTACAAAGAATTGCAGTCAGCATTGGAAGAGGATCCATCTGTTAGTTTTCTTAGCCCTCCCCAAAAGTCCAACCTATAATGTTTGTTTGCCATCTAAAATTTCCCCATTTCAGAGGGTTGCCTTATATTACCATTTACCACCATTTTTCTAATAGAAGTATATTTATTTGTTTTTAGAAAAAAAATGTTTCCTCCAAATAAAAGAGTGTTTCTATTTAGAAATTTTGTGTTGTTAATTTTCTGCCCATATATTTGTTTCGTTTCAAAGAGATTTCATCTTAGGACTGTGGCCTATATCTGAGCTAAACCCATATATCTGGAACAGCACAGTCTGCATGCATCTGCATACCAGTACACATACACACATCACTTGCAAAGGATCCAGGTTCTTAGCTTTTCATGATCAGCAGTACCCAAAAGGAAAAGAGATATCATTTCTGCACATTCTCAGCTGGAAAGCCCTAATCAGCTTTATTTTAAATCCATCAGTTCAGTGGTTTTGCTTGCGGGCGCATTTTCAATTATCCAACTAATCTCAGGAGAGAGCCAGAGGGAAGCAGACGCCTGCCAGCATGCCCTGCAAACAAGTCAGCACAGGGCTTGGCATTTTCTGTATGAAGGAACACTGGACCAGCCCTTGCTCCTTTTGTATGAAGTACTAGTTAAAAGGTAGATTTCCAAATTGATCTTTGAGAGGTTTCTTTCCTTCTGCTAGAAGAGAGCAAGCATTAATTTCAGTTCTCAACAGGTTCTTAAAGATATATTCACATTGGCCATAAAGACCACCTTACCAGTTTCAGCTCTCTTGCCTCCTCCACTAGAGTCATAAGTAGGGCTGGGTGACTGGGACATTACTCATGGGGCACTAAATTTGAATATAATGTCCCTACCCCATCCACAAAGTTTTGGAGTCAAGGCAATGGTCAAAAAGGCCTAGTGCATGGGTTATTTAGAAGAGAGAGTGAGCTGAATGGGAATAAAGAGAACGACTGATGGAATGGTACCCTACCAGAAGAAGAAACTGCATTCTTTCTCTGTGGTGACTTGAACATAAAAGAGACCAAGAGATCCAAGTAAGTGTGTGCACACACACA
>CM053584.1:121932157-121953342 GCA_028627135.1 Pseudochirops cupreus
CGAGCTGACTTTAGTGGGAAGTATCTTTGTGTGCGTTTTGGAGTTCTAGGAGTGGTTTAGAGTCCTATTTTATGGGTATTTTGGGGTGGCTATGGGAGAGCTGCGATATGTTGCTGCTGCTACGCTGCCATCTTGGCTCCGCCCCCTGGAAGATAATTTTAAAAAGATACAGACATTGTTCCTAACCCACATCAAATTAATCCTTTATACAATTAACTTGACATTGAAGATTGTCCAGTGATCTAGACATCTTTCTTGTGGCTTAATAAGATTATAGAATCTAGAAGAGACCTTTAATCGAGCCCTCTTCTTTTACAATAATCTCATTTTATTAGTAATCTAGTATAGTCTACAATTTTATAGATGGAGAAACTGAGACCCAGACTAGTTGAGTGATTTGTTCTAGGTCATACAGGTAGGGAGTGGTACCATAGGGCTTTGCCCTCAGATCTTTTCACTTTTACTTTCTCCAGTGTCTTCTGACTGGTTATCAATCAGTAACCTCTGATTGGTTATCTGATAACCAATGTGGGTGATGGGTAGAGTACTGCACTTGGAGTCAGAAAGATTTGGGTTCACTTTCCACCTCGGACACTACTAGCTGTGTGATCCTTGGCAAATCACTGATAATTTCTCATCTATTTAAAGGACAATATTGGTATGGCTTCTAAGGTCTCTTTCAGCTCTAAATTTATGATCTTAATTCTTTTGTTTATTTCCAATGCTTAACAGATCTTAATTTTCTTGATTGTTTATCTTGTTGGTAGGTATGGGTTGCCTTGGTATCTATTCATTTGTTCATTCAGCAAGCAACTGAGCCCAGTCACTGCTGTGCTAGTTACTTTAGAAATATAGCTCTAAGTAAGACACTGTATCTGCCTTCAGGAAGTTTATAGTCTAATAGAAGAGATACGGTAGGTACACAAATAATCATAATACTATAGAGAGAGAAACATTTTGAATTGATATCATCAGGAAAGACTTCATGGAAGAGCTGACATTTTCATGCCACATTGTTTAGCAGTAAAGTAGGAGATCAGGAAATATTGGAGGGACAAGAACAACATTTTTTGTTTCATGGACCCCATTGACAGTGTGATGAAGCCTATAGGACTTCTTCTCAGAATAATGTTTTTAAAGATAAAATGCAAAGAATCACTAAGAAAAAAATTATATTGAAATACAGTTATCACAATATTAAAAAAAACAAACAAACTCACAGATTCCCGTTTAAGAACCCTTGCTCAATAGGACACAGGTTGAGAATATACAGTCTTGCATTTGGAGACAAAAAAAAATAACTTTATAAGCATATGAGGGAGTTCTTGATAGAAATTGTTTCAAGAAAGAGTTTTAATGGACCTTAAGCTCAAAATGAATCAACCATGTAGTGAGAAAGCAAAAAAAAAAAAAATCTAATATGATCTTGGGCTATATTAACAGGACATAGAATAAGAAGCTCTATTTATAACATCCAGGCATAGGAATATGATAGTCCTACTATATTCTGCCCTATTCAGACCTCATCTGAAGAATTATGTTCATTTCTGGGGAAAATGGGTTAAGAAGGACAGTGATAAAAGCTATAGTGTGGAGAGAAGATCAACCAGTGTCCAGAGGAGGGTCTTGAGTCCATGACTATGGTGATTATCAGTTGGAGTACCTGGACATATTTAACTTGAAGAAGAGAACATTTGGGAGCACAGGGGTGGAGTGGGGGGACATGATAATTGTTTTAAGTATTTGAATGACTATCATGGCTAGGACTTGCTAGGCTCCAGAGGCTAGAACCAGAAACAATTATTGGAAATTGTAAAGACTAATTTAAGGCTTCATGTTAGGAAAACCTCTTTACAAACAAAACAAAACAACAATTATTGCTGTCCAAAAGTGGAATAGGCTGCCTTGAGAGGTGGTGGGTTCCCTCTCCATGGAGGTTGTTTTCCAAGTAGAGGCTAGTCAACCACTTGTTGGGTTGTGTCTTAGTGGAGATACTTTTCACTTATATGTTAGACTAGATGGCCACAGAAGTCCCTTCCAACTATCAAATTTTGCAATTCTTTGAAATATGAGTAGTTATCATTATTAAATGACTTCAAGGGAAGCATACCTTTGTAGGAGACACCTCCAAAGTCTTGTTATCTTAGTACCCAGTGTCCGTAATGGAAAAAAAAGAACAAATGGTATTCTGTGGAAGAATAATTAAATTTACCAGGGAAAATGAAAGTTTCTATTACTTGGATGTCCTAGTCAATACTGGAACAATCTAAATCTTTAATTGATGGCCATTTTGATGTTTCCTTGGATCAGACTTTATCTTGGTCAAATAAGCACTATTTAAAAAGTCTCCACTGTGTCCAGTTTAAATTTTTTTCTTTTCCTTATTCTCATAGTAATTTGTCTCTGAGTTCTGAGTGAAGTCATTGTTAGTACAATTGCTAGTATAGTTTCATACCCAAAGAGGGCATTCTAACATTAAAATATCTCTAGCTGGACAAAGTTTACTTCTGTCATATTTTCCTTTGGCACAGACAGTTTTGCATCTCTTTTGACTTCTCTTGGGTGTTTTGACTCAGGAAAACTGTCACAGTTCAAACCTGTTCAATACAATCATTTTAGATAAGGATTTAACCAATAAAAACAGCCCAGTTCTAAGGTAAGATTTTACTGCTGTTTTCCTGAAGAAACCAGAAAGTTATGGGCCCCCTTTAAAACATTTTCAAGATGCTCCCAGCAAGCCATTCTCACTCAGCAAGGAATCTGGTGTGCTGTGGGGCCTTGGCTGGAGGCTTCATTATTCCTTTGGGTGTTTTCTTTTCATCATTGTCCACAGAAAATGTACGCGTCAGAGAACTTTCAGTCTAAAGATAATGCTCATGTTGTTTCAACTGGAGTTAGAGAGGCCAGAGTCAATAGGGCTTTTTGTTTCACCAGCAGAAAAAACAAAAGCACAGGAAATCCCAGATTCAGATATCCTTATTCAGTCTCATTGTCTGATCAGATTCTGACTGAGCCAGTATGGTGTCTTGGGCATTTCTTGGATGTGAGTGAGGCAGGATCTGTATGTGTAGGGAGAAAAGGGTTGCTATACTCAGGGGCTTTAAGACTTTTCCTAGCCTGAATGCTGTGCAGAGAGGTCTTGAACTATACAGGCTAGATTTTCCAAGGAGGCTTGGGTGTTGCAGTTGCAGAAAAAGCAAACCTCCTGAGAAAAGACAAGTCTTAGAAAGGCGGAGATTTCCAAGTCAGCATTCTGCAGGATGCAGGAATGGGAGTGAGAACAGAGGACAAGGAAGAGAGCAAGAAAGGCAAAGGGATTCCAGGTCTACATCTTTCACCAAGTCAGGAATTGTTCTGTATTGGGCCAAGACGAGTACAAGTGAATCAGAGGCATGTTGGTTGTAGTACTTGACAGCCCCTGCTTGGGAGAGTCAGGAGAGAGTAACTAGTACAATGAAAATTATATACAGCACAGGATATAACATGGTATCAATGAAGAATTGTATTGGAGAAGGGGTGTATGAAATGTCATCAGCCAGTTATATGGCTAGAAATAGAGATGGGCTGGTCATGTCACAAGAGTGAGATATAACTGATGGGTGGCCCTTGTGCTCCTGAGGTATCTGTGAAATTTCAAGAGAATTAGATGGAGGCCCTCCATATATTGTCCTTCTCTACAGAGGATGTATGGGAGGACAGGGACAAAGGTTGCACACAATGAGATGATATGGATGAATTGGGATCTGTGTTGTTTGGGAGGGGAAAGAGGAGTAATACTCACATTAGTGAGATCAGACATAGTCAAGTGTCAGAGTATCATTATTATTTGTACTTTTATGATTTTTATGGTTTACAAAACACTTTTCCTATGACAATCCTTTGAGTTACATGTGGTGAAGTTGTTATGGGGCCATGATAGCTGCCAGTCATTCTATGGGGCCTAATTTGTGATTTCTGTGACCCTTTTTATGGTGTGTCTAAGGATAGGTTTGCTTCCTAGAAGTTTGTAACTACAAGTGCTGTCCTTTCTCTCTGTGTTTGTAAATAATAATAACAACCACAATAATACCTAGCATTCATAAGCTCTTTAAACTTTGCAAAAGGGTTGGTGTAGTGGATAGAATTCTGGGCCTGGAGTCAGAAAGACTTGCATTCAGATTTGGTCTCAAATACGTAATAGCTGTGTGACCCTGGGCAAGTCACTTATTCCTGTTTGCCTCAGCTTCCTTTTCTGTAAAATGAACTGGAGAAGGAAATGGCAAATCACTGCAGTGTCTTTGCCATGAAAACCCCAAATAGGGTCACAAAGGATCAGAAAGCATTGTAAAACACCTGAACAACTAGAACAAAAGATTTGCAAAACACTTTAAAGATCTCTCATTTTATCTTTACAACAACTCTGGGAGGTAGATACTTACTCATTTTATAGTTGAGAAACTGAGGCAGAAAGCAATTAAATGGCTTTTCCAAAGTCACATAGCTAGGAAGTATTTGAGGCAGCATTTGAACTCAAGTCTTCCTGATTCCAGGTCTGGTGTTTTTTCCACTGCTGTAATTACATCTACCTCTATAAATAAATAGTACTTACTACAGAATAAATACATGCATGTACATATTTATACATGGCTATATTAATAATTAAGACCTTTTACCTTTTGTTAGGATCTGTTTACTCCTCCTCCACAACAGAATGTGAGTTAGTATTCCTGGGTAGAATCACAGAAAACAAGCCATAATTTGAGAGTATAACCCAGGGTCATTTTCCCCAGCATTGGCCAGGCAGAATTCTCTGGAAAGTACCATTTCTGTATTAATTAACCTACTATTCTTTCTATCTATCTATCTATCTATCTATCTATCTATCTATCTATCTATCTATCTATCTATCTATCGTCAACCTGATTTTAATTGCTTGTTACCTTCATTTGCTTTCATCTTTGAAAGCAGCAGAGAAGGTCTCTTTCCTTCCTCACTTATAACCGCATAGATAAGTATCCGTCTAGGTCCAAGCAGACCCATAGCACAGGGGATCAGAGATAAGATCCTCCACTTCCTGCTTGTTTGTTAACTTTCAGTAAGTTGGGAAACATTCCAGTCCTATACTCCTATGCCCCACAGTTAGTTATTGTGCACAAAGAAACCAAAGCAGAGATTTAGACGTGGCGATTACAGAAAACACCTTCTTCAGTCACTATTTTAGAATGTTTCCCAAAGGGGGAGGGAAACATCAATAACACATTCAGAGATGAGACTTTTCCTGTGGAAAAGGGAAAGCTGGGAAGCTGTCTTGGAAAGAGCTGCCAAATCACCACATGTTTGGAGTACCACAGTGTCCCTTAACTTTCTTGCCTCCATCTCTAGCTGGTTGTAAGGAATGTCCTCTAATAAATCTCATTTAAACACATCATATGTCTGTCTCTGGCTTTGAGGCTGAATTTTTACTTAATTACTTATTTGGAGGGCATTTGCTGTCAAATTAGCAATTGAATCTGGTACAAGAAACTGACACATTTTATTAAAATGTTTTTTATTTAATTTGTTCAATTAATGAAAATCTACCTTCTCTCCCATTTACCTTCCTACTGCCCATATTTGAAAGAGAAAGAAAACAAGACACTTGGAACATAGTTAAGCAAAACAAATCCCCACATTGGCTGTGCATATCCAAAAAATATGTTTTATCCCAGGTCTATCACCTCTGTCAAGAGGAGGGTAGCATTTTTCATTATGAATCATTGGAATCAGGTTTGGTCATTGTGTTGACTCGAGTTCTTAAATCTCTCAAAATTGTTTGTCTTTACAATATTGTGTAAATTGTTCACCAAGTTCTGCGCACTTCACTTTGCATCAGCTTATGTAAGTTTTCCCAGGTGCCTTTGAAATCCTCCCCTTCCTTGTTTCCTATAGCACAACAAGTACTCCATCACATTCATGTGCCATAATTTGTCCAGCCATTCTCCAATTAATGGGCACTTCCTTAGTTTCCAGCTCTTTAGTACCCAAGGCCTTTGTGTTTTAAACCTCCTCACATTCACATGGAGCCCTTGTTCTCTCTACTGTAGTCAGTGACTCTAATGAGGAAACGAGCTCAGAAGGGCTAAGTGATTTATGCATAGTTGTATGGCTTCCAAATAGTGGGACAACGCTCTGGAGTAAGAGGATCTGGGTTCCAATTTTGTTTTTAATGTTTATTTACCTGTGCTGCCATGACCTTTCCCCCTGTGATTCTATACAGTAATACTAACTCATATTCTTTTATGGAAGAGGATTAAACAGTTACAACTTCTCTAGGCCTCAGTTAAAGAGGTTGGACAAGATGACTTCTGAGATCCAACTCTAGATCTATGAAATACCCAGGCTTTCCAATTTCAGATCTAAGTGTTTTTCTACTATTGTATGCCACAGTTTGTAGAGCTGAAAGGATACTTTACTTTGGCAGACAATATGAATCAAGGGGGTTGATAGGAGAAACCCCCATTTAAAAAGTCATGCGCAAGTAGAGGATAATCTACATAGAGATGAGAGTAACTGAAATGGTTGTCCTTTTAATATTCAGATATTTATATTGAAAATAACAGTGAAGCTAGGAAATGTACATCTGGGTTAGGTGACCTCTGTGTTCTTAGAGCATGTGCTAATCAGGCAGGTGATACAGATCTTTCTATGACAGATGAAATCATGGGAACCTGCTGAGTTGGGGTTCAGGTGGTTTTTGAGAGACCTTGAATACAGAGAGAAAGAGTTTTAATTCCTTAGGGACCAGGAATACTAAGAGAAATAGAGCTGGAATTGGAAATAAGGCAAGAATAATGAGTGAGGAAGGAGCAGAGTAAGATAGACTCTTGAGGGCCCTAAAGGAGGGTCTAGCCAGCCTGGAGAAGATTTAGAAAGTGGACTAGAAAAGATCAAAAACCTGATTGTTTTGTTAACCTGCACTGAGCAAAAGTATAGACTAAGACTATGCATTTAATTTTTACCTGTACTTTATTTACTGGCCTGAAATCTGCACACGCAGCACAGAAGTGACTTTTGTGTTCTAAATGGATGGCAATGGATGGGTTATATTGTAGAAGATGTGGTGGGGGTGGGGTACTGCAGAACCCGAGATGAGTAAAAGCCATGGATTAGGCAGTCTTGTCATGGGATAAGAGGGTTGAGTGCTCAAAAGGACTTTTAGTCATTTAGTCAAACATTCTCATTATTCAGAGGAAGAAAGGGAGGCCCACAGAGATGAAGTGACTCTTATATAGTCACACAGCTTATTATTTGGTAGAAAAGCTAGAATTTGAATCTTAGGTCTCTGATTCCAAATCTATGACTCTTTCTGCCATATCATACTGTCTTGAGGAAGTCCACTGCAAACCTCCTCTATGTATCACACATCACTTGTAAGCGACATCAGTCCAATCCCCAGGCACCTCTCTCCCGCTTTTTCCTTCTTTCAGTCTATCTATACGATCTCATTTCTCCCCACAATTCTGTTGTGTCCTACTGCTCTAGTAATGTGGGATGTTTCATACAGATTTGGGGGAGAACTCCTGTGTATTCCGCAATTTCCTTGAGCAGTAGCATCAGAAAAGAGCCCGTTTTGAAGCTACTATTAAGGTTATGATGCTTATCACCACCATGTTTTCATTATTCTTAAGTTGCTCGATTTGGGAAGTCTTTTGATGGCTGCCCTGAGCTTATCTAAACAGGGTCCCTTCCTTCTGAGGAGACATATCCTGGGATGCTGCTCTGACAGTGTAGGAAATTGGGTTTTGTGAGCTCTAATCCATACCCTACTGAAGGTCAAACATCAGTTGACCTTGGGCAGCCATTTAACTTCCTGGCTTTGTTGTGGTTTGTATACCTAGGAAAGAAAAAGAGGAGATAAACTGGTGGCTTAATATTTGTACAAATCTCAACAAAGTCATAATCACAATAGCTAATATTTATTCAGTACTTACAAGTGTTAAGCACTTTACAATTATTATCTCATTTGATCTTCAAAATAACTCTAGGAGATAGGTGCTATTGTTATCTTCATTTTGCAGGTAAGGAAACTGAGGCAAACAGAGGTTAAGTGACCTGCCCAGGGTTGCACAGCTAGTAACCAACTGTCTGAGGCTAAATATGAACTCAGGTCTTCCTGACTCCAACCCTGGGGCTCTATCCACTGGCTCAAATCTAATTAGGTGTGCAGATGGCATCACCTGCATACCTGAGATGAATCCACAATGATTAGAGTTGGAGGGGCCTTAGAATCAGCCCCCTTGATTGCTGAAGAAATGATGCCTGGCTGGATGCATGTTGATTTATTTCAGCTCAGTCAAGCAGGGGTGATTATGGAGGGTAGGGAGGACTTTTATCCTCTGCAAAGCCCTTCTGGGTGAAGGGAAATCCCAACAGAGGTGCGGTTGCATGGCTAGCTAACTTACCACTGAAAACTGCCTGAATCACTTCCAGAGTCATTTGTGGCTTTTGGACTATTATTACCATGCTAATGCTATAAATGTTAAGCTGCCATATTTAGACACTTGGAATTCATGACTTTTCTTATCCTCTTAAACTTGTGACTCCTAGGACCTGTGATTTAATTGGTATAGGGAACTCCCAGGGGAGCAAAGTCCCTCTTCCAGTGCAGGTCAGGACCTGCTTGTCAGTTTATAGTCTCAGAGAATTGCCTAGAGCAGAGAGGTCCAATACTAGTACTCCTGGATGTGGTGTGAACTAGATTAAGATATAATTGGGAGGGGAATCTAGGTGGCACAGTGAATAGAGCACTGGCCCTGAAGTCAGAATGGCTTGAATTCATATCCTGCCTCGGGTTCTTACTTAGCTACGTGACCTTGGGTAAGTCACTTAATTCTGATTTCCTTAAAAAAAAATAATTGGTAAATAT
Organism: Pseudochirops cupreus; assembly: GCA_028627135.1. Classification (NCBI taxonomy): domain Eukaryota; kingdom Metazoa; phylum Chordata; class Mammalia; order Diprotodontia; family Pseudocheiridae; genus Pseudochirops; species Pseudochirops cupreus. Next base: position 121,941,042 of record CM053584.1, read on the forward strand.
TTAACAAAATAAAATACAGTAGAAAATGTTTTGTTTTTCAGTCATTTACTTGGATCCAACTCTTCCTGACCCCAGTTGAGGTTTTCTTGGCAAAGATACTGGAGTGGTTCGCCATTTCCTACTCCTGCTCATTTTATAATGAGGAAACTGAGTTAAGTGACTTGCTCAGGGTCATATAACTAGTAAGTGTCTAAGGCCATATGTGAACTCAGGAAGAGGAGTCTCCTTGATTCTAGGCCCAGGCACTCTGTGCACTGTCTCAAAAAACAAACCCACAGATAACGTTAACATGTATTTTTCTAAGTCAATATCCGTTAGTATGGTTTAGTGACCATTTCTATTTGAGTTTGACGCAATTGCTCTAGAGCGCTGAAAGGTAAATGCCTTTGCCAGGGTCTCATAGGCAGCTCTCCGTGTACTAGGCCACACTACTTCTCAGGCTGCTGTCACAGGTACAAATGTAGTACAGAATACTTCTGTAATTAAGGAGTGTAGGTTACAAGATTTTGTTTCAACAACAAAAACCCCCCCAAACTTCATGAGATACTCATAGGAAAGCCTACCAAAGTACAAAATACCTATAAGATTGTTGCAATGTAACTAAATGTGAATTAACTTGTTTTACAAAAACATTTAATCTGTTATAAACCTGATTGCATATAAATTTCATTGAACATGAAAGGTAACTAGTGAAATATGAAACTTAAGTTCACAAAGTTAGGTTGTATTTTAGTCTACAAGGTCAGAAAAACCTAATTTTTAGGATATCTCCATTGTGTTGCTTGATTCCTCTATGAAATGTTTGACACTAGCAGAGGTAGGTCAGGGGCAAATCAAGTCTAAATGACAGATGGAGGAGAAAGGAAAGAGTGGGAAAGTGATCAGAGACAGGGACTGACTTAAATTTGAACTGATTTACCTGGACTGAGAACCAGCAAGTGGCGCATCAAGATAAGTGATTAGCATGGCATTGGTTAGATGTATACAGGTGATTTCCAGGAACTAGAATGGCAAAGTGTAAAGAATACTGGCTTTAGAGGCAGAAGTCTTGTGTTCAGATCCTACTTCTGTCACTTTTTTTGGATGAGTGACCTTGGGTAATTCACTTTCCTTTTCTGGGCATCAATTTCATTGTCTGCAAAATGAGGCAGCTGGGCTAAAATTCCTAGTGACTTTTGATTTAGCGTGCCTGGCACATAGTAGGTACTTAACAAAATGTTTATTGCATTAGATTGATTTGACAATCCATTTTGGTTTACAGGTGACCAACTACCTTCACAACTGATCTTATTAACATTTATACAAACAGTTACCAGGGAAAATTACAGAAATAAGTTTTTGCATCAGTAATGAATATAAGTATATACAAAATTTCCAAAAAGTAGAAGCACCTAAAGAAATCTCTTCCTTACTCATAATTTCCTGAATGCCTATATTTGGAGACAGTATTTCTTTTTCTGAAGGTTAGGTGAGGATAGTGTTGCTTCCTTAGTAGTTTCTTAAATTCAAACAAATTCATTATTAACTGTTCCTAATGTCTGTCACCTTGTGTCATGTCTCTTTGGCTCATATGCCTTTTAGCAAGTAGCAGAGAAAAAACAGTGTGCCATATTCATCTCTTCAGGAAAAGATTTAAAGACCAGGCTAATGGGAAAGGCAGTTGGAATTCAGAGAAAAAGATGGCAAATTCCATGGCTAATCTAATTAAAAGACCATAGAAATTTATTGTGAGTGTATGAATCCAATTTCATTCCTAGAACAGTTGAGTATTACATATACAACAAAATTAGACTGTTAAAGTACAATGTGAAACGAGATGAGAGGGAGAGATGAAGGAAGGGAGAGGAGAGAAAAGAGAGATAGAGGTACAAAGGGACAGAGAAATAGAGAGGGAGGAAGGACAGGAAAGAGAGAATGTACATTTATAAATATATAGATAATTATATATAGGCATATATACTTATATGTAATATTATAAGTATATTAAATCTTATCTATTTATTATGTATGTATAAGTACACAGCCCTTATTAGGAAGCAGAAAATGAACAGAAAGCTTGGTATTTCCCAACCTTTTGCACTTAGAGACATGCATAAACTTGTTAGTATGAAGTATGGAAGTGGAGCTTTCTTCTAAGAACTCTAAATGTAGGGGAAGAGTATTTTTATTAACCAACCTTTATGGACTACAGTGAAGGCTAGGAAACAAGGAGGATCTGGGAGAGAGGAAGACATTCTTAAGATTAGTTTACTGGTTCTCTGGTCCTTTATTAAAGGGTTTGCTCAAGACAACTGTGGTTTCCAGAGATGAACTATTTCTCTTATTTTATTTATTCATTCATTCATTTGCTTTTTGGAGGGCAATTGGGGTTAAGTGACTTACCCAAGGTCACACAGCTAGTAAGTGTTAAGTGTCTGAGGCTATATTTGAACTCAGGTCCTCCTGACTCCAGGGCTGGTGCTCTATTCACTCCACCACCTAGTCACCCCCTATTTCTCTTCTTTTAGATTCACATATCCTTTTTATAAATTCCTTTTTAAAATTAAGAATTACAGGTATTCCAGCAATTTTTTTAGAACCTTATCAGCAGCTGTTCTCTCTCTCTCTCTTTCTCTCTGTCTCTCTGTCTCTGTCTTTCTCTTTTCTCTCCCTCTCTTTTCTCTCTCCCACCCTCCCACAATAGCACTAGGTGAGATATTACAAGTTCATATAACTTTTTCACTTATCATTGTCCATCTAGGCAACTTAAAAGTGGAAACAGAAAATATTCTTTAAGTGCAAAAATAAACCCTAAGATGATAGATAGTTTTGTTCTCTGAAATCAAGGAGAGAAAAACCAGTGAGACTACTCTTATTATCTTTAGGGTATCAGAGAGCCTCGGAGCCTCAGTCTGATCCTTCAGTAATGTATCAACATTAGAGTGAAGAGGGGGAGTGGCTAACTTGTGGCCATCTACAAAGAATTTTCTCTGGGGCAGGGAAGTCCTATAAGATAAATCAACTTCTTGCTGATGTTTCTCTCCCATGTAGGTCAGTTGCCCTGTCAAGTTCTGTGCTAGACCCCTGTTTTCCCCCCTTTTTCTTGACAGGACCCATTCGATTTTGTATTTTGCCAAGCTTTGGTTTTACCCAGTCTGACTTAACGGTTTATTCTACGTGGTCACTACTTGGATCACATCATCTTTCCCTCTGAGTGTTGTTTTCTTTGAACCTTGCTAATCTCTCTCAATCACCAGCACGTAGTGACTCCATCCTCAAACCCAATATCAGGGCCGTTGCTCTGAGTGTGGAAGGATCTGGGATCGTCAGAAGGACTCTAAGAGATGGCGGAAGAAAATTTGTACTTCAGTGTTTTGCAGTCTCCCTGACCTCTTTAGAGTCTGGCTTTTTAAATTGCGAGAGTTATGGCTTAAATGCCTCCTCGACTTGGGTGACTTTTCTTGAGCCCCTTTTAACCTGTGATGAGTGGCAGAGAGCTTATTCTGCCTGTGTGATATATTGGCTTATTAATTCACATGGCTCAATTGCCATTTATTTCACTTGGACTTTTGCTCAATCTTGGTTCAGTTGTTAAGATCAAATTGCATTTTGCCTCGGTAAATCCAATTCAGAATCCTTATTGACCCGGGGCCAAGTTTTTAATTTGAAACCCCTTTCCTTGGAAAAATTAGCAATTCAAATGGAAGAGGTGGTGGAGATGTCTAGATTTCATAGAATCATAGACTCTCAGAGTAGAAAGGGGATTTCAAGGTTATCTAGTCCAGGTGGGAATCCACTTTACAGTAAGTACCCTGACAAATAAGCTTTGCTCAAACAATTGAAGAGCTGGGTTGCTCACTACTTTACAAGGCTGCTTTTCCCTTTGTTGGACAGCTCCAAGTTTAAAAGCTTCCTTTATATTGAGCTGAAATCTGCCTACTTCTGGAGAGAATGGACCCACAACCACAAGGACTACTGACACTGCTATTATGTTTTAAGACTTTTAAAGCCTTCCTTATGACAGCTCTTTGATATGGGCAATGCAAATGTCTAGCCCTTTCCAGATAATGGTCTTTGAAATATTTGAAGACTGCTATTATAATTTCCCCCAATCTCTTCTAGGCCACTCATCGCCATTTCCTTCAATTGTTTCTCATGACATAGTTTCCAGACCCAAGTGACCCTGTTCACCCTCTTTTGTTTATTCTGTTTTGTCAGTGTCTCTTTTAAAGTGTGATGCTCATCAAAGGGCATACTATCTCAGATGTAGCTTGACCAGAGAAGGAAGGAAAGAAGGAAACAAGCATTTATTAAATGCCTACTATGTGTCAGACACTTTGATAAATGCTTTACAGATATTATCTCATTTACAAATATTATCTCCTTACGAAAACCCTGGGAGGTCGTGTGTTATTTTTCAGTTGTCTGACTCTTTGGGGCCCCTTTTGCGGTTTTCTTGGCAAAGATACTAGAGTTGTTTATTATTTCCTTCTCTTCTAAAAGGAAGGATGAAGAAAGTGAGGAAAATAGGGTTATGTGTCACAAAACTAGTAAGCTAGTAAGTGTCTTTGGTAGGATTTGAATTCAGGTCTTTCTGACTCTGGCCAGCATTCTATCCACTGCACTAGCTGCCTCCCTAGTACAGAGAATAGTAGGCTTATTACTCTCTTCTAATGTGGATACCATATATCCATTAATGACGTCTTCTTAGTGAATTATGTCCACTATGCCTAGGTGCTACCATAGTGCACAGAGTACTGGACTTGGGGTTAGGAGGGCCTGAATTAAACATGTGCCCTCAGACATGCCCACTAGCTGGGCGTGTTCATTTAGCTTCTGTGTGCCTCAATTTACTCATCTATAAAATGAGTATAATAATAGCATCTCCCTCCTGGGATTTTTGTGAGGATAAACTGAGCTAATATTTGTTAATTGTGTTGGGAATCTTAAAGTATGATATAAATATCACCATTATGATGTTGTTTAGCAGCCATATCACACTGTTGGTCCATATGTATTTGCTGTTGCTATTATTCCTAGGGGAAAAGACTATCTCTAACAAGTAGCAGCTTGCATGAACAAATTTCCCTATCCCAACTTCCACTCCTTCATTTCTTCTTTCATTTTGCAATACAATGAATCTTTCATGCGTGGCTCTGTTGATTCCACTTTTCTTCTCAAAACTCTGGGATGGTTTCTTGCTGATCTTTAAATAATGTTTGAGCTTCTCAGCTTGTTCTTCATAACGCATTTCGATCTGGCACCATGATGGCCTTGTAGATGAGATGCAGGGATGTGGTCTAGATTAGGATAACATAATTAGATGGATCTGGAAGAGGATAAATGACTGGATCCAGTGCCTTTAAAAAAATCCACTACTAAGGACTGATAAAAAAAAACCATTAATTTATATATATTTTTTTCAGTACATTTGGGCCCTAATTTTATTTATTTATCCGAGTTTTAAGAGAATCACTTTTCTTTTGGAGGACTGATAGTTTTGTTTCATAATGTCTGTTGGTGTTTTTGAGAGTGATACTGTTCAAATGCATCTTCTTGCTACTTACCAGTCTACTTGTTATTGTTGTTCAGGTGTATTTGACTCTTTGTGACTCGATTTGGGGTTTTCTTGGCAAAGATAGTGGAGTGGTTTGTCATTTTCTTCTTCAGCTCATCTTACAGATAAGGAAACTGAGGCAAACAGCATTAAGTGATTTGCCGAGGGTCACACAGCTATTAAGTGTCTGAGGCCATATTTGAACTCAGGTCTTCCTGACTCTAGACCTGGCACTCTATCCACTGAGACACCTGTCAGTCCTCTGTCAGTTCATTATCTTTCCCTATGTTTTTGATATTTTTTTTAGGGTCATAAGCAAGGATATTATACTAATCGGGTGATAGGATCTATTGGCAGTAGGATATTTACCAGGTCAGTTGTGTATTAATTGGAAGTGCCCTTATCCTTGAATCAGCAGATTTGAGTCTGAAGCCAACACTTATTTACTGGCTATGTGATTTTGGGAAAGTCACTTTATCTCTTTGTGACTCAGTTTCCTTATCTGTAAAATGGAGACAACAATATTTATACTACCAACCTCTCAGGAAACTAGTCAACCTTATAGTATAACATAAACATGCACTGTTCTTAATGATGTCTCAGAAATTGTTATGAGATGCAAAAATAGCCATGGAGGAAAGGACTTATCACTAGGGTCAAGGCATTCCCCTTATGTTCCATTGAGGTTGCATCCCTGTGGTTCTGACACATTTATGCTACTTATTTGGATTCATCCTTAGATGTGCTTATGTTCTTTAGTTTTTGGTTCTTGTAAAATCTGAGACCTATGCAACTACATTGATTTCCTTCTGTGTTTTCTGTATCACCAGGATTTGTTGTGATATAGTGGCAATCATGTACTATAGTGCAGACAGATCCAAATAGAAATAGGACTTGCTAATCTGTACTTAATGATCCCTTTGCACCACATATTGATATAGGTTTAAAATGTGATATTATCTATGGTTTATTGAATTTTTAAAATCTGGTTTCAGGCAGCACCTGGAAGTATTGAGGGCTGCTTGACACTGGACCTCCTTTCCTTCCTCCCTCCCTCCCTTCTTCTTTCCTTCCTTCCTTCCCCTTCCTCCCTCCTTCCTTCCTCTCTCTCTCTCTCATATATATATATATATATATATATATATATATATATATATATATATGTTATGTACACACACGTATTTCGTTGTTTTGGAGCTTTTGTTTGTTCCTTTGAATGCTGAAAAAAGCCACCTTTCTCTGGGAGCCTCTTGGTGTTTCAATTTCCTCATCAGTAAAATGGAAATGATATACTTCACTGCTTAAGCTCACAGGATTGTTGTGAAGAAAGCATTTTATAATCCTTTAAGTGCTAGATAAATGTGAACTGATTTCCTTCCTTCCTTCCTTCCTTCCTTCCTTCCTTCCTTCCTTCCTTCCTTCCTTCCTTCCTTCCTTCCTTCCTTCCTTTCTCTGTCTCTCTGTCTCTGTCTCTCTCTGTCTCTGTCTCTCTCTCTCTGTCTCTCTCTCTCTGTCTCTCTGTCTCTTTCTTTCAGAATTTCCTGTATTCTGTTTCAGAATTTTTGGCTAAGATGCATGCCTTCCCCCACATCTGACCTACCCCTGCCATTGGTGCCTTAAGTTCAACAACCAGAGATTGTTGTTGAGTCATTTTCAATTGTGTCTGACTCTTTGTAACTCCATTTGGGGTTTTCTTGCTAGAGATAACTGAAGTGGTTTGTCATTTCCTTCTCCAGCTAATTTTTATAGATGAGGAAACTGAGCTATTGCAACTAGATGTGCTTATCTTCTTTAGTTTTTGGTTCTTGTAAAATCTGACCCCTGTGCAACTACATTGACTTCTAATTGTGACAATTAACATAGTTAAGCTTAAGGAAACTGAGTTAAGTGACTTGCCCAAGGTCACATAGCTAGTAATTGTGTAAGGCTGGATTTGAACTCAGGAAGACTCATCTTCCTAACTCCAGGGTCAGTACTCTATATACTGCACCACCTAGCTGCCCCATCAGAAATTTTAGGGATCTTTTAATGAAATTGTTAAAACTTTCTTTGGATACTTTGTTAAAATTTCCATTCAAAAATGTGTAGTGGAAGGTTTCTTGGATCTGCCATCCTAGGTCCTGTATTTGAACCTCACACTTCTATTTATTCTCTGTATGACCTGGTATAAGTTGCTTAATTTCTCTTGGATCAATTTCTTTTATGTAAAATGAGAGGGTTGGGTTAGATGACTGCTCTATTACTTTCCACTTTAAAATCTATGTTCTGTAATGTTCTGGCAATAGCTGGCATTTGGAACTGGAACCTCTATAAAAATAGCAGTCTGTGTTGGGAGCACTTGGTAATATTAGTTGATTGCTGGGGGCAATTTCAGGTGGTAAGAGGATAGTAATTTTTTTGTTTAGGTTTTTTTTTTGTCTTCTTTGGAGGGGGGGGGGAAGATGTAATCCAGTTAAGTGTCCGAGGTCACATTTGAACTCAGGTCCTCCTGATTGCAGGACTGGTGCTCTATTCACTGCACCACCGAGCTGTCCTGATAGTAATTATTTTTAGATGAGGGCATATAGAGAGAGGGAGCAAGGATAGGTTTACTCAAAGAAGAATAAAAGAAAAACTAGTAAAGATATAGGAAGACATGTCTTAGAAAGAGGGAAAACTTACGTTATTGGAAAGCAATGTTTCTATGGAATTGTTAGCTACGAAGTTAGGGATGAAGTTATGAGACTTACATTTATTGTTGAATTAATTGAATCACTATTTTTGGCAGAAAGACCAAATTAGAATTCAAGGATCATAATCTTAGATCAGGAAAGGTCCTCAGAGACTATTTATTCCAACCTCCCCTTATTACAGATGAGAAAATTGAGACCCAGAGAGATTAGGCGATTTGCCCATGGAAACACAGGTGAGTAAAAGATTTGAACCTAGGTTCTTTCTACTGTACCATTTTTTAGTTGCCCTGGGCCTATATATCCAGGAAAGGGTAGTTTATATTACCAAAAAAAGTAACAGAAACACCTGGATCTGGGGCGGCTAGGGAGCACAGTGAATAGAGCACCAGCCCTGGAGTCAGGAGGACCTGAGTTCAAATCTGGCCTCAGACACTTAACACAAAAACTAGCTGTGTGACCTTGGGCAAGTCACTTAACCCCAATTGCCCTCCAAAAAGCAAAAAAAAAAAAAGAAAAGAAAAGAAAAAAAAGAAACACCTGGATCTATTTGACTGTATTCATACTGGGCTTGTGAGGGCTGCACGGACCCCTTGAGATGATGATTGTTGGAATTGCTCCTTCCTTGGTTGCCATTAAGGAGACTGATCTTTGGAAGACATTTACTTCCAAATCCAAAAACTCATGTAGAAGATAAATAGCAAGTATTTCATGCCAAGATGCTGTTTCTATGCAGTATAGTATTGGCTTCCATGACTTTTTGGTAATGTGTTTACTCTGAAGATTTGCAGTATTTCTTAGACTGTTAATGAATATCGCTGGGTATATGTACTGCAGGAAGCAACATGTGATGTGCACAAAAGATGAAAACCAGACCATTATGACTGCTTAGGAAAGTGGCTGATGTAGTTATATTGGGACACTACGATGTAATCCTATGTTCTAGACCAGGGGTGGGGAACCTGCGGTCCTTCTGTTCTGTAAAATTTGGATTCAGTCAAAAGGTCACACTTAAGGATCCAGAAGGCCACATGTGGCCTCAAGGCTGCAGGTTCCCCTCCTCTGTTCTAGACTCTCCTATGTGGTATTAGGACCTGACCTCTGTTTTCCATGTCTAGAAGAACAGATGTTGTGGACCTTTCAATGACTAATTATTACTTAGTGGTTGTCTGCTTTGCTTGGGACCACTCTTTTTGTTGGTATTAAATGAAGCATCAGCTGCTGCTATTCCTTATAAAGCTCAAGACTCTGTTTTGCTATCTTGAGTTTTGTCTTGTTCTGGGCTGGACCTGAATCAGCCAGTCCTATCATAATTTAGGTTCAATATTGGGATGAAACAAGATGCTCATAGGTCACTCAACAGTTAATAAAGAGAGATTTACTTAGCTGTAGGAGAAGAATATTTGGTAAGGCTAGGCATTGTGTCCACTTTGAGTTGATTCAGATGAGCATAGCTCCACTCCTCTAGTAGCCCATCATGACCCACCAGGTAAACATAACAGAGAGCACCTGGAGTTCCTCGTGGCTGCTTTGTAATGAGGTAACAGGAAGTGGTATCAACAGCCCAAACCTCTAGTGTGATGAGCCAACCAAGTCTCAAGGATTGTTAATGTAACCTTTATGGAAAAGCCAGCCCAACTATATGGACGTGGTGGGGGGGGGAGGGGTAGAAAATTGTTCCTATCATATGTATCTCTGTTTTCTCTAGTGCTGGGGGTAGTTTTCATTAGCCAATGTGAAAAGCACTCCAGGAAAACCATCATATGTATATATTTTTTTAATGCACATCACAATCAGCTTAGATAGTTGTGGTTGTTTATTTTCAACTAACAAATGTAGTCCAGGGATCACATCTGCCACAGTATACTCTCAAGGGTCATCTAGATTCTTTTATTTAACTACTTTAAATTTATTTGAATTAATATTTTTCTTTATAAATTAATTTATTTTCTTGTTTACATCATTCATTTCCATGAGATTTTGAGTTGCAAATTTTCTCCCCATCTTTTCCCTACCCAACACCTCAAAACAGCCATTCCACTGTATAACCCCTCCCCCAATCTGCTCTCTCCAATGGCCTCCTCCTCTCCCCTCTGACTTTCTGGTAGGGCAGTGCCTGTATATCTTAATTCTCAGTTGGATGTAGTTAATAATAATAATAATAATACTAATATACATATATATATTTTAACATTTGATTATAGAACTTTAAATTATAGATTCTTTCCCTTCTTCCCTCGTCACCCACCCCCACTGGAAGGACAATCAATTAAATACATGCTGTACATGTGTAATTATGCAGAACATCTCCACAGTGTGAGAGACTGATTATACGTCCCTCCTTCCTATCCTGCCCCCCCCTTGTTCTATTATCCACCCTGTCCCTGACCCTGTCCCTTTATAGAAGTGTGTACTTCCAGCAACCATCTCCCCCACCCTGCCCTCCCCTCCGTCATCCTGCCTCTCATCCCCATCCCCCCTACTCCCCTGTGTGGTAGATACCCAGTTTAGAGTTTATGTCATTCCTTCCCTAAGCCAATGAATTAATATTTTAATAAATTAAAATTCAAATATGATATTTGAGACAAGTGAATTAAGTCGACTAGTTGTCTTGGAAATGCTTTTATTCTACAGAGATTTTGTTTTTTAATTTATGTTGTAATAATTTAATGTTTTAATAGTATTTAAACTCTGTTCTAAACTGTGAACCCTAAAAACAAGGTAGTATATAGTTGAAGCACAGAATCAGCAACAGAGAATGTTATTCACTTCTCATTTTAGGGCTAGATCTGACATAAGACCCCAGGTCTCGCATTGGTCCTTTGTGGCTGTTAGAATGTTTTCTCTTTCTGTTCAACAAGCCCAGCATTCTTCTAGACCTTGTGGAAGGAAAGAGCCTTAACTAGAACTTTTTATATTTGGGCATATACCAGAAACTTTTTTTGGAGTTCCCTCAGTTTAGGGAGGGGATGTGGCTAAATATTGCCCTGTTGCAAGAGAGAGGCCTGTGGGATAGTGGTGCAAGGATGTTGTTAGAAGGAGTGTAAAGTGGGGAGAAGTCATTTTGTAACTTCTTCTTTTAACTAATTATTTTTTCTAACTTGATTCTACACTTTAGAACCTAGTTACCTCTTTGAGAAGAGAGAGCATTTCATATATACACACATACACATATATGTATGTGTATGTGTATGTATATATGTATACACATATATCATGTACACACATATATTTTATATAGATGTATATAATATATTGGTTTTTGTATCTGAAGTACTTCACACATAGTAATAGCATAAGAAATGCTTGTTAAATCTCCATCTCTATTTAAATATACCTTTCTTTAGTTGTAGCCTTCTTAGGGGGCAAGGAGAAAGGGGGAAAAAGAACAAAGTCAAAAGTGCACAGCAGAGAACAAAAGAAAACGTACAAGGTAGCAAAGAAAAGATGAACAGTTTTCAACACAACATGTAGTATTTATATAGACTTTCTTGAAATGGAAATTTTTTGTCTTGTATTTTGAATCCTTTCTAAAGTTCTTCTGTGCACACAATGTGCTTTTTTTCTTTTCTTATTTTGTATTTAAAGTTTCAATATTTAAGTTTATAATATGTTTCTTTTTATTTTTTCTGTTGTGTATTTAAGTTTTAGTGTCTCAGTCTGAAAAAAAAAGAAATGCTTGTTAATTTCATGTATGGGTTGCACTAGCTGGCCACTGAGGTCCTTTCTAGCTTTCAACTTCTGTGACTGATTATGCTTAGTTCCTGAAGGAAAGCAACTGCTGTTGGGTGTAAAGGGTGTAAAAGGGTGTAAAGCCCAGGACTTCACTTTATTTAGTATTAGGGAGCCATCAATCAAATGTTCATCTCTATCTCCTAGGAGCACCATCTAATACCAGGGGACAGTCTGGAGGTAACCACTTTTTTCTCACTCAAAATGGCTGCTTCTTTCTTCACTTGATTCAGCCTCTTTTAGGATAGTTTCACTCTTTTCCTTAGGCTAGGAGTTTCGTGAATGGATGACACAATCATACCTTGGCTCAGCCTCTTCATGCCTCCCTCCAGAAAACTCTTGTTTATTACATCTCTGGCTGTGT
>CM053584.1:121953842-121996517 GCA_028627135.1 Pseudochirops cupreus
GGGGGCTCAACGGCTGCCCAGAGTCTCGTCTGGCCAAATCACACAACTCTTCTCAAAGTGAGCCCCAAACCAAAACCTCACATCAGGGCACATATATAGCCTTCTCCTGGCTTGGAGAATGTCACAGCCCTCTAGACCCACTGTCCAATCACAAAGCTACAAGGCACGGGCATTCCTGGAAAACAAGCCTGGCGCCACAGGCTCCACGTGACCACATTCAGCCTATTAGGGAACAGAGTATACTTTCAAATATCCAAGGGTCCTCAGGGTCACGCAGCCACTTTAGCAAAGGGCTTAGGGGCAGGGAAGATCTTCAGATTCCCATAACATAGCCAAAGATGATCCTCAGATACTCAAGCATCTTGATTCACCTCACTTTATATGGAACGATATTCCGCATCAAGCAAAAAGGGTATGGTAGAACACTCAAGATACCCTACTTTTGTCAGCACTTTATACTTTTCAAGGCTCTTTTAAGTATTACCTCTTATGAAAGAAGACTTTAGTAATCATGAAGCATAGAATATTTTTTCAGTACAATACTGAAATAAAGTAATAGAATTTGTCACATTTCTTAATCTAAATTCTGTCAATCAATATATTATCTATTCCTCCTTTCCCTTCCCCTTCATGTCATCTGAAAATGGCTCAGCTGAGGCCATTCTCCATTTGAAAAGCATACCATCTATGTCCTAAGCAAATGCAATTCAAGTATTCAATTCAACTTTGCTAAGCATCTATTATGTAATAAAAATATTAACCATAATAATGATAACAGTAGCATTTATATGTGTGTGTATATAAATAAATAAATAAATAAATATATATATATATATATATATATATATGTTTGGGAATATATATATGTTTGGGACCTATGATTTCATCAGTGTGGAGAACTCTTTGTATGGAAACTTCCTTCATAAATGAATCTTAGAAACTCATCTGTAGCTTAGAATTTTACAGAGTTTCCTGTGTGGTGAGAGGTTAGATGATGATGTTGATGATGATGATGATGGTGATGACGATGATGATGACAACTAGCATCTACTTAATACGGCACTTTAAGTTTTGCAAGCCCAGAATGTGAACCCAGGTTTTTCTGGTTCCAAAGTTGGTCTTTTAGATTAGATCATGTTGCCATTCATAAACAATACAATGCAAAAGAAATAAAATAGTAAGCACAACTCAAAGGAGTAAAAAACAAACAAACAAACTAGCATTTCCCCTCAATATACATACACAATACTACTAGAGAGCTGAAGCTTTATCTTATATACCTTCGTGTCCTTCAAAGAACATGGCACAGTACTTCACACTTCTTAGACCATCAGTAACTCTTAGTGGAATATATGAATGCATATTAGGTTTATGAAATACATGACAGGGCAAATTGGATAATTAACTGGTTAACTTGACTTTTGTAAACTTACATTCTAAATAGATTAGGTCTATATTATCTGTCTCTGTTTCTGTGTCTGTCTGTGTCTGTCTTTCTGTGTCTGTCTCTCTGTGTCTGTCCGTCTCTTTGTCTCTCTGTTTCTGTCTCTCTGTTTCTGTGTTTCTCTCTCTGTCTCTGTCTCTCGCTCTTTCTCTGTCTCTCTGTCTCTCTCCACTGTCTAGTACAGGGATTCTGAATCTTTGTTATGTGTCATGGACCCTTTTAGTAATCCAAGGAAACCAATGGACCCCTTCTCAGAGTAATGTTTTTAAATGCATAAAATGCATAGTGTTACAAAGGAAAAAATTATAATAAAATAAGTATCAAAATATTTTTCTTAAATAAGCTCAGGAACCTCAGGTTAAGAATCCCTCATCTGATAGAACAGTTGTTCAAACTCTCACTTTCACTTGCCGTCTAAAGGTCTATGAGTGTAATGAGAAACATTAGGGAAAATTTCAAATTACAATGAAATGTAAAAATATTTTTTCTTCATAGAATTTGGAATTTTGTGGTGATTATGTAGCTTTCACAAGGAGTGTTTTATTGTAGGTTTCTAGTTTATTAGAACTCAGCAGCTTCTTTTTAATCTACTTGTTATTTTTCTTAAATTATTTGACCACTATAAAAAAATTCCTTCCTTTTCCAACTGACAGCTTAAGACTTGAGTTATAAGGGAAATGTTTATAATATATGCAAATCACATACATTCCTCTGTGTTAAAAATAAAGCACAATAATTATATCAAATCATCTTATCCATCAACTCACATATCAATAAGTGACAAATAACGAAAGGGGAAAAGTCAAGTTGTTGATGCATGTCATAAGACTTTAAATTTAAACACACACACACACCCCCCATTCAAGACACAATGCATTCATTAATTTCCTAGACAACTTTGGATATTCCACCTTCCAACCTGTGAAAGCAATTAGTTTTCATGCAGTGCCACCTGTCAAATGTGCATTCTTCTATTCCTCTTGTATTTCTATGCATGGGTGAACATGATCGTGTTCATGATTAATATCAATCTGAGACACATGTAGCCATGGGGAGTCAAAATACCCACTAGATTCTGTCAACTAAGTGAAAAATCCAGACACACCTAAACATCAACCACCTGCTCAGGCAAAATGTGACAGCTCTGTTAACAGGCCAGGGAACTTTATGCAATAACTTAAAACTGGTGAAGAATAATCCAACATTGGTGGAAAAAAGAGTTCCTAAAAAAAAACCTTTGCAATGAATATCTATGATATCTGAGAACTACAGTATATAAAAATTGACATTCAAGGCCCATTCCCCAATAGATAAGTGGTCAAAGGAAAGGAGTACTTTTCAAATGAAGAAATGCAAAATTATCAATAACCTTATGCAAGACTGCTCCAAACCAGTAAAAATAAGAAAATGCATATTCAAACAACTCTGAGATTTCACCTCACAGCCATCAAATTGACATAGCTGATAAAAGGTTGAAGTGGTCTGCTAGCATCTAGGTGGTATGGTAGATAAAATGCTGGGCTTGGAGTTAAGAAAGACATGTTCCTGAGTTCAAATCTGGCCTCAGACACTTCCTAGCTGTGTGACCATGGACAAGACACTTAAACCTGTTTGCCTCAGTATCCTCATCTGTAAAATGAATTGGAAAAGCCTACATACAGTAAGGCAAGAAAAGCCCAAATGGGATCATGAAGATTCAAACATGACTGAAACTGGACAACAATAAAAGACAAAGGTTTGGGGGAAGACAGGTCAGTAGAGTTGGGAATTATTCCATCCATTGGGGAAAACAATTTGGAATTATTTTAGAAATGCCACTCAACTGTTTCATACCCTTTGACCCAGTGAGTCCACTACCAGGATACAGACCTCCACAAGCTCAAATAGAGACAAAAAGGCCTGGTATACATCCAAAATTTAATAGTGCTGCTTTTCATGGTCACAAAGAAAAGTGAATGTCCACAACATTGGAGAGTGTGTTTTGAAATGTGGTATATGGAAAAAAAAAAAAAGAAATGTGGTACATGAATATCATAAAATATCATTGTGCAACAAGAAATGATAAATATAGGAATACAGAAAAAAATATGGGAACAAACTTATACAGAGCAAAGTAAACAGAACCAAGGAAAAAATACATACAATATCTATAATAACATAAATGAAAAAATCCTGAAAGGCAACTGAACTCAGATTAATAGTAAAAACCAATATTGATCCCAAAGAACAGATTATAAAACAACTATACTTCACTACTTTTGGTTGGTTGGTTGGTTGGTTGGTTGGTGTCCTTCATTTTCGAAGAGGGCCAAAATGATATTACTATGCTACAGTCAAGTTTCAATGCATCCAACTGTGGCCGATCAGACTGATACAAGCTTGGAATGTTCTACCACAGGTCCGTGTGAACATCCAGGCTGGATTCTCTAAATCTGCAAATCCTGCATTTCTTTTGGGCTGTTTCAATTCTGCTTTGCTCATGGAGCACAATACCTCCTCTGATATAGACACACCATGCTGACCAATCTTGTGCCAGTGTGTCCCATGTCACACAATCAATTTCAAAGTTCTTAAGCGAGACCTTATGAGTGTTCTTGTATCACTTCTTCTGACTACTATGTGAACACTTGCTCTGTGTGAGTTCTCCATGAAATAGACTTTTTGGCAAGCATATGATTTGCATTCGAACAACACCACCAGCCCATTGGAGTTGCTCTCTCTGAAACAGAGTTTGAATGCTTGGCAATTTAGTTTAATAAGGACGTCAGTGTCTGGTATCTTATCCTGCCAGGTGATCTTTAGAATCTTCCTAAGACAATTCAAATGGAAACGATTCAGTTTCCTGACATGGTGATGGTAAACTGTCCAGGTTTCACAGGCATACAACGATGAGGTCAGCACAACAGCTCTGTAGACCTTCAGTTTGGTAGTCAGTCTAATACTTCTTTCTCCCATACTTTCCTTCAGAGCCTCCCAACCACTGAGCTAGCGCTGACAATGTGTGCATCAGCCTCATTTTCAGTGTATACATCCCTGGAAAGTGCACTACCAAGGTAAGTGAACTTATCCACAGCATTCAAAACTCTTAGTAGAGAAGTTAAGGACTATGGGAGTAGAATGTTGTACGTGCTGACAGAGGCAAGAATTTTATCAATCATTTTTATTAACTTTGTTTTCCTTGATTAGAAAGGAAGGTCCAATGGAGGGAATCAGGAAATGAGAATAGCATGAAAAAAGTAACCATTTTTTAAAAATTATAGTTCATATGGCGCCACATGGATTCAATACTGGCCTGATTGTTAAAATAAAATAAAATAAAAACAGCACTGAATCTGACAAGTATAACTCCAGGTTAAGAACTTCTGCTCTGATAGGAAAATTGTTCAATCCCTAACTGTCCCAAAGGTTCAATATCTGCTAGCTTAAAATTTTTAAATTGACTAAATTCAGTTAATGGGTTGTATTAAAGTAAATTAGGCACTATAGAATGCAATGAACTCATACTCAAGGGACCTGGGCTCTGGTCCTAGCTCTACACTAGCTATGTTCCTTTAGGCAAATCACCTAACTGCTGTTGGGTGAACCTGTTTCCTCATCTGTAAAATGAAAAGATTAAATTAGACAATATTTAAGGGTCCTTCTAGCTCTAACATTCTGTGGTTCTTTCAGTACATAATCACATTTAAAATCACAGAGTCATAGATTTAAAACTGGAATGGAATTCAGAAGACCATCTAGTCCAGTGGTTCTCAACCTGTGGGTCGTGAACCTTTTGGGGGTCAAATGACCTTTTCACAGGGGTCACCTAAGACCATCGGAAAACACATATTTCTGATGGTCTTAGGAACCGAGACACTGTTCCTCTATCCATCTCCAGGTGGGTCAGCTCACATGCAGACATACCCACATACAAATATTACAGGGTTGCAGCATTAGGAAGGTTGAGAACCACTGATCTAGTCTAACATCCTAATTGTACATACAAAGAAATGGAGGCTGAAGTAATTTGTTGATGCTTATGCAAATAGAAAGCATCAAAGACAAGATGAACTCTTATCTTCTTATTCCAGAACAATGCTCTTATCTATGACCTACCTCCTAATAAAATGGTGCCCTTCCTCTCAAATTTATATTACTCTGGAAAAATTCAAACATGTCAGAAGGGTACATAGTACACTACTGTAATGGCAAGCAAAATTGTACTTAGCTCCTTGTTTCAGCTTTTCAAGTGTCTTTGAGCCTTGACTGTGATTATGTCAAATCTTTGTTAGAAATGGAACCTGTAAAGCCCACAGTGGTAGGAACTTGCCATATAAAAGCAAGAGCACAGCTGGGACTAAGCAGAACTGGGAAGAAGGGTGGCTATGGTGCCAGTACTTTGTCTCTCTGTGTTGATGTTACTTTGTCAGACCTGCCTGCTGATAGAGGATGTATTTGTTGATACAGAAGCCCTGGCACCTTACTGCTGGTTCAGAAGTCCTGAAAGAGGACTTTCCTGCTATCTGTTTACAGAAGTCCTGAAGGAGGATTTTACTAATGTTTTCAGAGGTCCTGAGACTTTACTGATGATTTGTGTTGATTTCTCAGACAGAGACCCTGTCTGCTAGTCTGTGTTGATTTCACAGGCAGAAAGTGAATTGATGATAGTGCCAGCAATGTGTGTGAACATTGTTGTAAGTCTGCTAAGCTTGATGTGTGGAGCTGGACCAGAAGCTCGGAGCTACCTACCTGTGAATCCAGGTGACAGTTGGGTGAATTCAGACAAGAGCTGGAAGCATGGAAGAGGAACCATAGAGTTTGGCAGTCAGCCTTGAGTCAAGATGAAAGGACCTTTCCTTGGGTACTCAGTGTTGACTGACAAGATCATGATTTACTGTGATCTAGGGGTGGGAGACCTTTGTACTTCATACTCCTTAAGGATGATTGCTCCTTAAGGTTGAGTTAAGGATGATTGAAAGCCAGTTTCCAATCAAGATGAAAGAAGACTTTAGATGAGTACTTGACTCAGATTGTGACTTACTGAATGATATCTATTGTTTAAGAATATGTGGCCACTTTAGTAATAAGTTGTTAATGTTATGTCATTGTGAATGTTGTACTTTGGTTTCTGTGAATGTTTTGCTTCAGTTTACTGCTGAATAGAGTTCACTATACTACGTGATCAGAACCTTAAAGTTATTCACAGCAACAGTCTTCAGGAGAGTTGCTTGTGCTTGGCTTTATAACTATAGGTAGGAAACTGGAGTAGAGAAAGAACACAAGGACATGAATTAGCAATCCAAAAATCACATTGCTAATCTGGCTAGAAACAGAACTGTGCAATTCTACAAATGTCTCCTTTGCCTTTCTGCTCAAAGTTGGTATCTCAATTCTCTTCGTTTGATCTCACATCTCCTTGGAGAACAGACTACATATGAAATTGAGGGCATCCTTGAAAACATGCAAGAAATCACATCTTTAAAGTCACATGGCTGCAAGAACTGTAGAGAATATAAGATCTCACTTCCTCTATTGTTGTAAGAATTATAGAGAATATGAAATCTTACTTTGCTGATTTTAAGAATACATTTGGCTCAGCACAGCAAAATGCAACCTTGCAGTCTCTATCAAGACAAAGTCTGTCCCATGTAAATATCAAAAATTGCATAAGAATCTATACGAGATGTCTTTACAGATTACTTTGTTCAATCAACATGCTATTTTGACATCAGATGAGGCGTTAAAAAGGGAGATATTTTTGTCAAATGTATGCATCAGTGACATTGAAGATATCCTTCAAGAGGTCTAAATTTTTTTAAATGACAAAATTATCTAAATGTTCCCATTATCTAATCACAGGTTCCCAAAGTGGGCAATACTACCCTCTGGGGGGCAGTAGTAGCTTTGGGTGCAATTAAGAGTTGTTGAATAAAAATTAGGGGGCGGTGAAAGCATAAGGAAAGAAGAAGAGAAGAAAATTTTGAAAAACCATTTATATGTATTTTGTCTGTTGTGTAACAAAGTTAAAGTTGTAGTGATTACATTATTTTCCAAATAAACATACAAAATTAAAGTTATAACCAATCAGTGATCAAGTCCAACAACAGGTCTTAACAAGCAAGTGTTGGCAGGTGAACCGGTTGGGCATTGCTGGGAAGCCCAGCATGTATCAGCAGGAATATGTGCATGTAATGACTTGTTTACAATACAATACTATATAGTTATATGACATACTGTTTTTTAAAAAGCATCGAAAGGTTAAAGAAAGTAGATTTCCAATGGGACATTAAGTAATTTTTTTCTTGAAAAGGGGATGGTAGGCCAAATAAGTTTGGGAACCTCTGTTCTAAATGCTCCCTTGACTCCTACGTAAAATACACATTGATATAAAAAAAGGTTGGTATAATCACATATAATGGGGAAACAAAGTGGATGAAAGAGGAAAAGTACCTAAAGTGTAACATGTTTCCTAAACATGTTGCCTCACATTAGCAAGAATGACATGTTCAAGAAGATGAATAAGAATCACCCTAGAAGGCATGTATAACCAGAAAGCTGGAGGGAGTGGGAGACAAGGATTGGGAGGAAAGGATCTTGTAGCAATAAAGGACAACAAATAGAAAATCAAACTGTTACACAAAAGGGGATATAAAAAAAATAGGGAGAAGGTCTCCAGGGTGCTCAATGAATCCTCCGTGGAGGGTTCCATATATAAGCAAAGGTCATGGAGGGTGGAAAGGCATGGAGAATCTATGATCATATCACTGAAGGGAATACTCACACCAATTAAATCCCAAATCATTCAGTCACATATACATAAATTTCAAACTGGAAGGGACCCAGAAAATCATCCAAATCAACTCCACTCATTTTACAGGTGACAGCTAGTTGGAAAGTCAGATCAGAGGACCTATCCAGTGACAATGAACAAGAAAAGAAATGTGGTGGGAAGGTAAATAAATATCCCAGGTCCCACTGATTGGACACCTTACAGTCATGATTAGAAGAAAAGCAGATGGGAGATACTTCCTAGTTCCTGCAATGGGGAGGTTTGCTGATAGAAAGGTTTTAGTCTGAGCAGCTAAACTTGCCTTCTGGAATTCTTAGTTTGGGAGTGTAGACTTACATTGGCACCCTAGGTTTGGCACAATAGTTACACATACATACATACAAACATACATAGACACATATTTGGTATTAATACTTTTTTGTTGATAATGTTTAAAAATTACAATTTTGCTTGTATAATCAGTTTCATTATTTCTTGTTGTTGTTCAGTTGTGTCCAACTCTTCATGACCCCATGGAATATACTGTCCATGAGGTTTTCTTGAAAAAGACGCTGAAGTGGTTTGCTATTTCCATCTCCAGCAGATTAAGGCAATCAGAGGTTAAGTGACTTGCCCAGGGTCACACAGCTATGTGTGACTCAGGTCTTCCTGACTCCAGGCCCAACACTTTATCCACTTAACCATCTAGCTGCCTCATATGCCATGCTCATATTATTGGAGTCCACTGAAATGCAGCACAAGAAGTCCAGGGAGGATTTTCCTAGTCTGAGCCAAATAGCTCACAAATTTAGATTTCTGCAAAAATGGAAGAAGTTGTAGAATAGAGATTGTCAACTCTGAGAACTTCAGAGAGCTTGTTATCCCTACACAGACAACCCCATCCCTGCCAAGAGTCCTCTGATGTTGAGTAAAACACATAACTGCTCAGTTGAACATGGGACTGTCTAATGCCTAATCTTTGTCGCTGATTGAGATCAGGCTAGTAGACAGCAGAACCCATTGATGGGTTAAGTAGTCAATCCAGGTAACTGAAGAGCACCCACTATCACCTGAATATGGCAAAAGGAAATCAGACACAGGACAGATAAGTTTTGATAGGGGTGTAAAGGGGGGAGGGAAGAGGTAGTGAAACAACTAGAACATAGGGTATTTTTCAGGATCCACTGGCGTCATCTGAGCAGTCATAACACCAGGAATGAGGGTACTTGACCCTTGGTGGGAGATGCAGTGGCAGAAACATGAGTTGAATAAGAAATGCTATGGACTTCATAACTTTGCTCAAGATAAATGGTGACTTAATAAGTTTTCTAAACCAAGGATATCAGAGCTAGGCCTACAATTCTTTAATCCAGCCTTCATCTGATATAAATCATAGTGAGAAACTCAGCTACAACATGGCCACAGAGAAATTTCTGGCATATAAAAGAATGAAATCAGATAGAATTTTGTATCTAGCTTTTTTTTTCCAGGTGAAAACAAGCAGAGGAAACTGGGTCAAAGGTTGACCCAGGTGATCTCCAAGGTTTATTGCAACTGTCTATGACTCTATTATTCTACCAAATAAGCCATCAGCTGGCATGTGGCAGAGATTGATTCAGTGTTATTTATTTCACAGGAAATCAGAGATTTCAAAATTAGAGCTGGAAGGGATCACAGAGATCAGTTAGTCTTACCTCCTCATTTAACGGATTAAAAAACCAAGAACAAAAGAAGTGAATTGATTGACTTGCCCAAGGTCATACAAGTAGTGAGTAATATGAAGTTGAAATGAACCTCTGTGGAGACAATCCTTGAAATAACAGAGAGCTTATTGAAGAGAAGAAAATAGTAGCCTTCAGAGTATGTACATGCATATAGGTAGCCTACAAAAGAGACTACAAGAGAAATCCACAACACCCTTTTTGTATAGATAAATGAGCAGTAACTTCTACAGGTATCTAAAGATAATTCATGTATAATATTTATGATATAACATTTATAACTAAATAATTTAATATTAATAGTTTAAATTATTGTCCTTTATTAAAATTAATAGTTAAAAAATTTATTTAAATATTACAATATTTAAACTATTTATCAGAGCTGATTTCAATGTAACTATTTTCTAGCACTTACTCCAATACAACCATCTATTTCTCAGAACTACCATCCCATTATTTCTCCATTGCTTAGTTTATCATGACCTAAGTGAATCATTAACATTGGCTTAACATTGGCAGAACAATCTGTTTAGGTTCTGTTCCATTATGTGCACCTGTGCTTGGCAGGAGCTAAGGAATTATAGAAGACCACTCCCTAAAACTCTGCTATGTTACCATTTAACCCTCACTTATCCTTTATAGTAGCAGAGCTGAGATTTAAGCCCAACTCCTCTAACTCCAAATCAGCTTGTTCTATTTCATTTGAGCACTGGCCTAGAGGTCAGGAGACTTGAGTTCTCCTTCCTCCACTCCACTAATGAGCTCTGTGAACTTGAAGAAAGTATTTAACCTCTATTAGCTTGACCTCATCTGCAAAATGGTAATAATAATAATAATAGCTTACCAATGCCTAAGAGTGAGGAGATAGACAAGTTGATCTCTGGAGATCTCTTTCTACTTTAAGTTCTGTGATCTGATTATTCTAATTCTTGATGACTAATCTCAGAATTGGAAGAGAACTCAGAAATTAACTAGTTCATTCTTGAAAAAGAATATTCCTAAAACCTTCACCAGTGGCCATCTGGTCTTCACTTCAAGATCCCTAACGATGGGAAATCCACTAGCCCTTTAAGGGAGTCTTTCCTACTTTCAGGTATCGCCTAACTGTTAAGGAGATTTTCCTTCTACTAAGCAAAAACCCTCTGTGGCAGGGACAATGTCTTCTAAGGTCCCTATCACACAGACTGGGCTAGTTTTTCTTAAGGCCCTACCCCATGTAAACTAGGCTAGCTTTTTCTTAAAAGATAGTGAAATGATCCTTCAGACTTAATTATTCCAAGGCTTGAACCATTGATAAAGTTTCCTAGTGGACTAAGTGAAAAAAGCCAGCACACAAAGATGTCAAGAACTCATGCTTCATGAACTCTTCTTGACTAATAGAGCACCATGGCAAAAATGCAGAGACAGAAAAGCTATGCCCAACTGAATCAACACTGTATCCTTGCTGACTTTCCTATAACATACTAGTAAATAGTATTCTATTATCTTAGTATCCTGAGAATCCAATAATATATTTAGCAACTGTATGATATTGCTAAGTAAACTTCCTTTTATTAACTGTTAAATGATCTGTAAGTATCTCATTTAGTTTTCATACTGAACTGGAACCACCAGACCAGCCTTACTCTGGCTTGGCATATAACTCTCTCCTCTCTGAAATTTCCATCCATTGCTTCTAGTTGTACCACATGGAGCTCAATACATTTAATCCTTCTTTCACATGGTAATCTCTACACTTTAAAAACAGTTTTCATGAAGAATTAAGAAGTATTCCCCAATTGACAAATGGTCAAAGGATATATAGGCAGTTTTTAAAAGAAGAAATCAATAACCATACCAAAAAATGTTCACAATTGCTAACAATTAAAGAAACACAAATTAAAACATGTCTGAGGTACCACATCACATCTATCAGACTGACAAAGTTGACAAAAAAAGGAAAATAACATTAACGTACCGTTGTTAGAATTGTGAATTGATTCAGCTATTCTGGAAAGCAATTTGGAAATACACCTAAGAATCTATTAAACTATAAATATCCCTTGACCTAGTAGTGTGATACCACTACTAGGTCTGTGACCCTAAAGAGATCAAAAGAAAGAGGAAGGGGACCTGTGTGTTCAAAAATACTTAGAGAAGCTCTTTTTGTGGTAGCAGAGAACTAGAAACTAAGGAGGTGCCCATCAAGTGGAGACTAGCTGAAAAAGTTATGGTGTATGTATCTAATGGCATTAAGCAATGATAAAGGGATGGTTTTAGAAAAACTTCGGAAGATTTATGTGAACTGATATAAAAGGAAGCGAATAATTTATACAATGTAACAATTTATACAATAACAACAATGCTGCAAAGACAAACAATTTTGAAAGACTTAGATACAATGACCAACCACAATTCCATAGGACTCATGATAGGACTCCAGACCGAGAGGTGATAGACTCAGAGAACAAACTGAAGCATATTTTTTGGACATGAGTAATGCAAGAATTTGTTTTATTGGACTATACATATCTGTAATGAGTTTTGTTTGTTTTTCCTTTCTTAATGGACTGGGAAAGGGGGGGGCAAAGAATTTGGAACCAAAATTAAATTAAATTAAATTTTTAAAAAGCAGACTTCATACTGCACCCCAAAGCCTCCTTCCCTTCAATTGATCTCATAAAGGTAAGTTTCACAGTTCCTTTACTATCTTATTAGTAGACCATAAGCTCCTCAAAAATAGGGACTTTTGTATTTGTCTCCAGTGCCTAGGGTAGTGTGTGGCACATAGTAGGCACTTAATACGGGTTGATTGATTTTTTTTCTCCTTCTCTGGATATGTTCCAATATGTCAATGATCT
The DNA here is from genome assembly GCA_028627135.1 of Pseudochirops cupreus. Taxonomy (NCBI): domain Eukaryota; kingdom Metazoa; phylum Chordata; class Mammalia; order Diprotodontia; family Pseudocheiridae; genus Pseudochirops; species Pseudochirops cupreus. The sequence goes on from CM053584.1 coordinate 121,966,596, forward strand.
TTCTAAAATGTGGTGACCCAAACTGAATACAAAAATCAAGATTTGGTTTGACGTGGTACTGTAGTGCTATCACTACTATTTTTTATGGACGCCTGGTTTCTATTAATGTAGCAGACTAAGATCATGTTAGTTACAAATCCTCAACTGTGCCAGCCTCTTTCCCAGGAGTATCAAACTTAAGGACAGCAGTTATAGCAAAACTCCTGACCAAGTAAAGTAAGCAAGAACCAGATTAAAATATAATTGGGAAATGTTCAACAAAATAAATAATAATACAATAGAACATATATAATTGTTTGGGATGAAAAATACCCTTCATCCTTAATTTAGTAAAATAAATAAATAAATAAATACAGAGATCTCTTAGGATAAGAACAGAAGTTTATTCTTTTCCCCGGGAGAAGAGGGAGGTCTTCCCCATGACTCATCATGGAGAAGAGGCAAGTTACAAAAGACAGTGCCTATAACTTAACTTAGTCAAGACCCCTCCCCAACTGCTTCCTCTCTCATAGGTGGAGAGGCGTACTTCACCAAATTCTTCCCCAACTGGGACAGCAAGGAAAGGGGGGGGAGGGTCCCACCAAGGTGGGAAAACAGACAAAGGAAGATAGAAGTGATTGGCAGAAGCAATGGAGAAGGAGGAAGGGAAAGTTAACCACCCCAAATGGAGAAGTTTTCACTTATCCCATACATAATGTTAATATGTGATTTTCTAAGTCAATATGTAGCTGTGGACTCCATCTGTATTTGAGTTTGATACCCCTGCTGCACTTGTATATAAAAAAAAAAGCTGGTCAAATGCCTTGCTGAAATTCCTGTACACTATACCCACATCATTGTTGTGGGTATACTTAACCTGAAGAAAAAGACAGAGAAAAAAATTAGGAAAAGAGAAAGAAAAAAAAAAAAGAAAGACTAACATTACCAAGACATTCTGGCCTAGTAGTGGCTAAAAATAATACCTCTCATATCTATAGTACTTTGAGGCTTACAAGGTTCTCTCCCCACAATAATCCTGTGAGGTTGGAGTATAATATAGAGTTCTAACTAGGAATTCTTTTACCTGGTAGTAGGGCATGGTGGTGGAAGAGGGCTAGATCAGAGGTGTCAAACTCAAGGGGCAGCAGGTAGCCTGTAAAACTCCTGAGTATGACCCCAATCAGAATAAAATATAACTGAGAAATGTTTAACAAAGAAAATAAAAATACAATAGAACATAGATAATGCTAATTTGTGGTTTTCTAAGTCAATGTGTAGCCACAGGGATCTGTTTCTCTTTGAGTTTGACACCACTGGAATAGAGGGAAGTCTGACTGCAAAAGTATTCACTAAAGGAAGTGGAACAGCCAGTTCCCCAGAGAGAACTATTTGAGCCCTCCCAGGCGTTTGTTGAGAAGAGGCAGTTCCCAAAATAATGCCACAGCAAAGAGCACTAGGAATAAGACCAGATGAGGGGTCCTGGTCCCACAAGAGGCAGAGCCCATCAGGAGATGCCTAAGCCTGATACACAGATATAATAGTTAAAGAGAAAGAAAAGGGAAAAAGAAAGGGGAAAAAAAACCAGAAACATTCTAATCAGTACTCTGGAGCAAAACTCAGGGTCTCAATCCTAGTTGTAATCCAACACACTCAGATTAAGGAAACTGAAATACAGAAAAGGGAAATAATATACCTCCAAAGTTATACAGCCATTAGGCACTGAACCTATTATTCAAAAAAGTTTCAGCTCAAATTTTCATTAAATCAAATTTGCCTTTCCTTATTCCAAATTATTGAGGGTTTGCTTTAGCAGAGAATAACTATATACATAGTGTATACATAACACAGTATTCCTAGCATACATAGCACAGTAAAAACAGACTTTTTGGTATCATGGGAAAGCTTCACATTTCTTTTGTTGTTATTGTTGTTCATCATTTGAGTTATGCCTGACTCTGGGCAAAGATACTGGAGAGGTTTGCCATTTCCTTCTCTAGCTCATTTTACAGATGAGGAACTGAGGCAAACAGGATTAAGTGACTTCTCCAGGGTCACACAGCTAGTAAGTGCCTGAGTGTCACAGTGTCTTTATATACATTTCAAGGAGATACTCCATAATGGATCATTTTCTTTAATGAATGTATTAATATTAACTAATTAACTTGGTTCTTAGTGAAAAGGTGCTGAATGACCTATGTAATATATTTGGGGATAACTTTATGATTTTATTCATTCAGTTTTGTGTTAAGCTGTAACAGCCACATTTCTTAACTGTTTCTTCCCTTTCCCCAGCTTTCCCTGCCCCAACCTAGAGGTATTTCCTCTCAAATCATTAACTCTTCATTCAAGGTAGTACCTCCTTTTGTCCTAGCAAACCAAACCCATCCACTTGCAAATCAGGAAATCAGGATGGGTGCATCTCATTTATCTTGACCTCAAATCTGACCTGGTCCACTTTATGACGTTTCAGGGCTCAAACCACACCCTTTCCCTCCTGCTGTTTGTCCCAGTGTATTATGGGTAAAACACATGAGCAGTTGTTGTCAAGGGTGCATGTCCCTTTAAGTATTAACCACTCCCTGGTCCCGCCCTAACTCCACCTATGTACACATCATTAGCCTAATGAATCTGTGATTGACAGTTTTATCTCTTTAAATTCTGTATCCCTGTCACCTGCCTTGGGCTGGATTCCCTTTTCTGGCCACTGACTAGCAAAATAAACTTTAATCTGCCAAGAGACAGCTGAGCCTGTAATTCTTTTCAGACGAGAACCTAGGAAGGATTTCTCATTAGAAATCCCCCAAAACCTATCCTGCATCATTAGTAGTCAATTTATATATCCAGTAATAACACCACTATGAAGAGTATTATTCCTATCACCTGGGATAGAGATGGACTAGATTCACTCTGTGGGTCTTGCCAAGGCAATATTTATTATTTGTGCTACCACTAATAAGTATTCTTTGCTTTCTGTATTTGGGGGAAGGGAGGGTATGTGCGGTAGGGAAGAGAAGAGAAGGGGGGAAAGGACCATGGAACATTAGAGTTAGAGCTTGAAGAAACCTCAAAGACCAAGTCCAGTAGCTAGCTTAAACACTTACTAGCCATATGACCTTGAGCAAGTCACAACCCCAATTGCCCTGCCTTCCCCCCTCCAAAAAAAAAGATCAAGTCCAACCCCCTCATGTTTCAAATGAGAACCCCAAGCCTGGTTTTGCCCCACTGACTGTGGGTCAGCTGAGGCCACTTCTGGGATCAGGGTACTGAAGTTTTGCTTAGGAACCCAGAATGCAAACTAGCTGATTATAATCACAACAAAAATAATGGTCTGATGCTTCCTTTCGTGAAAGCAACTCTGAAGTGGTAGCTATTTTTGCATTCAGAAATTCTAACTTTGTTCTGTTTTGATCTTTATAACATTTTAAAGACCACATTGTACCTAGTTTCTGCCTTGTAAGCCTTTGACCAAAAAATCATAAACTAAAATTCTGAATTGGATAATTCAAATTTCATCTATCTTTCAAACAAAAAAAAGTCAACAAGATCATTTCAGTCATAATGGGGGGAAACAACCTGCAAGTACAATTAACTTGCTTCTTTCATTTCTAAATTTTCTATAGAGAATTGCTTCTCCAAACCAAACCAGGAACTGTCATTTCCTCTCTGTGACAAGCACAGTCATATCTGTGATGCCTTTCTGCTCTATTGGTTTCTAAATATTCACTAAGTGCTAGATTTTTATATCCTTCTGTGATATGTTGCATAGTTTCTGCTATTTCCTTGTATAATCTATATTAATCACTAAGACCTGGTTCCTTAGTTGTTTTAGATGCCTAATATTCAAGCATCCCTTAGTTTAGAGAAATAATTGGACAAGTGAGCTATTCTGAATCCAAATCCTACCAAGTCAGCTAACTTCTCTGAATCTCAGGGTTCTCATCTATAAAATGAGGATAATCAATGGCACCACCCTCACAGGATTGTTGAGAAAATGTATATAAAGTGCTTTGTGAACTTTAAAATAATTATGTCCAATAGTCTATCATCTAGGCTTTTCAATATAGTGAACTGACCTTGCATTATTTATTTTTTTCATAGATCAGCTAACTAGCATTTATCAAGCTCTTATCATGTACCAGACACTGTGCTAAACTCTGGGGATAAAAAGAAAGGCAAAATTCAGCCCCTGCTCTCAAGGAGCTCACAATCTAATGAGTGAGACCATGTGCATAAAACAGTGCGCAAACAAGATATATATAGGATAAATTGGGAATAGTCTCAGTAGGAATTCACTAGGATTGAGGAGGACTGGAAAAGGCTTCTTGCAAAAGATGGAACTTAAACCAGAAAAGTGAGGAGTGCGGGTTGTAGGCATGCGGAACAGCCAGAGAAAACACTCAAAAGTCGAAGATGGAAGACTTGTTGTAGGGTAGTATAACCACAACCATTTTAGCAACATATGAAAGTTTTTCATTTCTTTGCGGATACTTTCAGAAGGAACTGAACTGAATTAATTGAATTCTTCAGAACTAGACTACCAAATGAATGTAGTATCATCATTTCTGTTAACAGTATTATTCTTACCACCTGTCGGGGACTCCTGCAGTGATCCCTGGCAAGCAGTACCTAGTACTGTTAAATCTGAAGCTATCTCGCTTGCAATTGTTTACCTTGCCCGGGACTGGGGTCGGTACCAGGACTACATTCCCTCAATCTTCTCATCACCCTCCTTTCTAGCCTTCCCTCTTGCATTCTCATGTCCCTAGCCTGACTTCATGATCAAACAGGCGGTAGAGATGGGGCCCCAGAAATCCAAGGGTGGTTAAGAACCGTTCTTGCTGATCTGGCAGAAGTTGGGGAATCTCCTACCTCCTTCCTAGTACTACAGTACTCTGAAATCCAGAGTGCCCTGCCCCCAAGACAGCGGCAACTGACTTAGGGAAGTTGGGGGAGGGGGGGTGTCAATGCACAGAGAAGGGCTCTCGTCCGGTCAGCTTCCTGCAATTGATCTAAACGAAAACAAACTCCGAAGCAGCTCCCGGGTTAACTTGAAAAACCACACACTCACCCGAATGGCTGTGAGCGTTGTGGGCAGGGACTCGGTCCAACCTCGATCCCAAACCACGCTGATTTACAAAACAGCCTACCAGAACACAGGCAGAGAGACCCCTCCTTCTCTTGTTCTTAAATCAAATAAATAAATAAACACGTTCTGTTAGTCAGGGAAAGGAGCATTGGCCCTTGGGACCAGAAGACAGATAGACACGGCACTATGTTTTGACTCTATTTGTCTTTAGGCACAGCTCTCACGCGCTCTGTGCCTCAGTTTCTCCCCACTGTAATGGGGCGATTTGAGTCGCGGTTGTTAATTTTTGCTACTTCCCGGACGTCAACTACTTCTCCACATCCACCCCAGTCCCCAAATGTGCTAGGCAGTTTCGGTTCTCTACTCCGCTCGAATCCCTCTGAGAAGAAGGGTGGTGAAAGTCTCTACCCCAATCCTCCCCACCCCCGCACCCCCACGCCTGTTCGGAGGAGAGGAGAGGGTTGGGAGAAGCTGGAGAGACCCTGTTCGAAGCTCTGTCCTGGGTGTCTGTGGAAGTCTCTTACCAGGGCTATGACCCCCGCTGTTGTTTCTGCTGCTGCCCCTCAGTTGCTCAGGGCGCTCGCCCCAGGCGGCGGGGGCACCCCGCTGGCCCCTGCCCAGCATCGATCCTCCCTCCGAGCTCTGCTACCCCCGCTGCTTCCTCTCCACCCCCGCCAGAGTTCGGTCAGTGAGAAGGCGGAGGCGGGGAGGGAGTGGGAGTGGGGGGGCTCCAGCCCAGCTGGGCTCCTCCTCCTCTTCTCTCCCTCCGTTTCTCTTGCGCTCGGTCTGCACGGTCTACTCCCCTCGGGAGACCCAGGCCTGGCCCTTCAGCCAGACGAGCATGAAACCAGAGCTGGGAGGGGAATGATGAAAAGAAAGGGATGGGGGACAGCAAGACTTCTTCCTTCTCCCAGGACCGTGATTTCTGTAAAATTGCAGAACTCTCTAGGCTCCCACTTCTCGAGCCTTACCCAACACTGGTGGTGAGGGCCTCAAGGTTTGGTTCAAAAGTTCGGTCCCTGCCTTCACCAAATCACTGCCCTTTGAATTTGGGAAGAGAAGACATTGGATGAAAGAACTATGATATGGAATTTAAGAATGAAGAAATATGAAGAGTCTATGGTATGGAGAATAAAAGGGAATTCCCCCAGGTTCCAAATTTTGGGAAGGATAAAACCTTAGGTGTATGAGGTGCAGTAGAGTGGGAGGAGAGTTTGGGAAAAAGAATGACTAATTGAATAAAGAAAAAACCAACTTGGTATTAAGCACCTTCACTGTACCAGCGATGACATATTAGAAAAGCATTGTTGAATGATGGAAGGTGGTGCAGTGATAGAGTGCCCAGCCTGGAGTTAGGAAGACTCCTCTTCCTGAGTTCAAATGTGACCTCCAACACTTACTAGTTCTGTGACTCTGGGCAAGTCACATAACCCTGTTTGTTTCCTCATCTGTAAATTCAGCTGGAGAAGGAAATGGCAAACCACTCCAGTATCCTTTCCAAGAAAACCCCAAATGGGGTCACAAAGAGCCAAAAGGACTTAACAATGTTGCATTCCTGGACCAGAAGCTGGGAAGACTAATTCAAGTTCTGACTGACATATGCTAACTGAGTGACCATGGAAAAGTCACAACCTCTCAGTACTTTAGGCAACTTTCTAAGACAGTAAGTTGCAGAAGAGGTGTTGACCTGCATTGATAGATGGACTTTCCTCACTTGGTAGTTCATTAGAGGTCTATTCCCCATCCTTAGGTGCTAGGTACTGGTGATTCAAATGCAAAAGTAAGACTGTTTCTGCCCTCAAATGGCTTACTTTATAATAGTGGGAAGCAACATATATAGGGGAGTCCTTCCAGAGAAGGAGGTTTTTGTCTGAGAAGTCACATAAGAATAAGGAGCAGTTTCCAAAGGACCCATGATGAAAAATGCTATCCACCTCCAGAAAAGGAACTGATGAACTCTGAGTACAGACTGAAGAACTTTTTTTCATTTTATTTTTCTTTGTGTGTTTTTTCTTTTGTTTGCAACATGGCTAACATGGAAATATGTTTTGCATGACTTCACATGTATAATCGTTATATTGCTTGCTTTCTCTGGGGGAAGGGAGGGACCAGAAGGAAGAAGAGGATTTGGAACTCTATTTTTTTTAACTGAATGTTTAAAAAAATTATTGTAATTGGAAAATATGAAATGAAATAAATAAAAAAATATATAATTTTTTTTAAAAAGAAAATGAATGATGAGTAGTAGATAGCCACATCCTTTCCCAGAAACACTGGTAGTACTTATTTGATCACTACTCCCAAAGAAAGAAATGGCAAAATATTCCAAAATGTCTGGTTTGGATGAATTTGAGCCTGCTAGGTGTAGTCAGGTGAGTTTGTAGTTTCTTACAAATCAAGCAGTAAACCCCAGGATAGAGCTCCAAAGCTAAGTGGGTTAAACTCATTTAAGGAAAAGAAAGTTGGTCTCTGTTCCAAAGGAGGGCGCTGTTCCAGGTGGGAACAATGACAATATAATGGCAAGATGTGAAGAAATGTAATGCCATGCACTAGCAGCTTCCCAAAAGAATGCTACAGTGAACAGCTATTAAGGTTCTGATTACAAAGTATAGTGAACACTCCATTTATTCCATAACAAATCAAGGCAAACATTCACAACAAATCACCATATAGTGTTCACAACAGCTTAACATTAAATGGCCACATAGTTTTCCCCAAAGTGGTCACAGTATTTAGAACAAAGAACAAAAGAATAATCATCTGGTATCCCTAAGGAGGTTTGTCTCCTTACTTAATCATTCAATCATTTCACAATATATCTGTCTTCTACTCATTGGGCAATCATAGGTTAACTTAACCAGTCACTTATATAGCAATCAGTCACTAAATATCATTAATCACTAAATATAATCATTAGAAAATTACACAAACCCTCCACCTCTTGGTGTCTAGTAAACTCCAATTTCATCATACATTCAATAACCAAGGAGAGGCCTTTTCTTCATCTTGACTTGGGGTGGTCTCTCAGATTCCCTGGATCCCCTTCCATAGTCCCAGTTTCTACCTGAATCATCCAAACAGTTACCTGGATTCAGAGGCAGACAGCTCCCAGGTTCTTGTCCAGTCCTCCAAGCAGTTCTTGCTACACACTGAAGTTCACAGGGTCTAGCACATATCAAAACCTTCACCACTTCTGCTGCCCAGTACTCAATAATCAACCAAGCCACAAACAAACAAAGTCTTATCCCAGTCATGCTTCTTCAGTCCTCCAGCAGTTCGGTTGGCCCCAGGACCCAGAAGAAACCTCAGCCTTCCAGGTGGCCTTCTTAGCAACAACCTCAGCCTTCACCAGATTCTGGTCTCAAAAAAACTCCAACTCAGTTCTCAGTCCTGCAAGTAGCAACCCAGCTTTCAGATGCTGGGAAAATTCTGCTCCCTCCACCAAGAGGGAAGCCCTTATTTTGGGAAGCTGCTAGTGCATGGCATTACACTTCTTCACATCTTGCCATTATATTGTCACTGTTCCCACCTGGAACAGCACCCTCCTTTGGAACAGAGACCACCCTCCTTTCCTTAATCCCTTACAAATCCAAGGGAGCCGCCAGAAGGAAAATTCTTGATTCTGACTGCCTCTCTCTTGGATTCTTCTTACACACACACACACACACACACACACACACACACACACACATTGGCTTCCTGTTTCAGCCAAAACCTTCCTGTTATGTCAGCAACAGGAGACAGAGTTCACACCCTTGGCCTCTTAGCCACAAAGGTTTGATTAGTTACTAAGGGCTAAGTACCGGCTTCCTTGACATAACAAAAAGGGGTCTTCAAATTTAAATTAATTACCATTACAGGAAGGCAGAATGGAAGAAGTGAGAGTATAGGTAGTAGCAGCCCCTTAATGAATGTAACCTAAACAAAATTCAGGAGTCTCAATTCTCATCAATTCCCTACTGCTATTGTAGTGAGTCTGTCACTACTCCAGGTGTCTTTGATCTCTTCTTAAGCTCCTAGGCTAACAGAATACTCATCCTAGGGTGTTGTTTATTTGTTCCTTTAAGAAACACTTCAATGGGAATATGGGTAGTGGTACACATAAAGATATGGACCACATAATAAGGCATTAGATGATTTTGGAACTAGCTGACAAAAGTAGTAATGGGGAGATCTGTACCACCTTTGAGGAAGGTCTCAAGCAAAGTTCCCAAGGGATCTGTCCTTGGCTTTGTTCTGTTCAACATTCTAATCAATGAGATGGAGGAAGGCATAGATAACATGTTTGTAGAATTTGCAGATGACATGTCAAAGAAAGCAACAGCTAACATGTTGAAAGACCACAAAGAAAAATCCAAAAAGTTTTCAAAAGGATAGAGTAAGGGGCTAAATCCAATCAAATAAAATATAACAGGGATAAACAGAAAACAATGGCCCTAATGATGTATATATTTCCCAATTACATTTTAACCTGGCTTGGCTACACTCAGGAATATTGGTGGCCATGTTTTTCACACCTCTGCTTTACACTAGTACTACTACAAGTTCAATATAAGGCAGTCCAAAAAAAGGTTAATAGGATCTTAGACACAGGAAGAAATAAACAATAAAACAAAGCTATAAGTGATTAGGTAGCAAATAAGTGGCATGGATTTGAAAAGTATGGAAAGTTTAGGGGATAGAGAGTTTGCTGTGTAAAAGAAGGACTTCACAAAAAAGATAGGCCTTAAGCTAGATCTTGAAAAATGGGAATGATTTAACTAGATGGAGAGGAGGAGAAAGGTCATTCTAGGAGGAACAAACAGTATGAATTTAGCTGATCTTCCTTTCCTTCCATTTACCACACACACACACACACACACACACACACACACACACACTCATGTTGGAGAATGGTAGTGGCCTAATAATGTCATGCTGAGACAAGGATCAATGAGGTAAACTGGAGGTTCAGTGGGTACCTAGTTAGTTAGATTTCAGGGTTCCAGAAGGAAGACACATAGCGAATAAGGCTGGACAGGTAGGAAAGGTTCAGATGGCAACATCCAGAATGCTAGGTTCAGGAGTTGTAATTTTGTCCTACAGGCATCTAGTAGCCATTAGGGGTTTTTGAGCAAGAGAGAGAAGTTAATCATGATCAAAATCAGCATTCATGGGCATGTATATGTCACTGTATTAATACAAAGAAATGTCATGTTCTCTATGGTCCAGAAGCATGGCATGATTTAACTGTCTACAATATTTAGGACATGACATCTGGAGTTTCTAGATATGTCCCTAGAAGGATGGAGAAGAATATCAAAACAATCACCTCGATAGGATGCAACATCAGATAATATCTGGATGATCTTATCAAGACATTTCAAGCCTTCCTAGGGAATAGATTTGATGTAGTGCAAAGACAAGACTTAGAATCAGCCAATCAGCTACCATTTATTAAGTACTTACTATGGGCCAAGCCCTGTGTTAAGTGCTGAGAATATAAATAGAAGTATAAAGAAAGATAGTGTGTGTCCTCAAGGAGCTTACATTCTAATGAGAGAAGACAACACATAAAAGGAAGCTGAAAGTGGACTGGGAGATGAGAATGGTACCCTATGAGGGAGGGGAGGGAGGTGTGCTAGAGGAAATCCTGAGTGAAGACTAGAGGGGAATGAGACATGAATGGCCTGGGTACCTTCCTTAAATGGAGCTTCTGAGAGGAGCCATTCAATCAGAGGAGGGAGAGGCCACAGAGATGGAGGGTACTTCCTGTTGGGACCTACTTAATGTCCAGCATTAAGCATGATCAGAGATGTGAATAAAAAGAAGTGACCAGGCCATGTGGGTAGTTCAGGGAAGAACCATGAACTCCATTTAATGATGATTTGAACAAGATTTTTAAAGATCCAAAGGACAAAGATTCAAGTATTCTCATCAATAGGCCTAGTTTGTCACATCCTGGGATATTATCATAGTTTTATCATTACAATGGTCTGCTACATCCTGGAAGTAAACTCAGGTAGAATCAAGTTTTTGAATTCTAGGCTCCAACAGTCTTGGGAAATCCAACAGGTCTTTGGAAGTCAGTTAACATTTTAAAGGTATAAACAAAGAGAATGCAAATGAGAGCAGGTTTCCAAGTGTCTGGGTTTGTTTAACACAAACCTAGGCCAAAATCGCTTCTCTAAGACATCTGCATGTGAACTGACCCCAAAAATCAAATGCTTTGGCTTGAACTTCCAATATGTGAATTCCAAGGCTAGAGTAAAAATTCAGGGATGAAGAACTGGGATATGGTGAGGCTACAGGATAGTAGAAGAAATCTGGAGTACAGACTGAAGAGAAATGAGAATTAGCAGAGGTTGATTTTATTCCCACCTCTGATATTTACCAGCACCCTAACTATTGGTAAATCATGTCATCTAGCTGAGCCTCAGGTTTCCTTATCTAGAAAATGGAAGAGATACCTACTTCATACATTGTGTTGAGAATCAAATATCATGCGCTTCCCCAAACTAATCCAGGTCTGAGGCACTTTGTAGATCAGTACTCATTCAAAACCATAGCTCTTGAGACCCTACAAATGAATGAATGAATGAATGAGCATTTATTAAGGTCTTACTATGCGCCAAGTACTATGCTTGATCTTCAACTAGATCATGCCTACTAACAGTGGATTTCCCCCAGGGCTAGAGTCTGGTTCCTACAACTTCACCTGGTAATCTCATCAACTCCCAAGGATTCAGTTTTCATCTCTGTGTTGAAGATCTATATCCTCAGATCTCTTTGCTCAGCCCTAATCTCTCTCCTGACCTCTAGTCTAGCTTCTCCAATTGCCCACTAAACATCGAGAATTAGATATCCTGTAGATATCTAAAGTTGAGCTCATTATTTTCCCCTACCCCCTCTTCCTAACTTTCCTATTACTGTTAAGGTACCACCATCCTACTAGTCACCCTGGCTCAAAATCTAGGTGGCATCCTTGACTCTTCACTCACTCACCCCAAATTTTACTTTCCTAACATTTCTTCCATATGACCCATTCACCACGGGAAGGGAAAGAGAATAAAGCATTTATATAGTGTTTACTGCATGCCAGGTACTCTCCTAAATGGTTTTTTTTTTAATTTTACAAATACTATCTCAACTTGATCTTCACAACAAACCTGCGGGGTTGGTGCTATTATTATCTTTATTTTACCACTGAGGAAACTGAGGAAAAGAAAGGTTAAGTGTCTTGTCCAGCGTCATACAACTAAGTAAGTATCTGATGCTAGATTTGAACTCAGTTCTTTCTGACTATAGGACCAGCATTTTTATACTGGACCATCCAGCTGTCTTTAAGGTGAAAGAGGAAAGGAAAGGAATAAGCATTTGTATAGCACCTGTTATGTGCCAGATACTGTACTAAGCACTTTACAGAGATTATTTCATTTGTTCCTCACAACAACCCTGTGCTGTAGGTGCTATTATTATCCCCACTTTACAATTGAGGAAATAAAGGCAAATAGATGTTAAGTGACTTGCCTAGGGTCACAAAACTAGTGTCTGAGGCCATATTTGAACTCAGGTCTACCTGACTCCAGGTCCACTTCTCTATCCATTGTGCCATCTAGCTGCCTCTGAAGAACATCTATTCAGTAAGTAGGTCTACCCAGAAGACTCAGTTAGGATCTTCCCAGCTATCTTTTAATATCACAAAGATACAAATGTAACACAATCAATTAATCAATAAAGACTTAGTAATGAGCTATCACTTGTTCCTGCCATGCACTAGTTCAATTTGGGGGTTATACATCTCTGATGATATCTTGTATTATTAATGTATCGTATACATTATTAATCATAATTCCTTGTTTGTAGTGTGTTACAACCTACTCATACTCACAATATATCTTGCATATGTGTCATTTCTTTGGGCATTATTGTTCCATCACTTGCAGTCATACAACAGGATATTAGTAGTTTAAAAGGCAGCTTTCGTTTCAAGGAAAAACTTTGGGTCATTAAAAGAGCTTTCTAGTTTCCTGAAGATAATCCATCCTGCTCTCCTTCTGTTCAGTTCTGGGCTCAGTTTATTATCTGTTTCCTGTGTCTGTCTGAAATTCATATATTGATAGACAAACTCTATAGGTTATCCATCCTGCTGTATATCATTGCCTGGACAATAGACATTCTTCATCTATTTGTTTTTTCTGTGTCGAGTGAGGCTGAGAAAATTACCTATTTGTACAAAAAATATTTATAGCAACTCTTCTTGTGGTAGCAAAGAATTGGACATTGAGGAGAAACCCATCAACTAGGGCATGGCTGAACAAGCTGTGGTATGTGATTGTAATGGAATGCTATTGTGCTATAAGAAATGAGGAGCAGGATGATTTCAGAAAAACCTGGAAAGACTTACATGAACTGATACAAAGTGCAGAACCAGGAGAATATTGAACATAGTAAGAGCAATATTGTACAAGGATTAACGGTGAAAGACTTCGCTATTCTCAGCAACACAATGATCCAAGACAATTCCAAAGGACTCCTGATGAAAAATTTTATCCTCCTCCAGAGAAAGAGCTGATGGAGTCTGAATACAGATTGAAGCCTGCTATTTTTCATTTTCTTGTGTATGTGTGTGTGTGTGTGTGTGTGTGTGTGTGTGTTTTCTTGGTCTGTGTTTTCTTTCACAACATGACTTATATGGCAGTATGTTTTGCATGATTGCTCATGTATAACCTATATCAAATTGCTTACTGTCTCAGGGAAGAGGGAGGAAAGGAGAAAATTTGGAACTCAAAATTTTAAAAGACAAATGTTAAAAATTGCTTTTACATGTAATTGGGAATAAAAAATAAGTATTATAAAATTTTAAAATATAAGGAGTATAAAGAGGGAGAAAAGAGTAACTTTTTTAGTCCCATAGGTATTATTTAGGAGGCTCTACAAGTGGCTTGCTACATCAAAAAGCATTTATTAAGCACCTACTCTGTAGCATACACTGCTGTGTGATGAACTGAAGATATGGGAACTTATATTCTATCAGTGGAAACAACACAAGGTAGTTTAGGGAGGTAAAGTGCAAAGGTTGGGGGGATCACCCCAAATATCCAGTCATTTACCAAATCTCATTTCTACATCTTAGCATCTTTCATATCTGATTCATTCTCACTACTCTCACAGGCACCACCCTAGTTCAGGTCCTTATAACCTGAACTATTAAAATGGCCACCTAATTGGTCTCACCACTTAAAGTCTTTCCCCATTGCACTCCATTCTCCAAATATTTGCCAAATTATTTTTCCTAAAACAAATATCTGACCATTTGACTTCTCTACTTTAGAAATTCCAATGGCTCCCTTTGTTGTGATGGTTGTTCAGTCACTTTCAGTCATGTCTGACTCTTCATGACCCCATTTGGGGTTTTCTCAGCAAAGATAAAAGAGTGGTCTGTCATTTCTTTCTCCTGCTCATTTTACAGGTGAGGAAACTGAGGCAATCAGGGTAAAATGATTTGCCCAGGGCGACACAGCTAGTAAGTGTCAGAAGTCAGACTTTAACTCAGGGAGACACATCTTCCTTACTCCAGGCCAAGGGCTCTATCCATTGTACCAGCTAACTGCCCAGTGGCTCCTTATTTCCTCTAAAATCAAATGTGAAGGCTTCTGTTTAATATTTTAAACATTTCACTACCTGGTTACCATCTACTTTTCCAGTTTTAATACACATTGCTACCCATTCACACACACTAGACTGAAGTAAAACTCATCTTTTTACTCTTTCTTACATATAGGACTGACAGTCCTCCATGTTTGGAATGTGTTACTACCTCTCCTTTGACATTAGAATTTCTAGTTTCCTTCAAAGTTAAGCTCAAGCATCACTTTTGACATGAGGAGTATCCTGATTCCTCAGATGCTAACATTTCTGCTAACCATTCCAAAAAATTGTCTTAATCTACTTTGTATCCATTGTCATATACTCTAAATGTGTACAATTTGTCAGCCCCATACAGATTGAAAGCCTCATGAAGGTATTTGTAATGTAAAAATAAAGCATCAATAAAACTATTTCTTTAAAAATTATCCTCCTAAGAAGAAATTAAAGATATCTATAACCATATGAAAAAAACACTCTAAATCACTATTGATTAGAGAAATACAAATCAAAATAACACTGAGGTAACATATCTCACCTGTTAGATTGGCTAACATGACAAAACAGGAAAATGATAAATGCTAGAGAAGATATGGGAAAATTGGAACACTAATGCATTGTTGGTGGAGTTGTGAACTGATCCAACCATTCTGGAGAGCAATTTGGAACTATGCCCAAAGGGTTATAAAAATGTGCATATCCTCTGGCCCCGCAATACCACTTCTTGGGCTCTATTCCAAAGAGATCTTACAAATGGGAAAAGGACCAGTATGTACAAAAATACTTATAGCAGCTCTTTTTGTGGTGGGAAAAAATTGGAAATCAAGGGAATATCTATCAATTGGGAAATGGCTGAACAAGTTGTGATATATGAATGTAATGGAATACTATTGTGCTATAAGAAATGAGGAGCAGATGGACTTCATAATAACCTGGAGAGACTTATATAAACTGAGGCTGAGCGAGAAGAGCAGAACCAGGAGAACATTGTGTACAATTACAGACACATCATATCTCTGATGACTGACTTTGATAGACTGGGCTCATTTCAGCAATGCAAGGCTATAAGACAACTCCAAAGGACTCGTGATGGAAAAGGCTATTCACATCCAGAAAAAGATTTACAGAGTCCAAATACAAACTGAAGCAAACTAACTTGCTCTCTCTATTTTTTGCTTTGTTTTGTTCCTTCTTTCATTCCATTGGTTATAATCCTTTACAACCTGACTAATACTAAATGTGAAGGTATTTGTAGAAACTGTATAGGATTGCATGCTGCCATGGGAGGAGGGGGGAGGAAAGGAAGGGGGAGAAAATTTGGAACTCAAAAGCTTGTGGAACTGAATGTTATAAACTAAAAGATAATTAATTAAATTTTAAAAATTATCCTCCTAAAAATTCTCTATAGATGGAAAAGTGGAGATATGGATCAATAGTTATTATCTTCCCTGAGTCCCCTTTTTATGGTTAATAATAAAGTCAATGTTTTGGGTTGTTGGGGTTTTTTTTTTCCTTTCACTTTCTGTACATTCTCCATGCTACAGTGAAAAGAGCCTGGGCTTTTGCAGTCAGAGTACCTTGTTTCAAACCTTGCCTCTGATCTTCATTTACTGTTTTACTTTGGGCAAGTTATTTAACCCCTATGGGCATCAATTTCCTCCTAAAATGAGGGAATTAGACTAAATGGCCTGATACCTTGAACACCAGTTCCTCAAAGGCTTCAGCATTGTATCATCTCCAGCTTTCATTTATACCTTACACGGTTATTATAAGACTCAAATGAGGCAATTGATTATAAAATGATTTTCAAACTTTAAAGTACTATATATAACTGGCAGTTGTTACCGTCATCACAAAAGTCTGTCATGCTTGATCTACCTAAAAAAGCCTGAGGTTAAGCCTTAAATGCCAGTTCTTACTGGACAATGAAAACTAGGATGTATTCTTAATGCCCTTGAAAGATGAGCAGTGATACTACAAGAGGCTCAGGTGAAAGTCAGACTGCTAAAATTAGCAGCACCAGGGGAGGAGCCTCTCATGAACGGCACATTTTCAAAGAGGCTCAGATGGTCACAGTCTGCAAATTTTGAAACTGCACCTTTCCTGAGGCTCTGACCAACTTGTACCAAGTCCCTCCAGAAGAGCAAGGGGAGGCCCTGTACAAGAAACAGGCTATAGAATGCTAGAGATCACCTAATTCAACTGTCTCATTTTATAGAGGAGGAAGCTGAGGTGCACAGAGTAAAGGAGATCTGCCCAACATCACATAGCAACCCAGGAAGCAGAGAGGGTCTAGAACTTAACTCTTGGTGTTTGACCTCCTAATACTTGGAGAACACACAGCTAAAGAGAAGAAATGGAAATTAAGGGAAAGATCTCTGATTCTGGTGAGATCAGAGGGTGACACAGAACAGAGAATCCATTGTGCTGGCTTTTTTGCTTGCTAGTAGTCTCTCTCAGATGGTGAGGCTATTGAAGGCAGTGTTTGTTTTTTGTGGAAGAGTTACACTTAACTGCCAGGACCTGGAAGGTATATGCATTCCTACTCTACAAGTTCAGTGTTGATTAGAGCTTCAGGATATATTTTTGCTAGCAAGTGTAAGGGATGTGTTTGGGGTGGGGGGCTGAAGGGTGATCAGTTTGTGGTCAGTCCCCTCCTTTCTCTAAGAAGTACACTGTATCAGGATATCCTCTTTTCTCCCTAAATGGTCTGATCCCCAAAACCTCAAACTTGGGGTTAGCCACAAGGCAACCCCAAAGAATGGAACTCCCTTCGCTCATGGTGTGGATATGTACATGTCTGCTTCTATAGGAAATTCCTCAGTACCTCAGACACCAACATTCCTTAAGCTAAATTAAATTCACTCAGGATTTTTCTTCTTAGACCAAAGGCAAGTCTGTTAACCTCCCGTAGACCTCTGTCCCAAGGTAGCCATTTCCTTTTCCTACATGAAGGTGACAGTGAAATCTGCTGAGCACTGATCTGTCTTCTGAAAAGAGGAAAAAAGGAAGGAAAGGATGAAGGGAGGGAGGAAGAAAGGGAAACAGGAAAGGGAAGAAGGAAGGAAAGAAGGGAAAAAGGAAGAAGGGAGGGAGGAAGAAAAGGAAGAAGGAAAGAAGGGAGAGACAAAGGGAAGGAAAGAGGGAAGGAGTCTTGAAGTCAGAGTCAGAGAGTAGTTCAGTTGTGAAAGAATTCACTTAGACTTCTCTTTTAGCCATCAAGAACTTTATTTATGTGAAGCACATGGACCTTTTACTGTAGCTATGGGGCTGAGTAAAAGATACTGATATTTGGAGGACTAGGCTTATATAGACAGAAGGTTATACAGCTTATAAATTTTTAGGGCCTTGTGATGGTTAAAGAGTAAGGATAAGGGCAGGGGGTCACAGGTTAAGGATTAGGGACAGAAGGAACACAGGATAAGGGAAACAAAAGCAATTCTTTTGGTACAGGTTAAGGAGAAATTTTATGGCACTTCAAAATAAAGGGGAAAAGACTTTAGAATGCTCTTAAAGCTACAGGATGAGCTACAGAATGAGACCCTTCCCTCTCAGGAGGGGCTTCAAAAGACTGGAAAAAGCAACCCTTAATATTCTTTTTAACCCCTATGGTTACAAGAAAAAGATAGTCCTTGCCCTCGAGGACCTTATATTCTAATGGGGGAAGACAACATAGGAAAGAGAAAGAACGGGTATAAGGAGAGGGGAGAAAGAAAAGAAAGTATGTAGTTTAGAGGGATGATTTTGAAGTCCAGAAAGTCAGGAACACGGCTGGGAGGGGAATGAAGGAAGGATGGTCTATTCACCTTCACAAGATGGAAGCTTCTGGAGGAACTTACCAATGGAAGAAGGGGGAGGAAGAGTATAGAGGGATATTTCATGGTGAGCATACTACTGTTCATAGATGGTAGGATGTTATAGGGTGAGGACTCAGGCACTGAGGGAACTTGTAGGATTAGATAGTAGCAAAGACATGATTTCAAGGTTCAGAAGATTATTGGTGGGTTTCACCCCTTCAACTTCTTATTTTTTTAGAGGATTAATTAAAATAATGTTTGCTACAAAGCATCACAGCACCTGAACTTGACATTTCAGAATATTAGGGCATTCTGGCAAGTATGGAAAGAAATGGCTAGGAATTATGCCTTCTGCTCACCCAAGACCTTTTACGTTCCTATTAGAGCAATGTGTACACATGTGATCTAGTGACACTTTTTTTCCCACCAAAGACTCGAAGGTGTTTTTTAGCACTATAGAATCAAACAAAAGAGCTTTTTTAAAAATTAATTTATTTATTTTCTTGTTTACATGATTCATTTCCACAAGATTTTGAGTTACAAATTTTCTCCCCATCTTTCCCCTACCCAACACCTCAAAACAGCCATCCCACTGTATAACCCCTCCCCCAGTCTGCTCTCTCCTATGTCCTCCCCCTCGTCCCTCTGACTTTCTGGCATGGCAGGATGGATCTCCCTACCACAATGCCTGTATATCTTAATTCCCAGTTGGATGTAGTTAATAATGATAATAATAATAATAATAATAATAACAATTGTGTGTATATAAACACATATATTTTTAACATTTTATTATAGAACTTTAAATTCTAGATCAAAAGAGCTTTTTAAGGGCCACCAGGAACAGAGATAATTATCAGTTAGGCAATAGCAATTTGCCCCCTAATGCCTTCAGGAAAAATTATTCACCCTTCATAAAGGAATAAAAAGGCTTATTCATTTCCACACTTTATTTAGCACACTAACACTTCATCACTCTTGTCCCCCTCCTAGAATCACATCAAGTGGACTGAGATAGAAGGGGAGCAGAAATTAACTAGTGGGGACCAATTCCCATTCACGTATGTACAGATGCAATGTTGTATCTACAAAAATATAAATGCAGTACACCAAAAGCAATCTTTTTTACAAGTGAAGCCCACATTCTATCCTTGAGAATTCCAATTTGTTATCTTATTGATGTGGGGCATACTCTCTAACCAGGTACAATGTAATTCATCTATGTTATCCCATTCTCTATAACCTTTGTCCGTTTCTTCCCATAGATCTTCCTTAATGATACCAACCACTGTTCTAGGGACCTTCTTTAGTGTTCATGCCATTTTGGGGATACTGGTGGAACTTTCAAGTTGTCTCGGGATTGTTCATCAATTATCAGCAGTTAAGTAATGGAGTGGATAGAGTGCTGGGCTTGAAGTCAAGTAGACTCATCTTTGTGAGTTCAAATATGGCCTCAGACATTTACTAACTATGTGACCCTGAGCAAGTCACTTGACTCTATTTGTCTCAGTTCCTCACTGGTAAAATTAGCCAGAAAAGGAAATGGCAAACCACTCCAGTATCTTTGCCAAGATAACCCCAAATGGAGTCATGAAGAGTTGGACGCTGCTAAAAAAAAAAAAATTAAAGCCAGAGAATCTAGAAGGCATAAATGAGAAGGGAAAGGGTTCCAGGAATAGGGGAAAGCATTGGAGTTGGATATAGATTGTGATGTGTGAGTAACAGCAAAGAGGTCAGTGTCACTAGATCACAATATAAACGGCGAGGTGTAAGGTGCAAGAAGACTGAAACAGTATGGAGAGGTTATATTATAAAGGGCTTTAGAAGCCAAACAGGGGATTTTAAGTTTGAACCTAAAGGCAATAAAGAGCTACCAGATTGGATTAAATTGGGGTGGGGGAGAGGAGAAAGAAGTGACATGGTCAGACCTGCACATTAGAAAGATGAATTTAGGGGAGGCTAGGTGGTGCAGTGAATAGAGCACCAGACCTGAAGTCAGGTGGACTTGAGTTCAAATTCAGCCTCAGACATTTAACACTTATTAGCTGTATGACCTTGAGCAAGTGACTTAACCCCAATTGCCCTCCTTTCCCTCCTCCCAAAAAGCAAAAAAAAAAAAAAAAGATGAATTCGACAGCTGAATAAAGGACAGACTGGAATGGGGAGAGACTTGAGGCAGTGACATCAACCAGTCAGGCTATCACTATGGTCCGAAAGCCTTTACCAAAGAAGAAAGTGAGGTTAGAGCAGTTAGGGGTGATGGCCGAAGAGAATATTAAAGGATAGAAAGATCAGAGATACTAGAAAGAGGTTTAAGAGGGATAAGACATGGATAGAGGGAAATGGAATAGTAAGAGGTTATGATCTGATAATGGGTTTGGGGAGCTTTTGATCCTTGAAGCAGAACTATTGTGAGTGATGGAAAGATCAAAACTATGACCTTTTCAGCATGTAACTGAGGTAAAGTGGAGTGAACTAAATTGAAGAGATTGAGGAATTTAAAGGTTGGGGTATTCAAGGGGATATCAACATTTACGCTGAAGCCCCTTAGGACAAAGATAAGAGTTGGGAGTGAAGATGAAGACTGTGAACCAGGTACCGGGCTTCTTGAGAAAAGAGGAAAAACAACCTGGGTTAGGTAACTACTATTAGATCTTGATAAGATGATAAATTTTAGTGGAGTGAACTTCAAAGGAGAGGTTGCTCAGTGCTCACCAAGGGAGAATTGGAACATGGTAGTGGAGAGCAAGAATTATTATGACTCTTCGTCCATGACTAGTACATGGTATAAAGAGGGAGGGCTGTGAGAGAAAGAACAGCTGGTGCTGGCCAGCTGGCTAAGGATTCAATGGCATCTAGGAGGAGACAGATCTCTGTGTAGAGTAGATGGAAAGAAACCTAAAAGCCCAGGCCTCTCCCATGTCCACCAACTGACTAGTAAAAGTAAATGCATTGGTCAAGACCTAGGAGCTATCTTTTTTGTTTGCTTTAGTGCTTAAGGCTCTATAGTGTACTTTTGTCCTGAAGGTGCCCATATGGGGGCTCCACATTCTAGGAAAGGAAGTTAGAAATAGAGATGGAGATAGAAATAAAAATAATAGAGAGATAAAGATACGAATAGAGAAATAGAAAGGAGGAGAGAGAGACAGAGAGACAGGGAATTCCTAATCTTTCTCCTGGTCTCCAATTTTCCTTTTCCAAATATCCTTTTGGATATCTTCACGTCAATGTCCTGCTAAGACTTAAAAATTGAAATGTCCACCTCTGTCTTCTACATTTAATCAGTTGCCAAGTTCTGCCATCTCTTCATCTGTCTCCTCTTTCGCACTCTCACTTCTACCATCATATTTTAAAACTCATTAACTCCTACCTAGACTAATAGCCTTCTAAGAAGGTCTCTCTGCCTTTAGTGTCTCCTCAGTCCAATCTGTTCTTCATACAGTTGCCAAATTAATCTTTATAATACACTAGTCTAACCTTGTTACTCCCCTGCTCAAAAATATTCTAGTTCTCCCTGTTGCCTATATCAGAACAAATACAACCTTCTTAGTCTAATATTTCATGCCTTCCACAATGATTGTAACCTACCTTTTCCAATCTTATTTCATGACTTTTCATTATATACTTTACATTCCAGTCAAACCAATGTTTCTCAATCTCTTACATTTCCCTTCTACACATTAATTTAGATCTCTGCCATTCCTAGAGTATACTTCTTCTGCCCCTACAGAAGAGTTTTCATCTCTGTGCCTTCTGTCATTATTTGGTGGGGGGAGGTAGTTTATTGTATTGCTACCTATTGGAATCTTTCTTACCCTTCAAGGGCCTGCTCAACTGCTTGTTCCTCCATGAAGCCTTTCTTGGTCTGCCCCTAACAAACATGCTATCTCCCTCTTCAAATGTTCTCCAACCACTTTGTCTGAAATTCTTCCCATTTATCATATTCTATGTTATATCATGCTTAATTTTATTCATGTCTTATTTACCTTTTTAGACTACAAGCACAGTGCAGGCAAATAGAGTGTCAGATTAAATCTTTGTCTTGCCAGGGACCAACCCAGTGCCTCACAAAATAAATATATGTTAAATTGAATTAAATCAAATTGAATTGAATTGAATTGTTGATTGACTCTTTGATCTTCCCTCATTGGAAAGCCTTTAAATATTGCATTAATAGGAATTTGAGAAGTCCTCTCCAGTTACATCGTGAATTGGGTCCTACAAGGTTAGTGTTAAATAGGAAACATTCCTCTTAGTGGAAATAACAAAGCTTAAACAATTCTGGGAAATTTAATTGTCTAAAGCAGACATTTTCTTCAAAATAATAAACTGAATGAATTGGAGAAAAAAATCTAGTCTTAAACTCAGGAAATAACAACAGACAACATGAAGATTGTCATTTGTTAATGCCTGGAAATAGGAAGTGGGTTCGGTTTCAAACATGATCAGATAATGCCAATGCCAAAGGATGTTATTACACTTTTAAGCTAAATATATAATATAAATAACCTTCCTTCTGCAGTACAAATTGTCTATAAGCAACTATTGTGAGGTCATACATGGACATTTGCCAATTAGGCTGTAGATTCCCATTCTAAACACAGGATTAACTTTAACATGTGGTGCATTTTTATCTTTGCCCCAGTTATTCATTTCCTTCACATATTTGAGATGTAAATATTCAAGGTCTCATGGGAATAGCAGAGTTTTTATGTCCAACTGGCTTTGACACTACATGGTGAATAAGGCCTGGACTTCATTCCTAGATGAGGATTCATCCCTGAATCTTTTCAGTGTGGCATAACAGAGTCATGATCTTAGAGTCAAGAGATAGGGGTTCTAATCACAATACATCTGACACTTTAATAGCTCTTTGATTAGACAAGTCACTTAAACTCACCTAAGCCTCAGTTCCCTTCTCTATAACATGGAGAAATAAGATTTGCACCATTTACTTCACAAAGTTGTCACAAGAAAAATTCTTGTAATTCTTAAAGTCATAAAAATGTAAGCAACTGTCATAACCTATGGTCATCGGTTTCTTCTTGACTATATATGTGAAAGAGGAATGGTGGAAAATTGCTGCAAAACACCCCAAGATCCAGAGACCTAACACTATACAGTAATACAACGAGGACTGAGACTTCACATTATCATCTTCTCTCTGGTCTTTATGTTCTCACATTTCCACAGAGTTTTAAAGATGTTAGTAGATAGGTTTCTGCATAATGGTGTCATGTAAGTAGTCAGCATTAGTCTCTAATAGAAGAATAACAGTTGTGAAGCATAGAATTTTTCACTTTCTTTCTGTTTGGTTTTTTTTTGGTTTGAATTTTCTTCTACAAAATGACTAATAAGGAAATGTTTTACATGATTGCACATGTATAACCTATATCAGATTATGTACCATCTCAGAGAGGGAGGGGGAAGGAGGAAGGGAGGGATAGAATTTGGAGCTCAAAATTTTTTTAAAAAATGAATGTTAATTGTTTTACATGTAATTGGAGGGAAATAAAATATTATTTAAAACTTAAAAAAAGAAAAACAGTGAGAAGTCTTAGACTTTAGTTTCAAAATCAGCTTTACATGTATAAGATGGAGAAGACATGATTAGACAATAATTCATCTGAAAAAGGTATTGGCATTCTAGTGGACTTTAAGCAAAATATGAATCAAGCCTGTAATGTGTCAATCAAAGAAGTCAATGGGATTTTAGGCTATATTAAAAAGAGGCATCACTTGTGTGGTAAGAACAATATCATAATCCCTGACCACATGCAAGTTAGGTTAATTTTCCCTTAACTGGGATTGAGAATATCTGTGAGTCTAGGTTGATTTTAGGGGATTAACAGTTCAGGCTGTTGACATCACTTTCTGGTTTTCTGAATACAAAGCACTCACTAGGACTGTCCAATGCTTGGCTAGTAGGGGACAATGGCCAACCCAGGCAAAGAGGCTTTGCTCAGCTGAATCAATTCAAGGTGTCTTCAATGCCTATCTTTGTTCAATATCCTTCTGCTATGGCTAAATAAATCTCTTTGTTAACTGTTGAATGACCAGTATTGAACTACCAGAAGACTAGCCTATACACATGTAAAATATTGACTGGTATATATGTGTGTATATATATATATATATATATATATATGTACACATATACATACATATATACACATATATAAATTGTATGTGTGTAGATTATGTATATATTTCCTATTTTACTGTATAGATAACATATAACTCATACCCCATAAATAACTAAAAAGCACAATAGCCTTAGAATTACTGGGAACAATGAAGGCTCAAGGCATCTATTTTGACTTCTAATCTCTTCTACCACCATAGTGATAAATAACATCACTTTACTTCCCTGACTTTGAATCAGGATAGTTTTTATCCTGTTTGATCAGCACAGCCTCTATTATAGTGAAAAGAACACTTGGGTGAGAAGATCTGGGTTTTTATTTAGGGCTCTCAGACTTATTAGTTGCATATGACCTTGGGCAAGTACTTCTTATGACTCCCTTCCTTCAGACTGTTACAGATAACTATATCCCTGAATTTTCTTGATCTTAAAAGATATAAAGAACGCTGTTTCCAAATTAATGAACCCCAAGTTCTTGATCTTGACAATGGAAATATAGATAGTATAATCTTGAGGGAGAAGAACAGGGAGAGAGAGAGGGAAGAAGGGAAAGAGAGAGAGACAGAGAGACAGAGACAGAGAGAGACAGAGAGAGACTCAGAGAGAGACAGAGGACAGGGAAAGAGAAAGAAAGAGAGAGAGAGAGAGAGAGAGAGAGAGAGAGAGAGAGAGAGAGAGAGAGAGGGAGAGAAAGAGATGCTTATTTCCAAATATAAAAGAAGAAAAATGGTGAATAGTAATTTCCTTTGAGGTCTGCCAATTGAAAGGCTGTTGCTGCCTGCTACCCCCCAACTTTTTAAGGGGTCAACTTTACCTATCCCCATTTGCAAAGTTCAGAATCATTCATGTAAACTCTTATTGTGTAAGATTTCGTTTATTTTCCTGTATGGTTATTTGGGAATTTTCCCAGAGATTTCCAGGCTCTGGACCATCAAAATTCTCAATCTTCATCTTCAATCATGTATAAGATGTGATTCATTTCCTCTGTCATTCTTACAAATGGTTCTTGAAATATTTATAGCTTTACCACATGGCAATGATACAGCAAATTCTCCCCCACATCATTTCCTATTCATGGCTTCTTTATTTCTCTTAATAGTATCATAATTCTCCTAGACTCCAGGCTCATAACCTCAGTCAACCTTGACTCTTCCATCTTTCCCAGCAGAGCCATATTAAATATCTAATCTATCACCAAATATAGAGTAATGAGTTCAAATCCTACCTCTGCCACTTACTAGAATGACTTTAGTCAAGTCATTCAGCCTCTGTCAGCCTCAATTTCCTCATATGTAAAATAGGAAAAATAATAGCACCTACCTTACAGTGTTATTGTGAGGATCAAATAGAACAACACATATGAAACACATTGCAAACATTAAAGCATTATATAAATGCTAGCAATTACTAAGCCCAGTTTATTATGTCACACGATGACTCCCTGTTCCTTGGAAATCAATCAATTAACAACCATTTGTTAAGCACCTAGTATGTGCCAAGCACTTCCAAGAAGAAAGAACACAGATATCCACACTTCAAATATACCATATAAGAAAATCTGATCTTGCAGCTTTCTCATTATCATTCACTGTGTATTGGTATCAGCAACCAGGTTCCAATCCTATCACTGTCTCTTGTCTCGAACCTCACATAACTTCTCTCCAAACAGATATAGTTATTCAAGTTCTCAGCTGTACCCAATTATACATTCATAACCCAATTATTCCCTCTGTTATTCTCTTAGTCTCTAATTTCACTCAACTTCACACACAAAACCACTCACCACAATGTTTGTCTTTTTTTTTTTCCATACTAGTATATTCAAAGCTCCTGGGCTGAAAAGGTCAAGGAGGATGCCTTCTCCCTCCCATTGATCTTAAATCTATTCTATTACTTAATCAACAAGTATTTATTAAATGCCTACTATGTGCCAGGAGCTCTATTAGGATCTAGGGATACACAGAAAAAAACCAAAACAGTCCCTGATCTCAAGGGGTTTATCATTTTTGGAAAGAAACAATATATATGCCAAAAATAAATGCAAAATGTGTGTGTGTGTGTGTGTGTGTGCGCGCGCGCGCGTTCCATGTTGGATACAAAGAAATTTTTGTGCAAGATGACATTGACAACTGGAATAATCAAGATAAGCTTGCCAAAGAAGGGAGAATTTGGGTTGACCTTTGAAAGAAGCGAGGAATTTTATTAGGCACAGAGCAAGTTTATTTTAGGCTGGGAGATCACTTGTGTGAAGTCCCTGAGATAGGAAATGGGAGTGTCATGTATGGAAAACTATAAGTAATTGAAATTTAGAATAAAGTTCAATAGGCTATAAAAGTTCGATATAAAGTTCAATACGTTAGGTTGGAGCCAATTTGTGTTGACAAGGCCAGACCTACATATTGGAGACGTCAATTTGTCAGCAATGTGGAGGATAGGTTGGAAAGGAGACCAATTAGGAGGCTATTGCAATAGTCCAAGCAAGAGGATCCTCCAGAGCCATAGAGCTCACCCATTTACCCTCATTACATTTAATTAAAATTCAAACATAATCTACAATTCAATAACTTGCCAGTATTTTTAAAATACTTAGTAACAAGACCAGTCATTGATTGCTAAAGAATTAGTTAGATCTTAAATATCCAGCAATAATCTCTCCATAATGCTAAATATTCTAATTTCACAAACAAGAATAATCATAAAGAAATATGTTTGACTCCTCCCTCTACTTCATAGAAGTGGGCAATGGATTAGAGGTGAAAAATACTAAATGTTCAAGTCATTAAATATGGTTGCTGTGGGTTAGTTTTGTCTTACTCTTTTTCTTTGTTATGGGTGGATGTCCAAAGGTGGGAATTATATAGGTAGATGATTGTGATGTAAGCACAAAATGGGTAAATCAACATATTTTAATTATAATAGAGAAAGAAAGGGAAGGAGAAAAGGGAAGGGATAGGAAAGGAAAAGGGGAAGAGAAAGTGAAAGGAAAGGGAATGGGGCAAGGGAAAGAGAAAAGGGGAGGGAAGGGGATGGAAGGGAAGTAATAGAGAGGTGGTTTTGCTGATAGAATTTTAAAGCAAGTTATACTAGTACATTGGTGAAAGGCCTTTTGAGCACCTGGATTCATTAGAGACTATTCAAGTGAGCTTTGAAGAGCAATAGCTTCTTTTACCAGTGTGAAAAATAGTATTGTTGGGTTTTTTCTCTTGCATGAATTACTTCTAAATTGTAAAGACATAAAGGTAAAGTCTATTTGCTGACTCAGTTTGCATGTGGCTCTTTTGGCTAAGCACTGATTGGTACTACCCAGGGCTGACTGCAATACCCCAACATGTAATGAAGAAGCCTTTATCTAGCCAAAGGAGAGCCTTCTGCCTTAGTCACTTAGTATACTTGAAGGCTAAAATTTCCATCCAACAGTACAATAAACCTAGTTCCAAAGACAATTCAGGGGAGCACTAGAACAGAGATCCTTTCTTATAGGCAACATAGCTGTAGCATACTGAACCTGGTTTTAAGAAAACATGTTTGGAAACATAGATACCCATTAATTGAGGAATGGTTAAACAGTGATATGTAAATATACTGGGATATTACTGTGCCCTAAAAAATGGTGAATATAATGAATACATAGATGTGAGGAAAAACCGAGAGAACATGAAGTAAAAGCCAAGAAAACAGTCATTTTAACAATGTAAATGAAAAGGGCAACTACGCAACAGTTGAAATGGAATGCTGCAAAATTAGGAAGAATGAGCTCGATCCCAAAGAATTGTGAAAAAATACCTCCCCCACCTCCTTTGCCAAGATTGGAGTCAACAGATATGGAAGACTGAATGTAACATCACATTTTTTTTATGTGATCAATTTTGCCAAATTTTTCCTCTTCCTCTTTGTTAATTAAAAAAAAACACCTGTTGCTTTAGGGGATGGTTTTCTGAAAAGAGCAAGGGGAGAAATACAGGAAGAGATCCAGGGGATGTACAAACAAAAGGTGCCAAGAATATACATTATATGACAGATATAATGTATGTTTTATGTGCATTAAAATATAATATATGTGTGAATAATAATACTTGAAGTACAGGGTTATTGTAAGGTTTAAATGAGATTGTGTAAAGTGCTTTTCAAACTTTAAAATGCTAAATATGTGTTGTTTTCTTTTCTTTTATTTAGAACCATTTGTTCTTTATATGACAACCACAAACTAAAATTCAAAATTTCCTTGCCACTAAGCAAGTCTCTTGGTCATTTTAGAAATCTTATCCAATGAGGACTGTCCACAAAAGAATCTTTTCATAATTCTAGAAATTAACCAAGTAGTCCTAAACCTTTCTTCAAGGACTTTTTTCCTTTTTGAGGAGTGAAACATAAAATGCTTTTTCTAATTGAAAATCATTTGGAAATTAGAGAAATAGGAAATGTGATCTTTTTTTCTAGTCTCTTGTTAAATAGGAAAAAGGACCCCAAAATTGAGCTGCCTGTTTAACCCAGTAGTTGGCATTTCTCATATTGATCTGTATAAGAAGGTCTAAAATGCTTATTTTAAATTTTTTACATTGGGCAGAGCCAAGATGGTGGCGTAGAAGCAACAAGGTTCCGCAGTTCCCACAGAGCCACCTCAAATACCCATAAAATATGACTCTAAACAAATTTTAGGGCTCCAAAACTCACAAAAATACACCTCCTGCTAAAGGCAGCTTGGCAGGAAGGGTTCATCACAGCACACTGGGAGCCGAAACCAGCCCAGCCTGAAACCACAGCTTGCCCCTGGGGTGGCCAGGACGAGCCACAGCTGGAGCCTTCAGGAGAGTGGATTAGTGGCAGTTGTGGCAGAATTATCAAGCCATAAGAAACAAGGAAAAAGTGAAAGGTCAGTGGAACTCAGCTAAATTTGGGGGAGAAAAGCGGTCTAGCCAAACTGCTTCCAGAGCAAGGAAGCAGCAGAAGCTGCAGCCCTGCAGCTGCCTTCACACGGCTGCTTCAGAGTTCCCGGCCTGCAGACTGCAGGGGGGCCAAGCCATTGTTCAGAGGCTAAGTGCTCTTGCATTGAGTGGTCTGGATCTGGATCTTGGCCTTGGGTGGTGGTCCTGGGGTGCATTTTCAATGAGCCAAAGCTGGTGGGGGCTGCAAAAAAAGAAGCCTCCTAATAGCTCTGGCAGCTGCGAAAACCCCAACAATTTGGGACAGAGCTTTTCCCTCTAGAAACAGAGTTCCACAGAGCTAAAAAATCAAGTAATTGACTGGCAACAACATGAGCAGGCAAAGGAAGCAAAGTAAGAACAGCAATC
>CM053584.1:121997017-122027216 GCA_028627135.1 Pseudochirops cupreus
ATATATACACACATATACATATTTTCTTCAACTATCCTCATACTGAGAAAAGTCTCATGAGGAGTTACAATTATTGTTTTCCCATGTAGGAATATAAACAGTTCAACTTTAATAAGCTCCTTATGATTTCTTTTTCCTGTTTACCTTCTCATGCTTCTTTTGCTTCTTGTATTTTGAAAGTCAATTTTTCTGTTCAGCTCTGTTTTTTTCATCAAGAATTCATTGAATAGCCATATTTTCCCCTGAAGCATTATACTCAGTTTTGCTGGGTAGGTGATTCTTGGTTTTAATCCTAGCTCCTTTGACCTCCGGAATATCATATTCCAAGCCCTTTGATCCCTTAATGTAGAAGCTCCTAGATCTTGTGTTATCTTGATTGTGTTGCCACAATATTCAAATTGTTTCTTCCTGACAGCTTGTAATATTTTCTCCTTGACCTGGGAACTCTAGAATTTGGCTATGGTATTCCTAGGAGTTTTCTTTTTAGGGTCTTTTTCAAGAGGTGATTGGTGAATTCTTTCAATTTCTATTTTGCCCTCTGGTTCTAGAATATCAGGGCAATTTTACTTGAGAATTTCTTGAAGGATGATCCCTAGGCTCTTTTTTTGATCATGGCTTTTGAGTAGTCCAGTAACTTTTAAATTATCTCTCCTGGATCATTTTCCAAGTCAGTGGTTTTTCCAATGAGATATTTCACATTGCCTTCTATTTTTTCATTTGTTTGGATCTGTTTAAGAGTATCTTGATTTCTCATAAAGTCATAAGCTTCCACTTGCTCTAATCTAATTTTGAAGGAATTATTCTCTTCAGTGAGTTTTTGAAATTCCTTTTCCATCTGGCCAAATCTGCTTTTTAAGGCATTCTTCTCCTCATGGGCTTTTTGGACCTCTTTTGCCATTTGAGTTCATCTATTTTTTAAGGTGTTATTTTCTTCAGTATTTTGGGGGGTCTCATTTAGCAGGCTGTTGACTTGCTTTTCATTATTTTCTTGCATCATTCTCATTTCTCTTCCCAATTTTTCCTCTACTTCTCTCAATTCATTTTCAAAATCCTTCTTGAGCTGCTCCATGGCCTATAACTAATTCATATTTTTCTTGGAAGCTTTTGATGCAGGAGCTTTGACTTTGTTGTCTTCTTCTGGCTCCATGTTTTGATCCTTTTTGTCCCCAAAAAAGTATTCTATGGTCTGATTGTGCTTCCTCTGCTTGCTCATCTTGCCAGCCAATTACTTGACTTTTGAGCTCTTTGCCATGGTAGAAGTCTGCTTCCATAGTGGAGAGAGCTGTGTCCAAATTGCTAGGGTTTTCACAGTTGTCATTGGTCTGAGGAAGGTGCCCTCTCTACAGCCACTACAAGCTTTGGCACATTGACCACACACCCCAGGTCTACCACCCAAGACTGTGACCCAGATCCAAGCGGGTCAAAGCAAGAACAATTACCCTCTGAATGGTTGCTTGGTCCTCTTATGATCTGCAGTCCAGGAGCTCCTGAGGCAGCCACACAGCAGCAGCTGCAGTCACCATGCCTCCACCACCTCTTGCCCCAGGGACAAGGGCTGGACCACACTCTTCTGTCACCTGGCTCCAACAGAATCCCCTACTGACCTTTTAATTTCTCTTTGGTGTTTTTAAGTGTTGAGAAGTCTGGAAACTGCCACAGCTGCTGGTGATTCACTCTCCTGAAGTCTGCTCCATCAGGTCTGTACCTCTAGTCAGGGCCACCCTGGGCTGGCACTGCTCTCTTGGGACTGTGCTCGGCTCCCAGCTTAGTGTGATAGACCCTTCCTGTCAGCCTACCAGCCTGCCTTCAGCAGGAGATTTCTTTCTCTCTATCACTTTATGGGTTCTGTAGCTCTAAAATTTGTTTAGAGTCATATTTTACAGGTATTGGAGGTGGTTGGTATGAGAGTTTAGCCAAGTTCCTGCTTTTAATTGGCCATCTTGGCTCTGCCTCCTGCCATTTTATTTCTTCTGAATTTGGCTCGTCTAAATATATATGTATTGTTCCCTCTTAAACCCATTCCCAATGAAAGTAGATTACCAGAACTACCAGCCCTCCTCCCCCATTTAATTCCTCTGTATCTACTATACTTCTTGCACCTCATTTGTATAAAATAATTATTCTTTTTAGCTATTCCTAAATAGTTTTACTTTTTAAATTCATATCATACTCAGGTTTACCCCAATATTTCTTATGAGCTACCTAACTATTAATAAGAATCTTAGACATATCTTCTATATTCGATGTATACAAAAAGCAATATATAAAAGTCCTCATTGAATCCCTTATAATCAGTCATTGGTATATACCTTATATTTCTCTTGGCTCTTGTATGTCAAATCTTCTATTAGGTTCAGGCTTTTTTTTTTTTAACAAAGTCTGAGAGTTGATCAAATGTCCTTAATTTTTCAGGGTAGATCACTTTTAAGTGGTGATCAATGAATTTTTTCTACTTCTACTTTTTCCCCTTATTCTAATGCTTCAGGACAATTTTAAAAATTATTTCTTGTATTATTGCATCAAGATTCTTTTTTTGATCACAACTTTCAGTTAGTCCAATTATTTTTATATGTTCTCTTCTTAATCTATCCTCCAAATCTATTGTTTTTCTCATAAGATGCTTTACTTTCTCTTCTATTTTTTTCATCATTCATATTTTGTTTAATTATTTCTTGTTCTCTTATCATTTTGCAGGCTTCACCTTGCCCAATTCTAATTTTCAAGGTGTCATCTTCTTCCTTAAGATCTACTTTTCTAATTGGTTGACTTTCATAATTTTCTTGTTTTTCTTGGATTATTCTTATTCTTTTTTGTTTGTTTGTTTTCCCTCCATCTCTGTCATTTGATTTTTAAAGTCTTTTTAAAGATCTTCTATGAATTCTTTTTGGGCAGGTGACCATTTGGAGTTATTCTTTGTGGGTTCCTTTACTTCAATATCCTCCTCTGAAGATGAACTACAGTCTTCTCTATTCCCATAATAGTTTTCTATGGTTGAATTCTTTCTCCTTTGCCTGTTCTTTTTTTGTTGTAATAGCTTAATTATTTGTAATCATTTCTAGCCCTGGGGTATGTGGAATGGTGCCTCTTGCCCCAGATCTTCAGTTCTCCCTTGTAGCTGGGAGCCAAAGCCAAACCTCCAACCTCCTACAAGTGCCCACAGCCAGGAGCTTCCTGCCCCACTGCTTCTGCACTCACCAGGTGTGTGCTGGTTCCTTCTTGCCCCAGCAACTCCTTCCAGCACAGCCGAATCTGGCATTCCTGGTCAGCAGAGATTCCCTAGATCTTCCTGGGCTTAGATGTCCAATTTCCCTCAATATGGGTGGGGAGGGGAAAGGGGGGATAAAAGTTCCTGTGGCTGGGACTGAGGCAGCCTCTCAAACCAACCAACCCCAGGGCTTGCCACTTGTTGTTAAAGTGACCCCTAACCTGGAGGTGTTTACTCTTCACCCAGACCAAACCTCATCCTGAGATTTTTCTTCTGATCTCAAATTGTCCCAGGAAGACCTCTGTGGTGCCCCTATTCTTACTTATTTTTACCTGTACTTTGTTCCCCCTAAGGTGCTATTTTATCTCTTTTGTGGGGAGAAGTCTTGAGATCTTGGAATTATCTAACTTACTCGGTATATCTTCCCAGAATCCTCTCATTTCCAGTTTTCTTATGCCTTAGTCTCTGCCACATGCTCTTGGATCCAATGACACCAGCCACATTCCTGTTCCACAAAGAAGACACTCCATCTCTCAACTCCAGGTATTTCCTCGGGCTGTTCCCCATGTCTAGAATTTTCACCATAAATCATAACTCTTAGATCCAGTGATATTGGCTTCCTTTCTGTTTTGCCACCGAGACACTTTGTCTCTTAGCTCCAGGCATTTTCCCTGGCTCTCCCCTTTGTCTGGAATCTTCTCTCCCCTGGTCTCTGCCTCCTGACTTCCCTGGTTTGCTTCAAGTCCCAAATAAAATCCTATCTTCTACAAAAAGCCTTTCCCAAGCCCTGTTAATGTTAGTGCCTTCCCTCTTCTAATGTCCTATTTATCCTACAGATTGCTTGTTTATATTTGTATCATCAGCTCTTAGCACAGGCGTATCTCAGAGTAAACACTTAATGAATGTTTTATCTATCTATCTATCTATCTATCTACCTACCTGTGGGCAGCTAGGTGGTGGCTCAGTGGATAGAACCCTGGGCCTGAAGTCAGGAAGACCTAAGTTCAAATATGACTTCAGACTCTTTCTATCTATTTCTGGGCAAGTCATTTAATCCTGTTTGCCTCAGTTTTGTCATCTATAAAACGAATTGGAGGAGGAGATGGCAAACCATTCCAGTACTTTGCCAAGAAAACCCCAAATAGGGTTACAAAGAGCTGAAAACACTTACCTATCCATTATCTCATATTTTAAAACATTCTGCACCACCACCCCTATCAAAAGAATGGAAATGTCTTGAGCGTAGCTCTATTTTGTCTTTGTATTCTTATTCCCAGGCATAGTATAAAGACTTGCACAAAGTATATTGAATAGTCAGTGTTTGAAAAACACTGGGCTAGAGTATTGGGAGTATTAGGAATCAGGAAGACTTGAGTTCAAATTCTGCCTCTTATTCTTTAACTATGTGACCATGAGTAAGTCACTCAATCTCTCCAAGTCTCTCAGTTTTCTCCTTTTCTAAAGTGAGATGGTTGAACAAGATGACCTCTCAGTCTCCTTCCAGCTCTGTGGAAACTATCTGTGGGACACAGCGCAAATGCCTGGATATGAGAGAAGAGCCACATTAAAAACTTTTGAGGACATTCCAGTCTAGTAAGAACAAGGAAGTAAAAGACAAGACATAACAATATAAAGCAGCATATGCCAAGTGCCAGAAGCTTAACACTTATTAAGCCCCTACTAGGTGTTCAGAGCTGCAATAAACATCATAGATACAAAAATTAAAAAACAAAACAAAACAGTCTTCGAGGAGTTCACATTCAAATGTGGAGAGTAGGCTAGAAAGCACGGAGAGAAGTAAGCTTGCAAGAAAACTCAAAGACTAAAAAAAGACTTTGCAGGAGAATACACACAAGAAAAGAAGGGAATGTGGTTGGTGAGCCTGGAAGAGTGCAATGACCTTGCCCCCTGGGCTTGGTTTTGTTTCTGTACGTTTTCTCTTCCCCCATCTGTCACTGGAAATTGTAGAATCAAAGGATCATGGATCTAGGCCTAGAAGAGACCTTAGAGGTCATCTAGTCCACTCCCCATTCCTCTTTATTTTATATGTAAGGAAATTGAGCCCCAGGGAGATTAAGGTATTTGCCCAAGGTCATACAAGTAGTAAGTAGTAGATCCAGAATTTGAAAGACTCTACACTCCTTCTACAGCATCACACCATTGGAGATACCACCAGTCTTTGGCAGTTTGTTGGGAGGGCAGACTTTACAATGGATGCTAGGTAGGAAATTAAACTCCTAGTTAGGAAATTAAACTAGGTAGGAAAATAAACAAAAGTAATTCCTACCATACAGTGAGGTATCCAAGGGAGAGGCAAGCAAGCCCCAGTGACCAGGAAATCACATTGGGAAAAATAGAAGTTGTACCTAGGAGCAGCTCAGCTCAGTATTCCAGAGTTTGGGGACTACTGCAGCAAGGACTCTCCAGGAAGGACAAAAAAGATCCTCCTAGCCAAGACTCTAAAAAACTGAGCACTCTTTAGAGGAGTCTCCTTCCCTCTCCTCTTTTTAGTTCAATGACTGCATCTGTAAAAGAGAGAAAGGGGAAAAACTAACTGCCCTAGAGAGGACCCCATTTCCTAAAAATGTGCCTGTACTTTTGCATTTCACTCTACCTACTGATGGCTTGTGTATTCGAGGGAAAGTGCACCCCAGGCTTAGGATTTTATTGCTACTATTGCCACCAAGTTTCTCCCTCCCTGGAAATCTTCAAGCAGAGGCTGAATGATCATTTGTTAGATATATTATAGAATAACATATCCATATAACATTTTCCTATAAGGATTAGACTAGATGGTGACTGAGGTCTCATCCAGCTCTCAGACTCTATGATCCTCTGAGTCCCTGAAGGTTTTTGATTAAGAAATTGTCATAGCCAGACACGTGCCTTAGGAAGATTATTTTGTCAGCTATGCAAAAAGTAGTCTAGAGCAGGCCTATACAACATACGACCTGTGGGTCATTTGAAGCCTGCCAAAGGATTTCAGGTGGCCCACAAAAAATGTAAAAGAAAGCAAAAATGTAATGAAGGAGTGCTTTCTCCATGCGGGCTTAACCCACCTTCCACTAATCATTATTGTGGCCATCAAGTAACTTGGTGGGTGGGTTGCCACTGTGCACTCACTCCTATTTGTCACATGAACCACAGCAACCAAGTGTCATCAGTCTGTCTCTGTTTTGAGAGAACCAAGTTCATGATAACTAAAAATCCTAAGTAATAAGTATAATTAATTGACATTAACTTAAACTTCCCTTTTTAAAATTTGGTTTATTTACAAAATAGTTTAATCATTAATTATACCTTTCCTTGGAAAGTGAACCACTAAAAACGTATGATCTGAAGAAGTTTAGCTTATTTTAATTTTGGCCCCTACCTACTGCTAAGTTATGTAGGTCTGGTCTAGAGGGAGGGAGAACAATCAGAAAGCTATTATAATAGCAATTTGTTTATTTTTTCTAAAATAGATTTTTGAAAATTATAGAGCATATGAATTAGAGTGCTAAAAACAAAACTACAAATAATTTGGAGGGAAAAAGGAAGTAAGTTACCCCCCAAAAAATTAACCTTCAGGTGTTTTATTATTAAAGTCTAGATTCTGAATATCAAAATATAAAAACTTTTCAAAACTTTTTATTTTTAAAATTTTATTATTGTCTTTTGTTTATAAACTGTACAGCCACCAACGAATCCTTCTTTATATCAAAGAAAAAGTTATGGTAACTCAAAGCATATATGCCACATTCCACATCTGTGGTCTCTCACTTTGCTACCAAGTTTTCCATTAACAGTTCTCCAGTACCAAAGTAATTCATTATATTCATTAATATTTGACTGCATTCTAGTGTTATCATTTACATTTTCAGATTGGTAGATACTGTTCTTTTGGCTCCTTTGTCTGCCTCAGTTTTCTCAACTAGCTCTTAGGGTTGTTGTTAGGATCAACTAATACATTATTTGTAAAGCACTTAGTCAAGTGCTTGGCACATGGTAGGTAGATGCTTAATAAATGTTTACTGACTGAACATCCCTTGCTCTCTCCCCTCTTTCTTTAGTCTGTCACTTCATACATGCTTTCTCATTTTTTCATTAATTTATCACATTCACTCCTTTTTTACAATGCTGATATTATTCTGTCAATATTCCATACTCTACAAGTTGTGCAGTCATTCGCTATTCTAGTTTTTTGCTACCACAGAGATCAATACTCTGAATATTTTGTTTTCCATGTAGAACCTTTCTTTCTGACATTGACTTCAATAAGGTAAACATATAGAGGTAAGAATGCTATATCAAAGGATATGAATAGCTTAGCAACTTTTCTTTCATGATTCCACATTGTTTTCTGGAATAAGTGAACCAAAGAGCAGCTTCACCAATAAATGTTTTAGTATGACCATCTTCCCATAATCTCACCATTGTTAACTTTCCATTTTTTATCATTTTTGCCAATTTTCAGTATTGTAAGGCAAAACTTGTTATTTTATTTTTTTAATTTACATATAAAAACAATTCAAATTTCTTTCTAGTTTCCAAAACTCCAAAGGCATAGGCAAAAAAATCAATAGGGCAGAAAGAAAATTAAACCTCTTAGGATCAGGAGTCAGATTTATCCAGGATCGATCATTATGGCCAACAGAATCCTCTTCTATCCCATAAGGAATTTCTAGTGAATATAAATTAATAAAGTGTCACATTCTTAATGTATACTACCTATTGTATATATACATCTACATCTACATTAATATTTTTAATAAAAAAATTCTTCCATTGCTCAAAACTCCCATGACTCTCTAAGATACTGACTTAGGAAACACAATGAAATACCCGCACTAAACCATTCCCAAGTGAATCAACTCTTTTTCATTTCTCTTCATGGACTATACCTAGAATATAGGTGGAGAGGTCAGGATTGGAAAGAATTGCTTTCATCAGAGCCAGATGGGAAAGAAAGAACAATGAGCAGCTAAAAAGGAGGCAGGTGTGAAGTACTGGCTCACTCTCCCTTGAAGGACAGAGAAGGTTGGTTGGAGGTTGTCCAAAAATCAATCAACAAACATTTTTTATGTACTGACAATGTATCAAGCATTATGCCAAAGATAGATGAAAGGAATAGGGGTTAGACCTGTAATTTTACTGCTGGGGGAACTCCCAGAAAAAGAAATGCCCTCTGCCAATGCAGGTTAGCCCCTTGTCTATAATTTACAGTCAGAGCAAGGGTTCTTCACCCTCTTCTGTTATGTCTGTCACCAGACTTTGGAGTCTGCTGAAGCCTATGCTCACCTCAGAAGAATGTTTTTAAGTGCACAAAATAAAATACAAAGAATTAAAAAGGAAATAAATTGTACTAAAATACAGGGTTTGTTTTTTTCAAAACAAGTTCATGGACTTCAGGTTAAGAACCTCTGGTTAGGTGGATAACTGGATAAGATGTGAAGGTGATGCATGGAAGAAAGAAGAGAAGCATCTACTACAATTGATTAGCACCCATCTAAGTGCCTGTCCTACGCTTGTTTTCACAGATGAATTTCACACTTAATTCCATCTGATAGCTATGCAATGGTTTCTGTGATATGTCTTAGAATTATAGAGAACCTGATAGTCAGAAGGGGTCTTGGAGGACATCTGATCCAGTTACCATCTGATCAGGGAACCCCTCTAAAACATACTTTTTAAGGAGTCATCCAATCTGTCTGAAGGCCTCCAGTGAGAGGGAATTCACTATTTCCCAAGGCAACCCATTACACTTTTGGATAACCCAAATTGTTAGAGTTTCCTTTAAATTTAAATGTATTTCTTTATAAAATCCAATTATTACTCCTCTGGGGCCAAACATAAGTCTAATGCATGATGATGATGATGATGATGGTGATGATGATGATGATGGTGATGATGATGATGATAGCTAGCATATATATAGCACTTTAAGGTTCACAAAGCTCTTTACAATATCTCATTTGAGTCTCACAACAAGCCTGGCAGACATTCATGTCTGTTTTCAAGTCCCTTTTGACCTTCAATCCCCAAATCTTCTCTTCTCCAGGTTAAACATCCCAAATTCCTTATGTAAACCTCAGATAGAACACAGATAACTTTTCACCATCCTGGTCACTATTCTTTTGATACAACTTATTGAACTCAAAATTCAACACAATAATCCAAATATGACCTGGTCAGAGCAAAGTGTGGCAAATCTATTACCTCCCTGGTCCAGAATATGATGTCTCTCATAATTCAGACTAAGATAACATTAGGGGACTCATATTGAACTTGGAATATTTTTTTGAACTGGAATCTTTTTTTTTTCAGAGAAACTGTTGCTTAGTTTTACCAGCATCATTTGGTGCTTGTGAAGTTGATTTTTTTAACTCAAGTATAAAACTCAATATTCTATAATATTTTTCATCTTATTAGAAAGGCCTCCCATAGATGATATTTTTATGAGTACTGAATATATGTAGCACAGCTAATAATAATACAAAGGCAGAGAGACTGGAAATGGAGTGTCGTGTCTGAGGCATGTAAGTTAGTATAGCTGTATCACAAAGAGTATGAAGGAGGGTAAAATGATTGAAGACTGAAAAGGTAGAAAGAGGGCAGGTTATGAAAAGGTTTAAATACCAGAGGTAACAGTGGAGTTCCTTGAGCTGGGAGGTGACCTGGTCAGACCTAAACATTGGAAAAATTATCATGGTCAAATTTGAAAAGTGAGAGACTTGATGCAGACAGACCAGTTAAAAGACAATAGTTCCAGCAGGAGGTAATAAGGGCTAGAATTAAAGTTGTGGCTGTATGAATAGAGAGAAAGGGTCATAGAAAAGATAAAGTGAAGGCAGAAATGACAAGATTTGACAATGGATTAGATATCAGGAGCAATTAAGAGTAAGAAATTAAGGATTATGACTCTAAAGCCATGAGCTTGGGTTATTAGGAGGATGGTGGTACTCTAATAGTGGAAAGACTTAAGATTTGGGGATAAGAATTCATTATTTGGTAAAAAAAAAAAATTGTTGGGAAAACTAGAAAGCATTATGACAGAAAATGGGCATAGACCAGTATCTCACACAATTTACCAAGATAAGGTCAAAATGGATACATGACCTAAATGTAAAGACAGATATTACAAGAAAATTTGAAGAACGTGGAATATGTTGCTTATGGTTTGTGAACAATTTATGAATAAATAAGAGATAGAGAGCAGAGTGAGGTATAAAATGGATAATTTTGGTTACATTATATTAAAAAGGGATTGTGCAAATAAAACAAATATAATAAACATAAATAAAAATTTTAATAGAGTATTTCAGATAAAGGTCTCATATCTAAAATGTATAAAGAATTTTGTGAAATCTCTAAGTAGACAAGTCATTCCTCAATTGATAAATGATCAAAGAACATGAACAGGCAGTTTTTAGATAAAGAAATTAAAACAATTTATAATCATGTAAAAATGTTCTAAATCATTATTAGAGAAATGCAAATTAAAACAACCTTGAGATATCATTTTACACCTCTCAGATTGGTTAAAATGATCAAAGGGGAAAGTGACAAATGTTTGAAGGGATGTGGAAAAATTGGGACACTAACACATTGTTGGTGGAATTGTAAACTGATTTGACTATTTTGGAGAACAATCTGGGATTATGCCCAAAGAGTTTTTAAACTACCTATATACCCTTTGATCTATCAACACCATTCCAAGCCTATGTCTAAAGATGATTAGGGAAAAAGGAAAATAATCTATATGTTCTAAAATTTATAGCAGCTCTCTTTGTGGTGGCAAAGAACTGGAAAGTCCAGGGATGCCCATCAATTGGGGAATGGCTGAATAAGTTGTGGTATATGATTGTGATGGAATATATTACTGTGCCATAAGAAATGATGAGCTCAATGATTTTAGAAAAATATGAATAGACTTGCATGAGATAATGGAGAAAAGAACAGACTTAAGAAAACATTGTATACAGTAACAGCAATATTGTTTTAAGAACAACTTTGAGGAAAAAAGTCATTTTGACTCTTATAAATACCCAAATTAACAACAAAGGACATATGAAGGAAGACACTATCTGCATCTGGAGAAAAACTAATAAATAGAAGTATATATATATAGAATGATTATATATATGTATATATGTATGTCTACATACATGTGCATGTGTATATACATAAATACATACATATACATATTTGTGTCTAACGGTAGCCATCTCTAAGCTGGGGGAAGAAAAAAAGGAAAAAAAGAAATTTATATCATAACTTTATTACATATTTTAAAAGAAAAACAAGTTGTACATAATAGAATTACAGTTTTGTGCTCAATCATCTTACTACACTATAGAAATGCTCATTTTATTCCATAGATTAAAAATAAAATAAATAAAATGTTTAAATGATCCTTTAAAAATACAATTATAGGAAAGTTGGAAAGACAGAAGAGTTGGGGGAGGGGACAAAAATAATTAGTTCTATTTTGGACATATAGTGTCCTACAGGAAATCCAGTTCAAAAGACAGGTAGTGACGCATTACTATGGTTTCAGAGAGAGCCTAGGACTGGATAATAGAAGTGGGAATCATCTGCATAAAGATCATCATTGAACCCAAGGAAGTTGATGAGATCATCAAGTGAGGTAGCATATAAATCTAAAGAGATGAGGGTCCAGGACAGAGGTTTAGGCAACATCAACAGTTAGAGGGCATGAATAGAGATAAAGAACCAGCAGAGGAGACAGAGAAGGAGCAATATGACAGGTAGGAGGAAGACTGGGAGAGAGAAGAGTCATGGAAACCTAGAGAGGAGGGAGAATCCAGAAGGAGAAAGTTATCAATGGTGTCAAATACTAAATAAATTGAAGAAAAAAAAAGGATGAAGACTGAGAAAAAGTCATGAGATTTGACAGTTATAAATATTGACTGGCAACTTTGGAGAGGGAGTCTGAGTTAAATAAGCCAGAACACAGATTGCAGGTATAGAAGATTGAGGAAGCCGGGGAAGGGGGGAAAGGAAAATACCAAGTGCAGACAGTTTCCTTAAAGAGGTTAGCCTTACAGAGGAGGGGAGATTTAGGAAATAGCTGCTATGTAAGGTCACATGAGAGATTTTTAAGGATAGGGTGACATGGATGTGTTTGTAAGCAACAACAAAAGCACCTTAAGATAGGAAGAGATGAAGATAAAATATTGGGGATAAGAGTGGGAACAGTCTGTTGAAGAAGACAGGAAGGAATGAGGATGCATGCAAAAGAGACAGCCTAGACAAGAAAAGCTATATCTTCATCTTCATTGGAGTCAGGAGTGAAGGAAGAGATGATGGGGAAATGTTATAGGAATCAGAAGATCTTCCCGGCCCCTAGGCCCTTTGATAGTCTTAAGTGACTCTGAGAACCTTCCCTGATTTGAAAATATACTCTGCCCCCTAATAGGCTGAATGTGGTCATATGGAGCCTGTGGCGGGAAGCTGGTTTTGCAGGAATGCCCACACCTTATTACTTTGTGATTGGGCAGTGGATCAAGAGAGTTGTGACATTCTCTGATCCAGGAGAAGGCTATATATACTCTGAAGTGAGTTTTTGCTTTGGGGCTCACTTTGGGAAGAATTGTGTGATTTGGCCAGATGAGACCTCTAGGCAGCTGTTGAGCCCTCTGGCTTTGAAAACCCAGATGTTGGTGCTTCCCTCTCTGGTAACTGACTAGGTATGGATGCAATGGTCAGACGACTGGAAGCCCTATCTGCTTCATTGTGTTATTTTCTCTGTATTTTTGTCTGATTGTAACTTCTGTTTGTGTTCTCCGAAGTTCGGGGTGTTGACTTTTCGCCTGAACTAGGTAAATGATATATGTTTGATTGATTAAAGTAAGATTGTTAACCCATTTTGAGTTGCTTTCCTTTAGAAAAGCAGATCTAAGAACCTGTGCTAGCAGCCATCCTGGGTATGCTAGGATGCTTGCTGATACAGGAAAGATTTCTGCATGATGTAAAATGAAGTTTTCCTCGTAGTCTCTCCATATTTGAATGGAAAAACTTTTTCTATAAACTTTAATTTTATCAGTTTTTCATAAACAAAACTCTTTTTCTTCCCCCTTTCACAACCATTATGTTCATACTCAAAAGAGGTAGTGATTTGCATATTTTACCGGTTGATTTAATTACTTTTCTTTACATTCCATTTTAATTTCTGTTCCCATAGTCATATATTAGTCCTTTCCAAACAATTAAACCACTCACATATGAAAGGAGTAGTACTTTACACTATAGTGCTCACAATGATAACAATGCACCTTACTTTACTAGACTATTTCAAGGGTTGCTGTGGTTTAAAAAAAAAAAAGCATAATCTGATGTTTAACTTCCTGGGAATGAGAAAGCAAGTTAACTAAAATAAATAAATCAATCATGTCTTCCTTGATGGGAATGATATATCTTTCCCATTATAACACTAGTATTATGCTTGCCCCCCAAAACAAAGAAATTATGAGGGTCTTTTTAAAATTACACTATTGGTTGGGGAATAGAAAACAGGAATTGACAAAAATTGACAATATTTTAAGACTAAACAATAAAGTGACTGTGAGCCTACCCAGAATTGGCCACTAGGTGGTAGACTCTGACAACCTCTCAAACAGAACACTGGTAAATTTGGAAGGTCGCTTTTTTTCCCCCTTTCAGAAGTACATCATGAGAAAAGATGAGTTCTCCGATATCCTCTTTTGATATAGTCAATATGCCGGTACTGTGTTAGCTGCTCCAACTACAGATTCCTATTTTTCATGTGTTTTCTAGTACCAAACAACAGAATCCAGAGCTTAAGGGATATACCTAAGGAACTAACTTGTAGCTCAGACAAGGATACAACTTCAGATCCTCAGAAGTGAATGGACAAATGAATGGCTAATTCCTTTCTTAAGGTTTTAGGATGATTTGGTCCTCCCCACAGGTGGCCTGAATAAGATATAGCAACTCCACTCAGCGTTAATGAGCTATTGGGACAATATCCCCATGCAACTGATGATGCAATCCTGGCCTACCAATTGGTCTGAGGAAAGGAGAAAAAAAAATCTAAACAATGATTTTTGTTGTGTTGATAAGTAGAGAACAAATTGTTTGCCATTTAGGACAATTCCTTAACCCTCCCTGGCTCCAGTTCAAATTTGGAAGAATATTTTTTTCAGGCTGGTTTGTGGTTCAGGACCTTGTAAAAAGTAAGTACTCAATAAACATTTGCTAAGTTGATTTAGTATCAGAATTATATTGCCCAGACTTCAGAGGAGTAATTTTTTTTTCACAAGAGCAGTGATTCTCAAGCTTTTTTGATGAAAGAATAAATTAATGAAGATATTTATTAAGTTAACTGTGTGTCAAGCGCCAGGCTAAGAACTAGGGAAACAA
Source organism: Pseudochirops cupreus (assembly GCA_028627135.1). Lineage (NCBI taxonomy): Eukaryota > Metazoa > Chordata > Mammalia > Diprotodontia > Pseudocheiridae > Pseudochirops > Pseudochirops cupreus. The sequence goes on from CM053584.1 coordinate 122,011,608, forward strand.
ATAAAAAAAACAAGACAATTCCTTCCCTCAAGAAGTTTACTTCTTCTCTAATGGAGAAGACAAGACACTTAGACTTTGATTTGAAAAGCTAGAGGGATGGAGGCTATTTTGACATATCATTCCCAGGACCCATGATAGAACTGTTTTGTTTCCAAAGCAGATGACTTAGGTGACCATCAACGAGCACAGCACAGCATTGGTCCTATGTGGAATGTGGTCCACTCACCTCCATCTACTCTCATTAAATTCGACATAATTCACCTATTGTGTGCTCTTCTCAACAAAGAAAACAAAATACTCATTAATAAATGAGAATAGTGTTACTTTTGACAGCACTCTAGGGAGAGATGCCGTAAATAATATAGCAGGGGAAGTGGTGGGGGGAGTTGTGTATAGAACCAAGCCACAGACCACTGGGATTTCCAAGTATCTTCAGTGGTCATCAGACCACATTTAGAGAACCACTGTACTAGAGTACCTGTTACTTACTGATAGCTTCATTGCAAAAATAATAATTCTAGAGATTTTAAATAGTGATTTGCTTTCTTTTTTTTATAATGAAAAAAACATTTATTAAGGACTTAGCTAGGCACTGTGCTAGGTGCCAAAGCACAAGTGAAAAAGAGAAAAGATTACATTCTTTTTTGTTGCTTTTTATTTTTGTTCTTAACTTAAAAAATAAGCAGAGTGGGCATTTGCACATGCATACATGGAACTACAGGCCTTTGTTTTGAACAACTTGCTTTTCTTTTTAAGTATATAGTAAGATTATATTGTAGCTTTCAAAGCTATACTGCTTATTTGGTTTTAGTTCTAGTCTTCCCTTTGTTCTTTTCCCTGAATTTTTGCTAAATGCTTCATGACCCTTCCTTCCTTTTTGAGTCTATCACCCCTCTGTCAAGGGGTGAGAAATTTTTATGGTTTTCTAAAAAATCAGCAGTCATCTAAAAAAAAATCAGGGTTGGTAGGAGGTTTAATGAAACATAAGAAGTATGGTGCAGTGGACTTAGTCACAAGACTTAGATGTGAAACCGAGCCCTGTTAGTTCCTGGTAGTGTGGCCTAGGTCAACACACAACAATTTCAGTTTTCTCATCAGTAAATGAGGAGGGGGAATCAGTTGATTCAACGTCCTTTTAACTTTAAATCTATGGTTCAGTAAAGGCTGAAGTGGAGAAAGTAAAAGCTTGGAACTAGATAAGCTATCTATGCAAATAAAAGCATGGGAACCTTAGCCTTAGCCCAAATTCTGAAACATTTTGCTGAAAGAGAAGTAACCCCCTCCTTATTTTCATTCACAGAGATTTTTGGCAGGAAAGTTAAGCTTCCTTGGTATGAATCCAAAAAGTGAAATCCCAGGACCTCCACACAAACCAAGAGGCGGCAGGGGTTGATTGAGGATACCAAGTACAGCTCTGTTTCCTGACATTGCATGTGCCTGTTCTCAGTAACCAAGTACCTCCTCTCTAGTTGAACAAGGGCATCTATCTGTAAGAGACAGCCTCCACCAGCTGGGGGAGGAAAGGGCAAGGCGTTGTTTTGATTTGGTTCATTTGAATGAATAGGCAGAAGAAGGAAGAGGTGTTCTCTTTCCCTCTTCCCTAGGAGCCCAGAGAACTGAAGTGATAGTCACACTTCTAGGATGAGCTCTTGGATTGTAAGGGAGTGGTTGTATTCCCCCTTTAATTTCCATGTCCTTTCTTCCTGACAATATAAAGGAGGCTGTCTCCAGGGATAGGAATTGTCTTATTTGAGGTTCCCTATTTTTAGAAGGGTATCAATGATGGAATGAAAAAAAAAGTATTCATCAATCAGGAGCCCCAGGAAGGTGGTGGTAAAAGGCTGTGAAGGTGGCCAAATAGACAAGTATGGGAGTGGTCTTACTCCAGCTAACTAAATAGGGAGAGAGTGGGAGGAATTGGCTGGAGGGATTACACTGACCCCACAGTGTGTGGTTCTCCTCCCCCTCAGCAGGCATAACCCTTGTCACCTAGATGCTCTACCCCATCTTGGGAAAGGCGAGGCTGAGGAAGGACAGCCAAGACCTCGAGGAGCAAGGATGCGAGGCATCACTGTTAATAGCATTTCCTGGACTATCCCAGGCAAGCTGATACTACAGTGGATAGAACATTGAGCCTGGAGTCAGGAAGATCTAAGTTCAAATTCGACCTCAGATAATTTTCTAATTGTATGAACCTGAGCAAGTCACTGAACATCTTCCACCTGAGTTTCCTCAACTATAAAACAGGGATAATAATAGCACTTGCCTCCTAAGGTTGTTGTAGGGAACAAATGAGATTTGTAAAAAGTGCTTAGCATTGTACCCAGCACATAGTAGGTACTGCATAAATATTTATCCCTTTAAATTAATTATCTGTTAGTAAATATTTAAACATAAATATTTATTCATTTACCATTCTAACCCAACCCCTGACTGGCTAAGAGGAACTCTGGTGGTTGAACGGTGGCTGAGGTTCACTAGAACCAGGAGCTTGGAGTTGGGACAAGAACTGACTCTCCAGACATCTACCTCTTCCCATCTACCAGGTACCCGGCTCCCTGACCCGAGTGCTAAAGATCAGAGGTCTCTGTATTTACCATCCCTGTAGCCTTGGCAGCAGGTAGCTCAGTATAACCGAGTAAGTTAGTAACTGAGCAAGTTACTTAAGTAATGTCTGTTTGCCTCAGTTTCTTCATCTAAAAAAAAAATTCCCTCCCAGGGTTGTTGTGAGGATCAAATGAGAAAATACTTGTAAAGCACTTAGCGCTGTGCCCAGTACATAGTAGGCGCTTTAAAAATGTTTCTTCTCTTCACTTGTTCAGAAAATGTCCAAGATATTAGAGTGTCAGAGATGCTCTGGAGAAGAGGTGATGCCTGGATCTTATGTCAGACTCCCATCATCATATGTAGGCTGGTTTTGCTGGCCTGGATTTGTTGGAAGAGTGGAAGTTCTGGTGGTCTTAACCCTCCTACCCTCACCTTCCAGTGTAGATGCCTATAATCCCTCCCTCATCCTCCATGCCTGGGGGCCAATTTGGCCCCCTGTAAATTGGGCATAACCTGGAATAAAACCCCACTTGCCCCACACTGGTTAGTGCTCTGCCCATACCCATACCTTTTCACAGGCTGTGTTCCCCGTGTCTATTATGCTTTCCATATTTACTCCTGATTCTTGGAACCTCTCAGTCCCTTCAAGGCTCACCTCAAATATCTCTTTATACATGAGACAGTTTCTGATAGTGCCCTACCAAAAATTATTCTGTTCGTTTTATTGATAGTGACCTGCCAGAAATTACTCTATTTTGCATAAACCTTGTATTTAACTACCTGTGTATTCCTTCATCCTCCAACCCCCAACACAGTAGAATAGAGGTTTCACAAGGGCAGGGCCTACATCCTTTTTGTCTTCATATACCCAGGGTCCAGTACATAGCATTTAATAAGTACTAAATGAATTGAATTCGTAAGACTTGCTTGTATACCACTGGTCTCACCTTCAAGAACATAGAATGACCTCTAACCCATGATAATGCGTTATAATAAAAATTTTGTAGAAGTCAATGTGTTTAGTTTAAAATTAATTTCTGAAGCCAAGAAAGGGTACACAATCCATGTCTGATTATGGTTACAGGACCTTGCCATCTGGGTTGTTGTAAAGATCACTGGGTTACAGGGCATAAAAAATGTTGAGCAACCCAAAAGATGAGAACATTGTGCTTTCAGGGAAAATATAAACTCAATAATTTTAAAATGTTATTATTGTTCTATATCACCACACTCAGAAGCATTCCCTAGACTGTAATTTCATCAATGTGGGGAATTCCCAGTGTGGAAATACTTTCTACCAATACAAAGCAGCAACTTTTCTGTAATTCTTTTTTTAAAATTATAAATTAGGGGTGGCTAGATCGTGCAGTGAATAGAGCAACGACCCTGGAGTCAGGAGGACCTGGGTTCAAATCTAGCCTAGACTCTTAACACTTACTGGCTGTGTGACCTTGGGCAAGTCACTTAACTCCAAAAAGCAAAATAAAATAAAATTACAAATTAACAAACATCAATAAATATAGACATGTTAACACAAAAAGAACAGAAAATAGGATTACATATGAAACTATAAATTTCTGTTATGTAGCTTTTAAAATATATATATGAGGATGGCTAGGTGGCACAGTGAATAGAGCACCAGCCCTGGAGTCAGGAGAACCTGAGTTCAAATCTGGTCTCAGACACTTGACACACTTACTAGCCATGTGACTTTGGGCAAATCACTTAACCCCAATTGCCCTCCAAAAAAAAAATAATAAAATAAAATAAAATATATATGTATGTGTGTATGCATTAAGAAAACAACCTAGCTTATCAGTGTCCCCCTCCTGAAATTCTTTCTTCTCTCTTCTATATTACCTTATAATAGCCTTAGAGCATTAATAAAACCACTGAGAGATGGCACAGTACCTACAATCCCACAGCCAATTAGTGGTAGTACTCGAACCCAGCTCTTTTTAGACCTAAGGCCAGCCCTCTATCTACTCAACTACATTGCCTCTCTTTTCAGTTAAGGGCTGATTTGAAACAGATCAGAGCAAATCAGGCCTCAGACACTTACTGGCTCTGTGATCGTGGACAAGTCATTTAAACACTGTTTGCCTTAGCGTCCTCATCTGTACGATTAGGAGAGGAACAGCACACACCTCCCAGGGTGGTTGTGAGGTTAAAATGAGATAATATTTGTAAAGCGCTTTGCACATATTGAAGAGCTATATAAATGCTAGCATTTATCATTTAATTATCATCATCATCATCATTGCTCTGCTACGTAAGAAGAGTCAATCCAGAAAAAGGCCACAGACGAATGATTTAATACCAGGTATCCCATGAACAATTGTTGAATCAGAGGCATTGAAAGTTTTGGCTTTTTCTAAGGATATGAAGGTCTAGTACCTAATACTTTCTTGAGGTTACATTTTCTTTGCAAAGCTAATTAGAAGTCGGGTATTTGTCCTGAGATAGTGCTTTCTATATTGAAAAGACAAAGGACCTATATGGAAATAAATAATTAGTCCATGCTAAATGTTATGGTCAAAGGCTGACTTGGCAATGAAAACAAAGAAAAAGTCATCAAGATTCTTTGGCTCTTCTTTCTTAAAGTAAATTTGGAGCTAATTAGTTTTCAAGATTTTTCCTGGGTTTTTTTTTTCCACAGTGACAAGACAAAGGGACATATTTGAGATAAAAAACAGATGTTGGAGCTTACTGGACATATGGGTGGGGATATTATATATTTATATATCCCTGTTAAATATGGGGTTGCTTTGGCAAAAGTCCTAATAAATCAGGTGAAAGGATTTTGTCAATGGAAGGGAAGGGTAGTAGTATTCTAGGTTAAATTTTACTTTTTGTGCATCTTCTAAATATGGCTGAAATTCCCACTGGTATGAAATTTAATTTGGTACCATCTTAGTAGAAGCTCATCATTGCAAGAACCGTGGTTACAAGAAGAATATACTTCAATGCATACTTGCAAAAGGTCTCTCAAAATTCCAGGGTCTGCAAAAATGCCTTGAGGATACAGATGAGGCTTTAAAAATGGCATTAGGCCCACTCAGGTTTACCATTGCAACCCATTCCCCTCTTGCTTTCATCTCACTACACCATGCTGCCTTAGAGTTTGGAAAGAACAAAAGACTTAGAGACCACACTGACCAGCTTTGTGACCCACATGCATCAGGTGTCAGTCCCTTCCCTAGGCCCCAGTTTCTTCATCTCTGAAATGAGGAGATGGGCTAGATCAGTGGCCAGCAAACTACCACCTGAGGGCCAAATCTAATCCACTCTTGCTGGTGTTGTTTTTTTTTTAATATAGCCAGGAGGTAAGAATGGTTCTTTTGTATTTTTTAATACAACAGTACTTTATTTTAAAATACAAAATTAATACAATAAAATCTTATTTTTAAATGTAAAAACAATTCTTAGCTATCCAACCATACAAAAAGCAAGCAGTGGGAAGGATTTGGCCTAGACTAGATGTTCCTAGGTCCCTTTACTATGCTAATAGAACACTAAAGAATTACAGAATTTGGGGGATCAAGAGACCTCTGAGGTCATGGAATAGGAATCCAGTCTTACAACCTTACAATCCAACTTACAACTAACAAGTTGTCTCTCAGGCTCTAGTTAAATACCTCCAGTAATGAGGATCCCTACCTACTGAGGCAGACCATTCCATTTTTTCTTATACTAAGCTGAAATGTGCCTCTGTGAAACCTTCACTAGTTGCTCCTAGTTGTGTCTTCTAGAAGCAAGCAGAAAAAGTCTTCTCTCCTCTGCCCCACCCACCTCCTCCCTCTGAGTTTACCTTCTATTTATACTAGTTATGTCTTATACATATACTTCTTTGCATATTGTCTCCTCCATTAAAATGTGAGATTCTTGAAGTCAAACTGTTTCCCTTTCTTTGTATATGCAGGGCTTAGCACAAGACCTAGCACATAGCAAATGCTTCATAAAGGCTCCTCAAATACTTGACAGCTAGCACAATCTACCTCCCACCCTACTCTTCTTTTTTTCTAGGCTAAAAAGTTCTCATTTCCTTCTCATTGAATTTTTCATGGCATAATTTCCAGTCTCCTCATCATGCTAGTCACCCTTCTCTGGAATGTTCCAGTTTGTCAACACTCTTCTTAAAATGTGGCGTCCTTGAGTGGCTAGGTGGCACAGTGAATAGAGCATCGGCCCTGAAGTCAGGAAGACCTGAGTTCAAATCTTAACCTCAGAAACTTAACGCAAAACTAGCCCTGGGACCTTGGGCAAGTCACTTAACCCCAACTGCCCTACCTTCTCCCTTCCGAAAAGCAAAAAAAAAAAAAAAAAATTGGCTTCCAGAACATTGGTCAATATCTTAGATGTAGTTAGACTAGGGCATGACACAGTGAGACTCACCTCACTCTTTTTGGATTATCTTTGACTGCCATGTCATACTGTTGTCTTATTTTGAGTTTGTAGTCCACTAAACCTCATGCCACTTCAAGGACTTTTTCATATGGACATCTCTCCCCTCCTGTATTTGAGCATTAACTTCATCCAGTGTTTCCCTACAGATTTTCAGTTTAAAAAAAAAAACTGAGACAATTAACTCTTTTGTCTCATGTAGTTTTCATTTATGATTTGTTGAAATATAGCTCTGGAAAACCAGAGATTGGGATTCAAATGGAGCTACTTAACTATGCCTTTAAAACCAAAACATTTTGTTCTAACTTTTAAAGATCATCTATTAAGTCATAGTGGAGTTGCTATCTGTATCTGTGGAGCAAGTATCCACAACCCTCCAAATCACAGATTCTTGAAGAATTGAAATATTATTGGGAAATTTGTAGCACAGTGTCTTTTGCACATACATTCTCAAGACCTTCTTGAGTATTATGACATACCAAAATTGATAATTAAGGAAGATTATTGAATCTCTTTACTGGAAAGATCTTTGAAAGAAGAAATTTATTCTGTCAGTGTGAGATTATAGGGTTGATAGGACCAGAGATTTAGAGTTGGAAGAGACATTAGAGGTCATCCAGTTCAGTTCTCTTATTTCAAATAACAGATACTCACCAGAACTTTAAACATACCTTCTACTCTGGGCCAGGCTTGACTAAGTCTAGCGTGGTGATTCAGGCTAAGGAATGGAACAGACATACTTGTAGACTATATTACATTAGGGGTAAAGAAAGCAATTTAATAAACAATAGCAAGGAAAGCATATTCAACGAGGATATAAAATTGATTGTTAGCTGTAGCTCCCATTACCTCCACATTTACCACAGGTGGTGCACCAGGGCAGAAGGGGATGTAAAGCCTCAGGAATTCTGGTGATAGGCTTTTATTCTAACCAGGAAGCTCCATCAAGGGTTTGAACTTTAGTCCCCCTGTAATAATCAAGTTTCAATCTCAAGAATTGTTTCATTGCCTTTTGGGGAGAAAAAAAGTAACCTGACCTATATGGGGTAGATGTTGCTCCACCCTATAACTAACAAAGCTTGGGACTTATTTACTCTTGTTCTGCCTTAGTCAGTCAATAAATATTTATTAAGATCCTACTATGGGTCAGGCACCGTGATAAGCACTGGAGATAAAAATAAGAAAAACAAAGAGAGTCTCTGCCTTCAAGGAGCTTACAATTGAATGGAAGAAGACAATATGCAAAAGGAAGATGAAAAGGGAGAGGAAGGCATGATGTTCCTGAAGTTGAAACCAAGCAGAGTATGTGATGGAAAATAGAGATGAAGAAAATTAGTTCATCACCACTATATAATTACCTTCCATATTCATTAATGACTTATCTTCCCTATGCGCTTCTGAGAGGCAATGTGGCACAAAATCTAAAATGCTAACTTTGAAGTCAAAACAACCTGGGTTCAGGTCCCACCTCTGAACCCTACTGGCCCAGGTCCTCTTTCTTGAAAGTCGGTGTTCAACCAAATATTATATGTTGAACCATTACTCCTGTTCCCTTTCTTATTTATTCAGAAATGTATATTCATTTAAAATGCCTTAAGCTACATGCCAGTGCTCTGGCTTCCATGGGATGTTGTTCTCAGGTTATTTGTTATGTCAAAATTTGCCTGGTCCTTACAGGAATACCAGATGAAGTCTGAGCAGTCCAGCAGATGAAGCTGGGCTGTTGGGTACTGCACGTAGCAGCTTAACCTGCCTGAGCAGCTGTTATTCTAGACAAGCATCTATCATAGCATTTGACAGGCATAGCAGTCCCACAGGGGTCACCCAGCCCAGAGATGTCCGGTCATCCCAGTCCAGTCCTTAACATTTAAGTCCCCAAGTAGCCTACAGTAAGTTAAAAGCTGAGTTAACTGGCAGGGTGTGTGTGGTGTCATTAGAGAAATGTTCTAGAGGAAGGAAGGAAGGACCAAAAGGTTAAACAAAGGAGAAGCATTTAGAGTAGCTTTCTGGAACCAAAGGGAAGGCAGTGTGTGGGTATGATCTTTAAATAGACCTAGACCTTTTTTTTAAATGACTATCTAATTTTTTTCCCTAATATCTTCTTCAAATACCCTTGGGCTTCTCTCATCTCAATATCTCTTAAGCTACTTACCCAATTTATCAATAGCTATAATCATAATTTTGTGAGAGTTAGAAGGGATCTCCAAGGCCATACAATCCAACCTCTACTTTTTAAGACATTAAGTAGTTGTTGTGTGTCTATTGTGTTACTTTCAGTTACAGTTTTCACCACAGGACTAAAGTATGCATTATATATAGCAGGACACTGAATAAACGTTATTTGAATGGAACTGAATTGTAGAATTTCACCAAGATCATAGAGAAGGGAAAAGTCAGATGTTTTAGTATCTGAATGATGGGTACAGTAAAGGTATTTGATAAGTGGGCCAGAGTGGGAACATATTCTGAATACGATTGTGAGATAATCCAGCAACCAGAGGGGAGAAGCAAAGGGAAGTGTTTAGGAGAAGATTAACAGGGGAAAAACAAAAGCAAGTTTGTCATCAGAGTATGCTATAGACCATCTGGAAAGAAAAAGGAAATAGATAAGTTGTTTCAAAAACAGATCACAAGCCTAGCAAAGAGACATAACAAAATAGTGATGAAGAACTTCAATTTTCTAGACATCTGTTGAATCTCGGTGAGGAAGGGAGGGGGGCCAAAACAGAGGAGCTAAAAACATCATGACCTGCCTTAATGATAAATTCATCCTTCATAAGGTGGTGGAAACAACAAAGAGAAATTCTATTCTGTATATAATAGATCATATAATTATATAGAACATATATATAATTATATAGAATATATAATAATTATATAGAATATATAATTTTAACAGACGGGGATTGGTTTCTAGGATGGAAATGATGGAAACTCGGGGGAGGAGGTAACAACTTTCTTCTTAAAGATTGGGATGGAGAAGGATAGGAAAGTCAGAATTTGACAGGTATGTGAGGCATTTGAGACTGGAGCATGAGGCAGAGGTTGAGTCTAAGAGAAATTTGGAATAATGAACTTGAGATTCACATCTGTATGGAGATGAAGTTGTGTGAACTTAAGCTCACTGAATGAGGGAATAGAAGGCTTAAGGACAGAATCTGAGAGGAATAAAGAGTCACTGGGGGAGATGGGAGGTAGAAAGGACAGGGAGGGGTCAGAGGAGAACTAGGATAGCACATTATTACAGAAGCCAAGGAAGGGAGTAGTCTAAAAGTCAGATGTTACAGGGATCAGGAAAAGTACTGAGGAAAGCAGCTGCAACTGGCAAATCAGCCCTTTGCAATCCTCTTTTTAAGAATTCATTATTAATATCTTTTGTTTTTCCATTACTTTCTTTTCCTGATAGACCCTTCTACCCTGCTCCGCCCAGAAAGCCCTCTGTTATATAATAAAAAAAGAAAAAGGGAAGAAAAAGTTCAGCAAAACTAACCTATACCAATCAAGTTAAACAGCAGTCTCCCAATCCCTACCCCCAGCCCCCAGCAAAGAGGAGAGGCAGGCACCTTTCCATAACTCTTTTCTGAAGCTAAAATTGGTCATTATAATCACACAGCAATCAGCTGTTACATGTTGTTCCTTGGTAAGCTTCTAGTTGTTGTTGCTGTTGAGTCATTTTTCAGTTGCATCCAATTCTTCATGACCCCTTTTGGCATTTTCTTGGGAAAGATACTGTGTGACTTGCCATTTCCTTCTCCAGCTCATTTGGCGGACAAGGAAACTGAGATAGGGTTATTGTTGTTGTTGTTGTTTAATTTCAGTTTCATTTTTCATTTTTATTTTTTCCTAAATAGTATTTTATTTTATTTTTCCACATACACATAAAGATAGTTTTCAACATTCGTTTTTGTAAAATTTTGAGTTCCAAATTTTTCTCCTTCCCTTCTCCCTTTGTCTCTCCCCTCCTTTCTCCCCAAGACAGCAAGCAATCTGACATAGCTTATACATGTACAATCATGTTACACATATTTCCTTATTAATCATGTTGTGAAAGAAGAATCAGGAAAAAAGGGAAAAACCACAAAAAGAAATTTAAAAAGTGAAAAGAGTATGCTTTGATCTGCATTCAGACTCCATAGTTCTTATCTGGATGTGGAGAGCATTTTCCATCATGAGTATTTTGGAATTATCTGTAATTATTGTATTACTGAGAAGAGCTAAGTCTTTCATAGTTAATAAGCTCACAATATTGCTGTTGCTGTGGAGAATGTTTTCCTGGTTCTGCTCACTTCACCCAGCATCAGTTCATGTAAGTCTTTCTAGGTTTTTCTGAAATCCACCTGCTCATAATTTCTTATAGAACAATAGTATTCCATTTCATTCACATATCAAAAGTTGCTTAATCATTCCCCAATTGATGGACATTCCCTCAATTTCAAATTCTTGACCACCACAAAAAGAGATGCTATAAATATTTTTATACATGTGGGTCCTTTCCCCTTTTTTTTATTATCTCTTTAGGATATAGATCTAGTAGTGGTACTGCTGGATCAAAGGGTATGCACAGTTTGGTTCCAAATTGTTCTCCAGAATGGCTGGATCAGTTCACAATTCCACCAATATTGCATTAGTGTTCAATTTTCCTATATCTTCTCCAACATTTATCATTTTCCTTGTCTGTAATTTTAGCCAATCTGATAGGCATGGGGCAGTACCTCAGAGTTGTTTTAATTTGCATTCTTCTATGCAATAGTGATTTAGAGCATTTTTTCATATTACTATTGGTAGTTTGATTTTTTTCATCTGAAAACTGCCTATTCATATCCTTTGAGCATTTGCCAATTAGGGAGCCACTTGCATTCTTATAAATTTGATTTAGTACTTAATATATTTGAGAAATGAGGCCTTTATCAGAGAAATCTGCCGTAAAAATTTTTCCCCACCCCACTACCACCATTACTTTTCTGCTCTTCTTCTAATCTTGGCTGCATTAGTTTTATTTGTGCAAAAACTTTTTAATTTAATGTAATAAAAATTATTCATTTTATATCCTGTAATGCTCTGTCTCTTTTTCAGTCATAAATTCTTCCCTTCTCCATAGATCTGACAGGTAAACTATTCTTTACTCTCCTAAGTATCATCCCTCATGGACAGAGAGGGTTAAGTGGCTTGCCTAGGATCACATAGTTAGTAAATGTCCAAAGCTACATTTGAACTTGGATCTTCTTGACTTCAGGCCAGCCCACTGTATACCTATCTTCACCCTTCTCACTTCTAGAGAACAGTTTAAATGGTGGGGGTAGGTGCAGATTACAAGAACTTGAGTGAATGAGTGGGAGGGATAAAATGGACCAGGGGCTACAGACTATATATGTCAATACCGGGAGCAAGGCAGTGATAATAGGAAGGACATCAGTCAACTGAAGAGGGTATAAAGGAGAGTGATCAGCACAATGAGGAAACTGGATATCATACCATATATGAAATGATATGAGAATCCACTGAAGAAATTCAGGATAGCCTAAAGAAGCAAAAATTTAGCAGAGCACAATCACTCTAGTATTTGAAGGGCTGTTCAATGGAAGAAGACAGGTTGGACAGGTTCTACTTGGCACTAGAAGGTCAAATTAGAAGTCATAAGTGGAAGTTGCAGAAAGGCAGAATTTTTTTCTTGACATGAGGAAAAATCTGACAATTGGAGCTATCCAAAAGTAGAATGGAGAGCTTAGTTGCTGGGTTCCTCCTCCTTAGAGGTTTTTGTTATCCAAAAGATTAGGTTATTATTTGTTGAGAATGATTTAGAGTGAATTGTTAGTCATGTAGGCTGTACTAGACAGTGTCTGAGGGCAAGCACTGGCAAGGGGAGCTCCTTTCATTCTAACTTTGAGATTCTGTGTAAACCAAGCATAATTGGATAAGCATCCTAGATTTTTGAGAAGACACTCTTCAAAAAGTTTAAAGGACAGAGAAGTAGAATACCATGGACTAAAACTGTATAAAAGAAATAAGCACAGGAGAGATGGAAAACTCTCAAAAACTGAATTCTGAAGACAAAGGGAAACAACTAAAATGAGCAGGAAAATTTATAGTTGTCCAAAGTATAGTTGTGCAGAGCACTCACCAACCAATATTGATTTTTAAAAGGTAAGTTACAGAGGTTGGAAGTAAAGGCAAGTAACAGAGGATAAACACAAAAGCATGATAGTGTTTTAAGAATAGTGTCAAGACTGCAAAAACTCAAAATGAGTGAAGGGAGTTAGTTGTACTGAGAGAAAGGGAACTTTAAAGAAGGAATCATTATACAAGGTGAATGGGGCCATAATCATTGACAACAGAGGGGAACTCAAGTGCTCGATTTTGATTTTGATTTTGATTTTGCTTCTGCTTTTGATGCCAAGGAGAATGACCTTTGGACTAGAAAGAAAGAACAAAAATGGCTAATAGGGAATCAGTACCCTAATATAAATAGGGAGATAGTAAAAGATCACGTATCTACTCTTGATGAATTAAAATAACCTGATTCATTTGAACTATATCCCTAGAAGTGAAAAGACTTGGAGGATGGTATTGTGAAATCACTGTCAATGACATTTCTGAAAGTTTGTGGAGAACAGGAAAAGCAAACAGAGAATAGAAAAGGACAAATGTCCTAATTTTCAAAAAAGAAAAGAGTATAGAACCTGCAAACTACAGGTAAGTGAGCTTGTAGTCAATTTCTGACAAATTCTAGATGAATTATTAAAGAAATGGTAAGAGGACATCTAGAAAAGGAAGTAGAAATGAAAAAGAGCCAGCATGGCTTCATCAAGAATAGATAACACCAGACTAAACTCATTTCTCTTTTTGGTAGGGTTAACTAAACTGTTAGATCAGGGAGAATGCTGTGGATATAGCTTACCTGGAGTTTACCAAATGTTTAATGAAGTATTTCTTCCTATTGGTGGAGAAAAAGTACAGAAATATAGGCTAGATGGCAGTACAATCAGATGTAAACTAGCTGAACACCCAGGTCTAAGGAGAAGCCATTAATGATTCAATAATAATTGGAAAGATCTCCAGTGGAGTACCTCAGGGTTCCATGTTTAACCCTGTGTTGTTTAACATTTATATCCTGGACTTTGGGCAAAGGTTTGGGTGGAATATTAATTATATTTCCAGACGATACTCAGCTGAAAGGAATACTTCATAAAATGAATGTTAGAATCAGGACCCTTCAAAAAGCTCTTAAGAGGCTAGAGCACTGGGTGAAATCTAATTATATTAAATTCAATTTGAATAACAGAAAAGTCTTACATGGGTTAAAAAAAATGGACTCCACAAGTATAAAATGGGTGAGGCACAGTTAGACTACAGTCTGAAAAAAATCTGAGAGTTTTTGATGAACTGCATTCAATGTGAGTCAACAGTGATATGGGGGCCAAAAATGCTAATTCAGTCTTGGGCTGCAATTAGGAAAGTCACAGCTTCCTGTAATAAAGAGGTGTTAGTTCCAATGTGTGTTTTTCTGGTCAAATTACAGCTGGAATGTGTTCATTTCTGGATACCACAGTATAAGAAGAACAACGGTAAACTGGAGAATATCCAGAGGAAGATAACCCAAAGAGTAAACAGGTCTCAAGGCCATGATATATGAGGATTGTTTGGAATAACTGGCAATAGTTAGCCTAGAGAAAGGAATAATAATAGCTAATGTTTATAAAGGGCTTCCTGTGTGCCAGTCACCAAGCTAAGTGTTTTACAATTATTATCTCATTTGATCCTTATAACAACCTTAGGAGTTATTATCCCCATTTTACAGATGAGGAAACTGAGGCAAAAAGAGGTTAAGTGGCTTGCCCAGAGTCACCCAGCCAGAAGTAACTAAAGGGAGAAAATGATAGCTAATGCCAAGTCCTTGAAAGAGTGTCAGGTTAAAATAGAGTTGTTCTTTTTTGGTCGTGTAGTGCAGAGATGAGAGTGAAGAGAGGACATTGCAAGGAAGAAAATTTAGGATTGAAATCATGAAAAACATGCCTACAAATCACAGCTGTCCAAAAGTGGAATGGACAATCTGTGAAGGTAATGTCTTCTTTATTGGAGATCTTCAATCAGAAGCTAAATAATGACCATTTTGTCAGATATGTTACCATAGAGATTCTTTTTGGTAGCCTTGGTCAGATTAGATGGCAGGTACTATCTCATATAACTCTGAAATTCTGTGATTCTGTGAGTTTGCTGAATTGAAAATTGAATTAATCTTTCTGGTCTTCTTCAAAACTATAGTCATATTTTGGATATGGAGAGGAAAGCAGGGAAATTGGAGGAAATAACAAAGGACTTGGACCCAGGAGCTATAACATAGCTATTTGAGCATTTCTTGACAAAAAAGAAGAAACAAAAGAGAAAATAATAACTGTGATTGTTTAATTGTTTTCAGTCATGTCCAACTCTTCATGACCCATTTTGGGGTTTTCTTGGCAAAGATGCTAGAATAGTTTGCCACTTCCTTCTCAAACTCATTTACAGATGAGGAAACTGAGGCAAACAGGGTTATGTGACTTGCCCAGAATCATATAGCTAGCAAGTGTCTGAGGCTGGATTTGAACTCAAGTCTTCCTGACTCCAAGTTTGGCACTCTGTCCACCATACCACTTAGCTACTCTATGTAAGAAGAACTGGTTT
>CM053584.1:122027716-122043426 GCA_028627135.1 Pseudochirops cupreus
AGGGTTGATGGAAGTGCACGCTTCTGTAGAGGGACAGGGACAGGGACAGGCACAGGGTAGAGAGTGGAACGGGGGTGGGGTGGTCGGATAGGAAGGAGGGACATGTAATCAGTCTCTCACAATGTGCCCATTGTGGAAAGTGGGCACATATACATATACATATATATACAACTATTATTATTAACTACATCCAACTGGAACTTAAGACTCACAGGCACTGTGGAAGGGAGATTCATCCTGCCCTATCGGAAAGTTAGAGGAGTGATAGGGGAGGACATAGGAGAGATTAGATTGGGGGAAGGATCATACAAGGGGATGGCTGTTTTGAGGGGGGGTAGGGGAAAGATGGGGAGAAAATTTGTAACTCAAAATCTCATGGAAATGAATGATGTAAACTAAAATAAATAAAATAAAATATATATTTTTTTAAAAAAGGCTTAGCCTTTGATTTTCAGGGCTTCCTGGTACAGTTTTAAGTACTTGACATAGTGCTTTATGGTAGGTGTTCAATAAATGTTTATTGAATTGGACACTCCAGGTCATAATAAGGGTATTGGATAAGATGATCACAAAGATCTTTTTCTGCTCTAAAATGCTATAACTATGTAAGTATGGGAAAATGTCATATACTGCATAACAAATTTTATGTTTGTATAAGAGAAAGCAGAAGGAGCCATCAATACAACCATCAAATTCTAGAACTGGATTCTTAACCCGGGGTTCATAGACAGTCAGGACTCCATGGATAGATTTCAGGAGGTCTTTGAACTTGAATGGGAAAAAAATTGTATCTTTATTTCAACATTTTGAAATTTAATCTGTAATCTTATTATTTAATTTTATACATTTAAAATTATTATTCTGAAAAGGTGTCGATAGGCTTCACCAGATTGTCAAAAAGGTCCAGGACACACACAAAAAGGTAACACAAACAAAAAACCCAAAACCACTTACACTACAAGTGGTTCACTGCAGTAATATAAAACAAAAGAAGGCAGTTGGAGCACCTGAGAATACCAAAGAAAATAGTGTAAATGAGGCCAAATTCCTCAACAAAATTATTGGAAAAAAGTATTTTTAAGACCCTTTCAAACTACAAACCTCTACAATGCTATGATAGGAAAAATAGAGAAATGAAGTTGAGGAAGATTTCACATCAAAGTGAAGTTACATATACACTATACTCATCTACTTCAAGTTGGCCCAGGACAGTAGGCTGCTTCCAGCCTAACCACCTACAGTAACCAGAACCATGAGTTTGACTGAACACTAGTACTTGTGAATGGAATTTAAGTAAAATCCATTAATTAATTTTTAAATTTTTAATGACATCTTTTA
Source organism: Pseudochirops cupreus (assembly GCA_028627135.1). Lineage (NCBI taxonomy): Eukaryota > Metazoa > Chordata > Mammalia > Diprotodontia > Pseudocheiridae > Pseudochirops > Pseudochirops cupreus. Next base: position 122,029,055 of record CM053584.1, read on the forward strand.
TTTTTCTATCACTTTGATTCCTGAATGCATTATTTTCCCCTACCCAATCAGCTATCCTTGTAAAAAGAATAAAAAAAGAAAAGGAGAATAAAGCAGTTCAGCAAAAATAATCAACACACTAATTGATAGTATATGGAATAATCCAATGTTCCACATTTGTCCTCCATATTTGCAAAAGAAAGAAAGGGATGCATTTTCTTAACTATTCTTGGGGGCCAAGCTTAATCATGAAAATTATGTAGAATTTGATATCATTTTTAGTTTCCACTTACATCGTTGTTGTTATTGTGCATATTGTCTTCATGGTTCTGCTTACTTTGTTCTGAATCAATTCATATGTCTTCCCAGGTTTTTCTGAATTCTTCATATTCATTCATTCTTATGGTACAGTAATATTCAACTATATTTACATACTATGATTTGTTCAGCCACTCTCCAATCAATGAGTATTTAACTTTGCTTCCAGTTCTCTGCTAGCACAAAAAGTATTAATGTAAATATTTTGAGACGTAGAGCACATTTCTTTCAGTCTTTGATCTTCAGTCAAACAAGTCTTTATTAAACATCTTATGTGTTCCAGGCACTGTGCTAGATGCTACAGACACAAATAGAAAGAATGAAACAGTCCCTACTCACAAAAAGCTTACATTCTAATGTTAGAGACAAGCACAAAGATAAGTACACCCAGAATAAGTATAAAAAGAATAAATAAGAATATACAATGTCAAAATACATGAACGATTTTCAAAAAGAGAACTATAAATTATTGATATATATATATATACGAAAAAATGCTCCAAGTTATAAACTGATCCAACTATTCTGGGGAGCAATTTGGAACTTTATATAATTATGAATACTCTTTGACCCAGCAATATCACTACTAGGTCTATATCCTAAAGAGATAAAAGGAAAAGGACCTACGTGTACAAAAATATTTCTAGCAGGCTCTTTTTGTGGTGGCAAAGAATTGGAAATTGAGGGGATTCCCATCAATTGGGGAATGGCTAAACAAGTTGTTGTATATGATTGTGATGGAATACTACTGTACTATAAGAAATGACAAGTAGGATGCTTTCAGAAAAACTGTAAAGATATATTACCTGACGGAAAGTGAAATGAGCAGAACCAGAAGGACACTGTACACAGTAACAGCAATATGGTACAACAATCAACTGTAAATGACAGGGGATCCTTCCCCATGTTTTGGGGTTTATAGAATCATGGGTTATTGAGTTGCAATGTTTCTGATTTTTCATTCTTTAATCTGTCCCACTGATCTACTTTTTTTTAACCAGTAACAAATAGTTTTAATGATTATTAATTAAAATTTAAAAGAATGTACATGTGTATATTAAGTTGTTATACTAAATAAAATAGCTGAATGCCCTGAATCAATTCATTATGCTGTGACAGGAATGTTTTGCCTCAACACTCTTATAGAGAATCTTACATAAATTCTATTAATATAAGGCTCTATCCTGAGCCCTCTTTTCTATACCTTCTCTCTCAGTGATCTTAGAAGCTCTCATTGGTTCAATTATTTATTGTTATTATTTATTTAAAATTAATAAATAAAATTTACTGATAAAAATTAATACAATAGAAAGACTAATTTGCCAGGATCTAGAATACTAGCCCTGTCCAGATCTATCACTTTATCACCAAATTAAGACAAAACTAGTTTCTGCTTCTGAATGGCCCACTGCTTCTATATTTGTTTCTCTAACAGTCAAGAACAGTAACTTACCAAGAGGAGAGATAAATTGGTCATAGTTAAGGGCTTTGTGCACTTAGATGGATAAATAGAGATGCCAATTCATTCATGTGAAATACTACATTCAACTCAAGAGCCATCAATCAGTTGCTAAACAGTCAAAGGATCCTAGTTCCAATTCTAAGATTTTGAGTCCACTGAAAACTGGACCCATCTTTGCATGGAGTACATAGTTAACACACCACTAGATGTCATTCAGGAGCCAATACAGTCCTATAGGTCTAATGCAGTGGTTCTCAACCTTCCTAATGCCGCGACCCTTTAATACAGCTCCTCATGTTGTGGTGACCCCCAACCATAAAATTATTTTCATTGCTACTTCATAACTGTAATTTTGCTACTGTTATGAATTGTAATGTAAATATCTGATATGCAGGATATATTTTCATTGTTACAAATTGAACATAACCCACAGGTTGAGAATCGCTGGTCTAATGTATTTGTAGCTTTTCCATTTTAAACAAGTTTCCTTTTAGCATCTATTTGTCCTAGAAGATTCAACAGGATCCAAAATAGCTCTTTTTAATGACTACTCCACTCAGCTACAGCAGATCACGATGTAAGCATTTCATTACAAGAGTATTTCACCTCAAATAATAAAAGGCAAAAGGCCTAGAATGAGGAGAGAGAGGGATAGGGGGTTAGCAGGATCAGGAAGCAGGGGCAATCAAGGATACAAGCAGAAAGATCATCTCATCAAAACCTCTGGCAGGATGATCCAGGTCACAGCAGGAAGAATGGCGCCTGCATTGGTCTTGGCAAGAGGTTGCTCTTTAAAATTCAAATATCACACTAATCCTGATTCTTGTGGGTACATCTTCACTTCACATACCAGAGTAGCTCACCTATATGGAGAGGGATGTGGCTTTTATTTGTTGTTGTTCAGTCATTTGTGACTAGTAAATGTCTGAGGCTAGATTTGAACTCAAGTCTTCCAGTCTCTAAGCCCAACATTCTATCCACTGTAGCATCTAGCTGATTAGCTGCAGATGTAGCTGTAGATGATGTAGATGTAGATGTAGATGTAGATGTAGATGTAGATGTAGATGTAGACATACGTAGACAAAGATGTAGACGTAGACATAGATGTAGATGTAGATGTAGACATACGTAGACATAGACGTAGACACAGACATAGATAAAGATTTAGTCATGGCCAATTCAGAATTCTGTTTTGTTTGACTAATGTATTTATAATAGGTGTTTTGTTTTTCTTTCATTTTCAGCTGAAGGTAAATGAAGAGAAGGCAGATTTTTGTTGATTCAAAAAAATAAAATAAAATTTAACCAAAAAGTAAGAAAATGTCCACATTTCAAGGTAAGGTACTGAAAATAGATAGATAGACAGACAGATGGACAGATAGATATGAGAAAATGTGAAATATGTACTTATTCTGTAGGTCCTTCTGAATATGAATGGTGCTGGAGTCAGAAAAAACCTGGGGTTCAAATTCTACCTTAGATATTTAGTAATTATAGGGTTCCTGGTAAATCACTCACCCTCTCAGCCTGGGTTTCCTCATAAGACTGTATTATATGAGGATAACAAATGGATTAAATAAGGATAACAAATAATAGCACCTACCTCAAAGGGTTGTTGTGAGGATCAAATGAGATATCCTCTGTAAAATATTTTATAAACCTTACAACATTATATAATATACATTTGGTTTTCTGTATTTCATTATTTAAAAAACACAATTATTTATCATACATTTGTCTGGAAGCCCCTTCAACCAGTATGGAAGGGAGATAAGAAATACAAAACACAAGCAGTCTATTGTGCTAATGGCTGTAAAGTTCCTCTGCTTTAGCCCCTTAGTAAGTCAAGGTTGTACTATCTCAGCTGGGGCTGTTTGCATACTATTTATCAAAGACTTACTTTGGTCTGTCTGGCACATAATAGGGGTTTAATAAATGTTTGTTGATTAACTTAAAGTTCTACAAAATACCCCATTTAGAGATATACTTCAGATAAATGCACAGAAACTTGATAAAGCAAAGAATTTATCAGAGGGGCACTCATATGGATTATTTGATTCACACAGCTTTATTTTGCCAGGAAAAGATGCAAGAGTCCTAACTGTTTTCTCTCCAAATGGCAAACCTATCACCCAATTCCTGGAAAGCTATTTATTTTGCAGTAAACAGAGATCTACGATTACCCTTCTCCCCTGTGACCTCTCCCTCTAATTGACTGATTCCTCCTACTGTTTCCATTTTAAGGGGGGTGCCTAGGGCAGCTTTATCTTCATTCCTCTCTAGTCTAGACTCTGGCCTCCCAGGACTTTCTCTAACTCCCCAACTTTCCTTTTCAACTTCTTTTTTATGTGTTATATTCCTTCATTCTCATGTAAACTCATTGAGGGCAGGAACTGTCTTTCTTTCTGCTTTTATGCTGATATTTGCATTTCTAACACCCAGCACAATTTCTGCCACCTAAGTACTTCATAAATTCTTGTTGACTTTAAAACATAAATTTTTGCTTGTGGAATCTCCTTAGCAGATAGACAAAGACTTAATACTCTTGGGAAATTCAAAGAACACTTAAGAAAGTTTTCTTTGGAATTACTTTGTGGTAGTGTTGCCAACTGCCACTAACACATTTTGCATTTGAAATCAGATTGAAATTTCCCATATTTTGTTCTCAGTTCCTTTGAGCAACAAATGACCTTCCTCAAAATGTAAATTGGAGGGGAATAGAAAAGCCTAAAATTAGAATGTACATTGGGAGACTGTGGTTGAATGGCCTTCCAGATAAATGTATGATAAATAATTGGGGGTTTAAGGGGCAGCTAGGTGGCGCAGTGAATACAGCACCAGCCCTGGAGTCAGGAGGACCTGAGTTCAAATTTGACCTCAGAAACTTGACACTTAACTAGCTGTGTGACCTTGGGCAAGCCACCTAACCCCAATTGCCTTGCCTTCTCCCCTCTAAAAAAAATAATAATTTGGGGGGGAGGGTTTGGTATAATAAAATATAGAAAAACAAATGTATAATAAATAATTACTGGTTTTTCTATAATGCTGTAAGGTTTATAAAATATTACTATCTCATTTGATCCTCACAACAACTCTTTGAGGTAGGAGCTATTATTTGTTATCCTCATATAATACAGTCTTATGAGAAAACCGAGGCTGGGAGGCTGTGACTTATCAGAAGCCACATAATTAGTAAATATCTAAGGCAGGATCTGAACCCCATAGGTTTCAACCACTACCCCCTGGCACCTCTCTAAGTGGCAATGTTGTTGGTATTGCCTCATATCTCTCCTAAAGTGGATCTGAGTTGAGGTTTGAGGGAAGAAGTCTAGAGAAGTGAGAAACTTTATGCTTTAAAACAACAGGTCAAGAACATGCGGTATCACAGTCTGAGCACATTTTAGTCGACCCACAAGCATTTATATGTTTGTTATGTAGGAGTCGTTGTGCTGGGTGCTGACAGAACATGCTGGAAACTGGACTACTTAACTTGCTTAATTGCTTCTTTGATAAACCTAAAGTGCTTCTTTTGTAAACCAGTTTTTTCTGCTTTCATTCCCCTCAAAGATAAGACCCTAGATTTCTTAGATAGAAACTGAGAAGTGCAGCTTCCTTAGAGCTGCAAGCATCAGATTGATTTCTTTACCGAAGTTGTGGTCATTCCTGACCTTCTCCACTCTCTCCAGCCCCTGCTAATCTGAACTGCATCTGTTGGCACTTACTCTGAAGTAACCAGTACGTGCACAAGAGTAGAGAGTGTCCACTATGATTACTTTTCAGCATGAGAGGCAGTGGATCATTCTTCACCTATTTTATGTATACCCTGCCTGGCCCTGACTCCCAGGAGGGTAATATGATTCACAGATGTTATACTAATAACCTTCACAAGTGCTAGCAGGTAATAAACATAACTAATATTTTTGTACCACTTTCAGCTTTAAAGGCTATTTTCTATATAACCTTGTGCCTCAATAGAAAATTAGTAACTGTCAGGTCCAAGATAATAGTAGTTCAGGTCAAGGAAACAGAAAAGGAAAAAGAAAAAATAGTAAGATAGAAAAGCAAGCCAGATTTATTGAGAGAGCATACTTACAATAAAGAAGAGCAGTCAGGGTGAATGGAAAGAGGTAACATCTTCTAAGACCTGGGTAGAATTGGGCACCCAAATCCAGTAAAGCCTGATGGCTTCTTATCTGGGCCAAGCAGGTGAGACATTGAAGGGAGAGCAAGAAGTCTGGACCTAGAGACTAATGCTGATTTTAACCTTGAGGCATCCAAGGTGGGACAAAGGACTGAGCCTTGGACCCGGAATTAGGAATTATGAGTTTAGATTCAGATTCAACCTAGTTGCATGACCCCATGTCACTTAAACACTTTTTGCTTCAGTTTCCTCATCTGTTAAATGAGTATAATAGTAGCATCCACCTCCCAGGATTGCTGTGAGGATTAAACAACATAATATTTGTAAAATGCTTTGCAAACATGAAAGAGCTAAATAAATGCTATCTATGATGATGGTGGTGGTGGTGGTGGTGGTGGTGATGATGACACTATTGGAAATGAGAATTATTGGCTAGATCAGGGGTGGAGAACCTATGGCCTCAAGGCCAAACATGGCCCTCTAGGTCCTCAGGTGCAGCCTTCTGACTGAGTCCAAGTTTTACAGAACAAATCCTTTTATTAAGGGAATTTGTTTTGTGAAGTTTGGATTCAGTCAAAGAGCTGCACTTGAGGACCTTGAGGACCACATGTGGCCTTGAGGCTGCAGGTTCCCCATCCCTGGGCTAGGAGATATTAACTCCCCATTGGTAGAAAGGGGCTTTCAGCCCTTTCTGCTGGTCTTATTTTGACAAGATGACTCATGTACCTTCCATGCATGTTTTCATTTTAGGTAGGGTTGAGAGGGCACTGAGGCTATATGCCCTGTGAGGTAGAATAGGCTAGCATTAAACTCATTTTATGACTAAAAAAACTGAAGCTGTTTAATTTTAAGACTATTCTCTAAACAGTCATGTAATTTCTTAGACTGATATTCTGCCTTTAAACATAACTGTAAATTGGGGGTGTGGTGGGGGTGGCATGGTGTTGCCTCTAAGAAATTTTAAATATTCTTGCTTTGAGCTTTGTGGTAGATTTTGTTCCCCCACCTTCCCCATCTTCATCTTTTTTACGTAAGTCTCCTGAATTCTACTATAGGCTGTGCTTTAGGCATACTCCTCTTGCTACCTGCCTCTCTTCCCCTTTTCTGAAACCCTTTAGATCTGAACTAATTTGCCAGGATCTGGACTTTTCTGTGTCTGGAACCTTCCCTGCTAAATGCTTCATAGTACAATGTGCTCCACAGTATAACAGGGTCCTCTCTGGCTATTCCCTGACACTTCACTTCCTGGGATGTCAGAGATGGGTAATCAATTACCTATTAATATATGCTTCCCTATAAAAGTCATGGGCAGATAGGTGGTGCAGTGGATAGAGTGCTGGGTCTAAAGTCAAAAGATTCCTCTTCCTGAGTTCAAATCCAACCTCAGACACTTACCAACTATGGGACCCTGGGCAAATCACTTCACCCTGTTTGCCTCAGTTTCCTCATTTGTCAAATGAGCTGGAGAAGGAAATGGGAAACCACTCTAGTATCTTTGCCAAGAAAATTCCAAATGGGGTCATGAACAGTTAGACATGACTGAAATGAAATGACTAAACAATAACAAGAAAAGAAAAAAATACACACATACATATATACACATATACATACATACATACACACACACGCACATCATTATCATCATCATCATTCTGCCCTCTGAATCTTTCATGTCTGTGTCAGGAGGTAGGAAGTATGTTTCTTCCTTAGTCTCCTGGAATCATGGTTAATGATTATATTGATCAAGGTTTCTAAGTCTTTCAAAGTCACTTGTCATTACAATACTGTTGTCATTGTATAAACTGTTCTCTTGATTCTGTTGCCTTCACTTGGTATCAGTTCATACAAGTCTTTGCAGGATTCTTAGAAACCCTTTCCTCTTCATTTCTTACAGCACAATTTATAGATCACAACCCATTCAGTAATCCCCCAACCAATGATTACCCCCCTCAGAGTCCCATTCTTTGCCAACTCAAAAAGAGCTACAAATATTTTTGTACATTTCTGGTTAGAATTTGTTTTGTTTAGGATTAAGCTCTCCCTAATGTTGCTACTTTTTCCTTCTCCCTCTTTCCTCCTATTTTCTTCTTGAGTGAAATGTATTTCTGTACTTAACTCTGTCAATATTTTCCCTCCTTTGATCAGTTCAGATGAGTGAGATTCTAGTGTCAGCTACTTCCCCATCCCTTCCTTCTTGATTGTATAGGCTTCTACATTTATACCTCTATTATATGAGATTATTTTCCCTAATTTTCCTTTTCCTCCCCACATCCCATGTTTTCCTCTTTCCTTCTCTTACCATTCTTTTAAAAATATTATTCAACAAGACATAAAATAACTACTTCCGGCCTCCCAGGGAGTCAACTTAGACTTTCTCTATGAACCCTGATGGGCCTGGGAAGGGGGGAAGGGAGGTGGAGGAAAGGGCACAGTATATATCCTCTCCCAATATTAGAATGTAAGCAGTTTATCATTGTTCAGTCCCTTGTGAGTGTTCATTCATGTTTACACCTTTAAGTTTCTCTTGACACCTGTGTTTGAACTTCAAAGTCCCCCTGCCCCATTAGGAATGCTTGGAAGTTTTCTATTTCATTAAAGATCCATTTTCCCTACTATGGTATTATACTTGACTTTGATTCAAGTTACTCTTGGCTATAAACCTAAATCTTTTATTTTTAAAATATCCTATTCCAAGGTCTTCAGTCCTTTAAAATGGTGGCTTCTAAATCTAGTATGATCCTGACTGCAGCCCCTCAGTACTTGAATTCTTCCTTTCTGATTGCTTACAGTATTTTTCCTTTGGCCTGGAAGCTCTTGATTTTGGCTATAATGTTTCTGGGAGTTTTCATTTTGAGTATTTCAGGAAGTAACTGGCAGATTTTTTTCTATTTCCACTTTGCCTTTTAGTTTTAAGAGATTTGGACAGTTTTATTTTATGATCTCTTGAAATGTGATGTCTAAGCTTTTTTTCTGGTTTTTCTGGTGATGACTTTTAGATACCTCAATGATTCTTAATTTTTTTCTCTTCAAACTGTTTTTCAGGCCAGTTGGTTTTTTTTTCTATTAGATACCTTACATTTTCTTTTACTTTTCTGATATTTTACTTTATTTTAATAATTATTTGTCTCTTTAAGTCACTGGCTTCCATTCTCATTTTCAGGAAATTTTTCCTTAGACAAGGTTTTGTATGTCTTGTGGCATAATTAATTCCATTTCTAATTATTTCTTCCATAATTCTCATTTCTCTTCCAATTTTTCTTCCAGTATCCTTACTTTATAATTTTTTTTTAATTCTTGCCTCATCTCTTCCCAGAACTCTACTTGAATTTGTGTCTAAGCTGTGTTTTTTCTTTGAGGCTTTGCTTATAGATGTTTTGGAGTCATTCTCTTTTGGGTTTGAGTCTTGATTATCCCCATATCATAATAGCTTTATATGCTCATCCTTCCTGGTTGCTTCTTGACTTTACTTGAGATTAGAGCTGGGCTCTGCATACTTCTGGAAGGAATATCTGGGTTGGTTCCCCTGCTGCTTTCTTGGAATATTGAGCATTGTCTTATTCCAGGACCACAACGGAAAGCTCAGGATGGATCCTGCAAATTTTCAGTGGTCTCATCTAGGAAAAAATCTGATTGTTGCCCCACCCTGTTCTGAGTTATTCAAGTTTCTGACCTGGGTTTGGGTCTGAGCTGCTACTAGACTTAGTCTCCATCAGATGGCTGGGAAACTCTGCTGGTTCATGGTGGCAGAACTGAAAGCTTCCCTTTGGTCTAGGATTACTGCCCTAATTATTCTTCTGCAATCTTCAGACTGGGTTAGGAGCTGGAGCTGAGTTCTTGCTCTGGTACTGGGGTCCAACATACACCACTGTTGCTGCTGAATTTGTTCCTTTTTCATTCCACAGGCTAGAACCAGTACCACTCATTACCCCAGAATACCACTCTTGAGCACAGGTCCTTTCCTAAGTCATCCTTGGATCCGTGACCTAGAACTTGGTAGTGAGTGATGCAAATGTCATTTGGCACCCATTTCCCTCAAGATGCCCCAGTATGAGTCTGAGAAGTCCTCTTGTTCTAATACACAGCTTCTCTCTCTCAGGGAATTGGAATGCTCCAGCAGCCAAGCTCCTGGCTAGTCCTCATCCTCAGTTTCCAAAAACTTTTCTGTGTGTCTCCCTAGGCTGACCTGGGCTAGAGTAATGATTCATTGTGATCTTTCCTTAAGTCTCTCCACCAGGATTTGTTCTGGTGCATTTTTAGGTTTATTTGGAGGAGTTGAGGGTGAGGGCGGGGGCGGGGGGGATGCTCATCTGTCCTTCTCTTGCTACTCTGACATCTTGTCTCCACTCTCCGCATTTTCTCACTGCCAAATAAAAGCCTATAGTAAGCTGTTTTTATCTTTCCTCATCACCCTAGTTATCATTTTAGCCTTCAGAAGCATCACTTACAAACCATGTAACATCAGGACTTTGTATGCATAGCATTCTTTATATCCTCTCCTTCCCCTACACTGCTTCTCCCTGCCCCTCTCCCAATTGATGCTGTTTCCAGAGAAGACTTTATAACCAGGATTCAAATGGTAAATACGATTGTGTTCACAACCTATTTTGGGTTATTGGGAGGCTTCAAGATACCATCCTGGTAATAAACCTTCTTGCTACAGCAGCTTAAGATCCTTTCAGAAACCTCAGCACTTTACTAACGTGAAACTCTAGCACCTGGAAGCAGAAAATATATGTAAGAACAGCTAGAATGAAGTCCCAACTGACATCTGCCTCACAGAAACCCTCTCTTCCTTCTATAGAGACCCTTTACTATCTTTCCTTCCTGCCTTTTTTGTTGTTTTTGTTGTTGTTCAGCCGTTTTCAGTCGTGTCTGACTCTCTGTGACCCCATTTGGGTTTTTCTTGGCAAGGATATTCGAGTGGTTTGCCATTTCCTTCACCAGCTCATTTCACAGATGAGGAAACTGAGGACAGTGGGGTTAAGTGACTCACCCAGGGTCACATAGCTAATAAGTGTCTGAGGCTGGATTTGAACTTAGTCTTCCTGACTGCAGGCCAGGACTCTATCCACTGCGCCACCTGGCTGCCCTCTTCCCTACCTACATTGCTTTTTTTCCTCTTTATTTATTTTATATATACTTATACATGTATTTGTTTTCTCTATTAAAATGTAAATTCCTTGTGAGGAGAGCTTGTTTTATTCTTTCTATTTGTATCCCTATTGCCTACCACGGTACCCGGCATACAGTAGGTAATTAATAGTTGCTTGTTGATTGATTGCAGTAGTCTATAGTAACTCCTTTTGTTTTATATACTATTCTTGAAACTATAACCTCTCTTGAATGTAGTAGAAAAGATTGTCTCCTTCTCCCAAAGGAATTTGTATCAAAAGCTGAGTCCCCTCCTCCCAATATTTCCAACAAGGCTGATTCTCTTCTAAAACCTTTCCCCTATAAAAATCATCAAAAAAAAAAAGTTATACCAGATAGTAGATTCTATAAGATCCTGCTTCTTCATTCAGGACCAAAACAGTATTATCTTCTTTGGACCATATCTAGGTTTGCCTTTGAAAGTCTTGAATTGTAATCAACTAGTGGGCATTTGACAAAATAGAAACATGAAGAACTGGGGTGGGGGACTCAGAAGATAAGAGAAATACAAGTAAGGATAATGTAAGTAAATGAGAGCAAAGTAGGCTCAGAGCAGAGAGAACAAAGATAAGTGGAGAAGAGGAGGGCGGGGATATAAAACAGGAGATTGGATGACATTGGGACAGAGAGGAAGGGTGGAAACACTGACCTGACCCTGTTTAGGACATAGCATATCAGCTTCATTTCCTTTCCAGCAAACTGACAGGTATGTGTTGGAAAGCATTGCCACAGCAAAATTCCCGCCTTATCAGCTGCTTTTTCCTGGGCCTCAGAATCTGGGCACAGGCATCACTTGGTGGGTGGGAGGTATCTCTGACGCACACATTGCCAAGTATTTTCCACTGCAGAACTGAGAGGCCAAACCCAGTCTGATCAGGTTGCTACCCTTATCCTGCATAGAAATGATGCTAACTGAAAAAGCCTACGTGATGTACTGACATTGCTCAGGGCCCAGGTCATTCCACTCCATTCTCTAGTGCCTGGCTCTAACCCTGGCTTCACCTAAGGTAGTGCTGAAGTAAGTGGCTCTTCTTTTCAATTACTTCCTTTCCTTATCTTCTAAAAAAATAAATATAAGATTTGTATTGGATTATGAAACCTTATCACACACACACACACACACACACACACACACACACACACACCCAGTGTCTAGGGTATGCTTTTGCAATTAAAACTGACTCTCAAATACCTGCAGTACAGAAGGGTTTGTAAACCTAGTCAGTTAAAATTTAGATTATCCCCAAATCTAATTTTAATTATTAATTTCAATCTCTCCCTCCTTCAAGCTTTTAACAAAGTTACTAACAGTTTTTAAAACAGTTATTAAAACACACCTAAATTTCATTGTCCATGTCTTCTCCTGTGTCACCTCGGATTGAAGTATTAACAAAACATGGCCAACTAAAAGGCCCATAGCAGGAAGAGAAGACAGTGGCCCAGACAATCTATCAGCAATATAGTATACCAACTGCTGAATAATCAAAAGTTGATTGTATTTAGTACCTACCTCCTCAAGTGATCAGATATCCAATATTAGTCCTACATAGAAATATCTTCTAATGATAATGATTTACCTAGATCCCTATTACTTAAGTTCCTAAAGTTAATAACGTTAGATAGGATTTCACGTAACCCCAAAATGTTGCTGGAAGCCCCAGAATATTCAAAGAAATCCTTCCCTACATTTCAACCAACCAAGTGCACGAAAAACCTAAGGCGGACTCTTAGGAATTGCCAAGGTGATCACAAAATTTTAGAGTGGGAAGAGTAATGTACTCTAATCCAGATTCCAAAAGAATCCTATGTATAACATTCCTAATAAGAAGTAATCCATTCTCTGCTTGAAAGACCTTCAGTGAGGAAGAACCAACAATCAAGAGAGCAAGCACTTATTAAGTAACTGTTGTAGATCACACACTGTATTAGGCACTGAGCATACAAAGACAAAAATGAAGCAGTCCTGACCTTGAGAAGTCTACATTCTATTGGGAGAAGACAATTGTTTGTCCTTCACTTGAAAAGGACTATGACCTCAAGAGGTGATGCCATGACTTGCAAGTGAATTGGATTTAAGTGAGGCAAGGCTGTGCAAAGTCACCATCCTCATTTTCTCCTCCAGAGCCATCTAAGTCCAATGGCCAGATGCCAATCAGGGTGATGGGAGATGGCCCCTGATACAGGGGGAGAACAATGTGCACATGCAGAAGTATATACTGTATAAGTACAAAGTAATTGGGGAGGAGGAGAGGAATTTGAAGTTGGCAAGATCAGGAAAAGTCTTCCTAAGTTTTTAAAACTTAAAAAAAATATTTTGTAAAAAAAAAAATTTTGTAAAATTTTGTAAAATAATAATGACTAAGGAATATAATTGCAGTTACTTTCAAAATTTTCTACCTTAGAAATTAACACCTAATTTAGTTTTGTTATGGACTTTACTTAGAAAGTAATTGGAGGAGTTTTGAAGGAAACAAGGGAGTCTAAAAGGTATAATTGAGGAAGAAAAGCACTCTAGACATATGGGACACCTAATGGGAAGCCAAGGAGAGAGGAAAGGGCATATCATGTGTGAGGAATAACAAGGAATACGGTCTAACTCCATAGTTCAGGAAATAAGCTGAAAAGATGTGTTGGGGCTGTTGTGAATGTCTTTAAAAGCCAAAAAAAAAAGGTGTTTATATGTGATCCCAAAGGCAATAGAGAGTCACTGGAGTTAATTGAGTGGAGAAATAACTCAGTCAGATCTGTGCTTTAGTAAAATCACTATAGCAGCTAGATAGAAGATGGTTTAAGGTGAAAAGAAATTTGAGGCAGGGAGACCCCTACCTGTTTTCAATAGTTCCAGTTTCAAAAGTTCTAATGGTTAGACATTGAGTCTTTATTTGAATCTTTGTAATTATTACTCATTGTTCCTGGTACTGTCCTCTGGGGCTGAGCAAAACAGTCTAATTTCTCTTCCACATGACAGTCCTGCAAAAAAATTTTTGGAGGCAATCAGGGTTAAGTGTCTGAGGCAACTGTTTGTCTGTTAAAACAACTGTTTGTCCTTCACTCTGGTAGAGGACCATGGCCTCAGGAGATGATACTTTGCCTGAAAGTGAATTGGATTTGAGTGAGGGAGGGCTGTGCAAAGTCATCATTCTCACTTTCTCCTCCAGAGCCCTCTGAATCCAGTAGCAAGATATAGATCAGGACGATGGGAGATGGTTCCAGATGCAGGGGGAAAACAATTTGCGTATATAGAAGGGGGCCTAAGATTTATACTTGGGTCCTCCTGACCCCAGGGCCATTGCTCAATACACTGCACCACCTAGCTGCCCC
>CM053584.1:122043926-122126144 GCA_028627135.1 Pseudochirops cupreus
TGGGATGGCTGTTTTGGGGTGGTGGGCAGGGGAAAGACGGGGAGAAAATATGTAACTCAAAAAAAATTTAATAAAATAAATTTAAAAAAAAGAAAAAAATCATAACAAAATTCTTTTGGAAGGATAAAAGTTCAAGAATACCAAAGGAATTAATGAAAACAAATGTAACAGAGTTTTAGTTTAGGAGTTTTTACTAGATCTAAAACTATACTATAAGGTGGTAATTATCAAAACTATCTGGTACTGGCTAAGAAGTAGAAACGTGCATCAGTGGAACAGAGTAGACATACAATCCGCAGTAGTAAATTATTATAGTAACCTGGTTTTTGACAAATGTAAAAATTTCACCTTGTGGGATAAAAATTCGCTATTTGGTTTTAAAAAAATGGGGAAGGGGACTAAAAGCAGTCTGAAAGAAATTGGGTATAGACCAAGATCTTACACCATTTACCGAGATAAGGTCAAAATGGATACATGACCTAGACATAAAAGGAGACATCATAAGTAAATTAGAAGAACATGGAACGTATTACCTGTCAGATTTATGAATAGAAGAGGAATTTGTGCATAAACAATAGATAGCATTGTGAGATATAAAATGGGTAATTTTGATTACATTAAATTAAAATGGCTTTGTACAAATAAAAATAATGTAGCCAAGATTAAAAGGAAAACAGAAAATTGGAGAAAAAATTTTATAGTTTCTCAGATAAAGGTCTCATCTCAAATACACAGAGAACTGTGTCAAATTTATTAGCATATATCATTCCCCAGTTAATAAATGGTCAAAGGATATGAACTGGCAGTTTTTAAATGAAGAAATCAAAGTTATCTATAGTCATATGAAAAAGTGCTCTAGGGTGGCTAGGTGGCGCAGTGAATAGAGTTCCCGCCCTGGAGTCAGTAGGACCTGAGTTCAAATCCAACTTCAGACACTTAATGCTTACTGGCCGTGTGACCTTGGACAAGTCACTTAACCCCAACTGCCCTGCCTTCCCCTCTCCAAAAAGAAAAAAAAATGCTCTAGATCATTATAGATTAGAGAAATGCAAATTAAAACAACTTACAAAACGTCATCTCACACCTATCAAATTGGCTAACATGATAGAAAGGAAAAATGACAAATGTTGGGGGGATGTGGAAAAATCAGGACACTAATGGACTATTGGTGGGACTGTGAACTGATCTAACTATATTGGAAAACCATCTGAAATTATGCCCAAATAGCTATAAAACTGTGTATACCTTTTGACCCAGCAATACCACTACTAGGTCTGTTTCCCAAAGTGATCAGTGAAAAAGGAAAAGAACCTAGATGTTCTAAAATATTTATAGCAGCTCTCTTTGTGGTATCAAAAATCTAGAAATCAAGGGGGTGCCCACCAAATGAAGAATGGCTGAACAAGTTGTGGTATGTGATTGTGATGAAATACTACTGTGCTGTAAGAAATGATGAACAGACTGATTTTTAGAAAAACATGGAAAGACTTGCATGAAATAATGAAGAGTGTAACGTATAGAACCAAGAGAACCTTGTGCACAGTAACAGCAATATTGTTTCAACAATAACTGTGAACAAGTAAGTTATTCTGAGTTTAAAGTTTGAGTATAAACACTCAAATCAACTATGAAAGAAGAAAGAACTGATAAATAGAAGTGTGCCTCAGTTAAAATCCCACCTTTGATGAGAAGCTTTTCTAGTCTACCTCAATGCTAGTGCCTTCTCTCTGAAATTACCTTAAATTTACTCTGCAGAGACATTGTGTGCATGTTGCACGTTGTCTCTCTCATTAGAACGTTAGCTCCTTGAAGGAAGGGGCAACTTTTGCCTTTGTGTCCTTAGGGTTAGTACAGTGCTTAGCACATAGTGGAAATTTAATAAATGCTTGTCAGCCTGACCTAACTCATACTTTGGATGTTTACAAACATCTGAAGCTCTGCTGGCTACCTGCCGAGATTCTTTTGGCCCTGGACTTCTAGATGCCTCTACTGATAGTCTGCCTACATTGTAGCTACTCTCAATGGTACCTAGGTTGATGTTCAGTTTCCCTCCTGTCCCTTCCTTTTTAGTTAAAAGCACTTATGATTGGATTTGCAACCACTCTTACAATGTTGTTTTGAGGAAAGCTCTTTATAAACCTTGGAGAGCTACACAAATGTTAATAAATTTTATTATTCATTAAAAGGTGAGTGAATTAGATTACATTTTTTAAATTGTGCAATGGTTTCATTAATCTCAAACTGTTACCCTGCACCAAAGGCCATATTTTTAATATCACAGTTACAACACTGATGAATAAAAAATCCTGGAACACCATCATCCCAGTAAATTTTAAACTTCAGGTGACCCAAACAGTCATAGAAAGATATATAGTAGGCACACATAAGCTGTAGTATTTAGCACAGAGGAACTGTTGGAAGTGCTGGAATAGGGATACTTATCCTTCCTTGTTCTATACCCAGTTATGCAATTGTGGACTTGGTTTAGTCCTGCAGAGTATGCCTTTGATTAGAGTAATTGGGATCCCCATTCTCACATTCACTGGCTTGTCAACAAACTCCCATCCTGACACCTCTGAGACAACTTTACTCGTCTTAGGTTATGACTTGTGTCTCCCCAAAGCATGGAGTAAATGATATACTCAATGTACTGTATGATTCACTTATAGAAGAGGTAGTTTATTCTTATACAGAGAGGAATGCTAAACAAAGAATCATTGTGAGCTTTAACAGAGTAGCAAGCATAATTTAGTAATTTAACTTACAAATACTTTTATAATCTGAAGCCTTGTAGGGACATAAAGCAATTTGAAAGACTGCTAATTAGTCATTTTATAGTCAGTTAAGTTCAATCTAATCAACTCTCTTTTTAATAGTGGCAACTCCTACTAGTGGCCATTCTCATCAAATCCACTAAAGTCACTACTGAGAACTCTTCTGTTGCCATGCTTCATTTCTAGTTGCCACCTTTCAGAACTCACAAGGTCACTTGTCCTAGATAAATATATCATGGGATCTTCATTCTTCCAAGATCAGGAAAACATAAGGATAAAAAAAGCAAAGGTAGCCATGTACTCATGGTCTTATGGAGGCTAAGTGAGAGGAAGGGCAATCACCCAATGGATAGAGCACTGGGTCTGGAGTCCTGAGAGCACCTACCTCCCAGAGTTGTTGAGAAAATATTTGTGAAGTGCTTCATATAATACCTGGCACATACTAGTTACTTAATAAATGTTTCTTTCCTTTCCTTTCCTTTCCTTCTCTTTCCCTTCCTCCACCGGCCTCTTCAGGTATAGTGGGAACCAGTTCACATAAACTTCAGTGAGGGAAAGGGGAAGAGACTCAAAGAGCCCAGTAGTTTGTTTTTGTAAATCCCTTGAATTATCATTTCTTTTGGTTTACTTGGGGTACTCTTCATCATCACACAGTGTAACTCCTCAGCAATGAATCATACATGGCCAAAAGCTACCCCCAACACCCCAAGCAGCCTCCATAATTACTGGAACCAGGTAGGGAATATCCGGGTAGGTTCCAAGGAAGAACTCTCATAGTTCAATTCAACCACTGGAAGTATATTACCAATAATAAGTAATATGCAAGAAGTGACATTAAAAGCATCATCATAGGACCAGAAAGAAAATTAGGCTGGTTGTATAGTGAAAGAGAAGATAGTTCATGTGTTAAGATGGTATGTGAAAAATATTTTTTAAATCCACAGGAAGGCTTCCATGACATTGGGTAGATGCTGTATAGAGAATCAACAAACGTTGATGGATGTGGGCAAAAATTGTACAGGATAAAAAGGTATGAATAAATTGCAATGTCTACATGAGAAAGATTGTCTCCGTAACACTCTCAGGACAGTAGTTCATGAGTTACTTGTGAGCTCAATCCTATTACCAAATCATCATGGGAACTTTGACCTTCACTGGGCTGGTTTATTTCTGCTTCCAAAAGCTCACCTAGTAAAGACAATGGTTCACCATAGTTCACTGCAGCTCAGAACTCCGAAGCTCATGAGATTTGCCAGCGTTACCCTCCCTCTTAGGTAGTATTCCAGGTATGCACCGTCATTCTTATTATTAGGTAAAATTCAACCCTATTCTAAAAAACAAAACAAAGCAAAAAAAAAAAAAAACTAATGAGGTAATTCCATCCTAAAGTTCTGAGATACCTAGAGTCACCACAAGGTGTCCCTAATCTCTCTTTGAATAATCCCAATTTCTTTGTTGAAGGGAATTATTGAAGGTATTACATAGCATTTTATTGGCTCAAATATAAAATAGATTTTCCACCAAAATCCGCTTTACACTAAATATTAGCTTGGTTTCTAATCATGTTTCCAGTGCCATAGGTTATTTTAATATTTCTCCCCAAATACAACTCTAGTGAATTATTAATTATTATTTCATTGTTTGAGAATAAATATCTTGAAAAATAAATGAAGTTTTCATTCATTTGAAAGTCTACATCATTTTCACATTCCTCTGTCCACTATATGCCAATAGTTGTTGCCTTTGAAGAGAATTTCATTTTAAAAATGAGACTTCTGAGGGCGGGTAGGTGGTGTAGTGAATAGAGCACCAGCCCTGGAATCAGGAGGACCTGGGTTCAGATGTGACCTCAAACACTTAACAGTGTTGGGCAAGTCACTTAACCCCAGTTGCCCTGTCCTCTCACCTCCAAAAAGCCAAAAAAAAATAAAATAAAAATGAGACTTCTATTGTGGGACAGCTTAGGACATCATTCACTGATGGTCATCTAGGAATCATCCAGGAATTCTGCAAATTTACAAGCTTATATTCCCTCAGAAGAGACAGTATGCTGCAGCAGGAGGAGCACTGGGTTTGGGATTAAAGTCCCCTCCACAGTCAGAAGTTACTTCTTGTGTGACCTTAGGCAAATCATTTGACTTTGGGCCTCAGTTTCTATAGGTACAAAATGGCTGAATTGGACTAGATGTTGCAGCACAAAGCGAAAAAAAGAATTCTGAATTTGGAGTCCAAGGATCTCAGGAGTCAGTCTCTGTCACTTACTAACTCTGTGACCTTGGTCCACCTCTCTGGACCTAAGTTTCCTTTTCTAAAATAAACATCCTGTTTTGTATCCTGTGAAGTTTTAGTCAGTCACTAAATGTGGCTTGTGCATCTACTAAGTGACAGGCACTTAAGTGTTAAATGCTGAAAATAAAAGGAAGCTAAAAGATAATCCCTGATCTCTTGGAGTTCACTATCTAATGTACCCCCAAACTACTTCTCCCTTTGAATCAGATTATTAGCTTAAGCCAAAAAAATCAGATGCCATTCAATAAGTCATTTATCAGCCTTAAAGAGATGTGAAAATCCTAGGAACTCAATTCAACTAACAGTCGTTAAGTATCTGATCTGCTCCAGACACTGTGCTAGGTACTGGAGACACAAAGACGAAAATTAAACAGTTTGCCGTCAAGGAGTTTATATTCTACTGAGTGAGAAATGACACATAAGTAAATAAATACAAAATGTGATTGCTGCTCCTTCGGGATTTTTTTTTTCAGTTGTATCAGACTCTTTGTGACCCAATTTGGGGTTTTCTTGGCAAAGATAGTATAGTGGTTTGCCATTTCCTTTTCCAACTTGACAAAGGAGGAAACGGAGGCAAACAGGGTGAAGTGACTTGCCCAGGTTCACATAGCTAGTAAGGGTCGGAGGCCACATTTGAACTCACTCTTACTGACTTCAGGCCAAGCACTCTAAGTAATACAGTTGAATTTCAAGAGGGAGGAGGAAGTAACATTTTCTAAAGCTCCCTGCTGACCCTCTAATATGCTAGATAGATGCTGCTTCTTCGTTAGCACATAATCATGTTCATGAGGTGGCTAATCTTCATTCATAAGACTCGCTGCCATTCCAACCAATTTGTTACAACAAGGCTGTCTGTGAGATATTTGCCTCCATTAGCTGGCTTGTTCCTAAGGCAACCACTCTGTCTGCATGTGAAGAATTCTGATTTCAGATAATAAAAAGTAGGGATGCCAACTTGCTGCAGACTCCCACTGTATCCCTCCCCTTTCCCCGCCTGTGCCCAGGAATGTATCAAATCTCTTGACTATTTTGTGCAAATGCTTTTTTTTGTGCAAAATGCTTTTCATGATTTTTTTTTTGCTGAATTTTCACTGGACAGGAAACCATGGAAAAAGCTCAAGTTGTTCTAACACGAAGCTTTTCATTTGACTCCCTCTGAGCAGGGATCAGAGAGCTCTTCCTGTAATTGATTAGAAACAAAGAACCCAGACAGACACTTCCTTAAAATCTCCTCAGAGAACAAGGGTTTGGGGGAGCTTCTCTACAAAACGAAGATTATGGGAAATCCTACGTGTTCTCAGAAGAGAACTTGCATTTCTTTGTAGTAGGATAGGGACTATAGACCTGCGATTTCATTGATAGGGGCAGCTTGGTGGCATTGTGGAGAAAGCACTGGACCTGGAAACAGGAGGATCTGATCAAATCCTGCCTTAAAAGTTTACTAGCTGAGTTCAAATCCAGCCTCAGACACTTAGCACAAAACTAGCCGTGTGACCTGAGGCAAGTCACTTAACCCCAATTGCCCCTCCAAAAAAGCACCCCCCCAAAAAGTTTACTAGCTGGATGACCCTGGGTGAGTCACTTAAACTTCATCTAGATCAGTTTCTAGGGATGGAAAAAGGGGATTAAAATAGCTCATGCTTCCCAGGGTTGTTGAGAAGATAAAATGAGATACATTTGGTGAAGTGTTTTGCAAAAACTAAGGCACTATATAAAAGTTAGTTGTTATACAGGCAGCTGTGCATGAGGAGACTCCCTCTACCAAAACGCAACAAGTAGTTTTAGGTAATTGCCCAAAGCACTGGCAGGTTAAGGGACTTGACTAGTTACTTGGCCAACATGTGTCAGAAGCATTACTTGAATCTAGGTCTCCCTGGGTCCTAAGCTAGCTCTCTCTCTACCACACCAGGCTGCCTCATTTTTGTGGTACTCAATCTCAAATCTGGGTGCAATCTTCTTCCATGACTTTTTCTTAGTATCTGTTTATAGACAAAATCAGAATTTTAGGCCTGGAACAGGTCTGCTTATGTGCTTATCCCCCTTTCCTCTGAACTGGGGGGTGGGGGGGGTGTAAGATACCAGTTTGCAATCTATATGCTCAACATTTATCAGCAGGGAGTAATGGTTAGACCACGAGACTTAAAGTCAGAAAGGCTGACTTCAAATCCCACCTTAGAAATTCAATTGCTATGTGATCCTAAAGCAAATCCCTTAAACTTTATAGTCTCTCAAGTGGAAATAATAATAGCACCTACCCCACAAAGTTATTTAGAGACTCAAATGGGACTATGTATGTATCTTGGCCACACCCCTCAGAGGACACTGAAGAGATGAAGATACTTGAGATGAATGCTTCCGGGTGTGGAGGAAACCTCCCAAACTTTCCTCTGAGGAGCTTTGCCCTGTCCTCCTTGAGGCTGGTAGTCCAAACTGGCAGACTAGTGAGTTGATGTGCTGATATGACGCATACATAGGTCCTCCCATCCTAAGCCACCGTATGAGTCCAAAGAAACACAGTTGGACAGCAGCAGAGAGAGAGATCATAGGAAAGTTAAATAGACTTGGTCATTGGGGTAAGAGTTTGTCAGCGCTGGACTCCAGAACAAAGAGACTATGACTGCAAGCAGTCCGGAGGCATTTGGCAGGTGTTAAATTGCTGGAACCAGTCAGGACTCCTGAATTCAGAGCCAGTCATCCTTATCTCCATTTTCAAAGAAGCTGAGGCCTGACATCTTCCTGAAAATGCATTTGCTTATCTTTCTTTAAACTAATACTTTGTCTCTTATTTATCACTTACATTGCTAATCTAATAATACATTAAATCTGCATGTATTATTTGGAAATTAATCTAGGAGGAAGTGTTTGAGAGGCTACATAGCAAGAGGGGAAGAGAAATTGGAAAACTTCATATTTTATCAGCACAATATCTCTGGCTGGGGGTTCAAAGCTATAGAAGTGAATTATTAATACATTTTTATAACTTTTCAGGGCAGAGAGATTACTTATCTTGGGATTCCCTTAGGAAGAAAGTTAGAATCAGTGACTGTGAGGTTCCTACTATGAGCCAGACTAGTACTAAAATGAAGCCTCTGGCATTTTTCCCTGCCTAGGTTCAAAATGTAAGCCACCCCCAGAGGAGAGGAGCTAAGGAAGTGCCTAGAGACACAGCCACACCCAGGGAGAAGAGTATGCTGGTTTACAAACCGGTTAGGGCAAGAGTTACTGTTAGCCATACTAGCTTATTCCTGTTCAGTATCTCACATCACTGCTAGATACATAGAGTTCTTTGCAACTGTTTAAGTATAAGCTATTACTTATATTGCATTCTATTGTTAGAGTGTTTGTAACATTTATGTAATCAGTTTGGTCAATGACAGAATAAAAACCCTTTTTTATCACCCCTTTATCCCTGTGAGATTAGCCAGAGTCTACTAAGAAGAGTTCAATCCACGGACTGCTAGACGTTGCTCTAATAAGGTAAGACTTGAAGCAAAAGATGGTCTAGTTTGCCTTTGCAAAAGAATGAGTTGGGGAGGGGAAGAGCTCTGTGACCAGCTAAAGGAATTTCAGAATTCTTGATCATGAAAGTGGAACATTTGTGGGTGATAGCAAGATTAAGGGTGTGTTCAATCTGTGAGTAGCTGAGGTAGAATAGAGGTGCAGGTCATGACAATTGAGTAGGTTAAAATACAGGGAGGCTAAGGTATTTTAAGAATCATCAACAGAGAAACCTGAAGCGCTCATATATGAGGTCAGGAGTTAGTGGAATTCTGAGAAAAGAGGGAGACTGCTCAGGGGGTTAGTCAGTAACAGCCACCACACTATCTGGATTAGGTAAAATTTTTGGATAGAGTAAAACTCAAAGGAGGAAAGATTGCTGAATGACTGAAGTAGAAGAGTCTGATAGTATTGGGGAACAGGAAGTCATATGATCATAAATGTTCACAATATTTATGTCAGTGTCATGGAGAATGCCCTTTGTAACTAGATGGTGCAGTTGATGAAGTGTTAGAGTCTGAAACACCTGAGTTCAAATCCCACCTCAGACATTTCCTTAGCTGTGTGATCATAGTCAAGGTAGCCTCAGTTTCCTCATCTTTAAACTGAGGATAATCATAGCACCTACCTCACAAGGTTGTTGTGAGGACCAAATGAGATAACACATCTAAAGTGTTCTGCAAACGTTAAAGTGCCATATAAATGCTAGTTATCGACTATTATTATTGGCTCCTCCATTGGCATGAGTGAGCCAGGGGGTATGAGAGAAGAAGTAAAAAAGTACTGAAAATAATGGTAAGAAAAAAAAATGCAATCATTTAGGAGGAATCAGGTCTAAGAAAGAACTAGAAGATGGAAAGAGCATGAAAGTAAGAGGTCCAAAATGAAGAGAAGTTCATTATTTATAGAATAGTAGTTCTGAGTGCACATTGGAAGGGCAGGCAAGTATGGAGTGGAATGTTAAAGAGGCAGGGTTAAAGTGTATAAGATGCAAGACCAGGCAGCAGAGGATCGAGAGAGAGGTTTATTCTTTGTTTGACTAGGAATCAGTACCAGAGGGATAGGGAGGTAAGAGGGTGTTTGGTAACCAGTGAGGAATAAATTCAGACTGATATGGGATGGGAAGAGCCCTACTGATCAAGGTATTTGAGTAGAATATAGAATAAAGACATACTGAATTCAAGGGTAGTAGCGGGACATCCAAGTGACGATATGGAATTAAATCTTTAGGGGAAAGGATGTAGATAGCTAGAGATTTGGGAGTCAATGGCTTTGTAGTCATAGAAGTATGTAAGATCTACAAGGGAGAAAGCATATGAAAAGAAGAGGCTGAAGACTAATAATAATGATAGCTCAGATTTATGCTGCACTTTAAGGTTTGTATTTTACATATTTTATCATGTGATCCCCTCAACAATCTTGTGAAACTGTGCTAGTTTTATCCTCATTTTTACATATGAGGACATGGGCTCAGAGGTTAAACAACTTGCTCAAGTTCACATAAGTAATGAGTGTCTGAGCAGGGTTTGAACTGGAGTCTTCCTGATTGGAGCCCAATACTCTATTATTCCCTGTGCCACCCAGCTGCCTTTAGCAGTGCCCACACTTAGGGAACTGGAGGAAGAACTGCAAAGAGACTGAAAAGGTACAGTCAAAGAGGTAATAGAATAATCAGACACAGTGTCTCAGAAGCCAGGGAACAAGACAGTATTCAGGAGGAAGTCACTGACAGACTACTGCTGCAAAATACAGCAAAAAGGTCAGAGAGGCTGAGGACTGAAAAGGAAATATTACATTTGGCAATTAGGGAGTCATTAATGAACTTCTAGGGCTCAACGTCAGTATAGTTTATCTGGATTTTAGGAAAGCTTTGGATAAAGTATCTCATGCTATGTGCTATTCTTGTGGAAAGAGATTAGAAAAGAATGCAATTAGATGAATTCAGAATTAACTGGAGGGCAGGGCTTAAAGAGTAAGTGTTACTGTTTCAATGACAGATTAACAAGAGGTCTCTAGTGAAGTGCGCTCAAGGATCTGTGCTTGGCCCTCAGCCATTTAACATTTTTATCAGTAGCTTGGATAAAGACATATAGATACATTGCTCATTAAATTTGTAAGTGGTATAAAGAGACAGTCAACATAGGAGACGATAGAGTTCTTGACAGGCTAAAGCACTGGCCTGAATCTAATAAGATGAAACCCTACAGGGAATATATGTAAAGTCTTACACTTGGCTACCAAAAAAAAAAATTAACTTCACAACTTCACCCAGAAGATGCAGAGGTTGTTCTGCAAAAGATTTTGGCTGTTTAGGTAGCTCCCAGCTCAATGAGTCAACAGTGTGATGGAAAATAAAAAATCTAATGCAATTCTGACTTGCATTGAGAGGTTTAGCTTCTAGGAAGAGGTACTTGGTGGTCCCACTGTACACTGCCCTGGTCAGACCGCATCTGGGTTTAGCTCTAGGTACCACAGCTTAAGAAGGATATTGATAAACTGGACAATGTTCAGATGAGGGCAAACAGGTCAAGTTGTCTCATATGAAGATTGGATAGAGAAGCTGGGGCAAAAGGCACCATTTCCCACACCCCAGAGCTAGAGGAGATTACAAAAATTAAGGTATAACCACAAAGGATTCACAGGCAAAGGAGAAAGAATCCAAACACAGAAAGCTATTATGGGAATAGAGAAGACTGGGGTTCATCTTCAGAGGAAGATACTGAAATAAAGAAACCCCTAAAGAATAACGTCAAATGGTCACCTGCTCAAAAAGAATTCACAGAAGATCTTTTTTAAAAAAAAGACTTTAAAAATCAAATGATAGAGATGGAGGAAAAACTTTTAAAAAATAAGAATAATCCAAGAAAAACAAGATTATGAAAGGAAAATCAACCAATTAGAAAAGAAGATCCAGAATCTTAAGAAAAAGACACTTTGAAAATTAGAATTGGGCAAAGTGAAGCCAGTGAAATTATGAAATCAAGAAATAATTAAACAAAATATGAATAATAAAAACATAGAAGAGAAAGTGAATCATCTTATAAGAAAAACAACAGATTTGCATAATAGATCAAGAAGAAAAAACATTAAAATAATTGAACTGAAAGTTATGATCAAAAAGAATCTTGATACAATAATACAAGGAATAATTAAAGAAAATTGTCCTGATGCATTAGAACAAGACGGAGAGAGAGAAGTAGATATAGAAAAAAATCCACAGATAACCACTTAAAAGAGATCCTGTGAGGAAGACTCATAAGAACATTATAGTCAAATTCTGAAACCCCCAACTCAAGAATAAAATACTAAAAGCATCAAGAATAAAACAATTTAAATGTGACAGTGCCACAATTAGAATCACACAAGACCTAGCAGCAGAGACATTAAAGGACCCCAAGTCTTAGAATACTATATATCAAAGAGCAAAAGAACTGGGGCCCTGACTGAAAATATCATACCTTCCAAAGTTAAGCATTATCCTGAATGGAAAAAAAATGGACATTTGATCAACTCTCGGACTTTCAAGACTTTGTTTAAAAAAAAAAACTAAACTTAATAGAAGATTTGACATACAAGAGCCAAGAGAAATACAAGGTATATACCAAAGACTGATTATAAAGGATTATTAAAGACAAACCATTTACTTTTTATGTATGTAAAATGTATGCCTAAGAATCTCATGGATAATTGGGTAGCTCATAAGAAAGATTGGGGCAACTGAGTACGATATGAATTTAAATTTAAATTTAATTAATTTAATAATATAAATTTAAAGTAAAACCATTTAGAAATAGCTAAAAAAGAGTAATTATTTTATAGAAATGAGGTGCAAGAGGCACAATCAATACAGAGGAATTAGATGGAGGAGGACGGCTGGTAATTCTAGCAACCTACTTTCATCCCTCTGAAGAGGGAACAGTAGATATACATTCAGAAGAGTATAAAAGTCTCTTAAATTCAGAAGAAATAAAATGGTAGGAAAGGAGGAGAGGACAAGGGAGGAATCTTCAGAGGGGAGGGTGAGGGAATAGGTAAAAGGGGGGTATAGAAGGGTGTTTAGATTTATGGGAATGGGAGGATAGGGGAGGGATCCTTGGAGGGGATAGGTAAGTAATAGGAGGGCAAGGTAGGGGGTAGAAGTAAAGTAGAGGAGGCAGGAGGGATAGGAAACGAGATACACAGAAACATAAAAACAAAGACCAGGAGTAGCATTTGGAAAAGTGTACGGCTGTATATGTATATGTGTATGTATGTATCTATAGTTAACTGACTCTTTCAAGAACAGAAATTAAGTAATGAAATTTAACAGAAATGAAATATAAAACATTAATGTTCAAAGAAAGGAAATACAATATGCCACCATGAAATTTTGTCCAGTGTAAGAAACTTTGAGGTTTTATTTTTTTTTAAGTTTCAAATGTCCATTCACACCACAGCAATATCAATATGCAAAATGTGTATTTACTTTAAACAACACTTTTCTGTCATATATGCCCCAGACTTTCAGCTATAAAATGCCAATACTGCCTAGATGAACTATGATAGATAGTGTTTTAAACAAAAATGGGTTTGAGTTGGTGGAAGTTATGTAAATTGGGGCTTTGAACAAGTACCGAGTTTCCCCAGAGCTTTTCTGAAGAGCAATTATTTAAATCATTTGTGTTCTCCACTCCTGAACAGAAGTAGGAAAGGCAATCAACTCAAGCTTAATATACAATCTACAATCCATTTCAAAGTAATTCCTAACTACATTCAGTTTTTAGAACCTGCTCTGGAACTTAACAGGAAAGAAAAAATCAGGGTGCACCACTCTGGGACATAATATTAATCTACTTTTAATAATGCTACACAAATTGTTCCAATTTGTCAAGCTTTAATCATCTGATTACTCTAGAACACCCACCAAAACCATATTTCTACCAGTAAATGGTAGAAGTAAGTGCTGCTGGTAAAGCAGCACATAGCATAGAACACTCCCAATGACTTTAGTTTTTAAAAAGCAGCCTATTCAAAGTAAGCATTAATAAGATGTGTACACATTTCTTAAATTTTCATTACTAAATGCCTTATTTTTGAATTTAAAAAAACTCAATTTTGCCAGCATCATTTCAAATATCCTACATCATATATTTACAGACTTTTTTATTCCATAAAATTTTAAAGACATTAAATGGCATATAAAAATTTCTAATATTGTCCCTCCCCTCAGCTTTTTGAAATTGGATCTTTCAATAGCATTAACCTTGCAAGGTACATTTAATTGCCCACCTGACATATCTGGGCTTCTTCCTATCAAAATAACCCTGATGTTTTTTGAGAAACTAGCCAAATAAATCTGGAATTTTGGTACCATTAGGCATTTTAAACACAACTGGCTACTGTATGCACAATTAAGTCATGAAACCTTGGCTATTGGGAATCCATCTACAATTACATTTAATTTTCAGATTATGCCAATTTCTAAATAACAGAAAAGACACCATCAAAATGGCACCTGTGACAGGAGTTACAACTAGGAGCCAAGGAAAGAAAAGGCTTAAGTATTTCAATACTCATATCATGGCATGGAACATCATGGGCTCTCAAAGGCTAAGCCAGCAAAGCATACACTCTAGAAGGTTCTACCAGATTCAGTCCCCAAGACAAAATCTGTTGTCTAAGGACAGAATTCTGGTTACAAGGTGACAAATCATTTGGTCACAGATACTCGTTAATCAAAAAAGAAAAATTTTTAAATGGCCCATGGCCCTTGTGTGGCCCCTTTCTGCTTCCTGTGCAATCATGGTGGAGTGGTAAAAAAGGAGGCAGAGCATAAGGACTATTTATTATCTATTCATCAGATAGCTGAAACAGGGAGTCAAATAGTCTTGGGAAGCCCAAGACTCTTTAAAAGCACTTGGTATTTAACATTACATTCATTTTAAAGATGAACCAAGCATAAGTCTTACCAGTGGTTTCTACAACATTCAAATGCAACTTTCCTGAAATCAGTAACAGTAAAATGTGGCAGAATACATTTGTGTTTGAGAAATAACATTCTAATCATTCTTCTGATTCCTCATTAAGAGGTTAGATTCCTCATTAAGTAGATTTTTTTTCCTACCTGCAGTCTGAGATAGTGTATAATCCAAAAGTGGAACTCTCAAGCAGCTAATGTTGTTAAATATTCCTCACACTGTTGTGTCACAAAGAAAATGAAATAAAAATTCGTAAAATTCAAGAACAAGAAACAAATGACTGTCATAGCACTTTGATTTTCCAAGCACTTTGTTTCCAAAGCGGATTTTTAAAAGATAGTAACCAACTAAATGTAATTAAGTTCATTCAAATTATGCTAATTAACTGCACTATTTATTTTTATTAACTCTTTTCCATTTAATACACTAAAGTGATTGGCATATTCTTACAGTTTCAACAAACTAAACTGTTTTCTTGAACATTTTTGTCAGAAATTTACCCTAAGGTTAAATTTGGTAATATTTTTGACTCTAGGCACATAGCTAAATCACGTTGGGTTTTTTTTAAAGGGAAGCATATTGGGTTAAGAGTTGTTTTATACGGCACTATACCTTTGAAGATATACAGAAAAAATCTTCTGGCAATTCAGTGATTTACAGAACTTGGAAATAAAGTGTTGACATGTTTAATTTGCATGTAATTATAGATATTTCTCTGTGCTGCATAAATACACACCACTAACAATATAACAAATGTGATTTGGCCCCTAAGTATAGTACTGTGGCATGACCAACAATCTATAAGGAATAGGGGTAATTAAAGAACATATTAGATGAGTTCAAATTATCTTAATGGTTTTTTACTCCTTTGATAAAATTTAACCATTTTTTCATTCTTCACATTCTCATCTTGCACTCTTACATAAGAGATGATGTTTTTCGCTTTTATTTTTTAAACTATGTTCTGGGATATAAAGAAGATTTTAATGTGTTATATAAATAATATACTAGTAATGCTGTATATAGACAAACAGACCTCTCTGGGGAAAAAAAATACAATTGCTGTGTATCAAACCACTGAGGTTGTACTTTCAGGATTTACTCGAATAAGTCTAGATGCATTCCTCAAGTCTTGGAGTTGCTTGGCAGGTTTCCCTACACCTTGTTCAAACCTTTTTTCCACCACAGGGAGGACTGTTTCATATAGAAAGGATGCATTCTGTCTAATAAAGGCTTTCTTTTCTGGGTCCTGTTCACAGCGGAGACTGTAATCCACATGCTGAACTGCAACCAAAATTATTTCCACCAGACTCTCTAGAAGCACCATATGCAGCTCTGGAAAATACAACTTCAAAGCTTCTTCCAAGAAGCCCATAGTTTGTTTAGTGAAGGCCACGACTGTGTAGCTTAGGTTCACCCAGCAGTCATCCCCTGTGTACTGTTCAAAATTGCTCACCCCACAGCTTTTCATCTCTTCTTTGAGTTTCCCCAAGGCCTCTGGAGTCATCAGGTTCATCCTCCTCCACATTTCCTCAGAGTTTCGGTGCTTGGTGGCCTCAATTATGATTTCTTTATAACTGTGTAAAGCCCCTTGGATGTCCTTTACCAAGAGAGCATGGATGATGAAAGTAAGGTCTAACCCAATATCACCCAATTGCTGGCAATGTTCCTTGGCGACCTTCACACACTCAGCTGCGGTAGACAAGCTTTCTTTGCTGTCAAATACCTGCTTGCTAAAAGCATCCACAAACATGCCCATGGCTGAACGGGCCCAGACAATAAAGGCTGAGTAGCAACCACTGTTGGTGCCTGCAAAATCAGTTTCAAACTCCCTAGCAGTCTCAAGGAGGCTGGTGAAGAACACATGACATAACTTGTGAATATAGAGTAAAGTGGCACCTTCAATCCGAAGCTGTCTAATGGCAGTGTGCACAGCCGCTGCCCTGTTTCTCAAAAACAGTTCACAAGCCTTGGTACACTGACCAAGTCGTATTAACTGAGAAACTGCCCTTCGAGTGGCCTTAGGACCACCTCTTAGAGAACGATCTGGGGAAAGTTCAAAGACTAGCACTTCCGTGAGTTGCCTGACCCGCTCATCCACTTTGGCCCTCAGTTCTTTTACAGGAGGTGGGCACGGCTTGCCCTCCAGATAATGGTTTAACTTATCCAACAAGTCCACTGCCCCTTCAAAGTCCCTCTGGGCAATGCAGACATCCAGGTCCTCCGGCAGCTCCTGGATCCATTCCATTGATAAGTCTACTTTCTCCTCAACCTCGGGAGAAGTAGCCTCCTCCTCTTCTTCATCATCCTCAAATGGGTTTGTGGCCTGGGAAGAAACATGGGGTGGGCCCCGTGGAGCTGCTGCCTCCTCCTGTTCCCTTCGTCTTTTTTCACTGAGGGCCCTTTTGGTTTCCTCCAGCACTTCCAGCCACTCCCTTTTGATCTTGGCATTCTCGGCCTGAAAGATTCGGCTCTCGGGGAACATCAGCAGCTTGAACATGTCCTTCATGGGCGGGTTATCCTTGACATTCACCACGGCCAATCGATCCAGGGGGTAGAGGGCATTATAGCGGTACATCCCCCTGCGCTGGGGCAGCCAGGTGGCCACCAACAGACAGTCGTTCATGAGAAAACCATGCACCCGCTGCAGCTGAGCCATGTGGTCTGCCTCGTACTCCACCAGGTCCCCGTTGTAGACTAGGTACTGCCCGGGGGTCTCCAGTAGGTGCCTGCAGCCCTCCACTTTCTCCAGCAAGGTGGTCAGCGTCCGCTGCTTGCCTTCCTCGCCCGCACTCTGGCTGTCCCGGGCGGCACCCCCGTGGCCCGGGAAGAACCCGGCCGGGCCTCGGAGATGATCTCGGCCTCCGGGGCCCCCAGCGCCGCCCTCTTCGGCCCCGGCGGCGGCGGCTCCCGCGGCTGCGGCGGCGGGGAGCAGGGAGAGCGGGATGCTCTCGAGACTGCTCTTCTGCTCCGTGAGCAGGTGGCTGAGCTGGTACATCTCACTCTCCAGGTAGGAGATCTCGCGCGCCGTCTCGATGAACTGCCGGTAGTTCTGGTAGACATTGCGCTTCAGGTTCTGCGCCGTTTCCTCGGCCAGCGCCTGGATCCGCTGCCGATGCTCCTGCAGGTCTCGGTCCCCGTCCGACTGCTGCGACAGCTGCTTCACGTACAGCCGCGCCTCGAAACCGCTCGACTCCAGCTGCCGCCGCAGGCGGCTCGCTCCGCTGTCCGACATCGCCATGGCCATCGCTTCCCCCAGTCACTGTCACGGTCTCCGCAGCCGCCGAGACCCACCCAACTCCGACGGAGTCCAGGGACCGGGGGAGAAGGGCGGAAGCGAAATGAATGCGCCTGCGCGGGAGGAGTCGGCCGGCACTTGCAGCCAATGATGACGCATGCGCGCCGAGGGCGGGCTAAAAGAGTGTCAGAAAAATGAAGCCACTTGGCTGCTGCGCCTGTGCAAAAAAAAAAAAAAAAAAAATTTAAGACCAAGACAGGAGGAGGAGTAGGCTGGGAAACTCCCTCTCCGGGCCTCTAGGTTCTGACGCCTCAGTCCTTCCAAGAGATACCGGAAGTTGATTGTTTTGTCGCCGCCACCTTTTCTTGTACTCTCGCGAGATCAGTTTCCGTTTCCGAGCAGCTGACTCAAAACACTGTGGTCCGGTTGTAGGGAGTACGGTGGTTGGTGGCTGGTCGGTCTGTGAGTTTTAATCTTTCTCGCCGAGTTCCTTCCTGCTCTCGCGGCCGCGATGGAAGAGGACTTTGTGCTGGCCCTGCAACTGCAGGAAGAGTGGAACACGGAGGTCCCGGCGTTTGTCCCGCCCCCGAAGGAGCCCAAGTCGCTGGTGGACGAGGCTTGGGAGCTCGTAGACCCTAACCCTGATCCCCGAGCGCTGTTCGTGCAGTTCAATGACCTGTATTTCTGGGGGCGGCTGGAGGCGGTGGAGGTGAAATGGAGCTTTCGAATGACTCTGTAAGTAAATCCCCTGTTCTTCCGGGTGGGGGTGGGAGTAGGGGTAGAGGGAAGGGGACTCTGGAAGCTCGAGTTGCCCCGCCTGGGGGCGGCTCTCTGGCTCCCAGCGCGGAACCGTCCTTAGCGAGCTTGTCTGCAGTAGCCCAGATTTCTTCTTGCAGTGATAAGTCAAGAATTAGTCTGCCCTCTTGTCTTTTTATATCACTCTTCTTCCTCTGAACTTTTGGATGCTTTAAACTGGGCCAAAATATTTGGGGAGTTTCATAGTCTTGAACCTATCTTGCACAGGAGCAAAATCTCATTGAGAAGATATTTATCTTTCATCACTACTGCTTGAATCAAATCATAATAGCCTTAGTGTTTACGTTCCACTTTTTTTGGCTTTTTTTTTTTTGGAGGGGGAAAGGCAGGGAAATTGGGGTTAAGTGACTTGCCCGAGGTCACACGGCTAGTAAGTGTTAAGTGTTTGAGTCCGGATTTGAACTGAGGGACTCCTGACGCCGGGGCCGGTGCTGTGTTCACTGCGCCACCCAGCCGCCCTTAGCCTTAGTGTTTGCAAATGCACCGCTTCTTACGTATGTTTCAGTAGTAAAAATTATGTTTTAATGGATGTGGATCTCTCTTATTGTTCCACAGCCCTCCAAACTTTGATAGGTGTGAACTTCTGTGATCCTCTCCTCTTTTAATTCCCCCCGCAACACTCAAAAATCACCACCTGGTAATAAGCCTCTGGGCATAGTGGTTGGATTTAAAGTTTGAAAGGGACCTCAGAAATCGTCTAATCAAACTTGGAATCCCTAGACCTGAACTTAGTTACCACCCCTGTTGATTGATAAATGTTTGACCTTGGGCAAGTAACTTAAAGCTTCCTGGGACTAGGTTTCTTCATATGTTAATTGAAAGGGTTTGAATCTTCTTTGGATGGCTTATTTTCCTTTGGGACTCTTAGCCACATTCTCCTCAAAAAAAAATTCCATGGGAAAGCAAATAACTTGAGGGTGGTCTTGATATGCAGTTAGTCAGCAAAGGACCACTATGCCAGGCATTATGCTAGGTACTGGACATACAAATAAAATTAATTAAGGTATGATCCCTGTTTTCAAGGGGCTGCCCGTCATAAGGGGCAGACAACAAGGACATAAGTATCAAAAAAAAATAGAGAATAAATACAAGGTGGTTTGAATTGCATCTTCAAGGAAGAGATTCTATGAAGCTGAGTTAAAAATGGAGTGCATTTCAGGCCTGGAGGACAGTGAGCACAAAGAGAGAGATGGAAGATGGAGTGTTTGTGAGAAATAGAGAAGGCCAGTTTGCTGGATCTCAGAGTAATGGAGAAGGAATAATACTCTGTGAACCTAGAAAGATACCATGGGGTCAGATTGTGAAGGGCATTGAGAGCCAAGGAGTTTTTATTTGATTCCAGAGGAAACAGGAAACCACTGCAATTTAATTGGAAGGGAAGAACTAGTCATTTATGATTAAGGAAAATCACTTTGGACACTACCTGCCCTGAAGTCAGGACCCCAGGAGTCCTAGCTCATCCTGTCTTGGTCTGAAACTCTTTGTACCTGAGGTGTGCTGGTGAAGTCTTGATTGTAATTCTTTCCCTTAGTCCTATTCTGTTGCTTTAAATTGATGCATGCTGACCTAGATATGAGACAGGTCCATAGATAGTCATGCTTTCAAAAAGTCTGCTATGAGAAGAACAACTCAGAACTCAAATGAAGGCCTAGCTGAGGGATGGGGAACCTGCAGCCTAGCCCAGGGTTCTGATGATCTGTAAGGTGGGATCTCTGCTTTCCCAGACAAGTTCTTCATTGTGACATTTATTGAGATAATATTTCAGTTTGTTTAAAATACAGCATCTATTGGTAGAACCATAGACCTCAAATGGGAATATCTCAGAATGAGTTCCTCAGTTTGTGACCAGAGTCCTTTGATTCTTCTCTTCTGGTTGTTGTGCTGCATGGTGTCATCAAGATACGCTGAGGCAGAAGGTTGTTGGTGCTCTCTCTAGGAAGATGAGTATTTGAAGGGCTCCCTTTAAAAAGAGGCAGAGCTTGATAATTTAAGTAGTTTTAAAATTCTTTTAAAGAATTTCCTGTCCTCAGTTTACCTTATAACCATCTTGAAGGGATTCTTTTCCTCACCCCCCCCCCAAAAAAAATAAAAACAATTAACTTACCAGAACTCTAGGATGCTTTTTTTACTGCTAATGGCCATTTACCTAATTGCTTTTAGAAGCCTACTTGACGTTGTTTTGGATCTTTAAAGCCTCTTTTGTACCTCTTTTATCTAGACAGTTTTGTAAGTTGAGTTTTGAGAATGTAAATTCAGCTGAAATTTCTTTTGAGCTTCATGTTGTAATTTAAGAAAAGTGCTAAGAAGTATTATTTTAAAATCACAGTGGGAATCATAGCCTGGACTAAAGTGGGGATAGATTTTAATCTGTATGAGCTGTTATGATGGAGGCCTACAGTGAATTACTGTGGTTGGTGTAGAGAAAAAGGGTCTGATAAATGTATCTGGTGTGATCAAGGTTGTGGAAGAAGAAACTGGTTTGGCAACTAATTCATTATGTGGCAAGTGAGGAGATGAGGATAACAGCAAGATTATGAACCTCTGTAATTGTAAGAATGGTGGTGCCTTTGATGGGGAAGTTTGGAAGCAGAGTGGATTTAGGGAAGGATAATGAGCTCTATTTTAGACTTGTCGAGTTTGAGGTATCTGAGGGATGTCCGATAGGCACTTGGTCACGGGGAGTTGAAGCTCCAGGGAGACACTTGAGTTGGATCTCTGCATCTTCTAGTCATCTGCATAGAGTTGATAGTTAAACCTTCTAGAGCTGTGGAGGTAACCAAGAAAGAATGTGTAGAGAGAAAAGAGGTCTAGGAGACTGGGAATTAGAAGGCATAATTTATATGATCAACTAGTAAGAGAATGTATACGCAGGAGAATTAGGAGAAAGTAGTGTCACAGAAACACAGAGAAGAGAGAGCATCCAAAAAATGCCCTTTTATGTGAGAAAAATTTTCCCATTCTACCTTTCCTGCTCTCCCAGTATCTCCCCCTTTCTCCTCACCACCACCCACCCTTTTAAAAATCATCTCAACAACCCTCTGTAGATTTTAACTACCCTTAATAATGGTAAAGTTCTTAGTAGTCATGTATATCATCTTCCCATATGTAAATAGTTTTAACTTTATTGTCTTTTATTATTACTGTTTAATGTTCTCCATTTTATTCTTCTCTTGAGTCTTGTGTTTGAATATCAGATTTTCGGTTTATCCCTATTATTTTCATCAGGATTGCTTGAAAGCATTCTATTTCATTAAATCTCCATTTTTTTCCCCCTTGAAGGATTAAACTCAGTTTTGCTGGGTAGGTTATTCTTGGTTGTAATCCTAGCTCCTTTGCCTTCCAGAATATCTTATTCCAAGCCCTGCTCTTTAACATGGAAGCTGCCAAATCTTGTGTGAGCCTGTCTCCATAGTATCTCTTTCTGGGGATACAAATACGAGCAAGCAAGATCGTCTTTAGCCCTCAAGAAGTTTACATTCTAAAGGATAAAGACAAGAAGTGAAGGACGATCTTGTTTGCTTGTTTTTGTATCCCCAGTACTTAGCACTATGCCTCGATTAAGTAAGCTCTTAATAAATGCCTTTTCACTCACTCATGATATTCCTTCTCCTGTCTTTGACTCTTTTCCTCGGGCTCAACAGTCCCCCATGTCTGATATGCTTTCTCTCCTCATCTCTTCCTCCACCTAGCTCCCTCAAGGCTCTCAGTTCAAGTGCCACCTTTAATAAATGTTAAATTACTTTGTATATATATGTCTGTACATATTGTTTACCTCCAGTAGAACATAAGCTCCTTGAGAAGAAGAGACTTTTGGGGGTTTTTTTCCTTGTATTCCCACCCATACACTTCCTGGCTTATATAATAATCACTTAAACAATGCTTAAATAATTTACTCTCCCTAGAACTAGAATGGGACTTTGTAGGACCAACAACTGCTTCCATGGGTTGCCATGGCAAGGATTTTATCACCAAATGAGAAGCTACTGGAGAGGATCAAATAGGGACCTAGACTCCTCCTCAGAAAGCTGACATCAGCAGTCTGTTCCCTTGACTGTGCTGGAACCCATTGTATCATGGTAGAAATGGTCAACGTTTGTGCTTTACTGGCACAGACTTCAAGACCCTAGGGTCACCTCCTTGCTACAGTGAGGTCTTGAGTAGAACTTTATGATAAGAAGCTACTGTAAATTCAGGAATGCTTTAAAATTTATGTTTCAATAATCACATCTGCATAAATTTGAAATAGTAATGTAACATATGTATGAGATATTAATTCCACAAAGGAAATGTTTATTTACGAACTTGAGGACAATTTACAGTAAGTCTAAGGACCCCAGTTGGGAACTGTTCATTTTGACCAGTTCCGTTTTACAGGTAAGGAAGCTGAGGCCAATGAAAACAAATTCTGCTTCCTTCTTTGTAGTTCAGCCTTTAAGAAAAATAATATATGTTTATCTTATTTGTACTAGCTGTCTTTAGATTATGATGTTTCCTTTGAAGGAACCATATCTTTTTATATACACATTCAAGGGGGGAGAAGACTATAATTTCATCTCTTTTATTGAGACCTCATGTGCTTTTAGATTTTTAAATTTTCTTTTGAAGCTTTGCCTTCCAATAGGACCCCAAGTTTCAGTGGCTTGAAAACAACAATTAATTCTTGCTCTCAGCAGAAATTTGTCTTTGTTTTATATTGTCTTCTCCATCCTTTCAGGAAGAAGAGAGTTATAGTAGGTAAGAAGTAGCAGAACATCAGTTGATTCTCTGTGATAGTAATAGAGGGTATAGAGCAGGCTTGCCCCCTGTAGCAGTGATCATTCTCAGTCTGGGGTAGAAATCAATTTTGAAATCCTGTTTCCTTCCCATCTTAGTAGATAGTCAAGTGAAGGAAATTGTCGTGCAAAAGGATGGGTAAAGGAACAGAAACTGGTGTTCATAATAATTGGTGACCCCATGGGTCTCCAGTCCCCACTCCTATGTGAAACTAAGAAACTATTATCAACTAGTGTCTGTCCAGCTACTGCTCTGCTAACAAAAATCTAGTAATAACTGGCATTTATCTAACATTGTAAAATTTGTGAGGCTCTTTATATAACCGTTCCATTGGAACCTCACAACAACTTTGTGAGGTTTGTCTTACACATATTATTGCAGTTTTGCAGCGGAGGACACTGAGGCTCAGAGAGTCTATGTAACTTCTCTGTCCCAAATGGAGTTTTCATTCATTTTTTTCCTGCCTCCAAGTCCAACATTCTATCCGCCATGCAACACCACCTCTCCAGGAGTAACAACAGAATCAGGAGGAGTATTTGATTGGAGCAGAAAAAGAAACATGAAACATATTAGAAATAATTTTTCAACTTTCCTACTCCTTTCATTCTACTCATATCTGAAAATTAGAGAAACTATACAATGTTTTGGCAGCTCTAAGTATCTACTAGGTGTAGTTTTTCTTCTGTAGCCCCTATGTACCACTGGCAAAGCCTACCCATGAATAACAGAACTTGTTATTAACAGCCTTACTTAACTGTTTGGTGTTTGGCTCCCACTTTCTTCTTTCTCTCTCCTTCACTTGATAGCATCTTTTTGCTAGCACAACATCCTGCAGGAATTCAGAATTTCAGTTCACCTGCCATCAAGCTAGCCCTGTCTGACTGTCAAAGTGATAAGATTTAGAACTGGAAAAGACCTTTAGATAATCTAGCCCAGCCCCCTCATTCTACAGAAACTGAAGCTTGGAAGGGCAGGATAATGCCCAGGTCACAGAGGTATAGTAGCCAGACTTCAAACTTGAGTTGTTTGACTACAAATTCATTTCTTTTCTTATTGACATATAATGCTAGTCATGAAAATTTCTATAAAATGAGTCATTTCCTACATCCCTCTTTTCCCACAAACTTGATTATAGGGTTTGGGTAAGCGGCACAAGCTGCCCGTCTTTAACTTTTGCAGTTATCATCCAAACCTGGGATAAAGGTGCAACAACTAAGAATAGATTTGGTATGCTCTCTAAGAAGCCATGTATTGGAATTCTCAGCATGTGACAAAAATTTTGTTCCTTTTCAGATGTTTATATTTTTGTGAATTTCTGGTAAGTATAACTAATACTTGGATGATTGCGTTTTTTTACTTGTCTTTTTTAGATGTGCTGGAGTTTGCAAGTATGAGGGAAGAGGTGGAATGTGTTCCATCTGCCTCAGTGAACCCCTTTTAAAATTGAGACCAAGAAAAGATCTTATAGAGGTAAGTATTCACAAATAAATCCTAACTCTTATCTTAGTAATTAGATATTAGAACTAGAAAGAACTTTGGAGATAGTTTTATTTCTTCATTTTAGGATGGCCTCAGCAGCCATCCTAAACTCAGGTAACAGAATGCTTTAAATGAGTAACCCAAAACAAGAAGTATAAAGGAAAGTTATTTAGCTTTTAAGGATATAATTGTCAAATTGAAGGTAAGTATACATTGAGAATGCTGATTCTGTTTTTACACAAGTTTGTTGAGCACTGACCTCCCCATTCACCTTTTCTCTCTCAGAAACATGCTTAAAATTAAAAAGCTGACTGGTACAGCCAGCATAAGAGAACACCCCTCATTTGAGGAGGCCTAAGAATTCCCACTCTCCACTTGTTTTGATCCCCAAATGCTAGTTACGTATTATCCTGAGGGTCACCATGGCAGTTATCAAAATAGGTCTTTGTTGCTTGAAGCAGCATGTTTTCTTCCTCCCCAGCTTTATTCAGTTACTT
This sequence comes from Pseudochirops cupreus, assembly GCA_028627135.1. Classification (NCBI taxonomy): domain Eukaryota; kingdom Metazoa; phylum Chordata; class Mammalia; order Diprotodontia; family Pseudocheiridae; genus Pseudochirops; species Pseudochirops cupreus. The sequence continues at coordinate 122,069,248 of CM053584.1, forward strand.
AATTCTCTTCCCCCCCTCCCCCATTTTGTACTTGGCAAACAACATTTCCATATACACCCAAGAACAGAAAAAAAGAAGATTATGCATGAAATGGTGAATCTCTTTACGTACAGCTAAGCTGTTTGGTTGACTCAGCTTACAAGGTAGATCTGTGTTGGAATGTGGAAGATTTACATTGTAGTGATTGTCTTAGGTGGCTCAAAACTTGTGCTGTAAGATTACTCTGTTATAAACTTTGAATGAGTTAGACTGACATGAAATTTTGAAGAGTTCATCCCTGAAGATTTTTACTGTAGGGAGCATTTTGCAAGTAGGGGCCTCCTCCGAACTCGCCCCAACAACTCGGGTGTCAGCAGCTTGTCTTCCCTCTCTCCGTATTCCTCTCCCTAATCAAATTGCAACCATCTGCTTGTTCACGGGGCTGAGGCTCCCTAATGGTAAACAGAGCAGAATTAGGTCAGTTTGGCTACATTTTTAAATGTTAAGTACCTGTGCTACTGCTTCCAAGATGAAAAATGTATGTCTTGTCCTAATTACACTGCCAAGAGCTTAAAGATGACTTGAACAAAAACCAGCAATGTTTTTTTACCAAGATGAATATCTATATGCATAGACCCAGACTACTTTAAAAGTCAGTGACCTCATAGATTATCTAGTTTAACTCCTGTATTTTTCAGTTGAAAAACTAAATAATATATTTGAAAGTAGGAAGAAGTTTTCATCATAAATAGTAAGGGAGGGTTGTCAGTTGATAAAGTAAGAAGATAGTGACCTCAAATAAACATTTGTAGTTGGGCAAAAGGTCTCCCTTTTCTTAAAAACAGAAGAGAGTAGTAGTGAAAAAATAATGGAACACAGAGCTTCATCTTTAAAGACAAGCTAAACCACAGGCAGTAGTAGAAAAACAGGAAACAGCAGTATTCTGCTGAGTCAGCTAAAGGTTGAGTTTAACAAAATTTTCACTTTTAAATGCCAGCGGAAATAAATCTTACGAGGTTGGATCAGTACTGTAAAAGAAGCTAAGTGTTCAGTATAGCAGATTATAGAAATGAAGTTTCTTAGGATAGTGCTTTGGTCTTTAAGGGACTATGAATTCATTGGTATGAATGCTCCTTTCATCTTAGTGAAGACATTTGTACATGTTTGGGCCCAAAAAAGGGCATAATTTGTTGGTTTTCCTTGTGAAGACAAACCTTTTCACTCTTAGCTAGGCCAGCCCCCAAATGATAGATCCCATACTTTTTCTGGCTTGGTTAGATCTGCATGGCCTTTGAAACCCCAAGATAACTTATGTACCAGAGACTGGATTTGGAGTAGGGTGAAAATTATGAACCATGTTAAATAAATATTAAGTCACTTGACTTGAAACCTAGAAACTAACGTGTGTTTTTAAAAATAAATTTAACATGATTAACGGGATATTGACAAAAACATTTATTTTGAAGTTTAGAGTCAATCTCCAGTTTGTGACCTATTAGCATTAAATGAGGTTTGTTTTATATGGGATATATTTTGCATAACCTAATAAAAATTTTGCTCAACCTTTGTATAGTTGATGAATAGTTTTTCTACCATACACATTTCAGTGCCTTCACATGGGTTTTCACCAACATATCGAATGCCCTTTATCCCTCATCTCAGTGTCTTAGACTCTCGCGTACACCTCAAAGCTCAGCTCAGATGCCATCTTTCCATGAGGCTTTTCTTCTCTCAAACTTATTGCATATGGTCTTGATCCTTTATATTCATGTTTTTTTCTGTCTACTTGTCTCCCCAGTAGAAACACCTTGAGAGAAGAAACTTCCATTTTTTTCTTCGTGCACCCAATGTGGCTTATAGTTGGTGCTTAAAATAAATGTTTGTTGATTGATAATATAGAAGCTCATAATACTAATAGAAATTATAGCAATAACAATTTTAATTAAAAGACTAGTAGTCATAACACCTCTCAGAATTGACATTGATATAAATGTGAAAATTTTTGAAAAGTACATTATCATAAGACTTCATTCATCTTATCAAGCTGGTTTATTTAAAAATTAAGACATTATATTTAAAATGAGAAAATATATGCCAACATACAAGATAATTAGCTGAAGGAAGGAAATATACCAAAGATGGGGGAAAAGCCCCATCTTATTTCTACCCCCAAAGAAGGTGACCTGTATGCCTATTCCCATCTGTATGAAATTTTTTTGAGAGATTTCTATACACAAGTTAAAGGCATACACAGTAAAGGTGTATTAATAGGGAACAAAAAGGCTTTTGCCAGCAGTTTTCAACAAAAGACCACATCTACTATCTCATCATTGACTAAAAAATGTAAAGCATATAAGATCCCATTCTGTTTCTTGTTTATTGAATATAGGAAAACATTTGACTTAGTATAACAAATGCTCTCTTACAGTTTCTTTTATGACAAGGTATCTTCTATCCTTATATCAATCCTTATATCATTCAATATTCTTTGAAAGATTTAAGAGCAGACCTAGCACTATTCAGTTACCCTCTGATAATAAATAGGCATAAAGGCATAAAGCAGGGAGATGTGCGCGCAACCAAATTATTCATCATAGTGATGAGATTTAGTGTAGAGTCCTGGTCAAGGAAGAATTCCCTCCATATGGTAAGATCTTGAGATGCCCCTGCTTGCAGATGAAATGTTAGTGATCACATGAAACCCCAAGACATTTCAGAGTTACCTCTCCAAAGAGAACTGTAATTATTCAAGGGAGTTTTTGCTATTCATCCACACAGGGGGAATCAAATGCATGAGAAATGTCTTTTGCTCAGATTAACAGGTATCTGAACAGTCACCCAATAGAGCTTGTCCAAGGTATATACATCCGAGACAGACAGTGGATAGGTGGAATATAAACTGGGCCCAGAGTTGAAAAGAAGGAGGAGAATGGTCTTGGATTGGTTTTTAGGAAATTGCAAAGCACTTTCATTGACCTCACGCTACCCCCAAAAGCAAAGGCCTACTTTTTCTATACAAACGTCTTATTGGCAGTGCTGCAGTGCAGCAGTGAGATGTGGAATACCAAGGCAGCTAGGTGGTGCAATGAATAGAGAGAGCACAGGCCCTGGAATCAGGAGGATACAAGTGCAAATCCAGCCTCAGACATTTAACACTTACTAGCCATGTGACCTTGGGCAAGTCACTTCACCCCAGTTGCCCTGCATTCCCACTTCCAAAAAAAAGAGAGATGTGGAATACCATTGGCTTAGAATTGTGGTTCTCAGCCTGTGGGCCGTGACCCCTTTGGGGGTCGAACGACCCTTTCACAGGGGTCACCTAAGACCATAGGAAAACACGTATTTCCAATAGTCTTAGGAACCGAGACACTGTTCCTCTATCCCTCTCCAGGTGGGTCCGCCCACATACGAATATTGAGAGCCACTGGCTTAGAAGAATTCAAAATGAATGTCACCTAAAGGGCAGTGGACAGGTGGGTGTGAGCAGGCTGCAGCATATACCAGTCAGGAATTCCAGAGAAGAACAAGAATGAAAGATGTAATCAAAGAATTATGTGACACAAAGAGAATATGGGCAGGTCGTGGATGGCTAGCGTGCTTGACGGGGTTGCCCACAATGTCAGGAAAAAGCAAAGGAGGCCTCTAGCGTGTTGGAGATCCATGTGACTGTTGAGTACATACATAGCACTACAATAGTGTTAGGGCTTTTGTAAATTTTGTTTTCCCTCTGCTCACTACCTTCCCTCTCTTCCTCCAAAAAAGAACAGAAATTAAAGCATAAGCATCACCTTAGTTTAACAATTTAATTTTTCTGCATTTTTCTCATAAAGTTGGTTTGCTTTTATCTTGTTTCAGACACTGTTACATGAAATGATACATGCATATCTATTTGTCACTAATAATGATAAAGATCGGGAAAGTCATGGCCCAGAGTTTTGTAAACATATGCGTCGCATCAATCGCCTGACTGGAGCCAATATAACAGTAAGTATACCACACTTGGAAATTCTGTGTATTTTATTTAGACATCTCATTAATTTTAATAAAATTCAAGGAACTAGGTAGAGGGAGATGTTCTCCCCTATTTACAGACCAAGAAATTGAGTCATAGAAAAGTTGTGATTTGTCCAGGCTCGTGCAGTTAAATCAGTGGCAGAGCCAGAAATATGTCCCAGGACTTCTGTCTTCCATTACCAGATGAATGCCATGTATTTTACTCCACACAGTTTTCTTTATGGAATAAACACATATTTTTCTGTTAATTGCATTCTCATGTATTCATATAGATGTCAGGTGAAAAGTGAATGAAAAATATTTTCAAAACAATTGTTTATTGACTTCCAAGAGCAATAAGGACCCATGATGGAGAACAAAACATGCCAAGTAGTTTACCTTCTGTGCAGTTAGATGTCTTAATTTTCATCAGAATTCAGAGTTAGTTTCTATAATCAGGAAAAGTGGCTTATGTTGAAAATATTTTTTAAAAGATCTGTTCAATCATACAGTGTTCTATCCTAGGTAGTACTCTTTAGGAAATAAGAACTGGAGGCAAGGTCAGCTCTGTTGTGATTCAGATAAATTAGGCTGGTGTGATTTTACTGCCGTCATCACAAGCAAGATTTGTTCGGCTCTGATATAAAACTCTGGAGGTTTTTAGCTGATCATTCCTGACTGAGCCAACATGCACACACACACCTTATGAAAATAATAAGGAGGGGCGCCGAGGTGGTGCAGTTAATAGAGCACCAGCCCTGGAGTCAGGAGGACTTGAGTTCAAATTTGGCCTCTGACACTTAACACTTACTAGCTGTGTGACCTTGGGCAAGTCACTTAACCCCAGTTGCCCCTCCAAAAAGCAAAAAAAAGGAAAATGATATAGGAAGAAATCTAAAGGAAATACAGCAAACCGCTACCACCATTTCATCTCCCAGCCTTTTCTGCTTCCTCTTGGCACTAAAATGTCTGATCTCTGGTCCATCCTTTCTTTGATGATTAATTTGTAAGAGCTCTGAGCATGGTACTAAAAAGAGAGCAATTCTGAGCTCTCTTCCACCAGCATCTTTGCTCCTGGTACTTTCTTCTTAAGTTCCACTATGCTTAGTGCAGTATCGATTAAATTAATGCTTGCTGAGTAAAGGAAATTTGCTTTTGGGAAGATGAATGGTTGCAGTGTTTGAGTGAGCAGGAATAAGGAACCAGGAACAGAGATTGCTGCAAAACAGTTTTTTAAAATTCTGTTTTCCTCCCCACCAGTAGCTTATTGTTGGTCAAAAATTAGGGAATTAGTTATTCTAAGGAAAACCACAAACAATTAGACAAGTTTTTTTTATTCCCACTCCTACTGTCTTGTTACATGGAAAGATGCAGAAAGAAGATTTACTTACTGTAGAAAATCGTGTACTACAATGATTTCTTCATTAGAAGCATTTAGTCACGAAGCAAAACATGCTATCGTTCTTTTTCATGTCTGGTTTTGCCTTTTTTTCCCACTTATTGGTTACAACCCTTCTATATGACCAAACTGTTGTACAATGTGAAAGTATGTGCAGATCCTATACATGACTGCACGTCACCATTTGGGGGGGGGAAGGGAGGGGAGAAAATCTGAAACTCAAGTGATTGTGGAACTGAATCTTGTAAACTGAAAGTAAATAAACAAGTCATTTTTAAAAAAAAAGCATTTAGTCACTCAGAACTTTTTGCTAGAATAGTATTTTCTATGATGTGATTTTTACCTCTGATAATATAGCATCCAATTTAGTATTAAGTCGGACTTACTTATTTTGGTGGTAATGAACTTTTCTTACCTTAAGTTTTGATAATTTTCCATCTGAGTGCTGAAAGTGATAAAATTCAAAGGTATTTATATTGTATTTCAGACTATTCCATGAGAGAGGGGTGATTGTGTTCTAATCCAAACTTTGTCTCTATTCCCCATCCCAAACACTCAACACAATAACATGATGTATGTTTGTTGAATGTGTTGTTGAATTAAATGATTCAAACTTCACGTTTCCTTTAATTTATTCAGCTTAGAAGGGATTAAATTAGTTTCCTGTTTAGGATTAAAATAAATCTTTTGATAGAAGTTAAACTCTCGTGCTTTCTGTCCAAAGTTAGAACCTTTCAGAAGCCCAGGAAAAACTAAGAAGATGAAATATTAGCCTTAGAATTTTAGAGTTGGGGGGCAGCTAGGTGACGCAGTGAATAGAGCACTGGCCCTGCAGTCAGGAGGGCCTGAGTTCAAATCCAGCCTCAGACACAACACAAAACTAGCTATGTGACCTTGGGCAAGTCACTTATCCCCAATTGCCCTACCTTCTCCCCTCCAAAAAGCAAAAAAAAAAAAAGTATTTTAGAGATGAAAGGAACTTAGATGTTATATAGCTTTTCTCATTTTGCAGAAGATGAAGAAACTGACCCTCAGAAAGGTGAAATACAGTTTGGCCAGCCTCATGGGCTGTGGGAGTGTCAGCATTGCATAGAACTTGGGTTTTCTGGCTTTTCTCTATTCTACTATGCTGTCTTCTAATTTCTAATACGATTTTCTAAAGCACAGCAGAGTTGCCCATTTTAAGGGATTTTGCAAAGTTGTTACTGTTACCATGATGAATAATTGTTAAGATATTTCCATTTAATGCAGATATACCACAGCTTTCACAATGAGGTAGATGTATATCGTCAACACTGGTGGCGTTGCAATGGACCCTGCCAGAACAGAAAACCCTACTATGGCTATGTGAAACGGGCAATGAACAGAGCACCCTCAGCTACAGATTTTTGGTGGGATGAGCATCAGAGAACTTGTGGAGGCACATACGTAAAGGTCAAAGAACCAGAGGGCTATTCAAAGACACGCAAGAAAATGACGGGTATAGAGAAGCAGCCAAACTCCGTGACAGAAAATAAAGAGAAAGGTACCCTGCTTTATGTTCTTCTACCCTTTCTCCGTGGCATAATTGTAATAGCTACCATTGGAGTAACACTTTGAGCTCTGCAAAACTCTTTACCGATGTTGTCTCATTTTGTCTTCACAACACTCTGAGGTAGGTGCTTTCCCCATTTGGCAGATGAAGAAACTGAGGCCCTGAAATAGGATTTTAGTTTCAGTCCGACCTAATTCCTCATCTAACGCTCTGCTGTGCCCCCTGCCTCTGTGATGTCACGTTAATACCATTCATATTATTAATTCCAATAGCTTTTAGCTTAATTTTAATATGAATTTGAAACTGGAAAATACTTTAAACTTCTGACAGAAGATTCTAGTTTTCCTGAAATCGTGTCAGGGGAATCTGGATTTCAGTTTACTCAAGTGAGCAAAAATGACAATATTTCCCATTTGTGTTTGCTTTGGGTAGCTTTCCCCACCGTACCTTTCATTGAACAGCACTCACAATTGTGAGGAGACAGAAGGCAAAAAGATTGTCAAAATAAAAGCAGTAATTTAAGTAGCAGCGCTGCAGTACGATGCCTAACATACCCCCACCTGTTACCATTTAGATTGTTCCCAACTGATTTCTGTGGATATTTAGGGGGGTTTGCCTTTATTTGTATCTGTATCACTAGTGCCTTTGGTGGAAAAGATAGGTTAAAGCATGTATTAAACACTTGCTATTTGTTAGGCACTGTACTAAAGTGTCAGGCAAGCAAGATAGTCCCTGCCCTCAAGGAGCTTACATTCTAATGAGGGGAAACACCTCTTTAAAAGGAACTAGAAAGTATGGGGTGGCAATAAAAAGTGGAGGCATCATGTTTTGGAACTGATGGGTAGGGAGTGAGGTGGAGTCATGATTCCATGGAAGACAAGGCCTTAGCTCAAGAGTAAGTGCCCAGAGTAGTTCCCATGGCTGTCCAGATTGCCTGTGAGGATGAAGATCAAAATAGACATGGCATAGCTTGAAACTGGTGGCATGTCGTTACTAGTAATTTCATCTTGTATAATTTTATTCTCTATTTATATTTTACTTTTAAGGAAATACTTTTAATTTTAATTTTTATTTTAAATAAAATTTATATTTTACTTTTAACGGTATTCTTGTACTCACTTGTGCAGTGGGTAATAGATCTTCAGTCAGATTATTTCTCTCTGAAAAGGATGCTTCCCTCCTTATCAGGGACATCTTTGATCTGTCACAAATTTTGACTGGAAACTTTTGAGAACTAATATGGTGTTGGATAGTCTGGGTTTGAGTCCTGGCTCACCCACTTAGTAACAGGGTGATTTCAGTAAGTCACTTGCTCCAAAGGCTCTATTTCAGGGGTGGGAAACGTGCGACCTCAATGTCACATGTGGCCCTCTAGTATGCAATCTTGTAACTGAGTCCAAGTTTTACAGAACAAATCCTTTTATTAAGGGGATATATTCTATGAAATTTGGATTCAGTCAAAGGGTGGCACCCAAGGCCCTAAAAGGCCACGTGTCCCTCTAAGTCACAGGTTCCCCACTCCTGCTCTATTTCCTCTTCTACAAAATGGAAATAATATCTGCCCTGCCTTACTCACAAAATCAAATGAGGTGATAGATGGTAACTATTTTGTACAAGAAAATGCTTTATATATGTAAGTTGTTATTCATGATAATATTTCTCAAATTGGAAATAAGCAAAAGAGCTACAGAACACACATACTTATGTAGAAACCATGCTTCCTATTTGTGAGTGGTCGATGCCACTTGAAGAAATAAAGGGGTGTATTTTGCCTCTATATGGAAGTGTAGGAAATGAATTAGCACAGTCACAAGACTTCAAGGGTAATAATTTTATTGCTGTACTTTTGCCACAATAGTAATGTCACACCAAAATTTAGTGTAAGTGTCTCTCCATGTAGCATCAGTAATTACTTTTGTAAAACACGCGTTAGGTGCAGTGACACTACAGGAGACACTTCATCCATAGAATACTAAGTCTAGAGCTAGAAGGTTAGAATCTTCCCCTCACAGGTTATCTCTCATCCAGTCTGCATAAATCATATATATATATATATCTTTATATATTGTCTGCTCTATTATAACAGAAACTCTTTGAAGGCAGGGACTGGTTTTGCCTTTCTTTGAATCAGTAGCATAGTGCTTGCACTTTGTAAGTACTTAATAAATGTTGACTGGAAGGGAGCTGAGAGGCCAATCCAGTCTAACTCTCCCAATTCTCAGATGAGAGACCTGAGATCCAGGATGATGAAGCATCTTGCCTGAGGTCATAAAGAGTAATGATCAAAGGCAGGATTTGAACCCAGGTCCTTTGCCTTCAAAATCATTGCTTTTTCCACTGTAACACATTGCCTCCTTAGTATTAGGAGCCACATGATAAATATGAGAGTATCATGAGCAACCAAAATGCACACTACAAGAGCTTAAATTCAGTTTTTACAGATGCCTTACTTTGACTTCATGATAGTAATACTGACCTCCCCTTGCCCTGTGCCAGATGTCTCTTGGCATTCAGAGGAGTGAGTGTGAAAGGGCATTGTCCTCCCTACCTCTGCCCATTGGGGCCCATGGTGTGCTGGAGTCACAAGGCTTGCAGATTCTTACAAGGCTGTGCTGTTCCTACCCACATTTTCTTTTCCTTCAATGTCTCACTATAGCCCTCTTGAAGAGAAGGCAGTGACTTAGAGGATAGGGTGGCTCACAAACTCTACTTTACTGCCCTAGCCCTAAGCTTCTGATATGTGCTAATATGAAAGACTTTAAATCGGCTTTTTCTCTGCTACTCAGAATGGAGGGAAAATTGTATTTTGAGAATTTATGTTTTCTTGGAAGATTTGCCATGCTATGAAAGTGCTTAGATAGAATACATAAAGGATATTTTTTGCATATAATGTATAGGATTCATATATAGTATCTATATTTCCTATAGAAAAATTACTGTCTCATTCTTTCATTCTTGATGTTTTCTAGCCATCTTTTTCCTTCACTTTATTTTTGATCTGAAGAAACTCATTTTTCCTCTATTAGCAGTTTCTTATTGTATAGCTCCACTTCATTATCACAATATAGCCTCTGCATTTTGAAGTGTCCGTTAGCTTAGGTGAATTAGCTTAAAGGTGTTTTAGCTTAAAGGTGTTCCTGGCTTTAAGTGAATAGAAAAGTCTCCTAATTAATGACCTTCTGTTGCAGGTAAACCAAAGGAAGGAGGGAGCAAGCTGTTGACGCCTTTCAGTGGAAGAGGCTATCTCCTGGGAGGAACAAGCAGGGCACCCTCACTTGGGAAACTCAGCAGCCCACATGCCATTAATAAAACCCAAGAACTGCCTAATCAAAACTATCCTCTGGTTGCCACAAAACCTACTCATAAAATTGAGTTGAAATCAAATTCATCTCAGGGGATTAACAGCTCTGAAGATAAACCACCAAATAAGAGACGCAAAGTCGAAAACAAAGATGCTTTTGCCAACTTTTTTATCAAGAGTGAGCAAATGAACAACATATGTACAAGCAGTAATGGCTCCAAATGCAGTTCATTCCCTGTTACCTCACCTCAGAATTCCAGCAGTTTAATTAATCACAAAAAAGCAGTAAGCTGCCCTGTTTGCCAGACTCAAGTTTTGGAGACAGAAATTAATGATCATTTGGATTCCTGCCTTATGAGAAATCATTGCCAAAGCCAAGAGTTGCAAATGTCTTTGGGAAACTAATTTGTCTTCATTATGTAGCAAAAATTAGTTCATAAGTGTCTCCTGCCAAATAGTCAGGAAGTTAAAATGTTATAATGAAACCTATATGTGAATGGATTACATAAAATTCAGAGGGCTCTTTTTGTGAGCACCAGAGTTGATTCTGTATTTTTCTGTTACCACAATTTGAATAAATACTGGTTGTATGTAGGTGTCACAGAAGTCTTTTAAATAATTTTGAAATACCCTGTAAAGTGGTGCTAAACTTACATATTTCATGTGGCACAATTCACAGTTTATTGACTGAGTTTTACTGTTTTGAAATTTTAACTCTTAAGAATAAAAAGGATTTCAGAATACTGTATTTGAGATAATGACTTGCTTTTCAGACATTTAAATCTGTTGTCTATATGTCTTCATCAAAACCATGCCATTTCAAAATTAAAATACATATATACCCTCACATATTTATATATACACACACACACACAAATGTTGAGTCATTTCCATGGAAAGGGCTCTCTCCTGGGAGGAACAAACAGTGCGTCCTCACTTGGAAAACTCAGCAACTCAACATGTCATTAATAGAACTGCTTATTCAGAAATGTCCACTGATTGCCACAAGACCCAATAATAAAACTGAGATAAAATCCAATGCAGGGAATCATCAGCTCTGAAGATAAAATTACCAAATAAGAGATCCAAAGCCAAGCTATAATGTTGAGATGCTATTCAAAGAGCTGAGAATGGTTTTCAGGGTTGCGAACAAAGGGGACAAAACAAAATTTAAAGCATTTTTTTTAACATCTACCTATAACCTTCAAGTATAAAAAATATATCTTAATGGGTTTTTTTTTAACATTCTAGTTAATATTTTATGAAGACTTAGAGCAAGATTAGTAGATTCTAGGCTTAATTGAGGTTCAAAGATAGTAAACTGACTTAAATGCAGTTGCCATATTGCTGACTAATATAAAAACTGTTAGTTTGTATGCTAATTACCAAATTTAGTTAAGTATGTTTGAATTACATGTGCATAAAAAGAACCCACAGTAGAAAACCATACAGATATTTATAATGGTTATAACCTTTAAAGCAGAATTTAAGTATAATGTACAGTTTTATCAATTTTCTTTAATAAGAAAAATTTCCTTAGTTGTAATGAGACTGATAATTTTCTAATTGTTTACCTTTTGAGAATAGATTGGGTATAAGTTAATTTATTTGAAAAAGTAATATTTGTGGAGAAATGTTGCTGTTTAGATATGAATATTGGAATCCACAGTATGTTAACTTCCACAAAAGTCCTACTTGAAAGCCTCATTTTGATGTAGAGATGACCCTGAGGTTCATGAAGACAATGCAAGCACAGAATAGAACCTTAACGGGTTCTAATCTATTAAAAGAAGAGGCATCTAGGTAGGACACCAGGTAGTGCTAGACCTGAATTCAAATCTCGCCTCAGATACTAGCTCTGTGATTCTGAGCAAGTCACTTAACCACAGAAGTGCCTTGGTCTCCTCACTTATAAAAATGAGGATAATACTAGCACCTACCTCTCAGGGTTATGAGGATAAAATAATAGTGTTACGTAAATCTTAAAATGCTATATAAAGCTAACTACTCTATAAATGTCAGTTACCTAAAGTTACATCTACAGATCTCTCATCTTCCATCTCATTTTCACTGTCTTTCAAGCTTGCTGTCATCTAGGAGGATAAACTCCTCTGGCCTTAAAGCCCTTCAAACATGGTCCCAAGCTCCTTTTCCAGTATTAGTCATTAGTCCTATGCTCTATGACCCAGCCACACTCCATCTGCTCCTGATGCCTGGCAAGAGGGGCAGCTGTAGCATAATTAATAGAGGTTCAGCCTGAGAACCAGGAGGACTTGGGTGTAAGTGCTTCATCTGATACATATGAGCTCTGTGACCCACAGCAAGACTTAAATTGCAAAGAAGTTGCTGCCCTGCATTGTTAGAGGGAGTCCCCTCACCTGCAATACGTGTTCTCTGTACCCATGAAAATTTACCCTTCTCTTCCCTCTTCAGTCTCTCTTGTTGGGTCATTATTTATCTCCTGCCTCATAAATGTGAATGTCCCTCCAGCTGTTCCTGGATCCCTTCTTGGTTGGTGAGTTTATCTGCTGCCATGGATTCAGGTCTCATTTTCTTGGCACCTATGACTTCCCAATCTGTCTCCTGTAATTTCTCTTCTGGGCACTAGGTGGCGCAGTAGATGGCGCACTGGACCTGGATCGGGAAGATGAGTTTAAATCTGTTCTGAGACAATAGCTTTGTGACCTTGGGCAAGTTACTCAACCCTGTTTGCCTCAGTTTCCTTATCTGTAAAATGAAGTGGAGAAGGAAACGGCACAGCACTCCAGCATCTTTACTAAGGAAACCCCATATGGGGTCACAAAGAGTCTGTCAACACAATACAGCTAAACAAAAAATCTCTTGAATTCCAGTCCCATATTTCTAACTTGCTGCTAGACATCACCAACTGGATGTCTTGTTGATATTTCAGACTCAGCAGCATTGTCATCTCCCCTCCCTAAACCCTTCCCTGGTCTATACTTCATCATCCCTCAGCCAGATTTTTGTAATAACTTAGTCTCCCTGCTTTTAATCTCTTCTCCCTCCATTGTTGTTATGTAGTTTCTCAGTCATATTCAACTCTTTGTGACCCCATTTGGGGTTTTCTTGGCAAACATACTAAAATGGTTTGCCATTTCTTTCTCCAGCTCATTTTCCAGATGAGGAAACCAAGACAGGTTTAAGTGACTTGCTAAGAGTCACACAGCTAGTGAATTTCTGAGGGTGGATTTGAACTCAGGAAAGGAGTCCTCCAGGCTCCCAAACCGGGGTTCTGTCCACTGTGCCACCAAACTGTCTTCTTTCCCCTCTATGCCATCCTTTAAATAGTTGCCAAAATAAACTTTCTAAGGCACAGGTCTGACCATGTTATTCCCATCCTCTAATACCTTTAAAGTTTCCCTATTTTCTCTAGGATATAATACAAAAACTTAGCATTCAAGGGTCACTGCAATCTTTCCCTAACCTATCTTTGCATCAATCTCTCGTATTACGCCCGTTTTTGTACTCTATGTTCCAGTAAAGCTGCAATACTAGCCCAGGGTTTTTTTTCCTAAGTTTCAGGTAATATCTCCTTCATCAAACCTTCCTGAGTCTCAGATTTCTGTCTATTCCTACTTCTCTGTACACACAATGTTAGATCTAATGCTAGAAGGGAGCAAGTGTCAATTTTTGAACCTAATTACCACATTGTGCAAAGTGGTTGCTTTGTATGTGTTGAACTGAAGAGGAGACCTCAGGAACCATAAGGAAGTTAGGTATTTTTGCTAGCTTTCTTTAAAAAGTTCATCTAACCTGACAGATGGTGCTAGCTGCCTGGTAAACTGTTTACTGTGAAAAGATTCCAGTGGTTTCATGTAATTTTTAGATAAAAACTATGAATGACTTTTTTCAAGTTATTAGGGATTGAGCTGCAATAATTCAGATTTTGAAACAGCAGGTTTTAAAACATGCTTCAGATATTAATGACAATGAAGAATGGGAAGGAAAAATGGTTTAAAATTTTTTTTAATTAAAAGAAATTGTCATCATAAATATTTCACATACTAATTTTATTTAATTTTGTTCCTAGTTATGCCCAAATATTCCCTTTCAAAGAAGTGTCATTTTAGGAGTGCCACCTATATTCTGGGGAAGTTGTTCAAGCAGGTTCTTTTGTGTTTGTATTCCTCCTCTGCCTAACTTACCTAACTTTCCAGGCTGCTGCACCTCAAAGGCAGAAACCTCGGCCCCTCAACTGCACCCTCCTTTCCTTTCTTCCTTCTCCTTTCCCAATCCCTTTTATTTGACTTTCCCTCTTAAAATATAAGCTCTTTCAGAGTAGGGACCATCTTTTTAGTACAGTACCCGGCACAAAGTAAGCCCTTAATAAATCCACTATCACATAGCATAGTGTCTTTGTTGTTCAGTCGTGTCTGACTCTGTGACCCCATTTGGGGTTTTCTTGACAAAGACACTGGAGTGGTTGCCATTTCCTTCTCCAGCTCATTTTGCAGATAAGGGAACTGAGGCAGTGTTAAGTGACTTGCCCAGGATCACACAGCTAAGAAAGTGTCCAAAGACAAATTTTTAAAAAATTTTATTTGTTTTATTCTGAGCTTAAGAAATAAAATGAGCATTTCCATAGCATAGTAAAATGGGAGGGGGAGAAGATGATTGTACATGAAACTACAAATCTATTATGTACAACTTGCTAGGCCAGATTTGAACTCAGGAAGATGAGTCTTCCTGACTCCAGGCTACTGAGCCGCCTGGATGCCCTGGCACAGTGTCTAGCATTTAATAAATGCTTAGTTGATTGATTATAGTCTTGCCACTAACACTAATTGTATGACTGTGGGTAAGTTAAGTCACTTATCAGGGAGCTAAGATTAAAAGCAACTGATAAATTGCTTATCTGTATCAGGTGAAGGGAATCTCCATACCAAAAGTTTCTGATACTAATGAAATGATAGGTTCAGGCAGAAAAAAATGTAATACAATGTAATGTATTACAATTATAATACAAAAATATGTTTACTTATATCAGCCCCCTGCTACACTTGGTTGAGAAATGTGGGTAGGCTTCTTAAGGGCATGGTTAACTCTCACATGTGTTGATTAGTGCTTGCTTTTGCAAATCCAAGCAAGGCCACTGGACACTAGCCTAGAGGTCACTGAGTTAGTTTAATATAAAAAGAATGAAGCCAGAGAAAAAAGGCAATAGGTAATGTCTACCTATGTCATTTAGACCTGGTCTAAGCAGAGATGACTTACCCATTGCCCCTTCCCCATCCCCCACTCTGACCCCCCATCAAAAGCCTAATGCATCAGCCAGTGAAGAATCACATGGACCTTAACTTCCCTACATTGATATGGGGTGACAAAATGTGACAGTTACTGTGCTTTCACTGAATGACGATATTGCTAAAGTTAACCTGTGAGCTTAATGTTGGCAAGATGCCTTCTTTGTTGCCCGATAAAGCAAGTGGCCTGCAAGTGGGGAACCCATAGGGGAATACGACAGTGTAATACTGTGTGTGCCTCAAAGGGCCCTCATTGAGCCTTGAGGGAAGTTAGGCGAGTGCACAAGCTGGAATACTGTACCCATCTGGGCTGAGATGTAGGGGTAGTTGCCCCCGCTTCAAGAAGGGTGATTAGAGAAAGCTGTAGGAGTTGGTGCTCCCATTATCAGTAACCCTTTGAGAAGAATAGAATAAAGTAAATTAGCTTATTAACACCTTATTACGACTCTTCCTATCTTCCTGTGTGCCCAGATCAAGGGTGAACCTATGCCAGTATCTCCACCCGTCTTATACTACCTAAATAATACATAATCCTTAGAGCTTTTGCAATTGTCTGATTGGGGGGGGGGGGGGAAGAGAATGCAATCCATAAACATTTGGAAGATAAAAAGATTGGACACATTAATTGCACTCATATTCATGGGACTTCAGCTACATGTGCCATCACCATTAACTTAAGAGCCACAGGTGTTTTTGTCCTGTCTAACCCTGCATTTTAATATAGCTATTAGTGGCCTGGAGGTGTTGGAGGTCACACCTCCATCAGCAACCCTGAATTAGGCCTACCAAAATGTGTAAGCTCCAGTTAAACACTAGGTGGTGCTCTTAAGAAGTTATTTTTCTCTTAGGGAGTAAAAGCAAAATTTCACCAAGTGGATGGGGTGAGAGGAGAACTGGCCAAGAATTGGAGAAAGAATGACCAGTTACCATCACATAGGAAAGAAAGTACAGGTCACAATCTCAAACCCTAAGAAAGGAAAAGTAAGCTGAGATGTGTGCTTGTCCAAACAGACAAGGGAAAAGCTTCTGACCCCTTCCTATGCAAATGCTTGATCGTTCCACCTTTCTGCTCAAATGAAGGCACTCTACTTTCTAATAATGCAAGGCAATGATAAAGCCCAACAGGAAATCTTCCACACTAGATGAAAGCTGGACTTTCCTCCTATTTTCATATCATACTACTTTGCCTTGAAAACATTTTTTCCATTTGTTTACAGACTCCTGCTTAAGTTAAAGTAAAAGCCCCCTTAGGGCAGGAATTTCCCTTCTCTGTTCCCACATCATTTGTACAGTGGAGTGTCAGCTGTCTTGTAAATTCTGACAGTGTTAATTAAAAGAAAAAAAAATCTCATCCATCCCAGGCCCTCAGAGTAATTCCCAAATATTAGATCCTTTTCGTATTTTTGAAAATAAGTACTGTTCTGTACTGGAGATGTTTTACCTACTGCAGAGTTAAGTAATATTTGGAAGAAGCACCATGTAGCCGAATAGGGCACTGACATTGGAGTCAAGGTGACTCATGCCCTACCCCAAATAACTCCTACTTGACTATCTGCATAACCATTTAATCTCTGTGCCTCAGTTTCCTCACCTGTAAAATAAGGGCGGTGGGAGATGTTATCACAAGCTTATACAAATACACAGATGGTTGATTTTTGACCTAATGTATCATAGGAAAGATCTTTTTGTTCAGTGCTTACTCAATTGTTACTGCCCACAAAGTGGCCTAAAGTAAGAATAAGAATTTAATTCCGGGGGATGATAGAAAGGAGGGCAGATTGGGGGAGGGGGTAATCAGAAGCAAACACTGTTGAAAAGGAACAGGGTATGACCTTCGGCAAGTCACTTAACCCCAATTGCCTTGCCTTCCCTCTCCAAAAAATAAGGGGGGGGGGGGAGGACAGCATCAAAGGAGAAAATAGAATAAATGGGGGGCAGGATAGGATAGAGGGAAATGTAGTTAGTCTTTCACAACATGACTACTATGGAAATGTTTTGCATAACTACACGTGTGCAACCTATATTGAATTACTTGTCTTCCCAGTGGGGGTGGGGGAGAAGGGAGAGAATCTGGAACTCAAAGTTTTAAAAACAAATGTTAAAAAATTGTTACCTGAAACCGGGAAATAAGATATACAGGCAATGGGGTATAGAAATCCATCTTGCCCTACAAGTAAAGGGGATGGGGGGACTGAAGTATGGGGAGGATATAAGAGAGGGTAGATTGGGGGAAAGGGTATTGAGTAGACTCGCTATCTTGCGGTGGGGGATAGGGGAGAGATGGGGAGAAAATTTGTAACTCAAAATCTTGTGGAAATGAATGTTGAAAACTAAAAAAATTAAAATAAAAAATTATCTAAAAAAAATTTAATTCCATCTAAGAAGGTCACAACTGCTGCCTTAAATCTTGACCAACCATGCCTCTTGTTGTACGCCGTCCCCATTCAACAGGGACTGCAGCCGATCTGCACAGCGTTGCATTGATCATGTGAGGGAAGTTTCACTGGGCTATTACTATCTGTTCTGAACTATATCAGGCTAAGTGAGTGTGAGGTAGTGGCAAGAATACGGACTGGGACTCAGGGAACATTTCAGAGTCCCAAACGTTCTGTTTACTATGTGACCTTGGAAAAATCACAACCTTTCTAGGCCTTCGTTTCCTCATTTGCTAAATGAGAAAACTGGATTACATCATATAATCTCAAAGGTTCCTTTCATCTTTAAGTCCTATAGGGAATGGAGATGTGCCTTCAAGAAGCCAAAATATGAGAAACATGATTTAGTGCTTGTAAAATTTCAATGTAACCCACACTTAAGATTCATCTTCCTGAGTTCAAATTTTACCTCAGACACTTACTAGGTGTGTGACCTCAGGCAAGTTGCTTAACCCTCTTTGCCTCAGTTTCCTCATCAGTAAAATGAGCTGGAGAAGGAAAAAGCAAACCACTCTAGTATCTTCGCCAAGCAAAAAAAACAAATGGGATTACACATGTGACATGACTGAACACCAATTACAAAAGATCTTGGACAAATCACTTAACCTTTGAGTGCTTGAAGCAACTCCTTCATTAGTGGAGAGAATCACACACACACACACCCTGACTAGATAGTTACCCAGGGCCAGGGAGGGGGCTGGTGTTGTGGAATTTTTTTAAACGTCAGGTAATTTTTTATACTTATAAAGCTGTTATACAGTAAGGATTTGCATTTGAAAAGCTGCTTCCAAACAATGACTCAATGGATTGCATGGGCTTCACAATTATGATAAAATAAATCACCTCCCATTTTTCAAACTAAAATGCCTTAACAGAGAATCTAAATGACTATAAAATGATCACATGGCAGTTCTACAACAATGCCAGAAACTGCCAGTTTGTGTCCATGCCCTTTCTAGATTTTTAATTCAGACCCTCCCCCCAAAAAGATTTATACTGAATTTTATAAGCACTAATCCAAGGGAATTATCACTTGTCAACCCTATGATGTGTATGAAGTTGTTCAAAATTTCAAAAAGGACGGACTACACAGAGAATACATGTATTAGAGGCTATGCGTCATCTAAGCACTTTCCCTTTAGATCATTTCCATGCAGTGATTTCACCTCTAAATTTGCTGTAATAAAAAAATCTTATCACTGATACAAGCAGCAATGAACACCCTGTTCCTATCTCTCTGCCTCTTTAGGAATACCAAATACAAAATTATCTGGGTCACAGCCATAATAAGGACTGTCTCTACGGTCTTATCTTAATAAGCATTTATTAAGCTATATAACACATGTATTAATCTCTGGAGATACAAAGAGAGGCCACAATCTTTGATCAAAAAGAGCTAGAATTCTCATGAGGGAGGCAACGTGCAATTATGTAGAAACAAGTTTTATGCAGAAAAAACCGATGGCAATCTCACAGTAATGGCACTAACAATAAAGGAAACCAGGAAAGGCTTCTTTGCAGAAGATGAGATTGTAGCTAAGGCTTGCAGGAAGCTAGAGACAAGAAGGGAGAGAATGCCAGGCATCGGTGGATAGCCAATGAAAATGCAGAGTTTTGAGATGGAATTTGAGGAACAAGAAGACACATGTCACTAGATCATGAGTTAAGTGGAGGGGAAAAAATGTACTAAGAATGGAGAGGTTGGAAGGAGCCAGATAATGAAGGGCTTTAAAAGTCAGAGGATTTTGCAACTGATCCTGGAAGTAATAGGGAGCCACTGGAATTTATAAAATAGAGGGAAGACAGGATTAGACTTTAGAGAGGTAAATGAGAAATGGTTGAGTGGATATGGAGGGAAAATGAGACATTAACACACTGTTGGTAGAGTAGTGAACTGATTCAAGCATTCTGTCAAGCAATTCGGAACTATGCCCAAAGGGCTATAAAATCATACATACCACTAGAAATACCACTACTAGGTCTATATCCCAAAAGAGAGAGGGGGAAAAAAACAAAAAGGAAAAGGATCTATATGTACAAAAAATATTTATAGCAGTTCTTTTTTGGAGGGAAAGAATTAGAAATTGAGGGCATGCCCATCTATTATGGAATGGCAGAACAAGTTGTGGTATTATTGTACTATAAGAACTAATGAGCAGGATTCTCTCAGAAAAAACTTGCATGGGCTGATGCAAAGTGAAATGTAATGTGTACAAAGTAACAGCAATATTCCAAGACAATCAGCGGTGAATGACTTAGCTATTCTCAGCAATACAACAAAGACAACTCTGAAGGACTTATGACGAAAAATTCTACCCATCCCTAGAGAAAGAATTAATGGTGTCTGAATAAAGCTTGAAGAACACTTTTTAAAACTTTATTTTTCTTTATTTTTTTGGTCTATGTTTTTCACAATATGACTATCATGGCTATGTTTTGCATGACTACGTATATATATAACCTATGTCGAATTGCTTGCCTTCTCAATGGGGGGAGGGAGGGAATTTGGAACTCAAAGTTTTAAAAACTAATGTTAAAAATTGTTTTTGCATGTAACTGGAGAAAAATGAAATACTAAATAAAAAATTTAAAATAAAAAAGATCACTTTGATGGCACAGTGGATAGCAGGGAGAGACCTGAGGCAGGGAGACCAACAGGAGGCTACTATAATAGTCGAGATGAAGGCTTGTAACGGGGTGGTGGAAGCGTCAAAGGAAAGGAAGTATCTCTATTGAGATATGTATTGATAGAACATGGCAACAGATTGGATAGGGGTGGGAAGTGTATAAAGCTTAGGTGACTGGGTACCTCTGAAGTAACGGAAGTTTGGAAGAGGAGAGTGATTGGGGAAAAGATAAACAAGTTGAATATTAGACATGATTAGTTTAAGATATCCATAAGATCCATTTTACAGTTGGGGAAACTGAAGCAAAGAAAGGTTAAGTGACTTGCCTAGGGTCATACTGCTAGCCTCGAGCTGAATTTGAATTCTGGTCTTCCTGATTCCAGACTCGGGGCTTAATCCACTGCATTACCTGGCTGTCTAGCTGCCATCTTTCCTGTACTTAGTCCCAAAGGGAAAATTCTCATTGATCTATGCCAGAAATAAAAGTTCAAAAGAAAACCATCTTCCTCAGAAAAATGTTAGGGTTGAATTCTTGAACATCTATTTCAGCCTCCTGTTAGAGCAGTATAAGTTCCTATGTCAGACTATGACTTCTGTAACGGTTATGTACCTAACTTTATTAACATGTTGTGTGTACAACTAAGACTAAACCAGGTGAGGAAACTGCTCTGTTCTAAGAGGTATGAAAAAGATACTATTTATGACAATACAGTTGAGAGATAAAGCCCAGAAAAACTGCCTTCATCTTATTCAATCCTTCCTTTTCTGACAGTGATGTATACCCCAACAAAGATGAGTTCTTATGAAATTTGGTGCTTGAAGGGAGCTCTAGAGTCCATTTAATTTAGAGTAGGAAAATGAGGCCCAAAATGACATGAGCATTTTGTAACAGAAGCCAGAGATATGACTGGCCTTAGGACTTAATCTATCTTGCAAGAATAAAATCAGAAAAAAAATTTTTCCCATGTCTTATCTATTGCTGATATGAGACACTTACGGCTAACCTTTGGACTCAGATATCAATGATAGCACACCAAGTTGCAAGGACTTCACATTTTTCTTGTACACAAAACTGTTATAAACCACAGTTGCTTATATAAATTTCTTGAAGATGTCTTGAAATTCTAGCTTATTGCTACAAAGTTTAAAATCTGTTTCTTTAATATTAACACTGTGTGATGAGTAATGGAAACTTCAGTTACATTTAAATGAATAGGATATAGTTTTTACCACTTGTGATTATTATTGGTTTCAATTTAGGTATAGGATAATTGTAGGGACCCTACTGAAATAAATGCTGATGTGTTCAGAAAACGCATTGTAATGAAACCAACCTTCCAATCCAGGCTGCCAGCAATGCTGTCCAAAAAAGAAATGCAAAAGAATGGTGTGATAGCTTGTTTTTCCCTTTCCTTTACTTCTTATGCTGCGATTAAGCCTAGTAAGCTTCATGTCAATATACCAAAAAATGTTAATGGCTTATTGGTAAGGAAATGCATAAAAAAGTCTCACCTTTTTTTAATGAGCAGCAGTTAAAGGCCTCAAAAGCTACCACCAACTTTGATTCACTATTTTAAATTAGAAAAACTACAAAGGAGTTTTTTTTTTTAAATGAAGTGAGAATGAAGGTTCACTAGGATTTTTTTTTCTCTCCAGTGCATACTGACATCAGAGGAGAAAGTGGGTCCCCTTTTCCCTCTAAACATTTTAGGAAGCAGCCCCCATTAATCTGAATAACCTTACCCAGTGGATCTAGGGAGTAGTCATGGTGAGACAAACAACTGGAAAACAGATTAGGATGCTCTTCCAAGCCTCTAGCCCCCTGGGTGGGTAACTTGGAAAATAAGAGTACAGGAAAGTAAACATCAAGTGGTGCAAGTGGTGACAAGTCATTCTGAACCACCACAGAACTGAGGGAAGTTGAATCCCCTGAATCCTTTGAAGCTCTTCCATGGGTAAGGTCAGGTGCAGAACCAATATGATAAAAAGTTTCAGAAATAGAAGTGTACATTTTTTGAGCTGTGACTGTACAGGCTGCCAGGAATTGGGGAACAGGTGTGCTAGTCCTCTGGGAAAGGGAACAGAAGCCACTACTCAGGAGCAGAGGAAATCTACAAGCGGCCTGGGCTGGAGGCTGAACAATACAAGGTGGCACAGGATCTACAATGGACATCAGGAACGTAAAACATCTGCTGTAAGGGGGGTATGGGCTACAGGAAAAGAAACAACTTTCAGAGAAGAGAAAGAAAGAGAAACAACTGCCAAGAAAGCCCCATCTGGAATCTTCTTCGGGGCACCTAAGAAACAGACCACACAGGTCTCTAATGAAGGGTTGCTCAGGGGCATTACTATTTTCTAAGGTCTTGGTAATGTCTGTTCCATTTGTTTCCCTTACCTTATAAAGTTGATGATGTTTTGCGTCTGGTGAATCAGTATATTTCTAAAGGAAGTTGTGGGAAGGAGGGTGTTCAATATTAAAGTTCCCAGATTACCAATTATCTAATGAGAGCAATAAGCCTGTAGTGAGAGGTTCTTCAATGTATACCCAAGGTCCTTTACACCTCAAATAAAGAAAATAAACTTCAAAATATAGCTTTGTCCATGCAACTTAACTCTTACTTGGTAGTAGGTAAGTAAATCTAAAGTAGTTTTATTTTAAATAGTACACTATGGAACACCAAGAAACAAATGTTTTAAAAAATATTATCTGGTAATTATAAAAATCTTGTGAAAAAGCCAAGGATAACTTTGCTTTCAAGGAAAAACAAACATTTAAGTATCCAAACACTATGCCTGTAGACTCCCTTTCCTTCGAACATAAAACTTAGAAGTATCCCATGGGGTGGGTTTCTACTAATATACTACACTTTAAAGTATTTCCTGTTATCCAACCTTCAAATGTGAAAAACAAAACAAAACAACACTAGAGACTGAATTTACAAATAGTAACACCAGTAACTGGACTAAGTCCAAATGGGCAACAGAAACACCTAGATTCTACATCATCAAATTAAGTGCCCTGGCAAGAAAGTCATTAGTATGACACAGGCTTTTAAAAAAACAACAAAATGACTTCTGAAAATAAACCACCATATAGTTTTCCAAGAACCTTTATACATCTGTTTAATTAGATTAGCTTTACAAGCAACTTGTGAGCTCTTTCATAATGAAACACTGCTTTTTAAATTACATGACTCTATAGGCAATTTGTGAGTCCTGAAATTCTTTGCCTATTATAAACGTCTGTGTTTTACAGCTGGTTAATATCATGAATAAAAATAGCATTATGAAGTTTGTCTTTAACCAGGATTAAACACAAACAGGCCATGAAAAATTTTTTTTAAAGTCCTACCTGGTGACAAGTTAACTGTCTCACTACTATGAAATTCTAGGAAGATAGTGAAAATATGGCTGCCCTGAATTGTTGATATTTTCCTAATGATTTATAAAAATGATGAAACAGACTTTAAAAAAAATATACCACTGTTAAATCTGTCTAGTAAACACTACACAGAGATTAGAATTTGATACTTTGCATAACTGCAGAAGTATACATCTGAATTACAAAGTGGCTCAACAAATTAAAAGCCTTTTCTGTACACATATCTAAAAATAAAATTCAAACATACCTCCCATCAAAATAATATAACTTCTGGTAAACCTAAAAAGAAAGTAGCGCTTTTTAATTGTGGCTAAATGCAATGCACTGCACTGCAGACCAGACCAGATGGCAAAAACAAATTGCACTTCTGGATCGGGCTGGCAGAGGCACTTACAGAAGAGGTTTGGGGTCAAATCTACAGAAAGAAGGGAGGGAAGAGGAACAAAATGGAACACATTTGGCAAGAACAACAATAATTCTGAGTACAAGCTAGAATTCTTTCTGCAAGTTCTCCTAAGTGAGACCACAATACTGAATGTTTACCCCCACCCCACTCCCCACTGTCAGTTTCACTAAACAATTTTTTTCATGTTTTACATGAACAATAGCAATCTTTTAATAAAAATTACTGAGCTTTCCATAGAAAAGGTTTCTAATTGAATACAAACTATACAGATGCTAAAATTGTCATAAATTGAAATATATACAGAAATATTTCTGTACACTCACATTGTTTTGGCAAAGGAAATCAAGGACAAAGATAGAAAACTTAAGTGGGCAGGTGTGTACCCATAATTTATGAGAGAGGAGACGGCCCTGTGGACTTTGCTAACGAGCATAGGAAAATATTTAAGTCCAAGACACCTATCCCAATTCATTCTTTAAACAACAGAAGTTTAGGGAGATCTTGTGTGATTTAGTAACATTCCCTCTTTTTCTGAAAAGTAAAAAAAGAACACCAAAACATAAAACCAAAGCATTTCTACTTTCTTACTAAATGTACATCTTTTCAGTACTGATCAAGGCCAGTGTTGTGTTTGGGGAATGCTTCAACAGAACAAGAATCTGAAAATTCATTGCACATTAAGCCTGTAATGATGCATTTCAGTCTCAATGTATACATAATTTGCCCTTGATACTATATAACAGAATCAAGGTGCTACTGATCTGTAGATCAGATGGGGCATTTAATAGGAAGAAAACATATGGATGAATTTAAAAGTTTCACGAATGGAGACATCTCTTTTTAAATGTATAGGAAATTTCAGGGTATATCTGAAAGTCCTTTAAGAAAGCCCTTTTTTATCTTAGGAACTTGATACTATGTCTCCAAAGCCAAGGATAACCTGGATATAGCCTCAAGCTCAGTGCCAGTCACTTTATTATTATTATTATTTTTAAAATCTAACTTAAAAAATTAAGCCCTTCCCATTCTGGATTTAACTTGTAAAACATGAACTAAAATAAAATAACTGATAGTAGAATAGTGATTTTTTTTCCTGTTAAATTTAATTAAGGACAAAGTAAAAAAATACAGTAGCAATCTTTAAGAGTTCAAATTAGTTTAAGATATGACTACAAAAGAATCCGATTTTTAGCTGGTAAGTAAAGTGCTCCTTTTCTGACTTTAAATGTAAAGAAAATTAAAGTGATCTTCAATTACTGGCAACTATCATTAAATTAGGTCTTTTAGGGCAAAGGATAACAATATGAAGAGGTTTACAAAAATAGATTGATGCTATTTTGGAGAATAATACTGTAATTTTTACTCAATTCACTTTGATAAACTGTACCTGGTCATACAAAAATTACCCCAAATTCAAATTTGACTATATAAAAAAGAGAGAGATGAACTGGATTCAGTTGGATGATAGGTCTGGCAAAATATAATAATGAAAAAATTCTATGTAGGGCACTTATTTTATGTCCAGATGTATATGTCATTTTTAATTGCTTATATTCTTCAAATAGTCAGTCACAGGTTTGGAGTCAGTCACACAGTACAATGCCACAGCAGCCAAAATCTTCTTTTTGATGCAACACAAAAATGTTGTTTTGGTTTCCATATTAAAAGGCTGATTTGTTGTCTATTTTCCTTTATCCCATTTATGCAAATTCACAAGTTAATAAACAGCATCAATGTAGGTGTGTCGCTGGATCAAAGACTCTATAAAACGTCTTTCCCAATTGAATCAGAAGGTTTATTAAGTTCAACCCTCACACCTTTTTCACCTGCAAGGGGAAAAAGAAAGCATCTCAGTTTAAAAAAAAAAAAGCAACCACATATTATTATACCTGGCTCCAGGAAATTACTTCTCTCTATTTAATTCCTGTCACCATGAGAGCAAAACCCTAACTTTGCAATCATTAACCAAAAACCATTATTCCTTCGTCAGAATGTTATCTCCAGTACAATCAAGTTCAGTGAATACAGTGCTAGGCTTCCTTAATTAATGAACCTTTAAGATTCCTTTAGTGTCAAAATTTGGAATTAGATGCCTTACCTTCAAATAACAGTTCTGTCACCTACTCTGTGTGATGTTGGGCAAGTAACTTCTCTTGCACTCAGCTTTTTCATAAAATGAGAGAGAGGGGATGGACTAAGTGACTCCTAAGTTCCCTTCTAACGCTAAATCTATGATGCTATGGGGAAAAAAAAATCAGTCTATTTACTGACTCTAATTTCTGCCTTTTTTGAATGAATGCAAGCTAGTAAAATGTAATTAATTCACAGCAAAGTTTCTATAATTAATAACTTGAGTAAAATATAAAAGGGAAGGAAAATCAGAATTGCTAAATATTGATCAGTATGAAAACCACCAGTAGTTCATGCAGTTCCTAATACTCCAAGAGAACAGGCTTCTGGGAGTATTCTCTGAAATTAGAATGGAGTGATCCATTAAAATATACACAAGCAGGCAAAGAGGCCATGGGCAGAATCACTGATAGAAGAGAAACAACCCAGAACTTGGGATTGGACTGAAAGAATTTATCTTCAAAATATAAGCATGATCTAATAATTGATTCTTGTGTACATCTAGTAAACACAAAATCTAAAGGTTAAACTGAAAGGCTGAAAGCAAGAACTGAGCTATCCTGCTTAGCCAAAGACCTCCACTTTTAAATAAGAGAATGTGTTTCTCTGGCCTCAGCTCAGTCTGTTTTTGGAAATCACTGAGAAGAAAAGGGAGAAGTTCTCAATGCAAACCCCGAGTGATTATTACCTGTCAGGTATTTTACTTTGGCTCGCGCCCTCTCATCTGCATCAAAATACCACACTGTGATTGCGTACCTACAAGGACATTTAAAACGAAGGAAAATGTGAGGATCAAATGAGACAATGGGTATGAAAGCACATGGAAACTAGGCAGTAATATATGCAGTAATAAAACATGTAAGGCTCAGGACAGGCAGTGGAGGAGAGGTATGCCAGCTCAGCAATCTTACAGTTAAAATATAATTCTATAACTATCTTAGTATTTTATGTAAGAATAAATTATCAGTACAATAAACACCCACTTATACAGCAACTTGATTCATTGAGGAACATAACTGGGAACTAGGATGTAAGCAAAAAAGTCCTCTGAACAGCCCAAATAAATGTCATTAAATCCATGTATTAGTGCATACATGCTTTACTTATAGGAGAACTCCTTGGGGTCTCACTGTATAATTCTAATATACGTATATTATATGTATAATGTACATATATAGATGTATAATTTTAATAAACTTGCTTATCTGATATAATAATTAATTATTAATTAGTTAATTGATCATTGATTAAAAGCAACAAATTATCCAAGTTAAGGAAGGTGGGGAAGGTTGGTGTTAAGAGAACTGACACTGATATTATTAAATTACCTCTATAAGGAAGAAAACAGAAACACCATAAAAAAATGGGCATGAGAACTTAAAAAGCACACAAGGTGAGATCATTTAACCTGAGGAAAACCACCTCTGTACCTTGGCAATTCCTACAGTCATCACCATATTAAAACGGTACAACAATGGGTGATGGCACCAAGTAATCAAATAAAGTTTAAATTATGTTAAACTATAAAAAAGATATTTTCAATAAAAATAATTCAAATAAAGTTTTGCCATTTTTAAGTGGCAAACTATCTTTTGTACATCACCTCTTTTTCCAACAGTGTAGAATAAACTAAAAGTCACTATATTCAGGGTGCAAAAGAAGGCATACAATTTAGAAATAAAAAACAACAAACTAGAAAGATAAATACAAAATAAGAACTGAAGAGTAGGTAGTTTTTAGTTCAAAGCACAAGGCCTGCAGACAGTAGGTACTTAATAAATATTCAACACAACTTTCTTATTTAAAATTAAAATTATCCAGTAGCTTCAAACCACTGGTCACTGGTAGCAAAGAACAATAATTGAGAAAACCGGCACTAATAAATACTATAAAACTAGCTCATGTAAACATTTACTAAGTTTGTGCTAGTTATTGGGAAAAATATGAAATTGAGATAATTACAATCCATACTCTCATGAAACTTTAATATTTAATAGAGGGGTATGACAGATGTATAAATAATAATACAAAATAATACATTATATGAAAAATTCAAATAATAAAATATTGTGTAAAGGATGCAGAAAGAAAGTGATGGGAAAGGAGAAGGCTTCAAAAAGAGGTGAGATGCCATCGGGGCTCTAAAGCCGTGGTGTCAAACTCAAAAAATAGAAAAGTGGACCACTAAATAGTACATAGGATCCTTGTAGACACATATTGACTTACAAAACCAACTACTAACATTAACTATTTTTAAAAATTATATTTTCCAATTACATTTCAATCTAACTCAGGTACATGGATGTTTGACACTTCTACTTTAAAGGACAGGTCAGAATTTAAAAGGGATGGGGCAGGGGAATTGTAACAAAGAATCATATCAAAAGAGGGTCAGAGGCAGGAAAGCATGGAGCACATATAAGGGATAAGGAATCTAGTTTGGGTGAAATAAAAGAGTACAGAGTGAAGAGCATGAGACAATACTGAAAAGGTAAGTAGACTGTGCAGGCCTTGAACTTTGGAAGATCAAATCTAGGATTCAATAAAAATTGCTAAGCTGGAAGAGAATTAAGAAATTATCCAATTCAACCACTTCATTTAACTAACACAGAAACATGTTCTGAGACCTTGGGTGACTTATTCAACAACACAAAGGGAGTTAATTCCATGGCCGGGACCAGGACCTAGGGCTCTAGGTCCTTAGAAGTTCAGTGCTGATTTTTTCCATTCTACTGACTGACTTTGGTAATATATGGGGAAGCTACAGAACCCTAAAAAGTCATTTAGTCCCACCTCCTCATTTTATAGATGACAAAAATAGTGTGACCTTGGCATGTCACCTTCCTTGTGGAGAGTTCCTAAGCAATGAAATTAGAAGTTTATAGTAAATGTCAGAGGAAGGATTTGAACCCAGGTCAAAAGACACCAAAGTCATGGCTTTTTCTACTACACCATACCATGACCCTCTACTCAAAACTATTAATCTCCCTTTGCTGTTCTATTTCCTTTAACTGCCTTACAAAAATCTTGGCTAACCAAACACCCAAATGGTAAAAGTGAAAAGATCTCTGGATTTGGATATGTTCAAAATGTGCTCTGCCACTTAATACCTGTGTGACCTTGGATACTAGTCTGATACTTAACTTATCTAGGCCTCAATAACCTCATCTGTGAAATGAGATTAGACTGGCTAACCTCTAAGGTCTCTTCCAGCTAAACCTCTGATCCTCTCTGTCCATAGTTGCAACTAGAATCCAAACTCTCTTGTGGGGGCTTTTCTGACCAGCCCAGCTGGAGGTGACATCTCTCAGGAGCAAGATTAGAGGGTCTCTTTTAGCTCTATGTAATTACAACACTTGTCCTTATGACTCATTTAAAGATCATCTACTGTCTTATATTTTTAGTGACCTTTTAATGTGTGAATACATTATCTCTCCAAAGAGGCTGCAACAGACTGATATTTCCCAACACCACAGTGTTTTTCCAAACCTTTCTCTGACCCCCATCATATATGGAGGTGCTTAGCCCTCCACTCATTGCAAAGTTTAGTATTAAAGAGATCAAGTATTTGGTATAGAACAAGGGCTATATACCTGGAATGAAAGCAGGCAGAAGAAAGGTACAAAGGTCTCGCTGAATCTAACGGGTGAGGCCTTTTGCTGTATTACTGTCACTTCTGTATACTATTTCCATTATTTCTATTGCAGCTAGTCCTCTGATCTTATTGTATCTTCTAAGTTGCATGAAGAAGCCAAAAACACTAAAGTCTGGCGTGTTACAAGATTCATAACCTTATAAGACTACCTTTCATTCTAAGTTGGCTAAACCAAATATCTTCTTAGTGTATTTATTCCCATTAAAACAATTTTCCCATTAACAATGTCACTTTCTAAAAAATTAATTTTTGATGCCAATATCTTAACTTTTTAAAGTACGATATAGACACTTATGGTGCAGTGCAAACATTGCACATGACTGAGTCAGACATGAGTTATAGGCTTGCGCCTGCCACTTACTAGCCCATGTGGTCAAACTGTTCCACTTTTCAGTCCTCAGTTTTTTCATTTATAAAAAGAGGGAGTTGGACTACATGATCCTGAAGATCCTCTGTAACTCTAATATTCTAATTACTGGTTGTGACTAAAAGTTAATATTCCACACTTCTCTTCTCCACATAGGAGCTTAATAAATGCTAGTTTTTAATAAATACTAGTGGGCATAACTGTGCACATGCCTAAAGTGCAAATGACATGAGTGAGGACCTCTAGAATTCTTCCAAAGCTCTGTTCGAGCAATGTTTTAATTTTTGCATTTATACTGCTATGGCATCTGTCATGGTGACAAAGCATATCATGTGCAGGATCTGGCGGGCTGATGAGCACTACCATAAGAAAAGCAGAAGAGAAAAGCTTTCTAGAAAAAAGGAACAGAATGCAGCAGATACCCAGAGCTTTCAATCTCATTTTAAAAATCATTCCCACTATTTTTATCTCTTCCTCACCCCCACACCTGCCATTGCTCCTCTCCATCCTAATCTTTGCTTTTCTCTCCTTTAATTTCAAGCCTCATCTCTACTTTCTATTTTCTAGTTTCCACCATTCCTTCTTTATCTTCCTACTGTAACTCTGTTTCTCCTTCCTTACTCCACTCTTCCATCCAAGGAGAAAGGATCTACCAGCCAGTGGATGGAATACAAGGAGACTTGGGGATCTACCGCAAACTTAAGGAAACCATATGGAAGGGGGCAGAGAGATGCAGGACAGGAGAGCCTGCAACCCCCATTTCTTCTTGACCTAATCATATTATTTTCTTTAATCAACCAATGAATAGATGTGCAGAGATATATATGCAGTGAAACAAGAGTATACTGTAGACAAAATATGACTGGGGAAATTTGCACAAAAGTAATAAGATATACATAAAATTGACTCTATTTACTTGAGCAATTCAGGTCACTTTTCCCCCAAAGGAAGCTTTATAAAAACCTGTGCCACGTTTTTTCTTAAAGGAATACTACCTTGTAGCAAATGCTGGTTGCACTTCATGAGGGTTGCGTCGGTCAGACCAGAAAAAGAGCAGTCTATCAAATTTGGGTTCAATGTCAGCAAACTGGGCTTTGCCTTCTGGAAAAATTCGAAGAATACCTCCACTTACCTAGAAAAAAATTATTCAACATAATTAAAGTAAGTCAACATTATAGTGACTGATTTAAAAAATCCTACAGGTTGTATGTCCTTTGCATAGCACAAAAATAGCCCAAGCTGGCTACAAGACTGACTGATGATACTGATCCATACAAGATGAAAGAAGAGTTTTATTTCAATAGGAATCATTCAAAGATCTACTTTGGGGTGACTAGGTGGCGCAGTGAATAGAGCATCAGCCCTGGAGTCAGAAGGCCCTGAGTTCAAATTTGACCTCAGAAACTTAACACTTACTAGCCATGTGACCTTGGGCAAGTCACTTAACCACAATTGCCCTGCCTTCCCCCCTCCAAAAATCTACTTCTATTTGCTGAGCTCTCAAACTACAGAGATCACTTTCTGAAAAATTACTCTATCATTTACACACTCCACAAGACGTTCAATTTAGTAAGCATTTAAGTCATTACTATTTGCAGATCACTTGGATGTGTGCCATCTCCATGATGCTGAATTCTGAAATATGTCTCAAATAACCACATCCTCCTCCATTTCTCCGTCTTACTCCACTTAAATCACGGTCTCTGTATGTTCTCCTAGCCTATCATTTCCTGTTCTGCCTTGACTTTCCTACCTTCATAGTCTTGATCTTCTGGTTAATTCATTTCATGCCACTCACTAAGTTCCTACTAAGTGGAAAAGGCTTTGGCTCTGGAGTCAGAGTCAAGTCAATAAGCATTTACTAAACACTTACTCATGGCAGGTAATGTGCTAAGTACTGCGGTTATAAAGAAAGGCAAAAATAGTCCCTGGCAGTCAACCAGCTCACAGCCCAATGGGGGCGATAACATTCAAACATCTATGTACATACAAGATGGGTAATCAAAGAACCTAGTCATTTAATTTCTTTGGGTCTCAATTTCCCCAACTGTATACTTGGGCAGGACTAGATGGCCTCAGAAGTCTCTTTCAGCTCAAGATCCTATTATTCTACTGTGCTGGGCACACTAACCCAATGACACTCTGGTCCTAAATAACATTACATCTCTTGTCTCTCTGAACCTTAGGTCATTCCCACTATCTGCCTTCTACATTCGACTCCCTTGCAGTTTAATACTAGTGGAGAAAATCACGCAATCACATCAACCAGTTTTCCACTGTGATCTCCACCCTCTTTTAGTCCACACTCTCAAAAGAGCTCTTTTATCTTCATCAGCATTCTTCTTTGCTAGTATAAAGAAGAGGTAAACTTCCTCCTTGAAGCCATCCCCTCTCATCTCCTCCATGAGCTTGCCCCACTTTGGTCATTTCCTTCTTCTCCACCCTTTTCAGTCTCTTCCTATAAACAGGGTCCTTCTCTCCTCCTTACAAATATACCCAGGTTTCTCTGGAAACAAACAAACAAAAACACTTAACCTTGCAGCTCTTTCGAGTTATTATTTCTACTCTTCTCCCTTCCCCAAATTCTTAAATAATTTTTATACTGGCTCCACTTTTCTCATCTTCTACTTACTTTTCAATTCCTTGTGCTCATCATTTCCAACCCTTCATTTCTCAGAAACTGAGGCAGGGTTAAATGACTTGCCCAGGGTCACACAACTAGTAAGTGTTTGAGGCCACATTTGAACTCAAGAGTCTGCCTGACTCTAGGCCCAGCACTCACTGTGCCAACTCAGTGTCCATTCTCTCCATGGTTACCAATAATCTCTTTTAACTGTTAAATCCAATAACCTAACACTCAGGTTTCATTCACCTAGATCTCTTTATGTTTTCTGAAATTGTCAGCAACAAATTCTTTCCTATCTTTACAGCCTTCCACTTGCTTACATAACATGGCGCTCTCTTGATTCTCCTTCTACCTACAGGATTGTTTGTTCTCAGACTCCTCTGCTAGACCATCATCTAAGCACAAGCGTTTCCCAATGTTCAGTCTTGGGCTCCTCTACTTTCTCTACATTCTTTCCCATGATGATTCCGGGTATTGCCAAGGGTTTCAGTATCATCTCTAAACCATCCATACATTAAACCATAATCTCTCCCCAAACTCTACTGCCACGTCTGGTAGACACATATCTTCACCTGAATGTCTCAACACCTCAGCCTACCTAACACAGAACTCAACTTCCTCCAAAATACAGTCTTCTTTCAGACTTCCTGATTTCTGCTGAAGGCACCAGAACACACTGCTAACATTCTCCTAGTCCCCCAGGGTCATAACCTTAACGTAATCTCTTCCTCACCTCCAAGATGCAACATCCCTCTCACACATACCCTCTTTCAACTCATACGGCCACTATTCTTGTTTAAGTTTTCATCTTTTCTCCACTAGGCTATTTTAATGGTCTTCTAATTGGTTCTCCCTGTCTCCTGAAATATGCCCAGGTTTACTGGAGTACACTAGAGTAAAATATACTCCAATCTCTCGTCTTCAATCCATTCTCCACATAACTGCTGCAATAACCAGCCTGAGGCCACAGATGAGGCCCTACTATTCACATGCTCAAAAATCTTCCCTTAATAGTCAAATAAGAATAGTCCTAGTCTGTCATCTATTAATTATAATGATACATGCAATTTGGTAGTTTAGAACAAATAAAACAAGCCCAAAGTTTTAAATAAATTCCTGGCAATTCGTTTTATCTTTCAGACTCAGGGAAATGAACTTATTTCTCAAACTCAGAAAATCATTCTGAAAATCATCATATAAGGTATACTAAAAGATGACACAAAACATCAAAATTCTTTCAACAATTAAATTACCTATTTTTAATATATATGGGGCAGCATTTAGAAAAAAAATTCTTCAAATAGTTTTCTATACAAAAATTTCTAGGCTAGGGGCAGATAGGTGGTGCAATGAATAAAGCACTGGCCCTGGAGTCAAGAGTTCAAATCTGGCCTCAAGACACTTGACACTTAACTAATTGTGTGACCTTGGGCAAGTCACTTAACCCCAACTGCCCTGTCTTTCCCACTAAAAAAAAATTCCTAGACTACTATGATTATACCACGCCGTAGGTTTAAAATACCTATAAGAATAGGGTTAATTTTCTGCACATAAAAAAAAGACACAGTTTATATTATGTGTGTGTGTGTGCATATATATATTTATACACACACATATGTACATACATATATATATAAAACATATATATGTACACATACACACACACACACACACACACACATTTGAGTAGCTATAGGGCACAGTGGATAAAATGCTGGGCCTAGAGTCAGATATATCTGAGTTCAAATCCAGCATCAGACACTGACTAGCTGTGTGATACTAGACGTGTCACTTAACCTGTGCCTGTCTCAGTTTTCTCAACTGTGAAATGGGAGATAATAACAGCACCTACCTGGCAGAGTTATTGGAAAACACTTAGTACACTGCCTAACACAAAGCAGATGCTTAATAAGTGCCTATTTCCTTTCTTCCTTCCCATATTGGCAGGTAAGTTTTCTTTTTTTTAAAAAAAGGTGACAAAAATTGTTGGGAGAACTGGAAAGTAGTTTGGTAGAAACAAGGCATAGACCAACATCTCCTATCATATGCCAAAATATGGTCAAAATGGACAAAATTATTTAGACATAAAAGGTGATGCCATAAGTAAATTAGGGGAGCATGGAAAACCGTACCCGTCAGATCTATGGATAAAGAAAGAGTTTACAACCAAACAAGGGACAGAGAGGATTATGGGAAGTAAAATAGATAATTTTGATTACATGAAACTAAAAAGCTTTTTGTACAAACAAAACTAATGCAGTCAAAATTAGAGGGAAAACAGGAAACTGGGGGGAAAAGTTTACAGCAAGTTTCTCTGATAAAGACTTCATTTCTCAAATATATAAAGAACTGGGTAAAACTGATCAAATTAAGAGCCACTCCTCAGCTGATAGTCAAAGGACATGAACAGACAGTTGTCAAAAGAAATCAAAGCTATCAATAATAGTCATATGAAAAATGCTAAATCAACTCCTGATTAGAAAAATGCAAATTAAAACAATTCAGATACTATCTTACACCTATCAGATTAGCTAACATGACAGAAAAGGAAAATGATACCTGCTTAGAGGGAATGTGGGAAAACTGGGACACTAATGTACTGTTGGCAGAATTGTGAACTAGTCTGACTGTTCTAGAGAACAATCTGAAACTATGCCCAAAGGACTATAAAACTGTACATACCCTTTGACCTAGAAATACCACTTATTCCAGAAAGATCAAAGAAAAGGGAAAAGGACCTATCTAAACAAAAATATTTATAGCAGCTATTTTGTGGGGACAATGAATTGGAAACTGAGGCAATGCTCATCAGCTGGGGAATGGCTGAACAAATGGTGGTATATGATCATGATAGAATACTACTGTCCTGTAAGAAATGACAAGCAGGGGTGGCTAGGTGGCGCAGTGAGTAGAGCACTGGCCCTGGAGTCAGGAGGACCTGAGTTCAAATTCAGCCTCAGCCACTTAACACAAAACTAGCCATGTGACCTTGGGCAAGTCACTTAACCCCAATTGCCCCCTCCAAAAAGCAAAAAAAAAAGAAGAAAGAAAAATGACAAGCAGGCTGGTTTCAGAAAAACCTGGGAAGTCTTATATGAAGTCACACAAAGTGAAGTAAGCAGAACCAGAAGAACATGTACACAGTAACAGCAATATCATAAGGATGACCAACTGTTAAAGGCTTAGCTACTCTGATCAAGAAAATGATCCAAGACATTTCAAAAGGACACAAGATGAAAAATGCTATCCACCCTCAGAGAGGAAACTGACAGACTCTCAATGCAGACTGAGGAATCTTGTTTTTTTTCCCAAACTTTATTTTTATTGTCTTATTTTGTGTTTTCTTTTGTAACATGGCTGATATGGAAATATGTTTTGCATGACTTCATGTGTATAATCAATATAAAATTGCTTGCCTTCTCAAGGAAAGGGGAAAGATGGAAGGAAGGAGAGAACTTGGAACTTGGTTTTTTAAAAATGATTGTTAAAAAAAAACTTTTTACATGTAATTGGAAAATATTAAATGAAATAAAATAATTTAAAGTAAAAATATTTTAAAGTCAGCCTACTTAAGTCTTTTGGAATGCTGTTTTTTGTTTTCAAATCTAGTGAGCTACATGCCTTTTGAGGGGTCTCTGATAAGAAAATAACCACTTCCTTAAACTTCTAACAGAGTCACAAAGAGGTTTGTATAAACATCATTTAAATTTAAATGAAAGGTAAGATCAACATATAAACAATATGGGTTTCTAAATCATTAAGAGAAGGTGTATATATATAGAGAGAGAGAGAGAGAAAGAGAGAGAGAGACTGTTTTTGTGAGATCTGCTATAGATTGCCAAATTATAAATCATGTTAAATATGAAAAGGCAACAACTTGCCTCTTCCCTTTCCTCCAAAAAAGATCAAGTCTGTGAAACAGAGGTAGATATGACAAATAACTCTTAAAAAAAAATGCAAGTAAGAAGAGTATAAATAACTCCCATAAAAATAACATGTGTATTTATATACATTATTTTCTTTTGGAAAGCCTCTCAAGAGTTTGTAAAAATGGTTCTCATAACTTATTTTTAGAAAAAAATTAAAGGAAGTTATAAACATAACAAAGGTAACTTTTGGGGAAAGTTATTTAATTTTGGATGAATGCTGACCGTAGAGTTTCTTTAACATCTACTGGGAATAAAGGAAGCCATTGTGTGGAGTGTGCCAATTTTTATGATAAAAATAAGCTTTTTAAAGTCATATATATATATATGTGTGTGTGTATATTTATATATACATTCTCTGCTATCGTGAGATTATAGCTTAAGAATTTTTTTAGACTCTAGCTTAAATATCCATGGTTCTGAGAAAAAAGGTATTATACTCAAAATCAAATTGCATACCTTGGCATCCCAGTCTTTATTAAGATAATATATACATGTAACACATCTTCCATCTCCATTTGGATTATCAACATGTCGCACATAACCTGTTCCATTGCCTGGATAACATGCAACCATAGCCTGTGGGGAAAGAAAAAAAAATCAATGTACCATTCAAGGGAGAGAGGTCAGTCAACCTTTAAAATGGGAGTTTCTCAAATGTGGCTATTGTGGACTATTCCTAAATTTCTCTTCCTAATCACCACCATATTTGAGAAATACATAAAACTCCTGTAATCTGAAGTAATTTTAGCCTAATATTTGGAAAAACACAAATAACCCAATGGATTAGAGCAATTCTCAATTCAGATTGGTAACCAAGGGGTATTTTGTAAGAGGGCATAGTAGTTGCCTTTCATAATGTCAAACATTAACTCATTCAATTCAAATGATACTTGAGGAAGACTCACTTGTTTTTAAATGTATTTTTAAAACTTGCACAATATAAATAAAATAATCACAAAGAGCACAGCAATAAAATGGGAAATAAAAATATCAAATGTAATTGATAAAAACTTACTATCCAAAATATATAAAGAACTGACACAAACATGTAAGGTTAATACCCAGATTACATCTGGTAAATGGACAAAGCAGAGAAACAAATAGCTTAAATACAAGAATACATACTCAGTGCATCACATGGAAAATGTATGGCCTCCGTGAACAATGAAAGAAATGTAAATTAAAATCATTTCAAGGGAGGATACCTAAGCACTGCTGATGGCTCCATAAATCTGTTTGCTTTTCCTATAGAGCAATCTGGTGAAACCATTTCTACCCCAACTCAGTAATTCCATTTTGCCAACTATACCTCAAGGAAATAACCAGAAAGGGGGAAAAAGGCGATCTGTAGAAAATGTCCACAGAATGCTACTTATAAGGGGCAGCTAGGTGGTGCAGTGAGGGGAGCGCTGGCCCTGGAGTCAGCAGGACTTGAGTTCAGGTCCAGCCTCAGACACTTAAGACACACACACAAGCCACGTGACTCTGGGGCAAGTTGCCCTCCAAAAAGCAAAAAAAAAAAAAATAATAATAATTATGTTACTTATAACAGTAAAAAAACTGGAAACAAGCCCTAAAACAGAGGACTAACTTGGCAATATAGTAATATGATGCAATATTATAAAAGCATTTTTTGAAAACTAATTTACTCACAGAACATTCCTGTTTTGAAACATGCTAGTTTCTGGAAGAGGGAACAAAGGACCTTTTGGGAAGGCAAAATCAAAGAAATTAAAGCTACTTTCAGACCCCAAATTGTCACTTTCAATGTATTTGACATATATACAACTTTATATTTAACATTAAAGGAAATGTTAACATAATCAATATTTAATCAACATCATGTAAAACACAATTTAGGGAAATGTCATATAATTGTTTAAAAATAAGGAACTATATATCATAAATAATGTGTTGAAATGTACATAAAATAAGTTCATTTCAACATTAACTATTATGTGGAAATGCTAAGCGAGATGTAGAGATGAATTAAGACAGAATGCTTTAATGTTGTATGTTTTATTTGTTTTCCACCCACTTAATATTATTTTACTTTGGTCATCTTCTCCTCCATAACACAGTTTCACCTATTCCTATCTTCCCCGCTTCTATTAAATTATATGACAGATACCTTAAGAGTACTACAAGTAGTACTCAGAACATCAGAGGAGAAAGGAGTTTGCTCCCTTGCAGCCTGAAACAAGAGTAAAATGAAAGATTTCATGGAGTAGGAATGGCAATTATGAGGGGACAAAGAAGGAATAACATGAAAAGGCACAGCAAGTATGTGGTGTTTCTGGGGAACAGTAAATAGTCTAGTCCAGCTACGACATAAAGTATATAAAAAGGGAAGAGTAGAAAATAAGGCTATAAAGATAGATTAGATAATAAAAGACCTTAGATGTCAAGCTAAGGTGTCAAAAATTTAGAACTAGTGATGATAAAGGGTCAGCAAAGGCTTGTTTGGTTGGTTTTTGGTTTGTTTAAACAGGCACTGGATATAGTTAAGAACAACGTTTTGGGAAACTAAATTTGACAGCAGCATACAGGACAGATGAAAAGCAGACAGAGCCTAAAGGCAGAGGGAACAATAATCCTACAAGAGGCAATGAAGGCCTGAACTAGAGTGGTGAGTGTCAGAAAGTAAGAGACAGATGTGAGAGATTCTGAAGGCATAACTGATGGGGAATGCTGAGTTTGTTTTGAGACATGATGAGCTAGCCCAGGGGCTCGTGAGTGAGTCAAAAATAATGATATGGAACTGACCTATAATTTCATCGGTGTAGGGGACTCTTGGAGAAGAATTTCCTTTACAATATAGTTCTGTATTTTTTCTGCATAGTTTTAGACTTACGTAGAACACTAGGGGTCAAATGACTTGCCCACAGCAACACAGCCAATATTTGATGCAGAATCTGACACCAGGTATTCCAGGCTTCAAAACTGCCTATCCACTACTAGTTCACACTGTATAGATCAAACGCATTAATACAAAGTATAAATTTATTGCAAGGATATAAATAATTACTCTTAAAAAAAAAGGATGGCTTAAGTTACCTTCATCCTCCCATTTACCCCATATTTGGTCTTATGCCAGGGGTAGGGAACCTGCGGCCTTGAAGCCACATGTGGCCTTCTAGGTCCTTGGGTGCAGCCTTTCGACTGAGTCTAACTTTAATAGAACAAATCTTTTTATTAAGGGGATTTCTTCTGTGAAGTTTGGATTCAGTCAAAGGGCTATACTTGAGGACCTGGAGGGTCACATGTGGCTTTGAGGTCACAGGTTCCCCACCCCCTGGTCTTTTCTTTGATTCACTTCTCCCACCCTCATATCCAATTACTTGAGAAGTACAGCTGACTCTACCTCTGCAAAACCTCTTAACATCCATACCCTTTCTCCCCACTCAGACCACCACCCTCTCTCATCATTTTCCTCGACTTTTTCAACAAGTTTCTCTTAAGAGGTCTCTACCTCTAAAGCAAAATTTCTTAACCCTTTTTGTATCATGGATCCCCCTTCAGCAATCTAGTGAAACCTATGGACTCCTCAGAAGAATGTTTTTTAAATGAACAAAATAAAATACAAAGGATTATAAAGGAAATAAATTATGATGAAATACAGTTAAAATATATTTTTTTTAAAAGCTCACCAACTTGTTCTTAACAAGGTTAAAAACCTCTATTGTAAAGAAACCCTCTACAACTGTTCCTTCACTTTGTTTCCAAGGTCATCTCCCCAAAGTACAAACCTGCACATGATCAATCCTTTGCCCCAAATCTCCTAATGGCTACTAATTTACCTCTAGGATAAACTACAAACTCAGTCTGGCATTTAAGCTACTGCATAATCTAGCTTCAAAACTACCTTTCTAAAAATTTCATATTAATCAATTAATAAACATTTATAAAGCACCTACTACATGCCAGGCTCTGAGCCAGGCACTAGTGATACAAAGACAAATTTGAAACTGTTCCTCTTCTTAGGGAGTATTCATTTTAAGGCAGGAGAGCATATGACCATATACAGACATACATACAAAATAAATTCAAGGTTATTTTGTGGTGGGAAGGCATTAGCAGCTGAGGGAGAGGGAAACCAGCTCATGTGGACAATGCCACATGAGCTAAACTTCCTTCCATTAAAAGCAACAAAAACAAAAACAAACCCACAACTCTGCAAACCCCAAGTGCTATTAATGTGCCTACCCTGAAACTCAATGTGTCATGCTCTATTCATTTATCAGGCTGTCACTCGTGCCTGAAATGTTCTCCAGGTCAATTTTTCACATTCAAGGCTTAGTTGGGGTACCCTCTCCTTTTGTGTAGTCTTTCTTGATCTCCCAGGCTTAAAA
This sequence comes from Pseudochirops cupreus, assembly GCA_028627135.1. Lineage (NCBI taxonomy): Eukaryota > Metazoa > Chordata > Mammalia > Diprotodontia > Pseudocheiridae > Pseudochirops > Pseudochirops cupreus. Next base: position 122,110,627 of record CM053584.1, read on the forward strand.
GTACTCTTTTCCCTCAAAAACTCCTAGAATATTTTGAGTTCTTCCTTGACTCTCTTCAGTCTCTACCTAGTTTTATGTGTACCTCAGTACATACTATATTTGATGACAACAAGAATTCTGAAATAGAGTCCGATTCATTTTTTTTATTTTGTATCCATGATACCCTGCACATTGCAAAGGCTTTACAAATGTTCACTGAATGGCAGGAATTATCTTCATTATCATATTAATCTGAAATGGGCTTCTTATAAGGCAAGGAAATTGCCCAAGATCAAACTCTTGCCTCTAAGAATACTTCTTAATGCAGAGTTCTATAAGCCTAATCCCCCAAATTAAAATGTTTTTCATAACTGATATTTTGTGCTACTTCACAAGAAATATTTTTAGGAAATCTACAGTTATGATCAAGCAGCAAAGGCTTTCCAAGTATACAATCAGCTGGAATACTGGTTTCACGTTACCCAAGAAAATCAGTCAGATCCATAAGCAGCCTATAAGAGATTGCTCACACATCATTATTTAATTTTAATAAATGATAAAAGATATCATGTGAAAGCAACCAGCGTAAGTTACAGATGATAAATAGAGAGCCAGCACTGTCAATAGCTTTCTACTTACCAAATATTATCTGCTGAGCCTACTTTTATGCCTACTGGGCATACAAACTAACTCAATCATAAAATTAGCTCACATCTGTGTGGTGCTTTAAGGCTGACAAACACAACTCTGCCATCTAAAACAAGGAAACTGGCTAAGATTCTCACAGCAGTTGGTCCTACACCGACCATATCTCAAGCAGTGAATTAATGAGAAAAGCAGCCTGGAGGATGAAGGGTTTGGAAAGCATGTCATACGAGGAATAGTTAAAAGAACTGAGTATGTTTGGGTTGGAAGAGAAAAGTAGAGGGGAAAATTACCGCTACTCAAATATGTGGAAGGGCTAATCATGGGGGAGAAAGTAACGTTCAGAAAACAGAATTAGGATCAATGGGTATAAGTTAGAGACAATAGTTTTTGGAAGGACTGAGCTTAGCAAGGAAGAATTTCCTCACAACTAGAGCTGACAAAAAATGACATGGACTCACTCATGAGGTAGTGAAGATACAGAATTATAGAGTCTTACAATTCATATAGGTAAACTTAATAAGTCTACAAGAGATTAAGAACAGAGTCAGGATTCAAAACCAGTTCATCAGACTTTCAAATCCACTGCATTTTCTATTGTGACTCAATAGCCTCTAAAGGATCAATGCTACTAGATATTAACCTGACTATAGAAATGATTCCTGTACTGGATGGAAGGTTGGACTAGAAGCTTTCTAGTGTCCTAATTCAACCAACATTAAAAGTCTATGATTTGTAAAAATGGAACTAAATTCCATTCACTAAGACTGGGACTAAGAAATGGGCTTAGTCTGTCATATGAGATTTAAGTTAGAGATAACAGAGAATTACATGATTTTAAGAATGATTAAATACCAAGAAAGGTTACAATAACTCCATCTCTAAGAATATTCAGAAGCAAGGAATGGGGTGATGATGGTAGTGGTGGTGGTAGAGGTTAAATTATCTCTTAGTTATCCTTCTGAAGAATACGGAAATGACCAGATAACCTTCATGGAAAGTGTTTATCAGTCTTAAAAGAGAAACTACCACATTGTAGGATTCTTGTATGTATTCCCATACTATAGCAAAGAACTATAATTTTAAATACTCAAATGGCTAAAAATATAACACACTTATACGTAAGGAAAACAAATCAAATGCTAATTTCTTCCTTTTTGATACTAAAATATACAGTTTAAAAGATATTCTTAACTGATAGAAAACAACATTAACTTGTGTTTTACTATGAGAACTTGCACTATGAAGAGATTAATTTCTGGCTTTGAAAAGCATTTGTTCAATATGAAGCTGAACTAGGAAACATCTTCCCCTATCTCCCCCCCCCCTTTTTTTTTTAAACACCAGAGAGCCAAAGGTGAGGACAACCTTTACTTTTCAACAGCTTATCACATTATTATCTTAATGAAGAAAACGTAGGGGAAAGATCTACTAAGATTAACATTATTATATACTACCTAGTTTTTCTCCTTACCCTTGCAAGCATGCAATAATATATCCTTTGAAAATGCTGATCTTTTGTGTTTGTTTGGGGATAGGGTAGAAATTCTCCCACGCTTATTAAACCACATGTACCCCAAATTTTAAAGGGCTATATTCCAAGAGGCTCTGCATAAACCCATTATCTAAATTCATAAAAGTGCCACCTTACACGCTATCAAAACTAAAATGCTATAAGAAACACTCATTCTATCTTAAAAACTACCCATTTTAACCATACTTCCCTTAATTCTCATAGTAATAAACTTGATTTTATGCAATTTAAGTATTTAAAAAATGTTTATTTGAAGAAACAAAATGCCTCCCTTGAAAATTATACATGCCATATTTTTCAAACAACTCCTTTCCAACTGCTGCAAACTTAAGCCTGCATACCAGAAGTATTATCAAAATAAAAACCTAGATCTCTGAACTATTTTATCTCTGGATAAAATCTGCAAAACAATAAGGGGGGAGAAGGGGTCTCAGGATGTGACATAAATGAATTTCTATACCCTTTGCTCATAGAATAATCACTTGCCAGAAGCAACTTGTTCATTATTTTTCACTTGAATTTACTATATTATTCCATTATTTTAAACAACAAGGTCATGTGGTGGTTATTCACTTGAGTGAGAAGCAAATGAATGATATGATATTCTATCACTTCCACGATGACAAAAAAAAGTTCCTTAAGTGTATATTCTGCATTAAATCTGAAGATACTTATTCACTACAAGTTAGTTCAGGAAAGTCCTTGTAAAATCTGTAAATTTTAATTCAGTGGAAAGCTGTGTTATTCTAAGTAGTAGTGAATTCATTTTTGACTAGTCCAGTGGTTCTCAACCTTCCTAATGCCATGACCCTTTAATACAGTTCCTCATGTTGTGGTGACCCCCAACCATAAAATTATTTTCGTTGCTACTTCATAACTGTAATTTTGTAATTATGAATCATAATATAAACATCTGATACGCAGGCTGTATTTTCATTGTTACAAACTGAACATAACCCACAGGTTGAGAACTGCTGGTCTAGTCTAACCCTTTCAATTTTACACATAAGGAACCTGAGGCTCAGAAAGGGGCGTTATATTCCACTGGATTTCTATCTGTAATCAGACAAGCTTGGTGTGAATTATGGCTCTGTTACTTACTACCTCTATGGCTTTGTGCAAGTCACTTAACTTTACTAGTAAAATGAAAAGTTAGATTCACTGATTTCAAAAGGTTCTTTTCAGTTCTAAATCTACAATCCAAATACTACTACTACCAATAATTACAATGATCAGTACTTATGTAGTACTTCAAGGTTTGCAAACCACTTAACATATATTATTTCATGTGATCCTCAAAACAACCATGTGAGGTATATGCTTTTTTAAATTAGCCCTATTTTACAGACGAGGAAATTCAGGCTGAGAGATGAAATTACCTGTATATGTGACTAAAGGTCCCAGAGACAAAGGCAGTGGTATCAAAATCAAATAGAAACAATACCTGTGGACTCTGTGTTGACTTAGAAAATTAACATTATTTATACTGTGTTTTTATTTACTATGTTAAATAATTTCCAATTACATTTTAATCTGATTTGGCCATAGACAAGTGTTGTACTTCATAATTTTGAAACTGCATTGAAACTTCTGGACAAATGTATTTGTTAGGACAGTAATATTGTATTCTGAAAGCTTTAACAGAGAAAGGTTATTTACCTCTCTACAGAGTGGGTATTCTAGTTTTCTTTTTCTTGTGGTCTACTGTCCTTTCTATTATCACTGCTTAGGACCCTGATCAACCTTTCTGATAACCATAACCCCTTCTGAAGCTTACTATATCTATTGTCAAGTAGATAGGTGGTGATGTGGATGGATCACTGAACCTGGGTCAAAAAGCCAAGTCTAGCTTGGGATACTTACTAGCTCTGTGACCTTGGGCAAGTCATTTAACTTCTGTTTACCCCTAAAATGGGGATAATAATACTACCTACTAGCTATGTGATCCTGGGCAAATCGCTTAACATCTGCCTCCTCAGACAGGCTTACTTCTGCCAGCCTCTAAAGTTGGGATACCCCCAGGGTACAGTGAGGACCAAATGAGAGAAATGACTGTAAAGCACTCAGCACTGTGTCTGGCACTTGGTAGGCACTTGATAAATGCTTGTTTCCCTCCTTCCTGTGCCTGCTATTTCTGACACTTACGCCATCTTCTGAACTAGCAAGGCACAGCTTTTGTAACTATTGCTAGTAAATAAGAACATTCCCTTCCAGTTAGGAAATGAACCAGTCATATCATAAAATACACAATCTTTAGATATTTCATTACTGTTTACTGCTCAGGGTTGGGTTTGTTTTTTTTTTTAACTTCTGGGTTCAGTGTTATTCCAAATATGTGAATTTACCAGAAGCATCACCTTCAAATAAGGGAAACACTACCCAATAAAAATGAAATTACACGACTAAACAATATGTTTTAAATAGGAAGGCAAAAAAATTATTTGTTGGAAAGTCAGGGGCAGGGAGGGAGAAGGCACAAAGAAAAGCATTAAGAAATAACTAAGTGAATTTCCAGGTCATGTGACCCACAAGATGGGCACACTGGACGCTGTCGTGATCCAAATGGCCTGTCAAACCTATCCAAAACAAGAATTAAACACAAAGGTAAAACAATCACAGCTGACGAGATATTCTTGGACACCAATAATCCCAACAAGGTAACAATCTGATGAACTAACAGAAGAGAAAGCTGATCCCTAAATTCACTCAGAACTGCACAACCACAACACAGGCTCAGAACCCAAACCCACGCTCTGTGAATTCCTCACTGCTGCCACCACCATCTCTGCACACTAGCAGTCTGTTCCTCCTCCCCCTCACCTTTTTGAGGCAATGAGCAAAAGAACTTAACTCCTCTCTCTTACCAGGAGAAAGAGGTATGGGTAAGTGCTTGTATGTGGTGCCAGCTTGCATGTGCGACTCCAAGAGACCTGACAAAAAAGTAACTGACATCCAGCTGAGGCCAATTTTGTCCCCCCAAGAAATCACTTGGGGCAGAGACAGAGGCTGGTGAAAAATGAATTCCTCAGCATGGAAGGAAACTTAGATAGCTTTGAGGTCAGCTCCCAAAGGATCTACCTCAAAAGTGAATGAGTGAGGAAGTAAGCAACAGAGGAATGTAAGAAAAAAAGACTGAAATTACCAAAGGTTTCAAGAGGAAGAACACTCAATTAAAAGCTTAAAGTACAAATAAATCAAAAGGGAAGATATTAATAAGAAAAGGGAATATGGTTTCTATATCATCTAAGTGAATCTAGACAGCTGTGAATAAATAATGCAATACACAGGAAAAACGAACCTAATCTGATGAGGCAGAGGATCCTATCAATTCCTAAGAGAGAAGAGAATCAGAGAAAAGATGTCCCCAAATGGTTAAAAAAAATTTTTTTAAAAAGATTTGTGAAAGCAGAATGTATGGCCTGCATAGAAGAAATAATTGGCAGAATTGAAAAAAAAAACCACCCAAAACTTGAATCTATGATAGCAATCTCACCAAAGAAATGAAAGAGAGATTAACTGGTTGTTAATACAAATACGCAGAAGTCAAGGACAATTTGGAAGAAAAACAAGCAATAATATAAAAAGAAAATATGATCTTTCTTATAAATAAAACACAACAATCCTGAAGACAGGATTGACAATGAGACTATAAGGTTCCCAAAATAAGTTCAAAAACTTGAACAGTATAATGCCAAAAATAATACAAGAAAACTGCCCAGAACTTCCAAAGAAAGAAAAATGCCTATCAAAAGAACCTACAACCCACATTGAAAAGATCGCCTCTAGGAAAACAACAACAATATTAACAACTCTAACTCTAAGGTACTTAGTAGCCAAAATTTTAAATTCCAATGACAAACAAGTTCAGTAAACAACGGAGAAAAAACCTTTAAATAAAAAAGAAAAGAAATCCGAATAAGAAAAGACTATTTTCCACCCACCAAAAATTGCAGGAGGGAATGGTTTGCATTCCGAAGAGTAAGGGAGGCTCAAAATGCAATCCAAAGTGACATACTCTATATGTTCCTAATTATCAATGAAAAAAATCTATCTGTTTAATAAAATACAGGCATTTGCAGCATTGCTACAAAGATCAGACCTAAAGAACTTACTTGTTTTGCAAGAAGGAGAAGAGCAGGAAAACAAAGATCTACAAGCTGATTTCTAAACCATTCAACTGGAAAGGAAGGGGGGGAGGGAGAACTGGAGGGCCTTATCATGCCTATCTCTTAAGGATCCTGGGCTAAAGATATGCAGATAATATATGGGAAATGATAGGAGAAAAAAGAGAATCATCATAACTTGAATACATAATGCTTTAAAATGTATAAAGTTCAGGAGAATTTAATGTACTTTCAGCCAAGATGACTGCCAGAATAATAGGTAGAACACACAGCTCCCAATAAACCCCCACTAATCAAAACCTGAAGATTATATTAAACCAAATTAAAATCAAGAAATTCAACAAAAAACTACAATAAGTGATTCCACAACTATAAGACGTCAGATAGAAGGAGGACAAGAAGAAAGAGGGCTGTCAACAAGTCAGCATTCAGTGCAGGGTAGCCTCTCCAGGAGACCAGAGGCTGTACAAAGGTGAGTGCAGCCTGTCAAGGGCTCCCTCCACAAGTCCCTAGGGTGGGAACTTTAGCACTCACCTCTATATAATCACTTGTCAGGTCTTTTTGATTTTACTTCCTCATCATCTCTCATATCCTAGTCCTCTATTCAAGGCACAACCACACCAGTCTAAGGCTTAAACACTTCTTCCCTGGACATTTTCAATAGACTTCTGCCATCTATTCTGTCCCCACCTTTCTAATACATCCTCCACATAGTGGCCAAAAAATTATTCTTAAAGCACAAACATGACCAATTTAGAAGCCAGCTTAGCTAATGCATTTCCATTTTTGAAAACTGTCTTCCATTATGTCTGAAGTGATTAAGTACAGTTATCCTCTCTACACCATGGGGATTAGGGGTGTAGGGGCCCTAAAATCTGGAAAATCCACAATTTTTTTGGCCCTTCATACTAGAGAAGAAGTCTGAATTATTATGGTATCAAAAGATTAAATGCTGATATTATACAATACTATACATAAATTTTTGGCATTTCTGAGTTTCTAAACTTTTTCTGTGTCATGTGCTGGACTTCACTCATCTGATGCCTGTGGTTTATGCAAAACTCCCCCAAAATTCCCATTTCTTATGCTGACTACCTGTGACATATCAAAATCACAATGGGGAAAGTCACAATGTAGAAGAGATAACTAAATGTACTTTACTTTTTCTCGCTTCCCTCCGTAATGGCAAGCTGTTTTCCTTTTCTGTACTCAGGAAGGCATTAACCAATAGCTAGAGGCTATTTAACTCATGTATGAACCCTAGGCAGTGGTATTCTGGTAAATGTTTAACAGTTGGGGTGGAGGTAAGAAGCCTACACAGAACACAATTTAAGAGGATGCTACATTAACATTTTCTCTAGACCTAAAGTCCTAAGTCTGACAACCAACAAAACAATATATCAAGCCTGGATTTAGAGTGTTTGCCGTTTTCCAAGGGGTAAACGCCACAATGAAAAGTTAACAACCAGCTCCCACAAACTAGCTCCAGTACATCCCTTAAGTGACCCCAAGTGCCTGTCTTTGCCTTAGCAACTACCTGTTCTTTTTCCTTTGATCCAGCAACCAGAAGGTGTCCCAATTTTGGTACTTAAGAATATCCTTTCAGATATCTTGATGTTCTTCCCTTCTCCTTTTCACAGAACTGTCTAGAACACAATCCATTCTTGGTGACTACAGTTGCCAGTGTCCCATTCCCACAGAGTCATCTTTTTCTCTTGTCTGTTTTTCTTAATTTTTTTTCTATTCAATTTTATTTTTGTTTCAGATTCTCTCTCTGTCCCCAGCCCTTCCTACCTACTGAGAAGGCAAGAAAAACAAAACCCATTACAAATGTGTAAAGTCATGCAAAAAAAAAAAATCCACATTAGTCATGTCCAAAAAACAAAGAAAAGGAAAGAAAAGAAAATGTGCTTCAATCCACACTTTGAATCCATCAGCTCTTTATCTGGAGGTGGATAGCATGGTTCATTATGATTTCTTTGGAGTTGTGGTTGGTCATTATGTTGATCAGTTATTAAGTCTTTCAAAGTTGATTACTTTTACAATATAGCTTGTTACTGTTCTCTGGTTCTGCTCATTTCACTTTGCATCAGTTTATACAAGTCTAAGATTGTCTGAAACCATCTACCCTTCATCATTTCTTATAGCGCAACAGTATTCCATCACATTCAGATACTATAACTTCTTTAGTCATTCATCAACTGATAGGCATCTTCTCAGTTTCCAATTCTTTGCCATTACAAAAAGGGTGAAAAAGCCTATCATTTTAACACCAATATATTCTTCTGTTGATACTATGTGGCTAAGAATCACAGGGCATCACAATCTCCAAAGAATTAAAATAACAACTAATGAAGAAGAAAAAAAAACAAAGGATGTTCACAGTGACTTACAAAGGAGAAGTGATCCCCAAAACCTCATTTTATCAAAGACATATATAAAAAGAGGTGAACTGATTCTGTAGCGAGACTGTCCAAGTAGCACACTGCTTCCTCCAAGACAGTTTCAGAAACAAAAAAACTTTTTTTTGCATGTTGAGAAGATGATCTTTAGGGAAACATAGCCAAGAATTACACAGGATGAAAAAAAGCCATGGAAGGACTGGAGTGGAGTAGACTCAACACCCTATACCAAATTATGAAGCCAAAGTACATAGGACCAAAACCTACCATTTGAATTTCTACAGATTTAATAAAGCTTTTGAAAGAAAAACTATGTACCTTCATTCTTTTTCATCCTAGGAAGTTATGGTATTCTGTCATTATAGTAACGCTAATTGGCGAAATGTACCTTCTTCACATGAGAACAGCTAAATTTTTGATTTTCAATCAAATTTTAATTCAAATAAGTTAATTTCTCTTATCAAAAGTATTAAAATGAAGTACATAAAGTATGTTGAACTCAAGAAATAAGCTAAAATTAAACAGAAACCAAAATGATCAAAGTCATACAACTACCTGAAAGAATGGAAGATAATTATAAAATTCTTGCTTTGTTAATGTTCTTGACTTCTGAGAGCAAGCCTACTAAATATTCTAATACAAGATAACTGAGAGGCTAGAAGAATATCTCTAATGTAACGTGGTTTCCACCCAAACCTGTAGCATTATGTATTCTGCTGCTTATAGAGAGGGAAAGCTGACTCCTGACTGAATGAGAAACTACAGAGCACAAAGCTGCATACCTGCATATGGAATTGGTTCTAAACTTACTTCTTGGAGAAACACCTGTAATAAAGGAAACTTGGGGGGAGGGGGAGGGGGGAGAACGGTGAAGGAAAGACTTTAGAATGGCAAATATAGACGAGAAGCTGGCTACATCATATCTCTGCACTTGTCTGAAATTCTAGACACTGCTGAGAATGAAGATTATTCTTTCTGTCCTGGTTTGAGCTGAGATCTCACCTCACCCCAGCTAAAGAGCTCATTTACTCTCGGCCATTCTTTAGTATATTTCAATTTGTGCACATTCCCCATATTTTTGTTGTTTGCTTGGATATATGCATTTACTTACAATTCACTGTCTGTAATTGTCTTTTGTGTAACCAGCAAATGGTGGGAAAGAGCTAAGCTGTCAAGTATAAATTAAGACCAACCCCTTTCCCCCAGGAGTGACCAGGTAAGCAGCTTTCTCTGAGCTGAGAAATAAAGCCCTAGATCAGAAACATGTAAAAGTGGGGGAGGGGGGAGAGGAGGGGAGAGGTCAATATATAGATAGCTATAGACAGACAATTCTAATCCAATACCCCTCCCTGGAGATAAATTATATAAGACACTGCCCCGTCCCTCCCCACAGCTATACTCCAGGCAGACAAGGCACTTGGTTTTACTCCTCCTCTTCTCAGAAGCAAGGCAAACCTCAGATCATTACATATATATATCCATTAGCCAAGATGGTTTGTGGATAGCATGGATATACATGAATATATTTACACAATCCATTAGGACATAAATAAATATTACTGTAGCAAATATAAAGTTATATATTTTCTCTTTATATACTGATAAGAATGGTCTCATTTAAACAAAATAATTGTCACAAAAACTGACTCTAAGAGAAAAATTTCCTGTGTTGATTGGTGAGTGACTCACTTGGATCACTATTTCAGACAAGCCCCTGTCTTATTACTACATATTACTTCCTAACTCCCCAGATAATAATTTGACAGCTGCCATTCATATTCTGTTCCCTACCATTCTAGGACAATAATCACATCAACTCCACCAAGGCTTGTGGAGGAAGTGAGTCAATCTACTACTTCCTTAAGGCTATATTCGCTATTTCTCAGACTTTTACTACTCAAGTGCCCCTCCCTCACCACAGTTCCCAACAAATTTGGTCTGCCCCTATTTGCATGTAAGCTTCTTAAAGGCAAGGACTATTTTTATTTTTTTTATTTGTATCCCAAGTACTTAGCCTGTAAGTCCTTAATATAAATGCTATTTCATTTATTCTAATTGCAGGTAAGGTTGCAATTCTTGTTAGAGTGAAAGATTAAGAAATCTTCATCATAAAATCACAAAGAAAAATTTAGTTAAATTTCTATTACTAAAAGATCCAACACAACCATAGTAGCAATCTTTTCTGAGGAATTCTGAAAGTCAGAATTAGCAGGACTTAGCTAGTGGTTGTGGAGAGGTGAAGGAAAGGAAAGAGAAGGTCAAAGATGATGCAGAGGTTTCAAAGCCTGGATAACTATAAAAATTGCTGTGCTAACAACAAAAATAGAAAAGTAAGGTTTGAGGAATATGGGCTATTTTATATATGCTGAATTTAAAGTGTTAACGGAACATTCAGGTGAAGATTATTGAAGAGACAGCTAGAAATTAAAGAGTGGATTTCAGGGAGGAGATTAAGCCTAAAGATGTTTTTAAAGTGTGGGAGTAGATGCACTGTCAGGAGAGAGAGTATAAGGAAGAAGGTAAAGTCTAGGGGAATGTCCACATCAGCAGAAGGTTCAGGGGAAAGTACATAATCTGGAAATGTCTGATCCATGCCTTCAAGGAATTCACAGGAGAACCAAGGACAATGTCAAAGAAACAAAAGGAATAAAATATCAAGGAGGAAGAGAGGAGAAGGTGGAACAAGGAGGAAGGAAATTAAAAATCTCAAACTGCAGAAAAGTCATGAAAATTTAGACTGAGAAAACATGATTAGATTTGACAATATGGATCTCACTAGTGAAGTAATTTCAGCTGAGTGACTTAGAAGCCAGATGTTAAGAGTGGAAGAAAAATGAATGGGTAATGATTCTACTTTAAAAACATCTCTGGAAGCCATCCCCTTCTCTTTATTCACATGACCACTACTCTAGTTCAGACCCTCATCACTTCTTACTAGGTCTATCACAGTAGCCGATTAAGTGGTCTCCTTATATCTGTTCTCTCCATCTCCAATTCATTTTCCTTAGAGTTGCCAAATTAATATTCCCAAATAAAGCACTGATCATGGCACTCTCCTATACAAAAGGGCTCCAGAGGGTTCCCTTAAGCCTCAAGAATAAAATGTATCTTTTTGTGTTTGATACTTAAAATCCTTCACAAACTGGTTCCAGTCTTATTTTTCTAGACTTAATTCTTTTCCAACCAAACAGGCCTACCTGCTGCTCCTGGTACACCATCTCCTATCTCAATGCCTTTCTGCAGACTGGCTGGCTACTAGCCCCCAAATGCTCTTTTTCCTCACTTCTACCTCTGAGAAACCCTTAGCTTTCTTAAAGGTTCATGCTTTCTGAAAGGTTCAGTTCAAGTGCTACCCCCTATGACAGGACTATCCTGATTTCCACTACCAGTTGTTAATGCCCTCTCCCCACCCTCAGGAAATTACTTTGAATCCATTTTTTCAGTCTACCCGGTCCTTCCCAATAGAATGTAAAGTAAGAAAGTTAATCATTGAAACCGAATTAGGTACAAGAGACCTAAAAGCAAGGTAATATACTGGAGCAGTGTTCAATAAACACTGTATTCAACAAAAACTGCTGGGAAAACTGGAAAGGCATCTGGCAAAAAATAGGATTAGACCAACATCTGACACCATACACCACAATAAGATCAAAGGATACATAATACTTACATAAAGATCATAAACAAATCAGAAGAACAAAGGAAGGAGATAACTTTTACAACCACAGATACAGGAAGTGTTCTTAACCAAACAAAAGAGAACAGACTATAGGAGATAAACTGGTCATTTTGAATCCCTAAGATTTGTAAAAGTTTTTACACAAACAAAATCAATACATGTATAGTTACAAGGGAAATCCTAAATCTTTGCAGAAAAAGTCTGTAATCAGTGAATGATTTTTTTTTTTAAAAAAAAGCATTTAAGTGTTTACTATGTGTTAATCGATGGGAAAACAAAAAGGAAAGAGACAGACCATGCTCTCACATTCTAATTTGGGGAGCTAACACATACAGAAGGGTTTGGCTACTAGTGGATTAAAGTGCCCAGTAGTTCTAAGGATGCATCTGTTGGCTACATGACAAAGCCCAGGAGCCCTTAGTGTGAACTGGCAGGTCAGTTTAATTAATTCCTGAGGATCTGGAGGGCATAGTCAGTCAGTCAATCAACAATCACTTATTAAATGCAAACCATGTTCCAGAACCTATATAGTGATGGCAAAACCAGAATCCCTGCCCTTAAGGAACTCACATTTTAATAAGTAAGATAACATGCAAATAACTATGTACCTAAAATTATATTTATAATACACACACACACACACACACCCCTATAGAGGGGGAGAGTGAAAGGATAGGGAGGGAAGAAGAGAGAGAGAGAGAGAATATGAATAGACGAGGAAGATGGTTAAGGCCCTTTCACCTTCCTGGCTGGATGCTGATCCCTCAATCTCTTCCCTCTGGGAGGGAACCAAAATTCCTGCAAAGGCAGGAAAACCCCAACAGAATCATTCCCCAATAGATAAATAAAAGATAGGAACAGGCAGTTTTAAAAAATTATATTCTGAACTTAAACACCAAAAGGAAAAAAATTCACATTTCTATATACACAGAACAGAAATGACACATTTCCATTTACAATTTGTTTTGTATTGTATAATAAATTCTGCATGTTACTTTCAAAGTTACCCTGTCTGTGATTCCTTCTGTTCTCTTTTGAGCATTTTCAGGAATTCTAAACCTGGGGTCTGTAAACTTTTTTTTTTTTTACATTTTGATTATTGTACTTTCTTTACAATTTTACATATTTTCTACATTAAAAAAATATGATTCTGAGATGGGACCCATACGTTTCACCAGACTGCCATGAGTCCAGGACACAAAAAGAGGTAAAATTTCCTGTTTTATATGCTTCCAAGACTCTTCTCTTCTTCTTTTAATGTAACATTATTGCTGGCACCCCTCTCCTTCCCTTAGCCCACCCACTGAAAAAGAAAAAAACAAACCATTTTAACAAATACATGGTTTTTCGGTCTATCCATTCCTTCCCAATAGAACGTAAAGTAAGAAAGTTAACCATTGGAACAGATTAGGTACAAAAGACCCAAAAGCAAGGTAATATATTGGAGCCGTGTTCAATAAACACCGTATTCAACAAAAACTGCTGGGAAAACTCACACGCTGGATGGCCAACACCTTTGCGTGAGGAGGGGACAGCTTCCTTCCACGGTCCTCTCAAGCTGCGGCTGATAAGCACGTTAGTCAGAATTCTTAAGTCTTTTAAAACTGTTTTTCTTTGGTGTTATCATAGAGATTTTTCTTCCAGTTCTATACTGACTGTATCAATTCATATGTCTTCCCAAGTTCTCTAAAACTGTGCCTTTCATCATTTCTTTTGGCAAAATAATTATATGACCTTCCTATACCACAATTAGTTCAGTCATTTATTTCCCAACTGATGATACCCCCCTTTGCTTCCAGTCAATTCTTTCTACAATAAAAAAAAGTTGCTATAAGTATTTTTTGTATATTTAAGTCCTTTCTCTCTCTCTTTTTTTTAAAACTCTCTGGGATACAGGTCCAGTATAGGTACTGATGCTGGGTTAAACTATATCAAAGCATGGGCAGTTTAGGGACATTTTATACAAATTTGCTTTCTAAATTGCTAGACCAATCTACATTTCTACCAGCATTGTCTTAGTGTCCCTGAATTCCCATAGCCCTCCAACAACTGTAATTTTTATTTCATGTCATTTGTCAATATGATGTATGTGAGGAAGAAGCTCAGAATGTTTTAATCTGCATTTCTCTTATTGTTAGAGATTTGAAGTATTCTTTTTCATATGCTTATATGTCTCAAATGCTGTCCTTTGAGAAAATCCTGTTTTGTTTCCTTTGATCATTTATCTCCTCCTGGATACCTCTTATGAGCAGGAAGTTCTCAAAATAAGAAAATTAAGCTATGAAGAATAAAAAAAATGTTCTAAACCACTAATACTACAAGAAATGCACATGAAAATAACCCTGAGGTTCCACTTCACATGCAAGAGACTGGCAAAGAAGACAGGAGAGAGAAATTACAGCTGTGGGGGCTGTGGAAAGACATAAACACTAATTCACACTGTTGGTAGAGTGCGAACTGGTCCAGCCATTTTGGAATCCCCATCCCCTGATCCCTTTTGACACTCAAAAAAAATCCCAAACCAACATCCCACAAATCTAAACTAGACATATTATTAAACCCAGAGACACAGTAATTAGGCATATAGCCTAAAGAGATTAAAGAAAAAAGGAAAGGACTCCTATGTACTATAGCAGCACTTTTTGTTATAGCAAAGATTTAGAAACAAACTGGGCATCCATTAATTGGGGAATGGCTAAACAAATTATGGTATAAGACACAATGAGAAATGAGGAAGGGACCATTTCAGAGATATCTGGGAGAACTTACTAGAGTGCAGTGAAAAGAACCAAGAGAACAATTTATACAATGAGCAATTTATATAGAAAAACAACTGACTTATAAGAACTGTAATCAATGGGATGACCAGTTATAATGCCAAAATACTGATAACGTATCATGCTCCCTATCCAAAAGGCAGCAATAATAAACCTAAATAAAAGTGCAAAATAAAACATTTACAGATATAAACGGCACATGGATTTGTTGTATTTACTTGTTAAAAGAAGAGCTTTATTCCCCAATTGATAAATGGTCAAAGGATATGAACAGGCAATTTTCTGAGGCAGAAATTAAAGACATCTTTAAGCATATGGAAAAATGCTCTAAATCACTATTGATTCGAGAAATGCAAATCAAAACAACTTTGAGGTACC